>JAANHX010000276.1:0-1200000 GCA_011320135.1 Phytophthora betacei
GGGCTGATCGCCTTCGCTGCGCTGCGGCGGATTAAAGAACATTTCGAAAGCAAAGCTAATTGATTATATGCATTACGTCGCCTACCAAGTCCGCGTTCCAAAAATCTCTCTGTACACACATATTGTTGGGTGTAATTCCCGTCCTCATCGATAGCCTCTGGATCCACAGCAATCTTGATCGCCTCCTTGAAGTCACTCTCGACAACGCCACATAAAGCTGCCCATGTGCGAAGACCGGTGATTCCAAGTAGATACCCACGTGGTGGATCGATTGTCCTTGGGCCTTGTTGATAGTCATGGCAAACGCTGGAACCACGGGGAACTGCTTACGCTTGAGTTTGAACGGGAACTCCTTGTCATCGTCCTCCACAATATAAAAGACGATCCGAGGAATGAACACCTTCTTACCCTTGAACGGCCCGGACATATGCTGGCATCAATGCTTCTCTCGCGCAGTGACACAACCCGAAGCCGCGTTCCGTTGCAAAGACCTGCGTCGCTATTCAGGTTTCTAATCATGATGATAGGTGTTCCAACTTTCAGAACAATCCTGTGCGGGGGATACCAGAGAAGTTAAGAGAGTTCAAGAAACTCCTGCTCAAACATATTTGCATCCGCGACCCCTTCGAGGCTGTCCACCGAGAGATACTCCTTCGTTTCACCCGATAGCCGTTCCGCAACCATGTCGTTGATACGCCGAACACTTGCATTTGTGGGGGCTAGTATGGCTCGCTCAACGAAGTATTCATCGGGTAAATTCTCAGTATCAACGCCCGGGTACACCGCATCTATGAGTGCGTTGACGTTGCGGACTCGTCGGTCTTCTTCAACTTCGTCCAAGTCTCGCTCGTGTTCCTCGTTCCGCGGAGGTAGTAGCCTGAAACTTGGGGGAGGCTCCATATCCGCGTCTTCTTCGTCAGAGGTCATTTGTTGTACCCGTCGTTCTGGAATGATACACATGTCGCGTGGAAGGCAAATGTCGCCATCACCGATCTCATGGTTGACTGGGGTAACGGCCTTCTCCAATTTGAAGTAAAATTCAGAAATTCCGCTAACTCAGCCGCACTGGTCGCGTCTGGGGCGGTGCGGACACGCATGTTCTCGGTTAACCGCACTTGACGCAAATGCTCCCATAGGGGCGAAGACTTGAAGCAAGCTTGAATCGTCTCCGCACGCGTAGCATCCTTCAGTACAGGTAGAATCTGGCGGTGATCACCGCTAAACACCATTACCTTTCCGCCGAACGGCTCCAGCTCGTTCTTCATAATATCCCGAAGCGACCTGTCAACAGCCTCAAAGCAAGCTCGGTTCATCATCGGCGCTTCGTCCCAAATGATCAAACTCGCGCTTCGAATCAATCGGCTTTTTGGCTCTCTGAATGAAAGCTGCACGTCGACGTCTCTGTTAGTTTGAGGGGAATCCGGAACGTTGAATGCGCGGTATGACCTCCGGTTAACAAGTGGCTGCAATCCCACTCGATGCAACCGCGATGGCAACCTTACTTGCATCCGAACGTGAGCGAGTATTTGCTCGAGTAGGAACGACTTTCCTGTTCCGCCCGGACCATCCAAAAAGAAAGCTTCTCTCCTCCAACGGTCTGCTCACAGCAGCAATAACTTGGTCAAAAATATCCCTCTGGTTGCTGTGTTCAAGTGGTCTGCCAGCTCCGCAACATGTTCCAGTTCGTTTTGGGGGTACGCATCAATCTCTTGCTGGACAACATCAACAGACGCTGTATCCGGGTCGTCCACTTGAGCAGATACATCGTCGTAATCGGCTAGCAGAGGCAGGCCGTACATGTCGAGGGACTTTTGGTTCGAAACCAAGTAATCAGCCAAATTCTTCAACGCCTTGTACTCTGCCATTCGAAGACGCACCTGCTCTTCGCGTACATTATGCAGGTCTGCGTCTCTTACCTCAATGCTTCGTGCATGATCCTCTGACATATCCTTCTTGAACCTGTCCCATAGATCTTTGGCATTACCAGGCATCGAGTAAACCAAAATGATGCCGAAGAGTTGGCGTAGCTGGTACGGCATCTTGACCTCGGCGGCTTCGCGTAAGCAATGTATCCACTCGTCGTCATTTTCCAAATACCCAAGCGCCAAAGCGGCTTGCTGATATGTAGGATGTTCCGTACCATCAACTGTTCGAAGATCCGCAAAGGACTTAGGCGAGCGTCGGTTACACAGGAGAAGTCGCAAGTAGAAGCGTTCGGGTCCTGCGGAGATACGTGTACCAAGCGTCCCAGAGAAGCAACGTACTTCTTGTACGGTTCCCACGTCTTGTGTTTCGTCCACCTGTATTTCCGTGGTACATCCTTGTACAGTAGATTTGCCGTAGCTTCTGGGTTACGCGCGCACAGTTGAAAAACTCCGTCAGCATTGATCTGTCCCCGCGGTTAATCAAGTTGTGAAGCTGGGGGGTCGTCGCTTGGTCGCGATAAGCAACCATGCTCATTCTTTCCAAATGAATAGGTAGCGTCACAAACAGAATGTGTTGATCCTTGTGTTGGATGCATGAATAGCCGCATGCAAGCTTCTACCGGAGAAATATACCTCCCGAGGAGATACTGAAGAATTTCGTTCGCCCGAATTTCTTCGCCTTCAATCGTGATTGTCGTCATGTCCGAGCCCTTGTAGACGTACTTGTAGATGTACTTGATGGCCTTGTTCGTGGCACAAACTTCGACGTTGATGTGGCAGTTGTATTTCTGCGACAGGAACGGATTGTAGGGGACCACCCATTGATTGATGGTCGCGTTGTCCCATACTTTCCCCTTATGGCACAAAATTCCATCCGGACGGCGACCACGCTTGTACGTGGGGTATTTGTCGGGGGTCATCACCGTTTCGTCCGCGAGCGCCTTTGGAAACTTCTTGGAGCACCTTCCGTTCTTCATGCACGGGCAGTTCGGGTTCTGTTGACCACACGGTCCATGCAGCATATTGGAAATCACCGTATCATACAGCTCGGGGTACTTCTCTTTATCCGGGAGCTCAGCGGACACCAGCTTATCGACGTCTTCCTTGGTAGTGGGCTTGTCCTCCGGACGCAGGATAAGCAGTATGTGGGCGTGGGGAAGACCACGCTTCTGATATTCCACTACATGGACTCGAGCGGCTTGAATCCCCCGTACACCCTCATCGAGATCCTTGTTAAGAGCTTTTAGTTTCTTCCATGAACACACGAGCCACGATGTCCGGTCGGTCGGATGCTTTCTCTCCACGGCGGTAAGTTTTCCTTGATCTCAGGCCAGTTCGGGTGCATGTCATCGTAATGAACAGGTTCGGGGCTCCTGTTTCACGGACGATAGCCATGGCATCCAAGAAGCGTTGGTACATGTGCGGGGCCACCTGTAAACTTCGGAGGTATGATGATCTTGCGTCCAACCTCACCCGCATCTGGCTCCGCTGACTCCTGCTCCGTATTATTCCCACGCCGAGTCCTACGTATGGCCGCCTCGTCGTCAGCTGCCATTCTGTGGATTTCAACAGACTCGCCACGCAACGCGTCCGTAATTCCCTGGAGGGTTTCCAATCGATACTGGAGCTGGTTCTTCTTGATGAAGCGCAGGCGTCTTGTTCGCATTTGGCCCATTGGTCAACGCAGTATTGCTGCGTCAGTCGCCCACCGCGCAGGATAAGAGAATTACTAACCGTCCGGTCGTAAAGCAGATACGCCTCATATTCCCGAACGGACATGGTTAAGGGGGTCACCGTGGCGATCGACGGTATTACCACGTAGGGGATATCGTAAGTCCAGCCATTCTCCCCGTACGGAAAGAGTAGAGGATACTGCAGCGGGTCATAGGTAACGCTTGTCTCAAGATGCGCTTGAAACCTTCTCCTGTCGTGTGTAGGATAATATCCCGATGCTCAGCCGCGTTTGTGTCGATCACAACGGCTGCCACCTCTGATGCAGTTGGGGTGTTATGCGTACCCGGGTTCGCATTCCGTGTGACGTGCAGACGCAGCTTAAGGTGATCCCCCTCCGGAAGAAAATTACTCAAGGCTAACGTACGGATCATGGTCATCAACGTCTTCCCCTGCCGCTCGGCGTCGCTCGTGCTCCCTGATGGCTGCTGCATACGCATCCCAACCACGATATATCAAAAATCTACGCGCGTTGATAAATTCTTTTGTATACGGGTTGTGCGCCACCATCATCTGGTCAATCGTTTCCATGACGGCGCGATCGAGGCCTTGTGTCATGTTCATACGACTTCGCACACGTGCATCCATGTCTGGATCGTTAAGTAAAACTTGGGCATACATGGAGCGACCGAAGGTAGGAAGGTAGTAACGATCCCATGCGATTGGCACACTGACCCTTGTACACGGAAGATGTAGACACCATTCCGTGTCACGCTTTCGTCAACGTTAAGAGGCCGAGATCGCGAAGCTCCCATGGACGTGAATGCGAATACGTGTTGTAGGCTTGGATTGACCGCATGAAAGTCGGGCTCTCGAAAAGTGTTAGAAGCGCATCAGGTTGCTGTTCGCGAAGATGGAACGAACACCAGTCCGTTACGACAACAGCATCCGTCTGTCTCTTGCGGAGGAACCTTCCAAGCGTTGCAGTAGTGACAAACTCGCTTCGTTCTCCGCGTTGTCGTCCGTGTAACGCGTAAAGTAGTGGCGGCCCCCGGAGACACTGGAAGGGTCAAAACTTTCGTGGTGTGCGAGGCCCTTCTTATACTGCCGAGACCGCCGGCGGAACCGCTCTTTTTCTTTTCGCAGCCCCCCTTTGTTCTTCCGTCATGGCTTCTCTGCCAGCTCTGTGAGCGGCTGCGTTCAACTCCCGCTCTGCTTGACGCTGATCATCCGTCATGTCCCCTCTGTGGTCTCTCCGTGAAGCCGTATATTCTGATCGCGCTCAGATTGACGCTGCTCATTCTGACATGCCTTCCCTGCGAACTTCGTGCTCACCTGCATCGCGAATTCTTGCATTTTGACTGGCCTCCTCTGGTCTTGTGGCTCTGTGGTTGGCTGCGCGTCGCGGCTATATGCTCGATGACCCGAGAGGTCTTCTGGCTCCAGTCTACCCCGTCGCACCCTCGCTTGTTCGGCATTTCGGTTCGCGGTCTCGAATAACCTGGGATTTGGATCTGTTTAGCTCTGCGTATGCGTTCCTCTCCGCGTCTTTCTCTCGTGCCCGTTGTTTTTGTGAGCTCGTCATAGCAGCTCGCCTGACGCGGGCTCTTTCTGTATCACGCGCCACGTGCAGCTGCTGCGCTATCGTTGACCGGAGGTCCGGACATTCCAATCTGAAATTCGTGGGTATCGGGTAGCCCTCGCGACGCGTTTCCTCCTCGAATCGTCGTTGATGCTCCGCAGGATCATCGTCTTCTGTCTTCTCCTCACGCTCTACCGCCGGAGCAGATACTCTCATCTGCTCGGATTCAGTTGGTGCTGGTGCTTCACCTAAGTCGAGCTGCTCCAACTCTGGATTGCCTTGCGATAGCGCACCTCTGCTTTACGAAGCCTTTGTTTACGGAGCTGCCTATCTTTCCTCGGTTCCAGCTGGCGTGGGTGAAGCGTTCTCCTGCCGAGCTCGTTGTACACGCTCATCTAGTTCCTCTCGGGTAATTCTAGTCATTGTACACATTGAGTCAAGCTAATTGTACACCAAATCCCGCTACACAGTTGTTAGGAAACCTTTTTCTTTTCCTCGGGGCTCTTGCCATGTCCTCGTATCTTGAACGGACTGTCACCTGATTAGATAGAACAAATCATATTGACAGTTAGACTCGAAAGTCTAAGTGCACTGGAAACTATGCTACAGCTACTTCATGAATATAAGCACCAGAACATGGACACGGTAGCTTAAGCAACGTGGTATTCGAATAGAGCCCCGAACTTTCCTTTCCAGTACTAATCCAGAAGCCCTTTGTGAATAGAACACACCACTGTCATTTCCATCCGGCTCCTCGGATTACAAACAACTTAGGGGTATCGTCACTCCAGGCGGCTTGTTGGTCCAGTCAGCTTTGCTTAGGCCCTCCCCTTGGTCGACGTGTTACAGCCCTCAGCTCACGTTCCGCGGGCCCAAATTACCTTGCACGGCTGTGGACCAAGCAGTGTACATGGTAATTCACGACGCCGCATCGCGCTGTTGCCTCTTGGGTACGTCAAAGCTGTTGCCTCAGCCCTGTTGAGTGGTTGCCAGGTCTGTTTAATACCGTCCAGCCCTTCAGGTCATGTCAGTAGTATGCACAGGGTGTCCGAGAACGACCCCCAGCCCCTCACGGGGCTCACACAGTTCCGAAAATGCTCTAAAACTGTCTATTATGACGCTATGCTATCTAAGTGTACAGGCGCGGGGCTCACTCATGCTCTTAAAGTGTTTTTTTGTCTTGATCTCTTGTTCTTGAGCTGTTCTTGCACTTGGTCTTGGGCTCCTTGCTCTTGTGAGACCGACTGCTGCATTCCTTTCCGTCCCGCCAGAAGTGCTCTCGCAAAGTGTGTTTTGATGTGGGAGCTCACACTTTAAGAGCACCTCTGTATTGCGGGACCGTAACGACTCTTCCGCATGTGGCTGCAACTTCGGTTTGGCCAATTGGCAGCACGCGCCACTCGCTTTTGGAGCGTGGACACTCGCGGTGGGTCTAGGACCCCTAGGCGCGTGCATGGTGGTAGACGCTCCCAGTCACACCCACCCCAACCTGATTGTTATCGCTACCAACTGCCATACCACTGTGGAGTCTCGGGGCAAGCCTCAGACTGTATCCTGAGAGGTCTCTCTTGAATATATAGTAGGGCAAGGAGCCCCACGCCCGTACATACATGCATATACATCTAAAACTACCCTACTGTTATTATACAGCCAGCGCACCTGTCCTCTCCGCGCCGTCGCTCAAAAATCCAATTTTGTGTTTTGAATGAAAAGTGAGTCGAAAAATATTGCCCAATCAGGGCGCGAGTTAATTGTGTAACGCTTTTGGATATATTTGTAATTTTTGCATAGTGAGGTCGAGTCAGAAAGGTAGGCGCGGTCGGTAAGATGGGAGGAAACTGTATTAGACAGGCCGGTGTAGCCATGCGAAAGGGTAGGAAAAAGCAGAAAGAGAGAGGAAAGCGACGGACTGATTGACAGACGGACGGACGGACGGACAGACACGCTGCAAGTTTAGGTGGCGGGAAACTAGCGCTCTGGGCGCCCGCTCCGCGGACGCGTAGGGCATGGTTTGTTGGTGTAAAGAGGGACGACCACCTCCGCTGCGCTGCGGTGTGCTTAGATTTTCGACTTAGAGCGAAGCTACTTATAATAAATGTATACTGTGATCTACTTATGTTACGGTTGAAACCAACACTGCACACAATATCCTTAGTGTTCACGTGCTATGATAGACTTGACCAGGGCTTAACGGGATCTGCACGATGAGAACTATCTTACCCGAAAAGGTTCTGTCTGTAATCTCATTTAAGCGCATAGCTTCCAAAATGACACGAATCGGAGGTGCGCGTGGCTGCAAGCTAACAAATGCTGTTCAGAAGACATGTCAGTATCAGTGATGATCTAAAATTAGCATAGATCTGTGAGGAATCCCAGTTAGCAGGAGTAAATACGCCTACTCAAACATAATATCATCTGTCACGTCATCGCCGGGAGGCAGTCGACACCATATTATTGATTGCGACGGTCTAATAGAGCAATGTTAATCAGCTCCGCGCGCGAAGTATCTTTTAGGATAGGTAGTATTTGCCGATGGTCGCCACAAACATCAATATTATGCTTTGAAATTATTCTGCTGAGCTGTTTGTGGTGTTACTGAAGGGTATTTCCACTATTCTTCCGCATGCATTTATCTTACTTGCATAGCTGGCGCACTTACTGACGTATGTACATAGATACGGGCCGACAGAGTGGCGTAGGTCCTTTCCGACTGGCATTATACTGGGTCCGATATGTACGACAAAAGGCCTCGTCCAGATCGGACGAAGAGGCACCACTGCGTGCACAATGCTTTTGACCGGCTGCAACATACGAAGATATATGGCTGTAGGCAGAGTATCAGATCGTAGTGATGGTTAGACTTGAATTGAATAATAGTTCATGTACATTAGATGGAACACTTTCGCTGCCTACTTATCAGCTCGGTGTGCTATTTGATGTGTCCGTGCATATATCGCGAGGGTCGTAAATGAGTGTATTTGCCACGCGCTCGTGATACCCAACCTATGCATGGGGTCCCTGTTTCCTTATCGGGACGTTTGCGTCGTCGTGCTAGCTTTCTGTGCTTACGCTATTGATGTTTTAGTCTGTATAATCAACCGCGTCACTAACTGGGCACAGGCCATTCCGCAGCGATACAGGTATGCTGAACGCGCGTCTGTTAGCAGTAGCCAACGCGATATATACGCGCGAGGCGGGCACGCCTTATAGTCATCCGCGACTCAACCGAGCTCTTATCTCGGTCATTATGGGCAGGGCACTAAAGTGCAGTACTGCGTACAGCCACATCGACTTGCCACGTCCATCTGCACGGTGTGTACTGTCACGCAGTGCTAGTATCTATGTAAACAGCAGCTTATTCGTCGCACGTAGTTCCCACTCATACTGTGGTTAAATTGTGAGCGCCAATTAGTGCAAGATACGCTATAAGAGCTGATGGTACAGATAACATGGTTTTGCGTGTGCCCACGTGAGCGAGTGTACGTGCCATCTACGGTGACGCGTATGCAGATAGGGACGGCCAGCTTGCAGAGGTACATAGTACATACCTCGTGCTAGTTATTATATGAAGCGCGCTACGCTCTATAGGTGCGTCAACACGCTTGGTAACGCCACAGTCAGCTTACAGTATGTGCGACCCCAAGCCTTGCACCGTCAGCCAGTATACAAAACTATGCGGGGTAAGGGGATATAAGGATGTATATCCAAATCACCTGCTTCTTTTGCTCAATGTACCTGACGTTTCGGGCGGTCAGCTTGCGAGGGCGGCTGTGTCGATTTTTTTCTTGAGGTACCAGTCAGGGCCCATCACCTTCTCGACGTTTGGCAGGCTTTCCTGGCGGCGCACTTCGGCCGAATCAGCAGGTGGAAGCTTTTCCTCCCAGAACTTAACCGCTTTTGGGCCGTTCTTGCAGGCAATACAGTGTCGCACGATGTCCCGCCCGCTGATTGTACGAAACGCGTAGCCACACTGCAGCTACCTGCAGCAGATGCAGTGTTCTCGGGAATCCGTCCGTCGTAGCCCGCTGCGGGTTCAGCAGAAGCGGGTCAATATTGGCCTTGCACGTGGACCTCGCCATGTTGCAAACTGTGAACAAACTATTATAACTAACCGGCGTAAAATATTGGGTATTCATACGGATATTTATTGCTGGGCGTATATGTTTTAAGCAAAAAACTAAAAAGTATTAGTACTTCATAAACATGAAATTGTTTTAGCCATATAATACGTCAAAGTAATATATTTTTTGTTACCCAATACACGCCCATTTAATGCTGGTACTCATTATTAAACAAAGACATTATAAATAAAAATCTGCAATCGATTGAATAATGTTACTTTCATTTTTTCGAGCCAAACATACTTTTGAAGCAATAACAACGACTTTAAAAACTACCACGTAGGTACCATGCGCGCATGCAGTGCGGTGTCCGGGTGCAGCTAACGCAAAGGTCGTGAAGCCTACATTATTAATGATAATACTATCGTCTCTACTTTGAAAAGTGTGTGGAAAATAACAGCGCACGACTCTTACAAAATACTGGTCTGTGAAGTCTACATTAATAATAATAAATATCTCTATTTGCAGAGGCTCTTAGAAAATAATGGTTAATGTGCCCGATTTGCAGTACATACGACAGGTTTTGCGTAGCTAAATGTCAATAATCAATCATCTGCGCAGCTCGCCTGGCTGTTTGCAACCAATCGATGCATTTCGTGCTCGGCAAAAATGTTTACCTTACGTCCAATCGCGAGGGCGATAGACGGTCTGATCGTGCGACAGATCCAGTCAGTGTCGCAGGTCGGAAGGTATTGCCCAATCAGGGCGCGATTTAATTGTGTCCGCTTTTTGGTCATAATTGTAATTTAGGCATAGTTAGGTCGAGTCAGAAAGATAGGCGCGGTCGGTAGGATGGGAGGAAACTGTATTAGACAGGCCGGGTGTAGCCATGCGAAAAGGCAGGAAAAAGCAGCAAGAAAGGAACCGGACGGACTTATTGACAGACGGACGGACACGCTACAAGGTTAGAAGCGGAGCGACTAGCGCTCTGGGCGCCCGCTCCGCGGACGCTAGGGCATGGTTTGTTGGTGTAAAAAGGGGCGACCACCTCCGCTGCGCTGCGGTGTGCTTAGATTTTCGACTTAGAGCGAAGCTACTTATAATAAATGTATACTGTGATCTACTTATGTTACGGTTGAAACCAACACTGCACACAATATCCTTAGTGTTCACGTGTTATGATAGACTTGACCAGGGCTTAACGTGATCTGCACGATGAGAACTATCTTACCCGAGAAGGTTCTGTCTGTAATCTCATTTTAGCGCATTGCTCCCAAAATAACACGAATCGGAGGCGCGCGTAGTTGCAAAGCTAATATATGCTGTACGGAAGACGGGTCAGTATCAATGATGCTACGAAATATGCGTAGATCGGTGAGGAATCCCAGTGTAGCTAGAGTAAATACGCCTACTCATACAAATTACCCATCTGCACGCCATCGCCGTGAGGCAGGCGACACATATCATCGATTGCGACGGTCGAATAGAGCAATGTTAATCAGCTCCGCGCGCGAAGTATCTTTTAGGATAGGTAGTATTTGCCGATGGTCGCCACAAACATCAATATTATGCTTTGAAATTATTCTGCTGAGCTGTTTGTGATGTTACTGAAGTGTATTTCCACTATCTTCCGCATGCATTTATCTTACTTGCATAGCTGGCGCACTTACTGACGTATGTACATAGATACGGGCCGACAGAGTGGCGTAGGTCCTTTCCGACTGGCATTTACTGGCTCATAAATGTATGACAAACCCACAAAGCTACATGGCTGTAGGCAGAGTATCAAATTGTAGTGATGTTTAGACTTAATCTGAAATGTGGCTCATGTACATTATATGAAGTACTTTTGCTGCATCCCTATCAACCCGGCGTGCTATTTGATATGTCCGTGCATATATCGCAAGGTCGTAAATGAGTGTGTATATCACGCGCTCGTGAGAGCCAAAACCTATGTGTAGGGTCAATGTCGCTCTTTCGGTATATTTGCGTCGTCGTGCTGACTTACTGCACTTACGCTTCTGATGTACCAGTCTATATGACCCAGCGCGTCACTAACTGGGCACAGGTCATACCGCGGTGATACAGGCCAGCTGACCGCGTGTCGGTTGGCGATATATACGCGCGCAGCGGGAACTCCTTATAATCATTATCGCGACCATTATGGACAGGGCACTAAAGTATAGTACTGCGTACAGACACATCGACCTGCCCCGCACACCTGGTCAACACTACCGCACACGTCCTCACGTCTATGTAGACAGCAACTTATTTTTCGCGCGTAGTGCTAACTCAATACTGTATTTTCAATTTCGAGCGCGCATTAGTGTGATATACGCTATGAGCGTTGGTGGTACATATAGCATGATTTAGCTTGTGTCCAAATGAGTGAGTGTACTTGCCGTCTACGGTGACGCGTATGCAGATAGGGGCGGCCAGCTTGCAAGGGTTCACAGTAGATACCGTGCGCTAATTATCAGATGAAACGCGCTACGCTCTGTAGGTGCGTCAAAACGATTGGCTGCGCCATAGTCAGTTTACCATATGTGCGGCTCCAAGCCTCGTACCGTCAACCAGTATACTAAATATAAATATAGGTAGGAAAATGGGGCCTAAAAGGGAATATTTACCAGTTACTTGCTCTTCTGTTGCTTCTTTTGCTCGATGTACTTGGCGTTTCGGGCGGTCAGCTTGCGAGGGCGGCTGCGCCTCTTTTTCTTCTTGGGGTACCAGTCAGGACCCATCGCCTTCTTGACGTTCTCCAGGCTTTCGTGGCGGCGCACTTCGGCCGAATCAGGTGGCAGGGGCTTTTCCTTCCAGAACTTAACCACTTTTGGGCCGTTCTCGCAGGCAATACACCGCCGCACGATGTCCCGCCCACTGATTGTACAGAATGCGTAGCCGTACTGCAGCTTCCCGCAGCTCGCCCGGGAATCCGTCGTAGACAGCTGCGGATTCAGCAGTTGCAGGCCAACATTGGCCTTGCACGTGGGCCTCGCCATGTTGCAAACTGTGAAGGAAATTTTATAATTACTAACGTGCGTAAAAATATTAGGTATTCTAACGGATACTTACTGCTGGGTGTTTAATATTTAGCAAAATATTAAATAGTATTATTATATCATAAACATGATATCATTTAACCAATAAAGTACGTCAAAGTATTTAGCCAATACACGGCCATTTAATGCCGGTACTCATTATTAAACAAAAAAAGTGTTATTTTAATTTTTGGAAATCGCTTAAATAATGATATTATTATTTTTAAACAAACATACTTTTCAGCAATAACAACACCATCACGTAAGTACCATTCGCGCATGCAGTGCTGTGTCCGGGTGCAACTATAATAACGCAAAGGTCGTGAAGCCTCCTTTAGTAATAATAATACTAATAAATGAATATATCGTCTCTACTTTAAAAAACGTGTGGAAAATAACATCGCAGAGCTTTAACTGCGTGGGCTGGTTACGGTGCCCGATTTGCAGTACATACGACAGGTTTTGCGTAGCTAAATGTCAATAATCAATCATCTGCGCAGCTCGCCTGGCTGTTTGCAACCAATCGATGCATTTCGTGCTCGGCAAAAATGTTTACCTTACGTCCAATCGCGAGGGCGATAGACGGTCTGATCGTGCGACAGATCCAGTCAGTGTCGCAGGTCGGAAGGTATTGCCCAATCAGGGCGCGATTTAATTGTGTCCGCTTTTTGGTCATAATTGTAATTTAGGCATAGTTAGGTCGAGTCAGAAAGATAGGCGCGGTCGGTAGGATGGGAGGAAACTGTATTAGACAGGCCGGGTGTAGCCATGCGAAAAGGCAGGAAAAAGCAGCAAGAAAGGAACCGGACGGACTTATTGACAGACGGACGGACACGCTACAAGGTTAGAAGCGGAGCGACTAGCGCTCTGGGCGCCCGCTCCGCGGACGCTAGGGCATGGTTTGTTGGTGTAAAAAGGGGCGACCACCTCCGCTGCGCTGCGGTGTGCTTAGATTTTCGACTTAGAGCGAAGCTACTTATAATAAATGTATACTGTGATCTACTTATGTTACGGTTGAAACCAACACTGCACACAATATCCTTAGTGTTCACGTGCTATGATAGACTTGACCAGGGCTTAACGTGATCTGCACGATGAGAACTATCTTACCCGAGAAGGTTCTGTCTGTAATCTCATTTTAGCGCATTGCTCCCAAAATAACACGAATCGGAGGCGCGCGTAGTTGCAAAGCTAATATATGCTGTACGGAAGACGGGTCAGTATCAATGATGCTACGAAATATGCGTAGATAGGTGAGGAATCCCAGTGTAGCTAGAGTAAATACGCCTACTCACACATATTACCCATCTGCACGCCATCGCCGTGAGGCAGGCGACACATATCATCGATTGCGACGGTCGAATAGAGCAATGTTAATCAGCTCCGCGCGCGAAGTATCTTTTAGGATAGGTAGTATTTGCCGATGGTCGCCACAAACATCAATATTATGCTTTGAAATTATTCTGCTGAGCTGTTTGTGATGTTACTGAAGTGTATTTCCACTATCTTCCGCATGCATTTATCTTACTTGCATAGCTGGCGCACTTACTGACGTATGTACATAGATACGGGCCGACAGAGTGGCGTAGGTCCTTTCCGACTGGCATTTACTGGCTCATAAATGTATGACAAACCCACAAAGCTACATGGCTGTAGGCAGAGTATCAAATTGTAGTGATGTTTAGACTTAATCTGAAATGTGGCTCATGTACATTATATGAAGTACTTTTGCTGCATCCCTATCAACCCGGCGTGCTATTTGATATGTCCGTGCATATATCGCAAGGTCGTAAATGAGTGTGTATATCACGCGCTCGTGAGAGCCAAAACCTATGTGTAGGGTCAATGTCGCTCTTTCGGTATATTTGCGTCGTCGTGCTGACTTACTGCACTTACGCTTCTGATGTACCAGTCTATATGACCCAGCGCGTCACTAACTGGGCACAGGTCATACCGCGGTGATACAGGCCAGCTGACCGCGTGTCGGTTGGCGATATATACGCGCGCAGCGGGAACTCCTTATAATCATTATCGCGACCATTATGGACAGGGCACTAAAGTATAGTACTGCGTACAGACACATCGACCTGCCCCGCACACCTGGTCAACACTACCGCACACGTCCTCACGTCTATGTAGACAGCAACTTATTTTTCGCGCGTAGTGCTAACTCAATACTGTATTTTCAATTTCGAGCGCGCATTAGTGTGATATACGCTATGAGCGTTGGTGGTACATATAGCATGATTTAGCTTGTGTCCAAATGAGTGAGTGTACTTGCCGTCTACGGTGACGCGTATGCAGATAGGGGCGGCCAGCTTGCAAGGGTTCACAGTAGATACCGTGCGCTAATTATCAGATGAAACGCGCTACGCTCTGTAGGTGCGTCAAAACGATTGGCTGCGCCATAGTCAGTTTACCATATGTGCGGCTCCAAGCCTCGTACCGTCAACCAGTATACTAAATATAAATATAGGTAGGAAAATGGGGCCTAAAAGGGAATATTTACCAGTTACTTGCTCTTCTGTTGCTTCTTTTGCTCGATGTACTTGGCGTTTCGGGCGGTCAGCTTGCGAGGGCGGCTGCGCCTCTTTTTCTTCTTGGGGTACCAGTCAGGACCCATCGCCTTCTTGACGTTCTCCAGGCTTTCGTGGCGGCGCACTTCGGCCGAATCAGGTGGCAGGGGCTTTTCCTTCCAGAACTTAACCACTTTTGGGCCGTTCTCGCAGGCAATACACCGCCGCACGATGTCCCGCCCACTGATTGTACAGAATGCGTAGCCGTACTGCAGCTTCCCGCAGCTCGCCCGGGAATCCGTCGTAGACAGCTGCGGATTCAGCAGTTGCAGGCCAACATTGGCCTTGCACGTGGGCCTCGCCATGTTGCAAACTGTGAAGGAAATTTTATAATTACTAACGTGCGTAAAAATATTAGGTATTCTAACGGATACTTACTGCTGGGTGTTTAATATTTAGCAAAATATTAAATAGTATTATTATATCATAAACATGATATCATTTAACCAATAAAGTACGTCAAAGTATTTAGCCAATACACGGCCATTTAATGCCGGTACTCATTATTAAACAAAAAAAGTGTTATTTTAATTTTTGGAAATCGCTTAAATAATGATATTATTATTTTTAAACAAACATACTTTTCAGCAATAACAACACCACCACGTAAGTACCATTCGCGCATGCAGTGCTGTGTCCGGGTGCAACTATAATAACGCAAAGGTCGTGAAGCCTCCTTTAGTAATAATAATACTAATAAATGAATATATCGTCTCTACTTTAAAAAACGTGTGGAAAATAACATCGCAGAGCTTTAACTGCGTGGGCTGGTTACGGTGCCCGATTTGCAGTACATACGACAGGTTTTGCGTAGCTAAATGTCAATAATCAATCATCTGCGCAGCTCGCCTGGCTGTTTGCAACCAATCGATGCATTTCGTGCTCGGCAAAAATGTTTACCTTACGTCCAATCGCGAGGGCGATAGACGGTCTGATCGTGCGACAGATCCAGTCAGTGTCGCAGGTCGGAAGGTATTGCCCAATCAGGGCGCGATTTAATTGTGTCCGCTTTTTGGTCATAATTGTAATTTAGGCATAGTTAGGTCGAGTCAGAAAGATAGGCGCGGTCGGTAGGATGGGAGGAAACTGTATTAGACAGGCCGGGTGTAGCCATGCGAAAAGGCAGGAAAAAGCAGCAAGAAAGGAACCGGACGGACTTATTGACAGACGGACGGACACGCTACAAGGTTAGAAGCGGAGCGACTAGCGGTCTGGGCGTCCGCTCCGCGGACGCTAGGGCATGGTTGGTTGGTGTAGAGAGGGGCGACCACCTCCGCTGCGCTGCGGTGGGCTTAGAATTTCTACTCAAAGCGAAGCAACATATAGTACATGTATACTGTGATCTACGTATATTACGTTCCAAAACAACACCGCACACAGTATCCTGAGTGCTCACATGTTATGGTAGACACGACCAGGGTTTAACGTGATCTGCAAGAAGAGCACCATCTTACCCGAGAAGGTTTTGTCTATAATCTCGTTTGAGCGCATTGCTCCCAAAATGACACGAATCGGAGGCGCGCGTGGTTGCAAAGCTAATATATGCTGTACGGAAGACGGGTCAGTATCAATGATGCTACGAAATATGCGTAGATCGGTGAGGAATCCCAGTGTAGCTAGAGTAAATACGCCTACTCACATATTTTACCCATCTGCACGTCATCGCCGTGAGGCAGTCGACACATATCATCGATTGCGACGGTCGAATAGAGCAATGTTAATCAGCTCCGCGCGCGAAGTATCTTTTAGGATAGGTAGTATTTGCCGATGGTCGCCACAAACATCAATATTATGCTTTGAAATTATTCTGCTGAGCTGTTTATGATGTTACTGAAGTGTATTTCCACTATCTTCCGCATGCATTTATCTTACTTGTATAGCTGACGTACTTTCTGACTCATTTGTATAGCTACTGACTGACAGAGTGGCGTAAATCCTTTCCGACTGACATTGTACTGAGTCCGATATGTACGACAAAAGGCCTCGTCCAGATCGGACGAAGAGGCACCATTGCGTGCACATTCTTTTGACCGGCTGCAACATACGAAGATATATGGCTGTAGGCAGAGTATCAGATCGTAGTGATGGTTAGACTTGAATTGAATAATAGTTCATGTACATTATATGGAGTACTTTCGCTGCCTACTTATCAGCTCGACGTGCTATTTGATGTGTCCGTGCATATATCGCGAGGTCGTAAATGAGTGTATTTGCCACGCGCTCGTGATACCCAACCTATGCATGGGGTCCCTGTTTCCTTATCGGGACGTTTGCGTCGTCGTGCTAGCTTTCTGTGCTTACGCTATTGATGTTTTAGTCTGTATAATCAAGCGCGTCACTAACTGGGCACAGGCCATTCCGCAGCGATACAGGTATGCTGAACGCGCGTCTGTTAGCAGTAGCCAACGCGATATATACGCGCGAGGCGGGCACGCCTTATAGTCATCCGCGACTCAACCGAGCTCTTATCTCGGTCATTATGGGCAGGGCACTAAAGTACAGTACTGCGTACAGCCACATCGACTTGCCACGTCCATCTGTACGGTCTGCACTGTCACGCAGTGGTAGAATCTACGTAAACAGCAGCTTATTCGTCGCACGTAGTTCCCACTCAATACTGTGGTTTAAATTGTGAGCGCCAATTAGTGCAATATACGCTATAAGAGCTGATGCTACAGATAACATGGTTTTGCGTGTGCCCACGTGAGCGAGTGTACGTGCCATCTACGGTGACGCGTACGCAGATAGGGACGGCCAGCTTACAGAGGTACACAGTACATACCTCGTGCTAGATATTATATGAAACGCGCTACGCTCTATAGGTGCGTCAACACGCTTGGTAGCGCCACAGTCAGCTTATAGTATGTGCGACCCCAAGCCTTGCACCGTCAGCCAGTATACAAAACTATGCGGGGTAAGGGGCTATAAGGATGTATATCCAAATCACCTGCTCTTCTGCTGCTTCTTTTGCTCAATGTACCTGACGTTTCGGGCGGTCAGCTTGCGAGGGCGGCTGTGTCTATTTTTCTTCTTGGGGTACCCGTCAGGTCCCATCGCCTTCTTGACGTTTGCCAGGCTTTCCTGGCGGCGCACTTTGGTCGAATCAGGTGGTGGGAGATTTTCCTCCCAAAACTCAACCGCCTTTGGGCCGTTCTATACAGCGCCGCACGATGTCCCGCCCGCTGATTGTACGGAACGCGTATCCGTACTGCAGCTTCCCACAGCAGACGCAGCGCGTCCGGGAATCCGTCGTAGACCGCTGCGGGTTCAGCAGAAACAGGTCAATCTTCGCCTCGCACTGCTTGCACGTAGGACCCACCATTTTGCAAACTGTGAGTATGTTAGCAAATTATATTGTTTTAACCAATTACTTGCGTCCAAATATTAGCCAATAGCACGGTACTGTAAGGCTGGTTGTTATTATTAGGCAAAATATTAAAATGTTTTAAAATATTACTGTTTGGCTTAGCTTTAATATATTATTATCAGATTTCCAAACAGATACATACTTTACATGCAATATAAATTGACTAAAACAATTATCTATCGTGCGCGCATGCATTCGTCGGGTACGGTGCACGGGAGCAGATACCGCAATGACCGTGCAGCCACGCGCCTTTTGCACGGTGGCAGTGTTGAGTGTCAGGTGAAGTAAAAAAGATATATATTCGCAAAGTCCCTACAAAAAGCGCTGGTCGTGAAGCCTACTTGAATATTAAAAAATACTATCGTCTCTACTTTAGAAAGTCTGTGGAAAATAGCATCGCCGAGCTCTTACAAATGCGGCCTGTGAAGCTTATATTAATATCGTCTTTACTTTCAAAAGTGTGTGGAAAATAACATCCCAGAGCTCTTACAAAATACTGGTATGTGAAGTCTACATTAATAATGATAAATACCTCTATTTGAGAAGTGTGCAGAGCTCTTAGAAAATAAAGGGGTTACTGTGCCCGATTTGCAGTGCATACGACAGGTTTTGCGTAGCTAAATGTCAACAATCAAGTTTCTGCGCAGCTCGCCTGGCTGTTTGCAACCAATCGATGCCTTTCGTGTTCGGCAGAAATGTTAATCTTACGTCCAATCGCGAGTCCGAGAGACGGTCTGATCGTGCGACAGATCCAGTCAGTGTCGCAGGTCGGCAGGTATTGCCCAATCAGGGCGCGAGTTAATTGTGTAACGCTTTGGATATATTTGTAATTTTGGCATAGTTAGGTCGAGTCAGTAAGGTAGGCGCGGTCGGTACGATGGGAAGAAACTCTATTGGAAAGGCCGGGTGTAGCCATGCGAAAAGGCAGGCAAAAGCAGCAAGACAGGGAGTGCGACGGACTGATTGACAGACGGACGGACGGACAGACACGCTGCAAGTTTAGGTGACGGGAAACTAGCCGTTCGCCGCCGCTACGCGGCGGAGTGGCATAGTTTGTTGGAGATGCGGTGGCCGCAAATTTAAGTGCTTCTTGGTGTCGCGTACTTTGTGAGCGTCGTTCACCCCAGTAGGTCTTGGCTTCGTGTACTTAGCCGCTCACATTCCGTAGTCTCATGTGGACCCGTATAATATCGTGGTTTGGTACGCTTCCGTTACCCCGTACTACAGGTTGGATGTTGTTTTCTTCAATGGCCCATGCTCTTTGGTGCTCTTCCCGGCTTCGTGGTTCCTGCTCACCCGTGACCCACGCTGCTCAGCGGTTATGCGCTCTCTCTTGTGGGTTCATGCCCTTTAGTACGGCCTCTTTCGTGGCCGTTGGCCTCCCATCGCTGGTACTCTGGCCGAAGAGTGCTATTCCGTGGTTTGGCGCATTCACGCAGTCGTATTATTCCATCACCCGTGTATCGTGCTCTCCTGGTGAGGTTCCATCGACCGCGGTATCACGCTATCGTGCAATCGCGGTGTGGTAATGCTGTCTATGGTATTGTGCTCGCGTAGTGCACCTGCGTTGCCCGTGCTATCGTGTTTTGCAATGGCATCGTACTCCACAATGTGGAATTGTGGTCCCCCTAAGCGCCCCCTCGTTTATTTCGTGGCTGGTCCACCGTCCGTGCAATCGTGTTCTCATCAACTGTCCTTCGTGGCTCGGTAAGCTCAGGTTCTACACTGGTATGGTGCTCCGTGACTTGATGGTCTTCGGTCTATAGCTCCCATGGTTGCTTGGCTTTCCATGGTTAAGTGGTTGGGCCACCGTCCATGCTAGTGTGTTCTCCGTAGTCTCGTGGCTGGTCTACCGTCTGTGCAGTCAGGTTCAAATGTAGTATCGTCCTCCGTGGCTTGGGGAGCTCAGGTTCTACACTGGTATTGCTCTCCGCGGCTCAGTGATTTCCCGTCTATAGATCGGGGGCTGAGCTCTCCCATGGTTTAGTGGCACCTTCCATGCAATCGTGTTATCTTGTGGTGTCGCGGCTGGTCGGTCGTCTGTGCGACCCTTAGCTTCCGTAGTATCATGCTCCGGGACTCGGCGAGGTCCGGTGCTTCCCAAATATCGTATTTCAACGCTCGGTGATCTTCCGTTAATGGTCGCCCTCGTCTTCATGATTGGTTCGTCGACTGTGCTCCGTGCTCGACCGTGGTGCTGTAAGAGAATTGCTGTCCGTGCACTCTTACCACTACGTGCTCTACCGTGGCTTCGAACGTGCGTGCTCTTCCGTAGCCGTGCTTTTTAGCATACTGGGGTGTCTATATATTTAGTTCCCTTCTGTGGCCCGTACGCTCCCTTTATATTCTTGTCCTTCTGTCCTACTCATGGCTGTGTGCTCTTCCGTCTTTCACGCTACTCATAAATTCCGTGGTTTGCATCGGCTAGGTCTTCTATCATCGTCCATGACCTTCCGTGCTTCGTGTTGCTCTTCTATCCCATCATCTACATAACGTGGGTCGGTGTTCCTTCGTGTTTCGTATTCTTGCTGAGTCACGTGCCTCCACGCTAAATTAATCACAAACGCTGTTCCCATTTTGTTTGATTTACGCTACATATATTGTTGGAAAGTTTGCGCAATATCTTAAGGTCGCACACTACGTGTGCAAATACAAAGGAAGATGATACTTTTTTCCCGGGGGCAGTGTGGGGTGCAGGGGTGTAAGCCACAATAGTCATATTTTAAAGTTTTCACAATATCATTAGTAGTAATAAATAATGATTTATTATCCAACGCTGATATAATAATTAAGTGTACTACTACTACAAATAACTGCAAGCAAAAATATGAAAAATCTTTTATATAGTACTACGCAAAACCGTTTTGTAAGTTTTAATATTTGAAAGGTATTACGAAGACTAAAATAACATTCTAAAACCAATAAGTACTAAAGTTTCGATTGAGGCCGAAATATGTGTCACCAGAGCCTACAATTTTTTTCAACAGCTCCTACGACGATATAGTACGTGTGTGCACATCGGCGGCTTTTAATTATGCTAACTAACGCGTACACAGGCAGCGCCCTTTGGGTGAGGTGGCGAACCGCAGCTGAAAATTGGGTCAAAATGACATTTAAACGGTGCATTTAAGTACGATGTGTTGACCACATACAGTGTGTACACCACATAATGCGATTTTAGCCAATCGACGCCGCCTTCGCTGCGCTCGGCAGCCAGTAGAACGCGCGTATTTGCGTTACATTTTAGAACCCTAGCCCGTTACGGACGGACGTACGGACAGACACACGTCAGACTCCACTAGGGGGGTAAGATATCTGCAAAGCACCAAATCCTTAATGGTTACTACTTTATAATAGTGGCACTTAAAACTGCAATTTTCATTTGGTTACTTACGCCCGAAAAGGTCTAGCGACGAAATTTTCTTCTTCCATCCCCCCTTGCTACCCAATTGAACGGGGATATCTTCGGCGTGCTCATAGCTCTTTGACTAGCGGTCTGGGCATCCGCTCCGCGGACGCTAGGGCATGGTTGGTTGGTGTAGAGAGGGCCGACCACCTCCGCTGCGCTGCGGTGGGCTTAGAATTTCTACTCAAAGCGAAGCAACATATAGTACATGTATACTGTGATCTACGTATATTACGTTCCAAAACAACACCGCACACAGTATCCTTAGTGCTCACATGTTATGGTAGACACGATCAGGGTTTAACGTGATCTGCAAGAAGAGCACCATCTTACCCGGAAAGGTTTTGTCTATAATCTCGTTTGAGCGCATTGCTCCCAAAATGACACGAATCGGAGGCGCGCGTGGTTGCAAAGCTAATATATGCTGTACGGAAGACGGGTCAGTATCAATGAGGCTACGAAATATGCGTAGTTCGGTGAGGAATCCTAGTGTAGCTAGAGTAAATACGCCTACTCACACATATTACCCATCTGCACGTCATCGCCATGAGGTAGTCGACACCATTTCATTGCTTGCGACGGTCTATTTGAGAAAGGTTTAGTCGGCTGCTCGCACGAAGTATCTTTTAGGATAGGTAGTACTTGCCGATGGTCGCCCCAAATATCAATATTATGCTTTGAAATTATTCTGCTGAGCTGTTTGTGATGTTACTGAAGGGTATTTGCACTATCTTCCGCATGCATTGATCTTACTTGCATAACTGACGTACTTTCTGACTTATTTGCGTAGCTACTGACTGACAGAGTGGCGTAAATCCTTTCCAGCTGACATTATACAGGGTCCGATATGTACGACGAACATACGAAGCCACATAACTGTAGGCAGATTATCAGATCGTAGATATCTTAGACTTGATTCAAATCGTCGCTCATGTACATTATATGAAGTACTTTTCCTGCCTACTTATCAACTCGGCGTGCTATTTGATGTATCCGTGCATATATTGCGAGGTCGTTAATGAGTGTATATCACGCGCTCGTGATATCTAAAACTTATGTATAGGATCACTGTCGCTTTCTCGGTTAATTTGCGTCGTCGTGCTGGCTTACTGTGCTTACGCTTCTGATGTATCAGTCTATATGACCCAGCAGGTCACTAACTGGACACAGGCCATACTGCAGCGATACTGGCAAGCTGACCGCGCGTCTGTCACCTGTATTCAACGCAGTATCTACGCGCGCGGCGGGTACACCTTATAGCCACCCGCGACTGAGCCGAGCTCTTATCTCGATCATTATGAAAAGGGCACTAAAATATAGTACTGCGTACAGACAGTTCGACTTACCACACCCACCGGTATTGTTTGCGCTACCGCACACGTGCTCGTATCTATGTAGACAGCAATTTAATCGCCGCGTGTAGATCTCACTCGATGCTGTAGTTTCAATTTGTGAGCGCACATTAATGGAACATACGCTGTGAGCGCTGATGGCACAGATAGCATGGTTTGTATGTATCCAAGTGAGCGAGTGTACTCTCGATCTATTGTTACGCGGAAGCAGATAGGGACGGTCAGCTTGCAAGGGTTCACAGTAGATGCCGTGCGCTAATTATTATTTGAAACGCGCTACCCTCTGTAGGTGCGTCAACACTATTGGCAGCGCTATAGTCAGTTTACCGTATGCGGCTCCAAGCCTCGTGACCGTCAACCAGTATACTAAATACAAATATAGGTAGGAAAATGGGGGCCTAAAAGGGTGTATTTACCAATTACTTGCTCTTCTGCTGCTTCTTTTGCTCGATGTACTTGGCGTTTTGGGCGGTCAGCTTGCGAGGGCGGCTGCGCCTCTTTTTCTTCTTGGGGTACCAGTCAGGACCCATCGCTTTCTTGACGTTCGCCAGGCTTTCCTTGCGGCGCACTTCGGCCGAATCAGGTGGTGGGGGCTTTTCCTCCCAGAACACAACCGCGTTTGGGCCGTTCTATACAGCGCCGCACGATGTCCCGCCCGCTGATTGTACGGAACGCGTATCCGTACTGCAGCTTCCCACAGCAGACGCAGCGCGTCCGGGAATCCGTCGTAGACCGCTGCGGGTTCAGCAGAAACAGGTCAATCTTCGCCTCGCACTGCTTGCACGTAGGACCCACCATTTTGCAAACTGTGAGTATGTTAGCAAATTATATTGTTTTAACCAATTACTTGCGTCCAAATATTAGCCAATAGCACGGTACTGTAAGGCTGGTTGTTATTATTAGGCAAAATATTAAAATGTTTTAAAATATTACTGTTTGGCTTAGCTTTAATATATTATTATCAGATTTCCAAACAGATACATACTTTACATGCAATATAAATTGACTAAAACAATTATCTATCGTGCGCGCATGCATTCGTCGGGTACGGTGCACGGGAGCAGATACCGCAATGACCGTGCAGCCACGCGCCTTTTGCACGGTGGCAGTGTTGAGTGTCAGGTGAAGTAAAAAAGATATATATTCGCAAAGTCCCTACAAAAAGCGCTGGTCGTGAAGCCTACTTGAATATTAAAAAATACTATCGTCTCTACTTTAGAAAGTCTGTGGAAAATAGCATCGCCGAGCTCTTACAAATGCGGCCTGTGAAGCTTATATTAATATCGTCTTTACTTTCAAAAGTGTGTGGAAAATAACATCCCAGAGCTCTTACAAAATACTGGTATGTGAAGTCTACATTAATAATGATAAATACCTCTATTTGAGAAGTGTGCAGAGCTCTTAGAAAATAAAGGGGTTACTGTGCCCGATTTGCAGTGCATACGACAGGTTTTGCGTAGCTAAATGTCAACAATCAAGTTTCTGCGCAGCTCGCCTGGCTGTTTGCAACCAATCGATGCCTTTCGTGTTCGGCAGAAATGTTAATCTTACGTCCAATCGCGAGTCCGAGAGACGGTCTGATCGTGCGACAGATCCAGTCAGTGTCGCAGGTCGGCAGGTATTGCCCAATCAGGGCGCGAGTTAATTGTGTAACGCTTTGGATATATTTGTAATTTTGGCATAGTTAGGTCGAGTCAGTAAGGTAGGCGCGGTCGGTACGATGGGAAGAAACTCTATTGGAAAGGCCGGGTGTAGCCATGCGAAAAGGCAGGCAAAAGCAGCAAGACAGGGAGTGCGACGGACTGATTGACAGACGGACGGACGGACAGACACGCTGCAAGTTTAGGTGACGGGAATATCGGAAGTAGTACTACATGTATTACCATAAAATTTAATATATATTTAATATGAAATTTACCATTGCGAGGCTAATGATTGCCAAATACACGTACATGTCCCCTCAGCTCAGCTGGCACTGCCAGCCTGGCAGTACCGGGTAAATGTCAGCATCAACAAGCTGATTGTGTTTGTACTGTAAGCGTCATTCACTCTGTCAACAACGGCGTTCGATTACGAATTCACCTGAGAATGCAGTTGTTCCATTCTCACTTTTCATTTCTCTCTCCGGATGGATGACGAGTTAGAAGCAATGTCATTTCCGAAGACCTATCGCGCGTACCAGTACGAGAACTACGGATCGCTCGCGAACGAGCTCAAGCTGCATGATGGCATCCCGCAGGCCGAGTTGGGTCCACAACAAGTGCGCATCAAGGTCCACGCTGCTGCAGTGAACGCCATCGACCGCATTGTGATGGAAGGTCTCGGCCAAACATTTCTTTGAAAAGCTCCGTCGGATCGCCAGCCCTTCAACATCGGCTGCGATTGCTCTGGTGAAATAGTTGAGATCGGTACTGCCGCTAAACGCCTAAAAGTTGGCGACGCCATCTACGCCATGACACCATTCACCGCGTTTAGCACGCTGGCTGAGTATCTTGTCTTGGACGAGGACTATGTAGCATTAAAGCCCAAAACCTTGGACTTCAAAGAAGCAGCTGCAGTGCCTTCAGTAGCACTCACAGCGTATGCCGGTATGGTGAGGCATGCGAAGCTTCAGCTGGGTGATACTGTGCTCATTCTTGGCGGCAGCAGCTGCGTTGGAATGTTTGCCATTCAATTTGCACATGCTTTGGGGGTCCGTGTGGTTACAACGACGAGCTCGCGGAACGTCGAGTTGGTGGGATCGCTCGGTGCTGACCAAATCATTGACTACACAAAGGAAAAGTGGGTGGACGTCCTCGAACCGCACTCGATAGATGCTGTATACGACTGCGGCATGGAGCCCTCGGCTTGGAATGATGGCGCGCAACGTGTACTAAAAAAGACTACGGGCCGATTTATCACGATCCTTCCTATGGCGAAACCCGTGAAAGAATCCGAATTTGGTGCACAGCTTGTTGGCGAGGTCCACAACACTGATCCGTCGGCTGAAAAGCTCGCTACCATCACGAAGTACATCGAGAGCGGAAAAGTCAAGCCCATTATTGACACGGTGTATCCGTTTGAGAAGGTGTTGGATGCCTATGCTAAGTTGAAGACATACCACGCGCGGGGCAAGCTCGTTGTTGAGGTGAACCCTTGGTATGAGACCCATTGAATGAGAGCATAAACAAAACTAAGGAAACACTTCGAAGTCCAGGACAAACCGTTGCGAGTATTAAGTTATGAAACTTTGAGTGGTGGAGGGGGGGGGGCAGGACCTATGCCTTTGCCTACTGTAGCAGATTTCAGACTTTCGCGTTCAAGGATGTTTGTGACCATGCGAGCACGCTTAGGTTGCACTTGAACCACGAACTTTTCTTGTGCGTGACACTTCTCAGCTTCGCGTACGCATCAAGTGCATTTTCGAACGGATACACTGTATCAATCACAGCCTTGCCTTTCTACTTTCAATTATACTCCGTGATCACTCTGAGTGTTTCCGCGGTCTTATCGTCGGAGCTGACATGACCAATAAGCTTCGCACCGAATTCAGCTTCCTTGATAGGTTCAGGCATCGGTTCCAACGACCCGTGTTCTTCTTTTGCACTAGCTGAGCACCGCCGTCCTAGGACGAGGGCACCACTCCACAGTCGTACAAACCGTCCACCGAATGTGATGCCAGAACATTTTCCATTTGTCCTTCGTGTAGTCGATGACTTGGTCGGCACCCATAGCCTTCACTAGCTCGACTTTGCGAGGCAATGGCAAGGGCTCCAATTTTATGAGTTAATTGGATGGCGAACATCCCCACGACACTGCTGCCGCCCAAAATGAGTACTTTTTGCTCTTTTAAAACTCCGCAATGGTTGTCATCCCAGCATAGCGCCACTGAGTCAAAGTCCCCTGCTTAGCTCCAACAATTGTCATGAGTGCACTTCAACTTACAGAAAATCCAACCAATCGTCGAGCAGGAGTGAAACCTGGCGTATCATGTACAAAAGTGCCAGTAATTCAGCTCCAAGAACGCCATTCCGCGCGATGCCAAGGTTTGCTCGACGTGGCGCAATGCCACACCACCACGTGCCGGAGGCGAAGGAGACGTCGCCCATAGTAGATCGATTGCGACTTCAGCTTAATCGCACAGTGCGCAGAACTGTGACCGAGGCTGTTGATGCAGTTTGGGCTGCCTTTGAAGACGAGTTAACGCAAGTAGCAACACTTCCTCCTATTACTCCTGCTGTGGACGACTATGAAGTGCTTTATGACTGCTGCAGTCGTTTGGCTAAGTTCATCGAGAGCAATATGGACACAACGCCCGGGTTCTTGGAGCAAATGGACCGCCTCATCCTCGCCTGTCACAGTGGTGTCATGGGGCGCTCCGTGTTAACGAAAGATCTCCGTATCCGTCGAGGGAGCAAAATGAGAAATGAAACAGAGCACGCTAACACCAAAACGGGTCAGCCGAGAGCGAGGAAGCCGGTTATTCCACCACCGAGTGGCTCGCGTGGAATGATGGACGAGGCTTCGGACGAGGAGTTGAAGGTGACTGCTACGGTTGGGACAGAATCAAGGCAGTGGGCGACGAGGAAAAGACTGTCGACGAAGAGCCATTCGCCACCGACGCTGCCTCCATCGAAAAGAGTGAAGCGATCAATGACGTCGGAGCTTGGACGTGGTAAGGATGGAAGCAATACCCTTATTCGATTGCTTTTAAAACAAGGGCTCTTAAATAACACTTGAATCTAAAAAATTGCACTCGTAAATGTATCGTCATTTCGAGGTCCCATACATGACGATAATTTTTTGGTGCGACCACAACTTTTTCAGTTTTAAGCATTCTGTAGCTTATAAGGGCTCAAGAGACGCTTTAATCACGATTCGTACTTAGGCTCGTAACGAGGAAATGACGCTGCAGAAAGCTGTCAAAGAGACGAAGAAGCGAAGAAGCGTGCGAACTTTGTCGATGCGAGCGGTAGCTGTTAGACGCACTCCACGCCGAATGACAAGTCTTTATCAACTGGTAAACGGGTTTGAAGATGATGAGGATAATGACAGCAAGGCGAAGAAGTCGCGAGGTCATGGTGCTGCTGCTGGATCAACACGTCAAGGACCTCTCACCGTCAAAACGGGTAGAAAGACACGACGAAGCTTGAGGAGCTTCGCGAAACGTACCTCTGGTGTTCGTGAATCCATAAAGAGGGATGCAGGCTACCAGACACGATCAAAACTGAGAGAGAAGGCTCAGTTATCTGAAAAAAATTACACGACCGAGTCAGAGCAAGACACACACGGGATCGAGGAGAACGATCCCGATACTGACATTGTAACAGAACCGTCTGAAAGGAGGACAGCGCCAAACGGGAAACAAGCACGCGATGAATCCCCCTCGGAGTGCGTGGTTACAAAGGTGAATGGTGTCGCTGATAATGAGGAAGAGCTTGAAAGCAAGACCGACCCGCGTGTGTTGGAACATGCTTCAAAGGTGACTGCCGTGAAGAATTGTGGTTTTAAAGGACAGAAGACTCGGCGTAATAAGGTACATGGCCCTGTCCAGGAACAAGCAAGCGATGCATTGAGAAGTGTTGATAATGCTGAGAATTGCGAAGCAGAAGTCGCAAGTGCGGAGGTATCGACGACACGAAACATGCACGGCTATTACGCAAGCTTCAACACCGATGATCACAATACTGGTAATGTACTAGCAGAATCTCACGAAGATCAGGTGACGGACGCGCTAGCTGGCCGAGCGGGCACACCTGAACAGGAGAACGACACTTCATCGATGGGAGACACTGGACTACCAATTCCAGGACTTTGTGACGCAGGAATGCGAGCACTAGAACAAGTCAGACACTTTAAGTCATGCTTGAGAATGTCAATTCAACAAGTGGATGCATTTCACTGCAAGCCTCCTCCCGGTAAACGTTGCGTCAGGAA
The DNA here is from genome assembly GCA_011320135.1 of Phytophthora betacei. Lineage (NCBI taxonomy): Eukaryota > Oomycota > Peronosporomycetes > Peronosporales > Peronosporaceae > Phytophthora > Phytophthora betacei. The sequence continues at coordinate 28,898 of JAANHX010000276.1, forward strand.
CTGTATGAAAACCATTTCGCGAAGGTGTAGCGAGGGGGTTCCATGCCGCGATCACCTTTGTAGAAATTGGCATAACACACAAGCACACAGAGAGCGCTGCAAGAACCCGCTGTGCGAATTCAAGACTCGGATTCAACTTCGCGAGACGATGAACAAATCTGCAACTCTGACTGTAGAACTTCAGTTACTGATGTTGCAATGGGAAGAGAAAAGCCTGAAATTGAGCACAGCCACGAGTACAGTAACAGCTCGATGACGAACAGCTCAAAGGAAAAGTACACGGTCAGGGTGCTGAACCATGACATCGGAAAACTTGAACTCGTCATCGATGATGTTAAGGAAAACATCGCAACGCTGAAAAATGAAAGACGGGTACTCACATCCATCCTCAGTGCAATCGGCATCGAGTCTCAAAACGATGCAGCTGACGGCTTCCCAGACTTCGAGACACACTACAAGTGATCAGGAGTGGACTGAGACCCGAGACTCCTTTCGTTGGTTCACACTATGTTTGGTTCGTGCTGAGACTTATCCTTTTGTTGCCAGGAAACGTCGAGACGGAAGACGCAAGTCTTCCACTTTGAAACTAACCTTCACCATACTAACCTCCACGTGAATAATAGTATATCGTTGCTTCGACACCCACGTCCCGAAGATTGCGCGCTAGCAGACGCTCAACAGCGTACCAGTTGAAATTCGGAGTTCCGTAGCCGATACGAGGTAGATGAACTGTGGCCCTCAACTCAAGAGCACGATGTGCTAAGGCCTGCAGCGCAGTCTCCAGGGCATTGAGTCGAAAGGTCGATGACTTGCCCTGCCGGACAATCTGCACCGTACCGAGTCCATTACCCACACGCTGTTTCTTCTTCCCGATGAATCCTTGTACGACGAGTAAGCACACATATCCATCGGCTGGCAAGTTATTGAAGGCTGCTGGTAGTCGCATCAAGTGTGCACTACCAAGCTTGAGATCGCCGTTGCGGCCAGCCGCTTCGTACTGCTTCTGGATAGCAGGTGACAGCGACGATAGGCTGCGGAAAAACCCACGTGAACACCAAGCACCACTGTTATCCACGCAATGGACAACAATGTATGGGCGCGAGCGTAAGCTCGTGAGAGGAGGATGACTGGCATCACCAGACTTGTAGTACAATCGTCCTGAGCTTCCTGATAAGTCGTAGTCGTCAGAATTACGCGGTGATGACGGTGCAGATCCATCTCCAGGTTTAGCTGTATCGATAGCTGCAGATGTATACTTGTTGGCCTTCCACTGGGCGAGTTTCCTTTCCAGCGCTTTTTGTCGCCGCTCCTCTAGTTTTCGAGCCCGTTCAGCTTCATTCTCAACAACATTCTCCTCACCCTCGTCTTCTTCCTCTTCGTCATATCGCTTTCGTGCTGTCTTTGTCTGGCGCTTCGAGCTATTTGTTGTCTCCTTGCACAATTTTTCAAGCAACTCTGCATCTTGTGCCTTGTTCGTCACGATCTTGGTGTAGTCTTCTCCTTCAAAGTAGTACATGTTCTCCTCTCGGAAATCCCCACCCGACTCAAGCAGTTTGTCGCTTTTCACAGTTGATACTGTCTCGTCGTCGGAATCTGTAACCCTGTCAGCTGGCTGGAGCAATTTCCGGGCCAGAATGTGCTGAATATATTCCTCTTCCAAAGGTTTCATCAGCGCGTCTTCATCTTCATCGGCGGCCTCTTGCATCAGTCGGTGCAATCCAAACTGGATCATATCCAACAAACTCTTGTCGCTATCGTCTTCAGTTTCTTCATCTTCGTCGTTAGTTCGGCGTGCGAGGTTACGAATGCGATCGGCCATGCGCATTTTCTTCAAAGACCGTCGATAAATGCTTTCTTCCACCGTGTTTGCACATAGAAACTTGATCACATGAATTGGTTTGGTTTGACCCAATCGGTACGCACGCGCTATCGCTTGGAGATCCGTTTGGGGGTTGTAATCCGAATCCGCAAAGATGACCGTGTCTGCGCTCTGTAGATTTAGTCCCAAACCTCCAGCTCGTGTGGAGATGAGAAAGACAAAGGTTTCGGGGTCCTTCTTGAAGCGTTCAATGCACTGCCAACGCTCTTTGCCGCGTACAGACCCGTCGATGCGTTCGTATGCAAAGCTCTCAAGCGTGAGGAAGTCTTGAATAATGTCTAAGAAAGGTGGAGACTGGCTAAACAACAACACCCGATGACCCTTTTGCTTCAATCGTGGCAAAATTTGATGTAGAACGAAGAGCTTGCCACTGTTTTCGTAGAAGTGACTTCCTTCCACAAACGGCTCTGGTTCTGCTCCAGGAAACAGGTACGGATGGTTGCATGCCTTCCGCAATTGAGGCAAAATATTTAGCAATGGGACCCTACACGTAACCATGTAGGCACCGTCAGACTCGGAATGACCCCCTTCGTGCATTTCAAATTTGTACAGCATACCTGTTGCCTTGAGCTCTCGCTGCCCTATTCAGGACCTCGGCATTCTTCGCAATGACTTCCTTGTAGTATGCGCGTTGCATCGCCGACATGGGTGTATGCACGACCATTTCGGACAGCGGTGGCAGTGTAAATGCTCCCTGAACATCCTGCACCGTACGCAGCAGTAGTAACGGAGCCAGTAGTCTACGCATGAGCTCTTCCGCTCTGGATACTCGCTTGGACTTCGCCTGTCGATCCTCCTCAAGTCGTTGCGCCTTGGCTGAAAAATAATCTCTGAACGTGGCTTCAAAAAGCTTCTGGTCATTAAAAATGCTCGGGTTCAGAATCGACAGCAATGCGAAGAGGTCTTGAAGGTCATTCTGAATTGGAGTGCCTGTGAGTATCGCCATGTACTTCGAGCAAAGTCTGGTCGAGACGATTCCGTAGAGTTGGCCCTTCGGGTTTTTTAATCTGTGTCCTTCGTCCATTATCGTCGCCTCCCATTGGGTCTTGTGAAAGAAATCGTGGTCAAACAGCAACATCTCATAGGATGTCACGACCACCAGCGGTTGAGCCAGTGGACTGGCCTCGATGGCCTTCTGTATCGCCTCCCGATCTTTCGCGGGGCCGATGTACATGACGGTCGAAATGCTGGGCGCGAACTGCTCGAATTGCTCCATCCAATTGGGCAGAACGCTCAGTGGAGCGGCGATTAGGTACCTACCTCCTTCAGCTTTATTGCGCTCCCGGTCCGAGACGACCAGCGCCACAATGAAGGAGATAACCTGCAGTGTCTTGCCCAACCCCATTTCATCTCCTAAGATGGGGTTCAGTCCTTGCTCATGCTTACGCAGCAGCCACTGTAGCCCTGTCAGTTGGTAGTCGTGCAACGTCACATTCTTCAGCAAAGAAGGTTGGGTCGTAACCTGGTCCGCAAGCGGCGTTGGCTGCTGTCCGCGCTGCCCAAGGGTGTGCACCACCTTTTCCATTGGCAAAGTGAGCCGTGTCTAAAAGTTGCAAATGACCATCACTCTTGCTAAAAAAAGGCAATCCGATACAGAGGATATGCGCCCACGGGTGTTACTGTGCGCGAGCGGCAGCGTAGCGACGGTCAAGGTGCCAGAGATTGCAGCGCGACTATCGGAGACCGCGGAGGTGCGTGGTTAATGGTCGAGATGTTGCGGCTTTAAAGCTAAATTTGTTTTGTTGAGAGCAGGTGTGCGTGGTGCTCACCAAGGCGGCGGATTTCTTCCTGCAACGCGCGAAGAACTACAACCCAGTCGCCTGGGAGAAGTTCTGTGCAGCAACACAATTACCGGGTGATGATCAAGGCAGGATTGTAGCTGTTCGTGATGAAGATGAATGGGCGGCGTGGAATGTTGTTGGTGACAGCGTGCGCCACATTGAGGTGCGACGAGAGCCAAGCCCTCGGCGATAACTGTACTAATACTCATCATAACCCGCTGTGTCTTATATGTGCTGCAGCTTAAGGACTGGGCGGACGTGATGCTGCTGGTACCGATGTCGGCAAACACGCTAGCGAAGCTCGCGAATGGTTTGGCGGATAACCTCCTCGTGCGTCTCTCGTTCCCTTTAATATAGGACCAGATGCATGAGTTTTTGACATTTTGTTGACGTTTTGCCGTAACAGACTTGCGTCGCTCGGGCGTGGATCACATCTAAGCCCTTCATTTTTGCGCCTGCCATGAACACGGACATGTGGAATCATCCGATCACCGCAAAGCAGCTTCGCGTGTTGGAGGAATTCGGCTACAAAATGATTCCTCCTGTCGAGAAGAAATTGGCCTGTGGGGTTGTTGGTACGAACGAAAGTAGTAAACAACGGAATTCTCTATTCATAAGGACCGTTAACCTCCTGACCTTGTTGTAATTTACAGGCAACGGAGGCCTCGCAACGGTTGACTGCATCGTTGACTTCACACTAGACCGACTGCGTCAAGTTTCGCTCGCCAACTAGATCGAAAAGGGACAAAATACTCAAAAGTACAGGAATATGCACTCTACAATGGAGTCTTGGCTTCAACATCTTCCATATCGAGGTGGAAGACTTCGCTTATGGCCTCGATAGCAGCATCCTGTACATCCTTAACGGTTGCATCTGGACGTATACGCTCAATACTTGTGACAGCACGATCGTCAATACCGCACGGAACAATTCGGTCGAACCCACGCAGGTCCGTCTTCACGTTCAATGCGAAGCCGTGCATGGTCACCCAGCGACTCGCATGCGTGCCGACTGCGCAAATTTTGCGCATTTCACGTTCAAAGTCCCCCTTGCGGTGTTCATCACCCGTAGATCCGTGTTTCTCCTCCACCCAGACACCCGTAAGCCCGTCCACACGTTCGCCCTGAATGTCAAACTTGGCTAGTGTGCGGATCACCACCTCCTCCACCTGACGAAGGTACCAATGCAGGTCTTTCTTGTGCTGCGTTAGATCCATAATCGGGTACACCACCACCTGTCCGGGGCCATGGTACGTTACTTCACCACCGCGGTCGACGCGCACCAGCTTGACGTGCTCTTTTTCAGGATCAAATTTGACGTTCTCCATGTTGCCACCTCGCCCTAGTGTGTACACGCTTGGGTGTTCCAGGACAAGAGCCACGTCCTTTTCCACCGATTGACCCGCGCGAATGGCCAGAACACGCTGCTGAATGAGCTGCTTCTGCCAGTCCCATGCAGTCTCATATTCGACGCTACCCAGACGATAAGCGACGCACTTGCGCTGCAGCTGCGGCGTCTCCATCGCCGTCGCCTGGGTGGATAAGAGGCGCCTCAGTTCGGCTTCAGTTGACATGAACTGTTGTCGTCTCGTGATCGACGACGCCGTGGTCAGCACGCTCTTCCATCCGCTGCGCATGCCTATCACTTTAGTGCCTGGACAATAGCGTAATTGGACGTTAAGTTCGCATAAGAAGCGAACTTAGTAAAAACGTATTCAAAAATTATGCGAGGGAACGCCGAAGGAGTTGGCGCCACCTCTCGTGAGCAAATTCTGGAGCTCGTCCAGCGACGCGGCACATCACAAAGAGCTCTAATTCTCTTTGCACCTCAAGCATCAGCTCTTGTGCGCAATGTCAGTGCGGTAAATGCGTCATCAAAGTCTTTACCCTTGCTGAGAGCGGCAGTCGAGCGTCGGGTACCAGATTGGACCCAATCACCGACTATAGAAAGAGACACCAAACGCCAGCGCGTGAGCAGCAGCAGCAAGAATGACGTCGTATTTGCAGCTAAGGTGGCACAGAGCCTTGTGAAGGTTTATGCGGCCGCTGCCGGTGCTGCAGCTAAAGAAGACGGTCAGTAGACTCACACCTTTATCTTGATGAATTGGAAAACTTGACGTAGTATCGCTGTTGTGATGCAGAATTGGAGGATTTAGTGGTGGCAATGGATCTGGCGTGTGTGGCGTTGTATGTGGTATGTATCCTGGAGCCTGCGGTGCGTCTGGGAGATCTAGTAGTGGACAATCTGCTCTATCAAGTTGCCAAGAAGTGTGCGGAGATTCCCGAGGTAAGTCGACTAGTATGAAATCGACTATATATGTGACTAACAGCTAGGTCAACGGTACGCAGATGAGAGAGGTGGCGCTTTGTGTGGCCGCATGTGTTCACATCCGACTTTGGGAAGCGCACTCGAAGCTTTTTAATGGACGGAGTGAGAAGTCGCAGCTTATGAAGCTGTTGGATCGTCAGGATGAAGGCAATGTCGCTCTCTCCAAAAAAGTCACGGAAAACGTTAGACTAATGGCGGAATTTCCCACACCAAGAAGTTCCCACTCTGCTCAATTCGCTCGATTACTACTGGGACACACGAATACTTGTGTCTCGCTGTTATCTGCCATGAAAATCTACGAGGTAAGTAGTATATTAAGGGGTATACCGTATTCCTACTAGCTTAACTAATCACAAGATGCGACGCTGTAGGCTGTGCTGCTAGTGGCGGAAACAACACTATCTCCGTGGATTTCGCATCTACAAAGAAGCTCTCAGCAGGATGCAAAGTTGGCGTCGTCGTTCAGTGACCGGACTTTCCGGGTACTGTGGAAAATCGCTGCGGCGGTGGATGGTGTCAAACCAAAAGCTACTGCAACGAGTGGTGCACTCCAATTTCGTTTGGTAGCTCTATCATTCCTGCTTAAATGCTCAAACTACACTTCTTCATACTTTATCCAACAGGTAGGAGAAATGCTTGACAACGATAGTGGGAAATGAACTGGAGCGGAAGGCTAACTAACCTTTTCTTTCGGTGGTTTGATAGGTGCACCGCGTTGGTGTCCAGCACGAACGAGCAACCAAAAGATCACAGCAGGGACTTAAGGAATTAATCTGGTTTTATGATCAGTCAGCGAACACGTTGAGTGAAGCACGGCCCACTTCAACCCACATGTACAGCGTACGTAGTAGTGTGCTTGCATGCGAATATTTTTTTGTCATACAGCTGAAGACATGTGTGTGCGTTTTGAAATACTTGACAGTTCGAATCCCTTCAATGGGAATATATCCAATGGCTTGAGCACTTCGCGTTGATTTGTGAAGTGTCTGGGATGCACTTAAGGAGTGCCATGATTCTCGAGAATGCGGTCCAATATGTGCAGCTGTTTGGAAGCGCCGGAAAGCTCATCGAACCCTGTCTAGTATTCTCCATTGCAGGTGCTCTCTTCAGCTCAATTCAGTCTGAGAAGCGAGAAAACTGTTTGTCTTCTTCACGTGGTGGCTTCAGCAACTGGGCTATCGACAAGAATCTGGAAAATGCCTCTAGTAAAATGATACGCGATCTCGTTCACGGCACCTCCGACAAATGGACTGATCAATGTGAAAAGGCTGCGCGTGTATATTTGAAAAAGCTCGAAGCATTGGCACCATTCAGCTTCGTGTCACTAGACTCGAAAGATCACCCTCTGTTTGTGCCGTTCGTGATTCGCTCCTTAAAGAGAAGCGCGACGAAAACATTCAACTATGTTATCAGTGTGCAACATTCTGCAAAATACCAGCTATACCACCAAGTCATTACGAGGTAAGTAGCTTCAGTAGTAGCGAATCGGGCTTGTCTTTCTCGTTTATCTAACACAATTACTGCAGTTTTGATGAGCTGTGCAAGGCAGTCAAGAAATTACGGTCTACAGTGGGTGATTTGGATGTAAAGATGCTGGAAATGCTCGCTCTGGAACAATCACGACTTCATCGGATGGAGGTTATACTCTCGGTGCGGTGTTGTCTGGCAGATAGTACTGCGACCACTATACCTGCGTTGCGCATGCTTTCTCGACATGTGACTTCGGTTCGTGAGTTTTTGGATAACGCGACTTTCGATGGGAAACTAAGTGACTCGATTATCAACGGACTTCTCGGCGATCTGAATGCTATTGCACGAGAATGTTACAGCTGTGCGACTTGTTGCTACAAAACGGGGGACTACCAGGATACGATTTCTGCTTTACTGGGGGCGTTCGAGCTTGTGGAAAGTTATCTGGAGTATGTGATGTGCAGTAACATGAACTTGGAAGGGATTCAGAAGGCGCATTCGCAACTGAAAGCGGACGCCATCGCTTCCTTGCTGGCGCATTGCTTTCGTGAATTGGGAAACTGCACAAAAGCAAAGCTGTTCACGGGGTATTCCATCCTGTATTGTGGAGACATGCACGAACAAACGCCGCAAACAAGTGTCGACAAGTACGTGTCATGCATCCTGGAAGACGCGAAGCTATTGGTGGAGGATGCTCTACCTGTCATCCTAAACGAGTTCAAGTCTTTCTTGGACAATATCACCCACGTGTTCAAGTCTCGAGGGGTTCCTGAGAACCAGATTATGGCGCTATGGAGAGCGTTCCGGGATGCTTTCAATCGAGAATCTGCCAAAATCGTGGTGAGCATGCGAGGCAACTCTTGCGCCTTATCCGATGCTGGTGTCGATGTTTCACCTGTGATTCGCGTACAGTTGTGTGATGAACTTGAGCACTACTTGAACGTTGAGTTGATGAAGACAAAAATGACGGCGATGAACGACGAACTACCCCTTAAAGTTTTGCGAGATGTCTCGCAGTCTTTGGCAAAGCGTAAGCTGATTTACTGCTGCTATTACGCCAAACGCAATGTTCATGACACAATTGAGGGACTTTTACTCGTGTACCACTCCCTTACTGCTGCTGCTGAAAACCTTTCGAGCTTTCGTGATGCTGTTGGTGTTGATCTTGGAGGGATCTACGGATGGCGTGGCGTCGTGACGATGGAAATTGCTCTCATGATGAGCTATGGTGGTTCATCAGATGAATTTGCTACACCTGGGAGTGATATTTCCGTCAGCGAAGAAAGCGCAAATGTAGACATTGAGCGCTGTTTGGCTTATTGGGGCAGAGAAGCTGTTTGTGGTTTTCTGTTCGATGGACTTTACGCTGTGCAGTGCTTGGAATCTGTGTGCAACACACTATCTCTCATTTCGTGTTCTCTACTAGAACAGGCAGCGAGGAAGTTGCTAAGGGAATTACAGCAGTGTCAAGGTGCTCAAGGTTTGATGCCGAATGTCATTCCTCCTCCTGTCGGACTCCTTCATATGAACTCAAGTACCTCAATTGTTGAAGCAGAGGGTGAAACCTCAGCGATTGCTGGCTATAATCGAGAGCTGCTGTTGTTTGAGCAGGTTGACAGAGACTTGTTTGCTGCGAAGACGTCGCATCTGGGTGCCATAAGAGATCAAGCATGCCAGTATTTGCTTCGTGCGATGAAGACACTCGGTGACATAAAGCAGAACGTGAAGTACTGCCAAACTGCATCCGTGGCAAAGACGATAGGGATGCGACAATTTTTTGTTCACACGATACTTTCGGACATTCACTTTTACGAAGGACGAAGCCAAGACGCTATCGCTGAAGCTAAATCTGCGTTGCGAGTCTGTTGGAAAATGGCGAAAAAGTTTACCGCTCCGTCGTCGCCCAGTGAGACCAAATTTTTCGAGTTACCTCCAGAAATCGTAGCGGGGGAATATTTGCAACGGAAATCAGCACATTTCCTGTATTTCATGGCGCTAGAATGCTCGTCATGGGACTTGCTATTGGCTGCGAAGGTATCATTATGCCGAATAGCGTCTCTCTACAGCATGTCTGATCAACCGTACAGGTAAGCTCTTCACAATATTTGTGTTTGTTTGGCATATCAACTAATCAAGACGCTTGATTGTTGTTCCGTAGGGCTGCGTCTTATTTGACGGAGGCTATGCGGCTCGTTGGTGGCTTGAATCTGCGTTTCTTCCGCCGTGGACCGTTCTACGAATACGCCGAGTTGGAACTGAATGCAAACCACTTGGATAAGGCGAAAGTAGCCATTTCTCTGCTGTCATCTAACCCAAAGTCGGACCTGCATCGCCCAGGCACTAGCGAAGCTATCGTCACTGTCGCTGATGCGTGTCACTCTGGCATGCCGTCGGATCTGGCTCTCATTGAGCAAAGGTGCAATGAAATTGTTCAGCAAGGAGATGTTTATCTCAATGAGGCCAAACATCAGGAAGCATTGGCGTGCTATGCGAAAGCCATTGAGATTGTGGAATCTGCTGAGGACTGTCGATCGCCCATTTCCAAGAGATTAGGACGAGTCAAAGCTCGATGCTGGCGTAAATATACACGACTACAAAGCGAAGTCAGCGACTTATCTGACCAAAGAGCAGTGGAGTCACTCCTCGGGTCGATGAAGAAGCTCAAGCGGTCACTGAAGTCCTGCGATATTCATCTGGAGCGAGTCAAATGCATGCTTGAGCTGGGGCGCATCAATACAAGGCTACTGCGGTCAGCCTCGCCTCGGGCGTTTACTAGCTTAGGCCGGACGCTTTCTTTATTGGAAGAAGCTTATGTGCTGGGAGACCATCTAGGTATCCCCCATCTGAACCAAGAGCTGCGGACAGCGTTGGGGATGGCCTATTTTGCGGAAATCGAGGAAAACTCTCACGAAGATGCCGATTCCATGGATGGGGACGAACGGGCCACTTTTCTGTCGTGAGCGAGCAGTGCCTTGCTGGCAAATGCTGGCAGCGGTGATGCGATCTCTGTAGAAACAGACAGGGATACTTCAACACCGGAAGGTTTAGTGGGGCAGCTTGAGCGGTTAGCTGCTGGCCCAAGCGCCTGTCAAAAGCAAGAACCGCAGGAGTATCTGGCTCGAATGGCCCAAGACATTGCTGAGGAGGTTCAACAACTGCCAGACAACTGGATCATTGTTTCTCTCATGATTGGCGTATCGTCTGAGCTCGTGGTTACGCGTTTTCCCGTACGTATTGTATGATCATTGGTGACAGCGTGGCTAGCTAATCATGTGTGATTTTGATAGACAAATGGCTCTGCTCCAGTCTCTTTTTGCCTGCCTACAGTGTCTTGGTCGAAGTGCATTCGTGAGATGGATGCCATTATTCAAGATTCGAGGTATGTTGGTGATGCACCGAGCTGTAGTTGCGGTGAGTGGCTAATAATTTGTGGGCATGTGTGGGCTACAGGAAGACTTTATCTGGTCACACAGCTGAAGAAACGAGCTCCTGGAAAGCCGAACAGAAGAAGAAATGGTGGGATACTCGCAAACTTCTGGACAGACGCATCGAGGAAGCAGTAGTTTCCATGCAGGTACGAACAAGTTGGGACCCGTGCGCGCTTTGAGTGATGAGCAACGGATCCTCTAATCTGTTTGCCTTTGATGTGTAGGAATCGCTCGGATTTTGGCGGTGTTTACTCGTTGGAGGATCTAATTTCGATGGTCAAGTCCGTCGCTGCTGGGATTTGCTGACCCAGAACACAACAGACCCCATCAAACTGGCAGACAGGAACCAAAGCTTGCTGTGTGCTATTGCGGATGCTCAGCAGTATCTGTCAGACAGTGAAGTGATCGACGGACTGAAGCATATTGCAGCAGAGATTGAAGTCCCCTTATCCGATTCCGTATCTCGAGAGGCGCTTCAAGTGCTTCGGACTAGTCGAGACGATTCAGCACCCAGTTCACCCGAAGCGACCTACTCGAACTTGACCAGTCTTAGCAAGGAGGAGATTGGGAGAATGAATGTCGGCGAAGTGAAGCAGCTTCTTGCTGCTGAAGGACTCAGTACTGATGGATTAAAGAAGGTTCTGGTTGCACGTCTCACTGCCGCCCGGGATGCTGCTCTCGTCGACAGGATGAGATCAAGTACGGATCGCTGTGGTGGTGGTAGTAACCCCGACTTCTCGACCATTTTGATCCTGAACCACCAGCTCCAGCAATTTCCATGGGAAGCCATGGACGTAATGAGCCTCAGCAGCGGAGTCACTCGCATGCCTTCACTCGATCTAATAGTCCAGAACGTCAAGAGTTATTCACCTGTCCGACGAGACCGAGTGCGCTATTTGCTGAATCCTGCTGGAGATCTCAAGTCGACACAGCATCAACTGGGGCCGATCTTGGAAGATGGAGCGACATCGTATGGCTGGGAGGGGATCGTGGGAGAAGTCCCAGACCCTGAGAAACTTAGGTATGTCTTGTTACTTCTGGTTTCATGAGCCTGGCTCTGACGTTGTGCATTCCTACAGAAACTATTTATTAGCCGCAGATTTGTATATTTATTGCGGCCACGGCTCCGGCGAGGCATACTTACATCGTGACAAGGTGTTGAGTCTGCAGTCCGATTGCAGCGCCGCCCTGCTCTTCGGGTGTAGCAGTGGACGGCTGGAGCGCGAGGGAATCTTCGGACCTAGTGGCGCTGTGTTGGCCTATTTACGTGCTGGCAGTCCGGCAGTGTTAGCGATGCTCTGGGACGTCACGGACCGAGACATCGACCAACTGAGCGTCAACGTGTTGCAGGAGTGGCTTCTGGCGGACGACGAGGACGACGAAGACGACGACCAATCGCTGGCACAGATACTACAGTCGTCTCGAAGCGTCTGCAAGCTCAAGTATCTTAACGGCCACGCCGCAGTTTGCTACGGACTTCCACTATACGTCGCCAAGAGCTGAGCGAAGGTTTTCGTCCAATTGGCTACTTCAACGTCAAGCGAACTTATCCCGGTTGTAGCGATAGCGTCTTGCTTATTGCTACCGAACCTGCAGTTCCGCGACATGTTTTACATTAGTAATCCTGAATCCACCAATCACCGAACATCACTGACGTGGCGCGTAGCCGCCATTCGTGACCAACTCCATCACCTCAAGCCAGCCAGTCTATAAGGGGAGAAGAAGAAGAGGATGGTGCTGCTGTGCTCAACGCCGCCGGCTCCGCTGCCTGTGGACGTGGCTGCGACTCGCCCGTTGGTGCAAGAGGTGACCACATCTGCTGCTGCTCGAGAGCATGTTCATGCTTTGGCGGGGACCACGTACGGACGCTGTGTGCTTGGACTCGGTACGATGAATATATGCTGATGAACGATAGTTAGCCTAAATTGACGTCTGCTGATGCTGTTGATAGCGGGGTTCCTGACGATTGCGACGGACCATCTGGCTGCGTTTGTTAAGCGCATGAACCGAGATGTGAGCGAGGACGACCTCAAGGTTGTACGTGAGATTCTGCTACTGGTTGCCGAGACGGTTGTCGATGAGGACAATGCTACGTTTATCGGTAAGAGCAAGATGGCTACATGTTGTTCATGCTTTAAGTGCTGACAGCTTCCTTATTGTAGCGCGTATCGGAGCTCACCCATTGCTGATGCGGCTTATGGAGCACGACAACGAAGAAATCCAGGAGGTCAGTATTGCTGCCATCAATGCGGAGTGTTTCAAAGCGCCAGCATCTGACTTTGCCCTTATACATCATAGGCTGCAGCAGAGGTCGTCACAGCGTGTACGAGCAGTCCATCAGCTATCACGTTCCCGCACCGTGTGCGTCAGATTGGAGAAGTGGAGCGTGTGTGGCCGCGTGCGGTGCCTCTGCCTTTCGACCCCCGCGACAATGCTCCCAAAAGTGCCGACGGCAGTCAGAGCACCCTTAATGTGCTTATTCGTCAGGTGCCAACGCGAATGACTGGCCAGAGGAAGACTGGATATCTTCTGTGGGGTGCTGCTTTTGTTCTCGCACGCTGGATACATAAACATCGCGACCTGTTCGTGGGTATGAGCGTGCTAGAAGTGGGCAGCGGCCTTGGACTTGGAGGCATCACAGCATCTCGATACGCGACGAACACGACGCTCACCGACTACCAGTCAGACACTTGCACGGCGCTCGAGTACAATGTTCAACTCAACAAACCATTTACGCACGAATTCGACCCCTCGAAGCCTGAAGTGAAGGTTTCTCTGCTAGATTGGGACCTCACTGAAAGTATTGAGGCTGTGCCCAAGGCTCAGGTTGTGATTGCCAGCGATATAATCTGCGAACCGAGCACAGCTGAAGGATTTCTGCGCGTGGTGCGCCACCACGTACTGGGCAGCCCCAACGGCGTGGCATACCTGATGAATGCCAACAGCCACAGTCGCTTTGGCGTCATCAATCTGCACGCGCTTCTGGCCGCGAGTTCCGATCTTTCGTACACCATTTCACCAGTGAGCGAACTTCCGGACGGCGCTGAGCTTCTCGAAACAGTCAGCGATGCACAAGAGTTGTCTTACGAGTTCTACGAGATCCGTGCTGCGTCCTAGCTAGAGTTACAGTATGGAAGTACCAATAGAATAGAGTGCATTTCTATCTCTTAGACGAGAATATTGTACGCCACAGGCCCAGTGCAACGTGTATCGTCGGGGAAGCCCTCTCCGGTTGGATTCGAGTTGCCAGGTATTCCAGTAGCAACACAGGAGCAGCGTCCGGAGCCACATAAGTTCGATTTCGCACGTTGCAATTGTTCCTCACGAGTTTTGAACTGCTGACCAGGTTGCGGACAACTAAACGGTGACCTCATTTGCAAGCGCTTCCACTCATGACTTCGTTGACACAGAGCTTGCTGAGCAACAGTTAAAGTGCACGAGTTGCAAGTACGGCAAACCCGATCCACGCCCGCAGCGCAAGGTGAAACTTCGTACTCGTCGAGTGTACATTGAGTGCACGACGCACACACACGATCAGTTGCTGGAGAACAGGCCACCGCAATGTATTGACCTGATCGGCACTCGGTACATGCTGTAAGTAAATCGAAAAATGACGAGCTAGTTAGTACGAAAAGGAAGTACTGCTGCGCCAAGTGTACTTACGGTAGCAAAGAGTATCTTGCGTAGCTCTGCATGGTTCGAGAGCGTATGAGTTCCAGGGGCAAACACTGCATGTAGAACACTTGCGGTCCTTTAGGTCCGAGCACGAGCTAGTGAGATGCGACCCTGTTGGACATGGCGAGCAATCTGCAACTGAAACTTGCAACATTGTGCCTGGTGGTCCAACAGCCTTGACGAGATTCCCCGCAAAGTCAGCCACGAAAGAGCTGTCGATACCGAGGAATGTACTCGCTCTTTTGATACCAATTTGACCAGCGCCGAAGCTGCTAAGAGCTGTGACATCGGACCGACCTAGTTGCAGAGTGAGAAACGTGTTATCAGCGGGTAAACGGTTAGCGTCACGCAGTGTAGCGCCGCTTAATGGATCTGGTTGTGGCGAGAAAATGCGCGTAGTAGCGGACGAAAGCCTGTAGACATCGATACCTGCTGCTGCTTCAGCGAATGCCAACGCTTCAATCCTCAGAGTTGTGAAATTCACAGCCTCCGAAAAGTGCAACTTCAGCAGTCGTCGAGGTAGATCCAAGCTGTAGCCTAAGAGAGAAGGAGAATGAGTATCTGCAGTAAAAGTTGTGACCGCCAGCGCTGCAGTTCTCGACGTCGCCGCTGTGATATCTGGAGCGCAAGCAAGAATCCCGGTGCTCTGGCAATTGTCGAGCACATACTTAAAGAGTCCAACTTCCGTACTCAAAAAGGCAGAGTTTGCACCTTTTGCCAATCCGGCAACACGCTTCAGCGAATTCAAGTCTCCAGCACCAACACTCAGCAGAACTGTGGTTCCATCAGTGCTAGTCGTGGCAGTTTGTTGCGGAGTAAACTTAAAAGTTGGACCGTTCTTTAGCACACGCTCGGATTGAAGCAGTAACGTTGTTACATTCAAAGTCGAAGCTTGAACTGGAATGTTCATTCGAAGTGTCATGATTCTGAGTGTCATGTCCAAGTCAAATGAAACCAAGTGAGGTCCTTGCGCAATCCCTTTTAACACCACTTCGAGATCATTACAAGCACCAACAATTGCGCCCGTCACCTCAGACAGTTGCAGCCAGAGCGAACGAGGATGAGGGTCGTAACTTGGCGGGTCCAGTATCTTCAGAAGCACTTGTTTAACCTCGGTTTCTCCATTTTCCCAGGTAACAACCTGGTCCAAAACTTCGTAATCGATACCTGGTGTTGCAGTACCAGCCACGGTTTTCACGGTCACTCGCACAGGTACAGGAAAGATTGCAAAGTTGCGTTGAATTGCCACTGACATCACTCCTGGCTCTGTAACTACTACACTCGGACAGAGCTGGAGTTTCGAGCTTGTGTCACGTGATGCCAGTTCGATGAAGCTGAGATCAGGAATGCGTAGCACCGATTCCAGGGGTTCGCGAGTAGCAAAGTTCACCTCACCAAGGTAGACATTAGTCAGACTGGTGATTTCTACATACGACGTACTAGCGTGAGCCCCGTTTAGTGGAGCTCCCTTATTATTCCGAAGCACGAGTGCTAAGCGACGTGGTGGTAGCCTTGGATCTGCTCGAGGAAATGAAGTCACGACTATCTGTCTATCGCTTGTATCCCCCTCTTTCCAAGACAATTCTCGTTCCAAAGGTTCGTAATCGAAACCAGCTACAGCTGTATCATCTTGGGTACCCACACGGACGGAGCAGTCTCCATCACTGCCACTGCGTCGTTGAATTATCACGAGAGCGACACCTCCAGACTGTACGGAGTATTTCTTACTTGCGCAGTCTGGAAAACATTCGGCCTCGAACTGCAGTGTTCCCGATCGAGCATCATTAGGACCGTTAATTGTTACCACAACTTCTCCAACATCCCCAATTGTTCCAGTGCCAATTGTGGAATCCTCTGAAGGCTCCACAGTCACCAGGCGGATACTAAAACTCTCGGCTTGTTCATATAACTTGTCATTGAGCAATCTCAAGACGATATTCTGCATTCGATCGGCAGAAGTAACAGGATACTCGTCTCGTTTCCACTCCAGTAGCTGCGTAACTGGAGATATCAACTCGAAGTCTTCTGGAAAGCATGCACTCTTGTACATAATTTCAAATTTTACACTCGCCGTGGATGTCGTTCCAGCCACCCAGAGCACAGGGATTGTTAGCATATTGCCTTCTCCTACGTTGACCATAGCATTCTGAAAACTGAAGCTGCCAGGTACCACTGCAACAAATATGAACGGCTAGTCCCAAAATTCATAAGCAAATTTTCGAATAAACTCACGATTTGAAGGCGGAACCAGCACAACTTGCGTTTGATTGCGGTGACTATTGATTTCGGCACCAATAGCATCGTGCAGCTTTAACATGAACGTCTTCGGGCTTTCTTGAGGCTTCCCGTCATTGTAGACGGGAACGTACAGTGCTTTCTCGAAATCTTCGCCATCTTGCCACACAAGGCTCACATTGAAGAGAGGCTTAAAGTCTCGACCTGCCACAGCATTCCCCACACCAGGAATCGTCGATACATAAACAGCAGCCCTTCCATCAGCTCCGAGACCACGTTGAATCGTTATGGAGGCGACTCCGAAGTCTTCAGTTGTAGAATAGACAGCTTGTGAGAACTGGAATCGACCATTTGTTGCAGTGGCCTGCACACATCTCAGAGTGTGAAATATCTCGCCTGTTGCGATGATACTCACGAGTAAGCATGTCAAAGACTGCCACAAGATCGCCATTACCATTTGGCCACGGCGGTTTGAAATTAGAGGAGCGAAACCCCGACGACGGTTCAATTACCGGTTGATTAGTTATCGATTAGCCACCTCCCCGGGATATGTTCTTCGTGTGTGGTAGTTTCTTCTCGAGGTTTTGAGCGTGGTATTGCAAGATGGGTAAGGCGTCTGTAGCACACGTGCAGTATGATGTCCCTGGAAATGGCTCTCGAGAGGTTTTCCAGGGTCTTTTCAAAGATTTGGGGAAGCAAGCGATGGCTCTGGAAGCCATTCTGCGTGCGGTTTGCGGTCGAGTGGACAAACTGGAGAATTGGCTTACAGAAGTGAGTTTTGGTATGACGGAGATCGATCTGAAGCTACGAAATATCGCGCACAATATCGACGGTACTGCTGCAGTAGACGACGAAGCACAAGGACCCCATCGCTGGGCCATTCCTCAAGCGGAATCTGCCAAACCGGTAGCACCTACTGTGAGCAAGAAGCTTGGTACGGACAAGAAAGCGGTTCGTATGACTGGCATGGCTGCTGCCATTTTAGATAGGCTAACAACGACTTCCGAAACAAGCACATCGACACCGGTAGAAGCCGAGAAAGTTGAGAAACCAAGTACGAAGAAGAAAAATAAAGACAAGAAGCACAGTGTCAAAAAAGTAAAAGCTAACGGATCAACGGAGCTACCACCGGCTCCACTACCAGTAGTGACAGAGGCGTCGGCCTCAGCAAAACGTGAGCTTTATGAGGATACGCCCACGACTCCGCCTGTGCCAATTCCAGCAGAAGTTGTCTCTCCACCGGCAAATTCAGAGGTTTCTCGAAATGAAAATGCACCCCCAAAACAAGTGCTGGGGGAAGTAATTACGTCTTCTGCTCCTGACGAAGCGGTAACAGTGATAGACCACAAGTCTACGAGCAGTGACGAAGCAAGTAAAGTGGCTGAAATTCCTGCTGCAATTGCTAAGACCACAGAGTCTAGTTTGACGGAGCAGAAAACCGTCCAGACTTCCAAGGTGGAATCTACATGTAGTGCTTTGTCAATCGAGAATAATCCCGTCATCTTGGATGATAATTTACTTTCTGTACCACAGGTACAAGCTATGCAGACAGTTGCAGCTCCATCAGCGACAGCAGAACCGATAATGCAGTCTGTTGAACCACAACCAGTTCCTTCAAGCACTCGTAGTGCAGTTTCCAAACCTCCGACACCCAGCGTCACTCTTGTTCAGAACGCTCGTGACAAGATGCCGGTCCTGACTCCCTCCGTCTCAAGTATCCTGCCAACCGTTCAAATAGAACAATCCATCGAGCCTTTTCTACTGAAAACCTCAGCTCATACAGTGAAGGCGGCACCAAGTGTACCCAAAAGTAGTTTGGAGCCTACCCGTAGTGGTTCGGACCACCAAGAGGAGGTACCGCCAGTGACTCCTACGCAACCCCCTCTTACACCCTCTCCGATAATTACCAAGGTGGCTAACACAACGTTGGAGAAGGAAGAAATTGCCAGCATTCCACCCCCTATCGTGGAATCTAAGCCGGCGATAGTGGAAATGACAGCTCTGGAGACTAAGCCAGTGCCACTTGACGTAAAACCCTCTGAGCCTATTGCATCTGCAAACACAACTCCAGTCACGGTTGCTCCACCCGCTAAGGAACATGTTTCTGCAGCTTCCAAGGGCTTCAAAGCGTCCGGTGCACCAATACGGCAACGAGAAGACAAAGCAGTATCGCACCATGATATCAGCGCTCCAGAGACACCAGCCGACCCACTTTTACCGCTTCGATCACCTTCACGACGACGATCGTCCAAAATGGCCCCTCGAACGAGTTTTACGAAAAGGCATGAAGGCAATGAATCCGCACGACGCTTATCAGTGAATAAACGCGGTTCACACTCGCGACGCTCCTCGATATCTCTGCACGCAAAGACTGTAGAACAGGACGTACCCCACCCTGACCAGCCTGTAGAACCCGATGTATTGCCTGTTGAAAAAGCAGTACCTCAAGTCAGATCCCAGCCACCTCCACCCGCTGAACAACCATCACCTTCTGCAGCTACAGCAAGCACGACAGAACAGGAAAATATCGAGGAAGAGAGTCAAGATAGCGGCAGTGATTCTTCTCCTGACGAGTCAAATTCCTCAAGTGATGACGAGCAAGACGAAGATGCAGAAGCCGTAGTCGAGGAGATTTCCAACGCCATGACAGCTCTCAAGAAGCTTAAGCGTGCTCAAATGCTATCGCCCGAAGAAGAAACCGAGCTCAAAGAGCGTGCCCATAAGAAATGGTTCCAGCTCAAGGGCCATATCAAGGAAAAACAGAAGAAGGAAGTGACAAACATTTTACTTAAGCGCAAGAAGAATGTCTTCACTGTGTCGTCGAGAATTGAGCTGCTGGAAGAAAAATCTCGAGAGATTTTTGCAGCGCTCAAGGCGATTACGAGCGAAATACGAGACAAGAACGACCGCTCTGCGCACGAAACGCTCCGACGCCGAGTTGCTGACATTGAGCAGAGCTTGTTGACCATAGACTCGAGATTCGCGTCGCTGTCTGCTCCTGCCATGGATAATGTGCGGGACTTGGAGAATGAGGTCGTCTCGCTTCGAACCACAGTACAAATGCAACTTACTACTGCTCAAAACGAGGCAACTGCGAGGCATTCGCTACTTGAGGAAGCACTCGCGAATCAGCGAATGCTGGTAGAGACATTAGCGCTGGACGTTCCTGCCCAGATAAATGTACAAGCCGAGCTCTTTATGGAGAAAATCAAGCAGCTACCCGATCATACTGCAACGATTGAGAATCTTCGACGAAGCCTAAAGCGCAAAGCAGACTTGAAGCTGTTGAAAGAGTAGGTATCCGTTAGCCTTGCTGGTTTGATGATCTGAACTGACCGTAACATTCTTGTTTTTAAAATGCAGGTTGGAGGCTCGATTGCTTGGTTTGGATGCTGAGAATGAAGACTGTCTCGTGCGTTGTTTATCGTGTCGCAAAGAAGTTATCAATCCGTACAATGAGAAGGACACTGAAGCAGATGAACAAGATGTGGGCAACGGACAGCTTCGAAAGGTTAATCCAGGACCTTCGTCAGCTCGGATTTACCGCTCCAATATTCCATTCAGTGCCCAAACCTTCGTCCAGGAATCCATCCAAGAGGAATTTTCCGAGGAAACGTTGATATCACCTCGAGCACAGCCAAGCCTGTTCGCCATATCTGATCCCCGGCCTTATCAACAATTCCAGGCGGCGGGTGATTCTCATGCGAGCGAGAAATTGGCGATTCCGAGGTCGGCACCTATCCTGAAAAGGGACACGAAACCCTCTCAAGCGCCCCCGCTTAGGTAAGCAAGTCTCGAAGAATACTTTTTTGCTGTCGTGCTTAACGCCAACACTCATACTTTGTGTTGCAGTCTGATGAATATCACGGCGACAAGAGCTATCCTATCACCCGATCGGCCAATTAGTGCACCAGTAGTGCATTTGAAGAAGAAGTCAACCACAACAATTAGATCAAAGTCTGTGCTGAAATCACTAACTCCACAGCCAGGCCCGTAGTAGCTTGAACAATCTTGATCAATTTTGCCTCGACAGTCTCTTTTGCGTTTTTTTTTTGTCAGATGAAGGAGCCTCGTCACGAGGCCCTCGTAACGTTTTATTGCAAGTCGAAAACGAAAAAAATAAAGAATGGATCGGAGTATTACCCTCCTGCGGAGACAGCTACACAAGATTATTACGAGTTGTTGGAGCAACATCGTGATTGGAAGGACATCTTGCCGACTGCATCACTTCAACCACCTTGAATATTGACCAATAATGTCTCGTTATTTTTTGGATTGGACGATTCACAGCGGCAACTGTTGGCTGACCGACGAAACGGCTCGCCTTACAAAGCGCAAGAGGTTTTTCTGACAGCCATTCGGTCGCCGTGAGTTGTCAGGTGCATTGGCACAATCTCCTCGCAAGTCCTGTCGTCCTTTGCCTCTTCCTTTTCTCTTCTTGAACCATGTGTGGCATCATCGCGTTGATGCTTGCCAACAAGTACGAGCACTGCAACCAGGGGCTCTACGATGGTCTCACCGTGTTGCAGCACCGCGGACAGGACGCCGCTGGCATCATGACGTGCGAGAAGAAGCGCCTGTTCCTACGCAAGGACAACGGCCTCGTGCGCGACGTGTTCAAGCAGAACCACATGCTCAACCTGCGCGGCAACATGGGCATCGGCCACTGCCGCTATCCTACGGCCGGCTCGAGCTCCAGCTCCGAGGCGCAGCCGTTCTACACCAACTCTCCGTACGGCGTGTCGCTTGCCCACAACGGCAACCTCACCAACTCACACGAGCTTGTGGATCAGCTGGCAAACACCAATTTCCGCCACGTCAACACGGATTCGGACTCGGAGCTGCTGCTTAACATCTTGGCCGACGAGCTGCTTAAGCGCGTGGACCAGCCACTCGACACAGAGATGGTGTTGGATGCCGTCACCGGCGTCTTCAAGCGCTGCCGCGGCGGCTACTCGGCTGTCGTGATCATCAACGGCTTTGGTATCGTCGCCTTCCGCGACCCGCACGGCATTCGCCCGCTCGTGTACGGTACTCGCAAGACTCAACACGGCACCGACTACGTCGTGGCCTCTGAGAGTGTCGCCATCGACACGCTCGAGTTTAAAACAGAGCGCGATTTCGCTCCCGGTGAGGCTATGGTCATCAAGCAGAGTGGAGAGATGACCACCCGCAAGTGCGTACCGGACGCCAAGCTGTCGCCGTGTATCTTCGAGCACGTGTACTTCGCCCGACCGGACTCGTTTATCGACGGCGTGTCTGTGTACCAGGCCCGTCGTAACATGGGCTCCAAGCTCGCCCAGAAGATCCTGCGCGAGCGTCCTGATCACGGCATTGACGTGGTCATTCCTATCCCTGACACAAGCCGCACATCGGCTCTTGAGGCTTCGCAGAGCCTTAACCTTCCGTACCGCGAAGGTTTCGTTAAGAACCGCTACATTGCGCGCACCTTCATCATGCCTGGCCAGGTCGCACGGAAGAAGACGGTGCGTATGAAATTGAACGCCATTCGCTCCGAGTTTGAGGGCAAGGTTGTGTTGCTTGTGGACGACTCGATCGTGCGTGGCACCACGTCGCGTCAGATTGTGCAGATCGCCCGTGAGAACGGCGCCAAGGCCGTGTACTTCGCGTCGGCGGCTCCTGCTATCCGTCACCCCAATGTGTACGGCATTGACATGCCCACGACCGAGGAACTCATCGCCTTCAACAAGACGGAGGCTCAGGTGGCTAAGGAAATCGGCTGCGAGTGGATGATTTTCCAGGATCTAAAGGACCTCGAGGACTCCGTGCGGCAGGAGAACTCGGCGCTCGATGTCTTCGACTCGTCGTGCTTCGACGGCAAATACGTCACGGGCGATGTGAACCAGGCGTACTTCGAGCGGTTGCACGCTGAGCGTTGCGATGCGCGCATGCAGGCCAAGAACATGGGCTTCACCCCGTTCAACCGCACCATCTCCACTCCGCAGTCCGATGAGAGCATTGACATGTACAACGCTCCGCAGTAAATGTGGGGAAGTCTTCCCAACCTGGACTGAACGAGACCATTAACAACGACCGGTGAGATCGGAAGGGCCGAGGAAATGTCATCCGAGCGTGGCTTCCTCGCTCTTTTGAGTATGGCGAGGGTTTGTCGGAAACTCTCGCCTCTGTAGACTCTACATAGAGCAAGAAATGCACACCAGTTTCTTTCCAAACGCTCCCAACACACAGAAGATAAATACTTCAAACTAGTGTATGTCGGAGGGAGAGCATGCAACTGCAAAAAAATCGCTCTCTTCCTAGTGAAACACAACAAATAGAACTTTCGTGATGGAATGCTGCTGCATGCTGCGCAACATTTCCCCCCACACTCTGAGATTTGCTAAGTGTAAGTCGGACATTGGAAAGTTGTCCGTCGATCCATGTTACCCAATCTACTGGAATGGCACGTTGTTCTGCGCAAAATACGACTGCAGTGACGTCAACGTTGCGGGCGTCGGCAATTTTGTCTGGGCGTACGCCAAGTGCTAAATGAACATTTACAATGTCAGTTACCACAGACACTTCTTGAAAATAAGTAAAAGAACGTACCACGCCAGGTTTGGAGGCTGACAGCTTCGAGATCGATTCAGCAAGGTAGCGTGTCGGCACGGGGTATTCCTGCAAGTAGTCAAGTGGAATCACCGACGCGAAGAACAGCTTCGCGTAACCGGCTTCGTAACCCGTCTGCTCCAACTCCAGCAGCGATTCATCCTCGTCCTTGACTGCAGCGCCACTGTCTCCAGCTTCCTCCAGCACCTTCACCGCTGCAGCCAACATCTCCGTCCACATATCCAAATCGGCGCCGCAGAACTCCGTTTCGCACATCAGTCTTGTGAGGCCAATAGCGCAAGCCTTTCGCTCTGCGGGACTGCGACCACGCGCATTGCACTGCAGCCACACAGACTTGATGAACATGGTCGACATTCCCTTCTGCAGTGATTCCAGAGACGCCAGGAACGTGTCCGGACCGAGCTTTCCAATAAGAACGGACACCGTATAGACCAGTTCCTTCGTGTACCCTACAGAGTTGCGTCCAGCCATGCGAGTCTGCAGTCGAATCATGAGAATCTTAGTAATCTCGTTCAGGAAACTCCCGTACGCTTCACGTGGCATGAACGCAAAGAGTGCACGCAGCAGTGAGAAGGCATTTGCTTCTGTAGATCTAGACGAAATCAGCTTCTGGAACACGCCGAGGATTCCCTGTACCGACTGAGCCACATCGTTCGGGGCCTTGCGCATGTACGCCTCGATGAGCTTCACAATAGCCGGCACGTTGCTGACTCGTTCCCACAGTGTAGGGTTCAACAGCACGGGGAACATACTCTTGTAGGCATCTGAGACGCCACTGGGTCGAAGCTCCAGCATCTGAGCCAGCACTTGGTACACGTACGGTGACAGCGCCTCGACGTCGTTCGTTAGCACCTTCTGGAACGGCGGGAACAGCAGCTCTTCGAAGCGCTCCGTCGCGGCAGGGTTCGTCTTGCACACATTAAGGATCAGCACGGACAGCGACTCGAAGAGGTAGTGGCTGAAGGACGGGTTGCTCGGGTTAGCGCAGATGCGGTTCAGGATACTCGTGAGCTTGTTGACAGCCATGTCTGTCAACGGTAAGATGTCTTCCTTGGCCACGTTCATCACTCGCATCACCACCTTCATGAGGTAGTCATTCTCCGGGTAATTCGGTTGTTCCAAGATGTTAAAGACGTGCTCAAGCAACTTGCCTAGGTAGGGTGCAAGACGTTGCTTAGAGAAGCGAAGCGAGCCTGTCGGGTCCTTCACAGTAAGCAGACGCTCCAGACAAGCAGCAGCGTACGTGTGCACCACAAACTGCGAAGGGTCCATGCAGTTCATCAGCAGAGGGAAGAGCTGATCCATCACTTCCACCGGCATCTGGCTACGGAACGTCGAGACAAACTTGATCGCGTCGGCCTTCAAAATGAGCGACGCCTGGTTGGGCGTCGACAGCTCTGGCAGCACTTCGGCCATAAAGAAGTCCATCAACGGGACTCGGCTGTTCACTTCGGACACTCCACGCAGACGCGACTGCTTGATCGCGGAGATAGCGATCACCAGATTAATTGACACGTCCTTCATGGCCCAGTTCCTCGCAGGATCGGCCTTGTACTGCTGCAAATGCGTCTGGATCGTGTTCATGCAGATCTGCGTCACTGTTTCGTCGAAATTGCCCAACAAACCGCGCACCAAGTCACGAGCAGCACTTCGACGACTGTCACCATCCGATCCTTCGATGTCACGGCGAATGTAGTCCATGGGATTGTCCTCGAACAGCTCCTCATCTGACGACCGCAACTGCATATTGGTGACGACAATACCGCACAGTTCTGTCAGTACCTGTGGAGACTCGAATAGTGCACGGTGGAACGATCGAGAGGCCACCGACGTCAGGAACTTCATGCACTTGGCGGCCAACTCGTCATGCTTGGGGAAGAGCGTAATGCGATTGGCTAAAAGATTCCAGATCACCTCAGTGAACTTCTGCAAGAACGGCTTGAACTCCTCGTCGTACTTCTCTGCGTACAGATTAATGTTCTCCACAATAGCCACTAGAAGTCGATCGATAGGACCAGGCTCGTCCTCGTTGTCTGCGTCCTCAAGCGCTGGGTTCTCGTAGCTCAAATAACCCAAGAACTCACCCATCCACTCGGCGATGTGGTCCTCGAAATACTCAGGCAGATCCTGCCAGTTGAGCGAGTAGAAGATGCGGCTCATGTATCGCAATGCTGTCATCATTTGCGCTTGCTGCGCGACAGCAACGCCAGGAGCACGCAACGCCACGCCCGTCTCCTTGAAAAACACGAGCAATGGCTCCTGAAAGACTTCGAGACAGTGTTTAAGCTCGCGGAACAAGTCGTCGGACTTGAAGACGTTGCGGAAGCGCTTGAAGATGGTGTTGGCTGTCATGAGCACGCCGTTGCGTACCTGCCAGTCCTGCTCGGTCTGTAGTTTGTGCACCAGTTGAGCCAGTAGATCTGTCCATTGGGCGGGAAAGTCGTACTCTCCGATGGTCGTGAGCGCCTCGATGAGCTGCTTCTGTAGAGTCTCGGGCATGCGGCACATGAGCTCCACCAGGTGCTGTTTGACCAGGTTCTTCTCACTCTGAGGCACGCAACCCTGCTTTTCTGGGTCCCAGTTGTGCTTGATAAAGTTCTTGAACAGCAACGCGGCCGCCAGACGCACCTCCTGCTTCTCGTTTGCGCTCTCGAGAACTTGTAGAAGCAAAAGAACGTAGTTGGGCTGCGACGAAAGCGTGTTCAGGTACGTTTCAGAGCCCTTGCGAGTCTCTGCGAAGGGAGACAACGTTCCCTCCAGTGACTGGCGCAGCATGGGCATGTTGGGCTCCGCCATATCTGCCGAGATCTTCACTCCGAGCGGTGTTTGGTGGCTTCGCGTGGCTGTGAATTGAAAACTGAGGTACCTTCTGGAATTGAAATGGTGTTTTACACAAAACTTGAGCCTACCGGTAATCGGTTTTTGTTTAAAACAAAGCGACACAAAATGGGAGTATACAGTATACGTTTTCTTACATGGAGCTAATTGATGTTCCCATTTTGATAAATTGTATCCATTTTGTGTGTTCTTCACTTGAAGCAGTTTAGATTAGCATCGATGCCCGAGGAGGACGACGGCGACACGCTGGTGTCGGACCTGCTACAGGTTAAGAAGCTGTTCGCAAACAACCATCTAAGCGACGTGCTGTTCATCTTCACGTCGGACTCAAGCGAATCGTCTACGTCTGATGGGGGCGACAAGAGGTCGACCACAGGAGACCACCTCATCCCCGCACATCGGCTGGTGCTATCGCTACGTAGCGGCGCGTTCCAGGCGGCATTACTGAGAGCTAAAAGCAGTCAAGTGCCGGGTCAAGTGCGCTTCCCACTGAAGATCCACGTGCAGGACACGCCCTACCATGTGTTTCATTCGCTACTGAGATTTGTGTACACGAACGAGCTGGGTGCCGACGGAGAAGAAGGAGGCAAACAACGAGACCGAGAGGAATTCTGGCAGCAATTACTGCGAGCAGCGTTCATGTACTTGGTGCCGTCATTGGTGGGCATTTGCGTCAAAAGAATTGCAAGTTTTTTGGAGCTGGAAGGAGACAAATGGGAGGAGGTAAAGGTCGAGGACGAGAGTGAGGACGCCGAGGAGCGAAAGCGACAGCTGCAAAAGAAAACGTTGGATGTGCTGGTGTTTATGGACGCGGTACTGACGACGAACCCTCTGACCGCTAGACGAAGAGAACCGCCAGATTCGAATACGATAACCCCACCATCGTCGCAGAATGGACGTCGATTAATTAATGAGGCAGGTGACGCAACCAACTCAGTGCTGTCACGGTGTACGGAAGCGGTGCATGAATTACAGAGTATGTGCCTGAAGCAGCTCCAGCACATGGATGAAGCTGCATTTGAGGAGCTATTGCAGAGTGACACAGGGCGACAATGCTCGACGGAGAGATTGTGCGAAATCTTGAGAATGCGATCAGATACACCATTGGTTGTGGCGATCCGATATCAACTCGGTCGTGTAGTAAATGAGCTGTTGCGACGCGGAGAACCATTGGATCAAGTTGGGGACGATGGGGCTGATTTACCGCTTGTTGCAGCAATAAAGACTGGGAACAACGCGATCATTCGCCGCCTGCTTGTCGATGAAAGCGCACCATTCTTCCTTCTCACCGACAAAATTCCGTTGATGTTTTTGGCCAGCGCAAGTGGAAATGTGCAGCATTGCGAGATTCTAATCGAACAGAACGCCGCTGATGTAAATCTGATCTCGCAGTTGAAAGACGGAGACAAGGAGATTACAGCTGAGTTCGGACATCTACAGACACCGCTGCATGTGGCCAGTCGAAAGGGGCACAGTGAAGTGGTGGAATTATTGCTACAACACAATGCAGCGTCCAACTTGCCTGACGAGGAAGGAAACACAGCGCTGCACTACGCGTCAAACATTGAAACGGTTGAAGTGCTGCTGAACAGTGCGTTTAGAACGAATGCCAATATTCCAAACAGACGAGGACGGACACCATTGCACATTGCTGCCGCACGAGGAGACGTTGCGGTGGTTGCATATCTAATCCGCCATGGTGCAGAACAAGATATTGTGGATGATCAAGGGCAGAACGCATTCCACCACGCTGCTGCTAACGGCCACACGGCGGTCACTCTTGTTCTGCTTCACGAGAACGAAGCTGCTATGGTTAAGGCCAAAACGCTGGCAGCAACAACAAATCAAAGCAGCCAGAGCTCTGGAACAACGGAAAATACCCAGTCTAGCCCGTTGCAGCAAGTGAAGCAGCCTGAGAATGGGACAGTTAACAACCTAGAAGAAAACGAAGAAGAGCGAGAAGAACCTAGCGGGTTTGATACCAACAAGGAGGACTTGAAAGGCAACACCAGCTCTTCACCTCGCTGCCATGTCGCCATCCGAGAGGTGTCAGAAAATGCTACAACTGCTGCTGGAGAATGGCGCTGATCCGAACCGAGCAAACTGGTTCGGCTACACTGCGCTACATTTATTTTGCTCTCATCAAAACGGACCGGCGTCTATTATCAACGCATTTGTAAGTGGCCAAAGTTTCACTTGGCACCATATTGACATTGGCAACTCTAACCTTGTGTTACGTTTTGTTGCAATCCAGATTGAACACGGTTCAAATATTCACGCCCAGAGTTTAGATGGTAGTACAGCATTACATCTGGCTGTGGGTCGAGGAAGCCAAGATGTTGCAGTCGCACTGGTAAGTGCTGGCGCCTTCGTGCACCTGCTGGACGCAGCAGGTCGCAGCGTGGTGGATCTCGTGGAAAACACGAACCAGGGATCGATGCTAGTACCAGTGTTGCGCAATCTGTCACATCCACCCGAGTGGGTTGGCGACGAGCAAACCACCGAGTGTTCGTCCTGCCACACAGCCTTCCGACTAGCCATGCGCAAACACCATTGTCGCCACTGCGGGCGCACCGTGTGCTACAACTGCTCGAGCAACAAGATCGCCATCCCGAAGTTCCAAGTGCTTAAGCCCGATCGAGTTTGCGACACTTGCTTCGACGTATTGTCCTTCCGGAAGTTGCTGTAAAAATTGCAAACACAAGATATCCCAGATGGGTACATTTTTCTTCCGTTGACAGCTACACGTTCTCTTATTGGTTGATATTCTCGGTAATCGCCATGGGTGGTCATTTCAGGAATAGGGCCCAGCAGCTCCGGTTCCCACCGGCATCGCAACGCTCCTCTGTTGTCGTCTCTAGCTGCTGCTGCCTCCTCTATTGCTATGACCTCGCCGGATGAGGCTCCACCACCTGCACCTGCGTCAGTTGCAACTGAAAATCCTCCACAGGCGCCGAGCAATGGCGACGAGTTTATTGTCACTGCCAACCTCGTGGGTGCCGCTCTACGCTGCGTCGTGAACCCCCAGTGGCCATGCGAGGCACTTCTAGGTGCGGCTGCTGAAGCCTACCACGCCGCCTTCCCAAACAGTGAAGTTCCCGAGTGCAACGTAGTGTTTCACTGCAAAAAGCAGGAGTTTTTGGTGGCTGGAACACCGATCGTCGAGTGTTGTGCAAGTGGGGACGAATTGGAGCTGGGCGTGACCGTCCCAGCCCACGCTGGTGCTCACGTTGAAGCTACACCATCCGTTGCTGCTAGTAGTATCAGTGGCATTGATAGTGATGGAGAGACGAGTGAGTTCTGCGTACTATTCCACAAGCTCCCATTGGGGTTCACGATGAAACGTGGAAACGACAGCAGCACGGAGGTGGGCACCATTTATCCCAAGAGTGCAGCGACACATTTTCCTCGATTGGCACCTGGTGTGACTATCGTGAGCATTGCGGGGACGCCACTTGAAGACATGGGCCTTCGGCAGGTGCACGATGTGATCAAGAACGCGGAACTTCCATTGAAGATTCACTTCCGAGGGCCTGAGCTTATGGTGCCGCCATCGCTCTCACTAGATCCAACTCAGCAACAGCAAGAATCGCCTTCTCGGCTGTCAGCGTCGTCTGTAATACCCCCTCCTCATCCGCAGCAACAGGGAAGACGTCGCCGAGGATCTTTTGATCGCCGCAGCGTGCGAAGCAACGGTAGCAATGGAAGTGGTCGTAGTCGTAACAGTCGAAGCAGCGGACGTGGGAGGAAGAAGAACGGCGAGTCTAACCAACAGAAGGGCGCTGACAACCAGCAGAAGGGAGATGGCTCTAGAACACGTATACAGGCAACAGCTCATGCCGATACCAGTGACTCAAACCAGCGCGGTGGACCAGAGGACCATAATGCGGATCACAATACCGAAGCTGAACTTGTTGAACAAATCGAACAGCTCAAGGTGGCACTACTACGCAAACACGAAGAAGCCAAGCAAATTGCACGTCAGCTTGAGACGTGCTCCGAGAAGCTACTTGCTCTGCGTGGCGATTCTGCTGGCATGGCGTCATCTCACCAGCAGCAACAAAGACAGCAGAATGGTACTCCTCGTTCACGTCGTAGTGGAGCACCTTCGTCGAGTAATGGTGGCTCCAAGGTTCGACTGACGCCTGAGGTTTTAGAGGCCATGGATCAGAAAGCTGGTCTTCCTCGACGTGGCACGGGCGCCTATGCCTCATCAAACGTGTCGTCCGTCTCTGGATATTCTGCCCAATCCATGCCCGTAGCTCGCTCTGGGAATTTGCGAGCTCGCAGTGCTCGTGCAGCTGCTCTGGCCAATGCCGACAACGTGTCGGTGTCTTCCTACGCATCGAACTCGTCCAACACATCTGCACGTCGCGGTGGTAATCGCTCTCCGCGTGGTACGGCGTTGCGTACCTTGAACAAACGATACAGCTACATGCCGCAGAAGTACGCAGCAAACACAACGGGAGCTACGGAGTCTGGATCTACTTCATTGTCATCACGTGGAGCTGTGATGTCCCGTGCGCGGATCTCGCGTGACTCGTTCATTACTAAGAGCGAGAGTCCAGGTGTCGGTTACTACGACGTGCAGGTCAAGGATCGTGTTAAAGGAGGCGAAATCGGCGACTCGGACCGCTCGTTACCGTGGTCTCGAACCTAAACTGGAGATTCTGAAGCGATGTCACTGGCCTCTCCTTATAAATTACGCATCGATAGAGCATGAGAGTTGCTCACTCTTGGCAGTCAAGTTGTTGGCTGTACGAACTTTAAATCAATGCAATAAACGGAAGTCTTAAAAATGTTAGGTGGAATATGGTGCCCTCGATCGACTTTATTGAATCCAAATCCTGTTAAACTACTGAACGATGCATAGAGAGAAACTCAACAGCACGCTAGCGCCAACGCTAGCCACTCCTGGACAGGGGTATTGGGCTTGGATCAAAGCAAACCCAATCACACAGCACGGAGCAGCCAGCAGTGACATAAATACTTGACTACGCCCTAACAACTAATTGCTCGCGACAACCACGTAGGCCTCAGAATTCGGCCACACAGGAAGGAGAGTCGTCCCGCTCGTAGATGCTCTTGTTTCGAGGGCCGAAAGTCGCTTCAAAGTGTTCCCAGAGAGCTTGAAAGCACGGCGCGACCTGTTTCTCGTCGTACCCAGTGAGCGCCGACAGCTCATCTCTCCACAGTGGAGTGACCCCAAGTGCCTTCCGGGATGCCACCAAGACGCTAGCAGCTACAACTGAAGGTCGGTATACTTGCAGCGAGTACTCCTGTAACACTAAGTCCACGAAGAACTTCGGCGTATTTGCAGTAATATCCATGTGCTTCATCCACCAGCTCGGATCCCAGCAGTTGGTCGTCAGCGAACAACACCGTTTGGCCCATATAATGCTGCAGGAAGTGCAGCGGGGTCATCATTGTGAGTCTCCAGCCCAATCTGTTCATGCAGCACATCAAATTTAGCACAGTAACAAAAATAAAAAGCTTTTTCGTGTGTCCTGGCAAAAACTCCCAGTCGTTGCATGACGAATAATTTTCCTCACGCACTTTTGGAAAATATCTGCCTCGGCATCGCTAATCTCCTCATGCGAGTACATTCGGTTCCCCATCTCCCAGAACTCGGCCATGGGAGGCAGTTCCTCATCCGTGCCTAGAAACTTGAGCGCCACGCGTAAACAACTGAGTGCCAGTAACTGGAAGCGGTCCTTGCGTGGCAGTGGCGCGTCGTGTGCCAATACCTTCTCGAGATATCCAACAGCGGCGTGTACATATTCCTTGCGCATTCGCAAATGCGTCTCCCCCACCTCGGACATCCAGTCGACAAGCACGCGACGATATTTGAGGTATTCGTACTGCTTGGAGAAGTCTGGCCGAAGGAGCTCCTGGCGCAGCATGGCTCGGTACACGCTGTCCACGTCGCGGTCTTCCAGTGCCACCAGCTAACGATTTAAACCACATTGACAAAAAAAATTTTCGTCAGAAAATAATTGTCAACATGGCGAGGCAAGAAACGTAGGGAGAAGGAAGGACGTACGCTCTGTTCCTCGAACGAGAGCTCGGCCGTCCAGGGTACGTCTGTCACGAGGAGTCCAAGCACCACGCCCGTCTCGGAATCCTGCGTGCTCATGAGGTCGTCGTCGTCCAGCACTTCGTCGCACTCGAGGCATTGCGCTTCCCACTCCATGATGACGGCAACTACTTTTTCACGGAGGAAAGTAAGGGGGAAGTGAGGGCTGCGCGTTGATAATTGCCTCAGAGCAGAGCTGATCGGTCGTGCCTTGTTGCCTCCGCCACAAAGCGCAAATGTGTTGGACGATGGCAATGCAATGCACCCAGCGCTGCACAAAGTGAGACCCGGTCTTACAAAAGTCAAGTCAATTTTGCCATTTGAAGCGCAAAAATGGCCCGTTTTTGGCGGATATCCCCGCCCATCTCTTCTATCAAGCCTCCATTAAGTCCGAACGCTGTTGCTTCTCGAAGTCCTTGCGAACTTCCAGCAGGCGATGGATACGCTCATGCTGTGATGCCAGCAGCACTAGCTATGAGCGATAATCTCGCGGTGTGCGCGATATCGATACGACCGGAAGAGCAGAGACCATTTCGCCGCACAATCGCACAACGCTGCGGTCGCGGATAAGGTTCCCTAGCCCGGATATGCGAATCAAACACCGACATAGAAAAATAGATGTGTTTTTGCTCAGTTTCAACGGCACTTTAACCGAATACTTCTACTTCAGAGTAAGAAAAGAATTGACTGTCGTCGCGCAACCATCGTGGCGACATGAAATTTTGTCGGCAAGTTCTTCGAGGGTTGTAATAAATTTCACGCGTACTTGCACTTAGAGACCTTTCATTCTCTATATACAACCTAGTCATCCAATTGGGACAGCATGGCCACGCCACGTGCGACCCAATGCGCCTCTGGCCTGCTTGTTGGCAAGCGAATGAAGCAGATGAAGTTCGTCGAGTGGCCTGTGGTTGACAGTGTACCTCGTCGCTCGCTAACAAGAATTGTAAAAAGTTAGGATGACCTCACTTGTACAGCAAAACTTCAGAAAACGCACCTCGTTTTGTAAACTGGACACGAATACGAGCTCCGTTGACTCATTTCGGTCTTCTTCACTGGTCGGAAAAGCAGCACCGGTGCCAACGAAAACAGCACCTTCGGATCTGATTCTCCCAACTCATGCGTTGTCTTATCCCATTTGGCACCTTCGAGGAACAACCCGCGCGCATACACACCGTCCTGACAAAAGTAAAACGACTCATAAGTTACCAGTTCTCACCTTATTTTGTCATTTGCAAGCGTACCTTTGGTGGCTGTGCGTAGTCATTCCGTGGCATCGGTTCGTGGTCGAACCCCAGCTGATCAATTGGCAAAGTGTATTTTCGCGCGTAGTTCTGACTGGCACCAGTCAAGAACGCTTGCGTGAAGAAGAAACCTGAGATCCAAAACACAACCGGAGGTTTTTCCAGTAGCCACGTGTTGAAGAACGCAATGCGCTCCAGTAAGTCCGTCACGTAGCTACCGAGTGGCTTCAGCGAAGGGTACGACTTGGACGTCCACAGTCCTGGGATTTTTCCATAGAACAAGCTCTTGGATACATTTTCGAGCTCTGCCGACATGACCACGAGGCCTTTTAAGGCTTTCTGCAAGCTTTCAAGACTCGAGCGGATAGTTGACATGAGGTTGTTGAAGCGTACGAGTTCTTGACAGAGCACCGTGTTCATCGACTCGTCCCAACGCACTGGGTATCGGATCTGCGCGACTTCCATGTCAAAGTTCGGCGGTAAACGTGACAAAATATCGTTGGCTACGACTTCGACGAGTTCTTCTTGGGATGATCCACTACTGCCTTCACTGCCACCACCCGAACTTTGAGTAAGTAGCACGTCGCGACAGAGCTTGGCTGTTGCATTCTGATCTTTCGTGATCGTTGCGTTATCGTGCAGTCCAAACACTCCCGGAGGAGCCACTAGCGGCAAACTTTCAATGAACTTAAGATACGAATGATAGTCACCATCAGGCGGCATTGTGTAGACCCCTTGTTCATCGAGCGCATAGCCCTCTTTGAACACGTCTACGCAGTAGAATTTGCCCAGAACAGACATAAGTGTCCGTCGGTCCTTGTCGTCCGTCACACGCCCACCGTAATTACACTCACCGGTGCAGTAATTCAACGCACGTAGCGGCAACTGCGTGTTTTCATCGATAAACATGGCTAGTTGACGAATACTGATGCTCAGGTCGGACTCGTTGAATTCGTACTGAATATTCCAGCCCAAAGGACCAAACTGGCGACGTTCACGCACCAAAGCGTGGAAGAAACACAGCGAGTAAAGAAGTACACGGAACTCTGTGCCTTTGACCACAGATTCCAGGAACCCTTGCTCACCTATGGGGTCGGACATGTACGAGCTCATGAGGTTTGCACGAAGACCTTGTGGCGGTTCGTTCGTCATTTTGACTCCATTTTGCAGGACAGCTGCGGGGAAAACATCGGACGGGTACGTTGTGCACCATAACCGGAAATCTGGATGTGTGTTGTCAAGCTTAATATCCTCCGCAATCTTCTCCATCACTGGCATCCAACTTGGTGCTAAGTGGCAATTCTGCAACACAACCCAAGAGCCTGCTTCACGCGCACGGACAATCATACGCTCGGCAATGGGGCCTTGACCTTGACCAAGAGAAATCGTTTCTGCTCTTTGACGAAGCGAGTCGGCAAATTTCAGCACAGAGCTGATCGGATCGGATCCAGGCGACAAGATGAACACCAAAGGCGACGACACGCTGCTGTCCGAGTAAGAGAGCACCAAATCGAACTGCGGAGGTTTGACGAACTTTTCACCCATTTCCTTGACCAGGAACTGCTGAATTCCAACGACGAGAAGATCAGGACGGATACATCGTAGACCGAGTAGTCGACGGAACTCACTAACTTTCCCTAACACACCGGGGAACGGGAGAGTATGACCGATTGGACTATCATACACAGCCTTCCATTGGTCCTCGTTATCGACGAAATCCTCGATGATGCCTTGGAACGCTGGTAGTGCGCTTAGTCTCGAGAATTCGGCCCACTGTTTGTCACTTAGCCACAGCTTGGCCGGATTCGGAGGCGGTTCAGAGAGCGCTACACTTCCAGTGAGCAAGAAATACCACTCGCTACTCTCGATTTCGTGTTTTCCTTGCTTGATAGAAATGCAGAGTAGGAACGAGAACATGAGTTTGTCTTTCTCCAACAAGGAGCGACAGATATTGCGATAAAGCGAGTACGTGAAATGAGCGTCAAGATTGTGCAGTCGCTGGGTGAGATCGGGCGATCGATCGCTGTTTTGGATGCTGGCGATGAACAAGTTGATGAACCAGGAGAGCGAGTACTGGTACACTGGCTCAATGTTCGCAAGCTGGTCGATACAGAAGAAAAGCACTTGACTTGAATAAGCCACAGGCTTGTAGCCTTGTCGGACCGAATCGATCTCCAGCTCGGTTTTCTCGGCAACTTGTTGCTCCTTTTTGATCTCGTCTGCGACTTGTTTACTCTGGTTCATCGTGTTGAAAGCATCTTCGTCCTCGAGAATATTTCCTTGGGACGATGACAAAATGCTGAGAATCTTGTCTTCAATCTCCTTGAGTAGTCCCTTGTTTCGCGCATTCTGTACGATCAATTTGTTCTTCTGCTCTTCCAGATCTGGTCGCTCTTGAGCAACAACAATACCCAAAAGTTGATCTTCAAGACCATGAGGTGTGATCATAAAGTTTAACAATGTCACCTTCACAGAAACCTCCGGCAAATAGTGTGGGTTCCGATACTTGGTCGTGATGTAGAAGCGGAAGCTCTCCGCATACTCAACAGTCGAATCACCCAGACGAATGCACGTCACTCCGCCTTGTTTGAAAGTTTGCTTCAGTAGCAAAGGCTCCAGTGACGGGTCAAGCTCTTCGCCAACATTTTCCAGCAACACGGGAGTGCCAAACTGAACTGAGTTTTCTAGCGTTCGCATGTAGTCGGCATCTATGAGTTTAATCACCGTCATTTGGTTATCTTTTTCCATATTACGGATCCACTTGTTAGCTTGGCCTTGTGGGTCAATCATTAGTGGCCATCGACGTGAGTTGAAGACGATGATGCCGTTGTCAACCGAGAAGCCGTCAGTGGGGAGTCCGTCGATATTCCACTTTCGTACTTGCACAGCGTCGCCAAGCGATCCGTTGAGAGATGGGAAGTCGCTGCAAGGAATACCAAGCTGCTTGCAACGACCCACCCAGTCCTGTACCGCATCTTGTCGGTATAACGACGTAAAAGGCCCGAGATATGCCACAACTCCGGCCGAGACTAACACGTCTCCAGTTAACCTGCTGTACTGAGCCGCTAATTGCTCTGCAAACTCGGTCCATCGCGTCTTCTCACCTCCAAGGCTTTCAATCAATGTGGACGCTCGGATGAGTTTCTTACCTGTAAGATCCACTTGATACTCGAGGTTTTCCTTTTGATTGGTTGCAAAGTCGAATTGCCGCTGCAATTCTGCTAAACCGTCCTCCACTTGTTTCAACTGGGACAGTTTCTCGTTGAGTTTCTGCATCACTTCAGCGAGTTGCGCTTCAGCTACGCGTAGTGCCTCACGCTTGGGTGCAACAACCTTTGAGACATTGTCGTATAAAGCCATCGCGTGGACCCATTTGCACAATCCTGCTGCTGCTTTCGAGGCCTTTTCTGCCTTTTCTGGACTAAAATTCTCGTCCGCAATATACTTACTGACAACGATTTTCATGATTTTAGAGTCAAGATTGTCCTTGTCAAACTTCTTGAGCGTCGTGATAAAAGTCGGATCGCTGAGCATCTTCTGTGAAGGGCCCCAGTAGTCCATGATACGCTTGGATGGATCTTGCGGGTCTGGGATACGAGCAGGTTTGATGCCAAGCATGACGCAAACTCCTTCACATACCAGTTTCACACCTGCTGGCGGGTTACTCATGGCTTTGACTTCGTTGATCTCACTGGGTTTGATAGTGTCCAAAGCTTTTAAAGCCTCTTCCAATGCTGGGATGGCTTCCGCGAGATCGGCCTCGACACTGGCCTTCTGTTGTTCACACTCCGCCTTAGATGCATCGGCCACCGCGACGTCAGCTTGTACTTCACTACGCTGTACCTCGACTCCAGGGAGCTTGGCCTTGATCTCCTCCATCAGAATATCTGTGTCCTTTTTAGACTGATCAAGAACAGATTGCAAGTCTTCCAGCTCTTTTCGCATCACCGCCACATTGTTTTCTGCAAAGTTGATCTTCTCCAGACCCACAACATACCGGTTCCGAGCACCTTGTACAGCCTCGCGACGACGTGCAAGGAAACTCTTAAACGCCACGATAAGCTCGAGATACGACGTCGGTGTCACGTAATTCTGACGACGCAGATTCTTCAAGAACTTATCGGACAGCTCCATCACGCTAACGTGGAAATACTGGCAAGTGTCTACAATGGCTTTGCGGACATTTGCACTATCCATCTCGACGTCAGCTAAGAACTTCTCAGCTACAGCCACAAGAGCATCGGACGGCCACGCAGTGAACCAGTCAATGGTACAGCAGTTAATCAGCGACGGGAACTTCCGCAATCTGTCTCTAAAGGCGTCGCCAATAGGCGAACATGCCAGCACAATGTGCAAGTTACTACGCACTCGCTGCAGGAAAAACGCGTACAGTTGCATTTGGTTCATATTGTCCCCCACTGCCTTGCCGAATTTTTCCTTAACGTGAGGACGAACAGCTTCACAGATGCCCACACGTTCATCGTACGGGAACAAATTGGGGATTTCTCCTGAATTCAACAT
Organism: Phytophthora betacei; assembly: GCA_011320135.1. Taxonomy (NCBI): domain Eukaryota; phylum Oomycota; class Peronosporomycetes; order Peronosporales; family Peronosporaceae; genus Phytophthora; species Phytophthora betacei. Next base: position 66,965 of record JAANHX010000276.1, read on the forward strand.
ATTGTTGATGTCTTCCACGAAGCCATCGTATTTGATCTGCGTATCACTGAACAAGAACACCAGCGGTCTTGCACCAGTGCCAGCCATACGTAAGACATCTTTCATGTCTTCGCGCCACTCGGTCATTGTATAGTTCTTTGAGATTTCGATCTGCTTGATCTCAAAGTCGACTATAAACGCTGACAACCGCGTAAGACTCTGACGTCCACTGCCACCTACACCGACAAGAAGCGCGTTCCCTCCAGGCATGTTGAGTACGCGAACTATTCGCGATAAATGCTCGATGGCGAACAAGAACATGACGAGATTCATTGGCTTGCGACTGATTCCATTGTACTCCGTCAAGTATCCATCAAGACATTGAATCAGTTGTGCGATACCGTCGAAATCAGAGTCCAGACGAACGTCGACTTCTTTGTAGAGTCTCGGACTTGCATCGGGATCGATGTAGTCTCCAAAGAAGAGATTCCGCATGTCAACAGCTGTAACGGGGCCTTCTTGACCACGTTTGAGGCTTGCAAAAACCTTGTCAAAGTTAGTTGCAAAGTGTTTGATGGTGATTTTCTTCTGAACGTCATTGAACCATTCTCGATCCTCATCGTCGATCAAACGATCACCAATCACTCGAAGCGATTCGTGTACCCACAACTTGACTAAACTATTAGCACTGAACTGGTCGTTCGGTACCACAAGCATAATTCCTTGGACGATGCGAGAGAAATCTCTTAGATTGAATGTGTAATGAGACTTTTTGGGAGTGGGGAGAAGCGACATCATCGCGGATTGATACAGCTCCAAGGTGGCGGAAACCACGGATTCCGACAGTCGTTTAACCTCTGGAACGAAGGGGTTTGAGCCGAAGTACCAGTCCAGAATCGTCGTGAAGATACGAGTGAGTGTCGCGTCATCAAACTCGGAAAAGCACAACAGGTTAAAGTGTCGAAGTAAGCGAGGAGTGACGTTATTCCGTCCACCTCCGGAAGGTCCCATAGCTGCGAGAACAATAGTATCGACAATCTTTCGCCACGACATTTCCTTGAGATCGTAGTACCCTTCGCTGTCGATAAGCTGTCGCACCAACTCAATCGGTGGTTGAGCACCAGTACGTTTCCACCAATGGCATGTTGAGATCGTCGACGAAAACGATAGCGTTCTTGCCTAGTGGCGGGCCGAAGACTCCCTTACGACGCTTATCAAGCTTCCCGTCGATGATATTCTGCGTCATATTTGCCGAAGTTTTCGCCGAGAATGACAGCATAATGACTGAATTCTGATCTTGTGGCAGGACTTCGTTCAGAATCGAAGTCATGTAACAAGATTTTCCAGTTCCTGTGGGTCCGCACACCAATACTTTCCTCTTGTTCGTCACAAGGAGTTGGACCAGATATTCCAATTGAGCAGTGAAGATTGTAGGCACGACGATCTGGTTGAACGGCGTGTTGGGCTGAATGACGTACGGTTTGAGCATCTCTTCCCACTTGAACCACTTGTTGTCTTCGATACTAAAGTAGTAGTCGTGTAGGTTCCCTTTGCCAGGCACTGGGATGGCTAACGAATACGTATTCTTGCCTTCTTCAAAGACCGGTTTCTCCCACTTGCGTACTTGAAGTGCTCGACTTACGACGATGTATTTGCTCTCAAGCGACTGAATATTCTCCATGATAGAGCGAACAAAGTCGCAAAACTTGATTCGACCTTCTGCGCTGATACTTTCACCTACCGACCATGTAAGTGAGAACATAAAGAGCGCTTCAATCGTCGCTTTTTTCTTGGACGCTGCATCTTTCGGCAGCTTACACAGCTGCGCCTCCAAGATGTGTATAAGACTCTGAACCAGGTTCGTATCCACAGTCGGTGAGAGCTCCACCAGCTCTTTCCGAACGAAAGTAATGCACGGTTCAACAAGCCAAGAGAAGAGGAAGTAGATGAGAATTCGCTGCTCGCTATTGATTTCAAACGGCCCAACAGGAGGCTCCATGCTGCCTTCCACAACTGTGATGGAGTCGAGCCAAGAATTAAGCACTGGGATCCAGCCTAATTGCTCGGGTTCCATGTAAATCATCCCACAACGAGAGACTGTGGCAGGAGAAGCCACAAGCAGATCCATGGGCTCGAACATCATGCTCATGACTGAACTCATCGCGATGATTTCTCCACTCATCAAACACAATTTACGGTTGTCGTCAAGTACAGTGTTCATGTTTTCAATCCAAACCGCATCAACGGGGCCGTCAAACATTAACCACTTGCGGTCTGGAGAGGGGTTATTCGCCAGATTTCGGTAGTTGATGGCAAGCACGCCGTCATTCCATTCGTGCGAGACGGCGTCGAATTGGCCATACAGCTGTCCCATTGTCACCGACTTGGGGTTAATCACCGACACGATGACGTTGGTATAGCGAGTGTCAGTCGGGAATTGCTGATGCAAATGGGCTAATACTTCGGACAACACTCGCCACGAACACGTTTTGCCTGAAAACGGCATGCCCACGACCATAAATCCGTGACGTACGATCATCATTTCGTAGATCTGAATCACCTTTTCCACAAAATTAGGTACAGGTTGCAGATTCATCTGCTTACACACGTGGCTGATGGAATTCAGCATATCCCGTCGATCCGGAGGATCAATAGTCACGCCAGGGAAGAGATCCGATACGATACCGTTGAATAAAGGCACATCCGGAGACAGGAACTTGGGCAAGTTGACGTCAATAATCGACCGCAGGACCAGAGTATCTTCTCGCAGATGTCCCTCTGCTCGCTTCAAGTTGCCAGCAGCTCGCAGTACAGCCATAACAGCTCTCATTCCGTAGTCATAGTGAGACTGAGACGACAATTGCTCCGAGCACAGCGTGTACGTCGTCGTGATCTTCTTGGACAACGCACTGGCATCCATATACCCGTACGAATACAGCATAATTTCGGCAATCATCGCGTAATCCGGGACCATCATTGCCACCGTTCGAAACAGTACTTTCAAGTTGTCCGGTAGTTCTGCGCGTCCTGCATATCCAGGGTTCATAGTAATGAAAGGGCAACACGTCGGGTTGAGTCGCAGCTCTGTGCCTTCAAAAAGGAAGTGGGCAAGATGCTGAGCTTTCGCCAACTGAATACACAGAATTTGTTGAGCAATGACCGACAGAACTTCCAGTTGAATCCGGTTGAACTCGTCAAAGCACGCCCATGCCCCCGAGCTCGCAAGACCTTTAAAGAACTTGCCCATTGCCAGATAATCGAGACCATCGGAACAATTCGTGACCACACACTGAATGGCAATTGCCTTGGCCAGATCCTTGGTCGTCTCTGTCTTGCCCGTGCCTGCAGGACCCTCCGGTGCACCTCCGAGATTCAAGTGAATCGCTCCGGTTAGAGTTCGGTAGCATCTGTCGGTTAGGGGAGTGATCACTAAACGCATACTGTTGCCGAGATACTCGAACGCATAGAGTGCGAGGGTGTTAATCATCCGACACTCAAGAGTATGGGGATTGCCAGTTGTCGCCGAGACCCCACCTTGGACCCAGTAGTATCGCAATTGCGCAAGCCAGTCGAAGTCTGTTTTATCCGTGATCTTAAGGTCGACTAGCTCGGCTATTGTGTCTCGGTTGTGTACGTCCATGACGACAAGAGCTCCCAGTGTGATACGAATAAGCTTGGGCAGTTCACCACGGACCATCTCAACCGTTCGCTTCAGTTCTGTCCTCAGTACTTCCAAGTGTTCACGTAGTGCATCCGGGTCTTGCGTGCAGCTGTTTAGTGCTTTTTCACTCTGCTGTGTCCACATCGTCTGGTTAACAGCCAGTACAACTTGGCCAGGCCACTGCTGCACCCACTCCAAGCGATCTTTGGTCGGATAATCCACAATCGATCCGTCCAAATGGAGAGCCACACTCTTCTTCATCGTCATCTCGACTTCTTCTAGCCACACCTCGACATTTCCTCCAGAATTGTTAGGATTAATGAGGTTTTGCGAGATTTTCTCGTATTGGAAAGGTACTTTTTCCATCTCGGGACTGAGCATGGCAGTGATATCCAAGTTGTCCTGGAACTCAAGCTGAGAAATACCATCGAACGCCTTCTTTAAATGTGGTTGTACACGTAGCGGATCTTTGGTTTCGGCGAGAATTTCAAGTAGTTCGTCGTTCGATAAAAAGAAGAAGCGCGGGAAGTACAGTCTCTTGGTCTCCAGATAGTCGTTCAGACCTTTCTGGATCGTATCCAAGTCTGCATTCGACTGCTGCAAACTTGGTAACAAGTCGCTACGCTCTGCTACCGTCAAAACAGCAGGAGAAGCCACAGTCTCCTGCATATTTCGACGCCAATTCGAGTCAACTTTTCGGAAAAGCGCACCTTCCGTAGGCATCTGCCGCATGATATCATCCGAGCTGAAAATTGGCTCCAAGTAGAGCCACGTTGCCTGCACCTTGATCCAGTTATCCATGATGTCTTGGATACAGATGAGCATCTTCTCCCATTTACTGATCCGTTCAAAGTACGGCTTGTTGTATCGACTTCCACGCATGGATTGGGTCTTGACGATCTGGTCGTCGATAATTTGCTGGATTTCATCGGTCGAGCACAGAATAGACGTACCTGTGGACCGATACTCCTTCGTCGAGAAGTTGATACCCACCCACTCCGTCTCCATCTTGTCCAGAGCTTTTTCAAGTGAATATTCCTTCGAAGCACTGACACACGTTTCCTCGATCGCACTTGTATGTCGGTGCAAACCGAGCTCAATCATCTGGTTGATGTTCGATCCCTCGTGGACTTGCACCTCGATTCCAGTGATACGTTCGATCTCTTCCCAATGACGTTCGCGGATTCCAGGAGTACACAGCAGAGCCATCAATGGGATGATGTTATCCAGCATATCATCCAGCGTCTTCTTCACTTCTTGCGCCATTGTGATGGGCACAGCATATACGTCGGTGTTCTTCTCGCACTCCTTGATAATCTTCACAATAGTGCGACGGAACTGGTCACAGTCGCGTTCGATCTCTTCGGCGTTCACACTTGCTAACGGAGCCTCGCGACTGAACGTCACCTTCTCCATCGTCTGCGATATCGTAGTCCACAGCTTCTCAATGGGGCCAATCATGTCGTAGAGATCTGTCAGAGCAGTCTGGTTGTTGGTGACACTCATACCCAGCATCGTCTCCTGCTCTTTAATGGATTCCGTTTCAGCTTCAGCGTCCTCAAGGGACTTTCGGGCTGCTTCGATGCGCTTTAAAATGCTTTCCGAGTCTGCAAGATTCGCGTAATCTCTCATCTTCTCGATACGACGTTGCAAGGACGAAAACTGCGTGGTGAGCTGTTCCTGACGGCCTTCCACGATTAGCTCCAATTCATGTTGTCGTTTGGTCTGAAGCTCCATGCTTTTCCGTTGAAACCCTTTGATATTTTCTGGCCAGCGAAATGTATTGAAGAAAAGTTGGATCTCTTCGCGAGACATCTGAAAGTCAAAGTCCTTTAGGAATTGGATACAGCGGCACACATCTTCGAAGAGTTTGGTGTTCAGAGCATCGATGAGCTCGATGCTGGTGACGTAGAACTTGTCCAGCGCTTTGAGTTCGAACGAATCCAACGGCTCCGTGACCAGTTTTGCGCCAATTTGCTCGTATTCTGCAATCATCGAGCTCATCTGCCTCGTGTTGTCAGCCGACACTTTACTCAGAACTTTGTTTGCGTGAGATTTGATCTTGTTGACGAGCTTGACTTTCACGTCAGTGCAGGAGATTGCTAAGAGCTTGAAGCTGTATTTGTCGAAGATATCGTCCTTGACTTGGGTTTCCAAGTGTTTTAGCTCGTTAAGCTCGCCCCGGTATCCACTGAGGATGGCATTGGCAGTTGCTGGCTCCGGGCCATGCAGTAGCTTGTCGCTTGATTCTATCAGCGCCTCAAGTTTGGCCTCATATTCTCCATTTACGAGGTGGTCGTACGGCTGGAAGAGAGCTAGTATCTCGGTCGGATCGTGCATATGCTCAGCTATAAGCTCCGCCAACGCGTTCTTCGCCTTTACTACGAACGTATCATCCAATATCATTGTGCTGGGTCCGAGCGTAGACGAGCTACGAAGCTTGGGAGGAATTTTCGTCTGGCCGTCGATTCGAGGGAAACCGTGGGATGACTCGACGATGATATCGACGCAGGACGCGACTTTCTCTCGTAAAGCACTAGGAGAAGGCTCAATGAAGAAGCCGTCCTGTGTTCGAATGGTCCCATCGCTTGTAGTACTGCAGTCCACCGCAAGAAGCAGTGCAGACTCGCCATTAAACGTCGGACTCGAGAATTGGCGAATAAAGCCAACGAACGCGTTCACTGAAGTCTCCACCGACTCTCTCAAATTCCTCGCCATCAGAACTGCCGCTGCATCCAGGACACCAGAGAAGTTCTGGTACTGAGTCGCTTCAGTGTCTTCTGCGCTAAGATTTGGACTATTCTGCCGATTAGCTTGAGGTTTCTGGGTCAGTCCTTCAAAGTCCAGTCGGTTTCGTAAAAGCTTGTTGTGACTCTCATGGTCTCGCGATGCATCGGTCTTGGATTTAGACGGTGACGCACGGGTAATCGGAGCGGCTTTCACAGCTCCTATCAGTCCAGAGAGTACCGTGTTTTCTGCTGCGTTTGTGCCACTGCGAACGCTGTAGTAGTGCAGTTGAAGCGCACACTCGTTCACTCTCTTCGCTGCTGCTGTAACCCAGCACGTTTTCAAGCAATCCTTGACAAGACCGGCACGTTTTGAGATGGCATCTACGAAATGATCCACAGTTTTAGGCAACGTCGCTCGAAATTCGCGACTGTGAAGGTCGACGAATAGAATGGTTGAAAAAGTCGCCCCTCCTCCGTTTGGCGACATCTCCCACTCCGGTGGAGGCGTCTCCATGACCCACTGTTCTTGAAGAGCGAACGTCACTGGGTTGATAGCAAACAAGTTTTGTTGGATTCGACTTCGTGCCACTTCCGCTCGGTCGCTGCTTACTCCAGTTCGGCGAAGAACACGCCACGCATCAGACTGGTACGTCGCATCGGTCCACCATTTCTGCTCCGCCTGTAAGAACGGAGGGTAGATGTTCATGGCCAAGCACGTGTTCGCATCAAGAAGATCGTACGACAACATACAACGCGCCACGGTCTCATAGTAATCTGCATAGACTTCCTGGAAAATATCGGCGATCAAAGCTTCGCTTCGCTCATCGAATGCCTGTAAGCCCTGAGTATCCAGTCCAGTTGGAGGGGGGACTTGCAAGCGTCGAAGAATGCGATGAGGACGTTCAGTTGCCATCGGTACCGTCCTTGCTGCAGCGAGATACAAGTCCACCTGCTTCCAGTACGCTTCCATCGTTTTCACGTATCGTCGTTTCTCTAGTTCAAACGTGCGAGGTGTAGCCTGCACAGGTTCCAGCAGTGTTCTACTCGTCTTCTCGTGAGCATCTAGAGAAAACTTTGATCGTGACTTGGGACTTCGGAGCGAAGGTTTCGTAGGAGACGGTGATCGAAAAATACCTTGACTGTTTTCCACATGACGTGCGTATGCCCTGGACCCGTCGATATATACACTTAGCTGATCAGCTTGGTCGTATTCAGTGTTGTCTGGTCGTTCCTCTCGAGGTGAAAGTGGAGCTTCTTCTTGTTTTAAACCCAATGATGATTGGGATTTGGTTTGAGAAGTGAGTGCAGGACACATTGTCATGGGTCTTGATGACGGTAAACGCACTGGCTTGGTTATGCTTACGGGCATGTGAGCTTCTCGTTTCGTAAAGCTCGAGATCCTCTCGATGGTAAGAGTTCGAGCTGATTGCGTATAATACGCTCCAATGCGGTCGCTTAGTCGATAGTATCCTCTGTCTTCGACACTTGCCGCCACCTTCTCTCCTGGTCGATACTGACGCCTGCAACAACTTCCTCTGCTTTCGTAGCGGTTCTGCACCGTTTAATACAGGACCCATGAGTCCTCCCAATGGCCCCATAGTCGCTAACATCTCGTCCTGTGGTCCTTCGAGTCGATTGATTCGTCGTTCGGATCGTGCACTGGGAACTTGATCCGTAAGGTCTCGGACGTCGCAGTTGCGAGTGTTGATGGCGCATTGAAGCATTTTTAATCGTGCCAGACGCACGGGGCTTCGCTTGGGCGAGCCTCGTGCCACATTCTGCGACGACAAGTCCGCTTGGCCTTTCATGTGCTTGATCCTGGACCAAACTGACGACTAGCCAGCCTCCGTTTTACTTTGGAAGGGACGCAGGCTAATTGTGACGACATATCCTCGGAAACCATTGTTGTTTACGATCTCTCGTGGCTCTCATGGTGCTGGATATGAAAGCCGATGCCAAAGACGGCAATGATGACGCCGACAGCAACTTGGATGTACACCAAGACGTCGTGACGCAGTCCGACGAGGACGCAGCGATTGCAGCAAAACAATTCACCATGGCAGGTGTGGTTAGTACCAAACAGCGACGTCTCGTGGACTGACACAGTGGACGCGGCCGAGTTGCCGTCGTACGGTAGCAACACCCCAAAGGAGCAGCTTTGTCTCGAGTACATTGCCGGTTTCCAGCGGCAATTCGAACGCATGTTCCCAACGCGACGGCCGCTGTATCTACATCCTCCGAACGAGAAAGGGGTGCCAAAGTTCGTTTGCACGACAATCCGACCGACGTTGCTACCGTATCGTGATCTGTATGACTGTCATACTTTATCTCGCTTTTTGGCGAGGGTTGTCGAGTACGAACCCTTAGCAAACCCGACGATCCCACCAGTGTGTCTACCGTCACCGTCATTCACGCTCAAGTGGAAGGCAGGAGACAGCTTTGACTTGGCTACGCTTCTGGTATCGTTCTTGATTGGTGCAGGATATGACGCTTATGTCGTGAACGGTACTGCACCCAAGTGGCTGTGTCTTCTGGATCAAAGCAAAGCGCCATTGCCAGTTTTACCAGTCGAGGAGGAGCTGATCAAGGCCCACGAACGCGAACTGGCCGCCGATTCTTCTAAGGCGGTAACAGATACTAAAACCAACGGTGACGTGAAACTGGTGAGCCGCACCACCTTCACGAGTAAATACCTTGAAAAGCAGGAGCTGGAAGAGAAAGAAAGACAGGCGAAGACACGTCGAGTCTTGGATTTTGGCTATAACGACAATGAAGACGACGAAGATCCGCTAGAGGGGAAGCGTGCACATGCGTGGGTCCTCATTCGAGCAGGTAAACGGGAAGTATCGTATCACTTTTACCTCGAACCGTCGACTGGACGGAGCTACTCGCTGATAGATTCTCCCTACATGTGCATCGAGAGCGTTTGGAATCATGAAAACTACTGGGTCAACATGCAACAGCAACCTGTGCATCTTACGCTGTTCGATTTGTCCAATCCAATCGACTGGGAGTACGTTTTCCTGTCTGCTGCAGAGCGGAAATCAGCGAAAGAAAATGATCAAGGTGCAAAGGGGGGTGGCGATCTATCCAACGATCTAAAGATGTTGAGTACCGAAGGTGACGATCATCATGGACAGGACGCTGCTGACGACGATTTAATTCTCGATATCCCTCCGTCGTGGGTGACCAAGCTTCACATTGACCGTGCAACATACAAGAAACGGTTCGTCAAGGACTGCCAGCATGTGACGCTCTACCATCGCGCTAAAGTCGAAGAATTTGCCGAGAACACGCACGAGCAGGGCTTGATTGCACGAGTTACGCTTTTCCGTGATGTTGGGTGTACATTGCCCGTCGAGATTCGTGAATACTTTAAAAACAGGAAGGACCGACTCGAGTCTCGACTCCGTTTTCCATTCGAAGGCAAATTCGAAGAGCGCTTCACTCCAGGGAGAATCCCTGAGGCTCTGAAATCGCGCACGGAGTGGATCGGGTACCGTCGTGAGTTTCAATTCTACACAAGTGCTCGGCCTGACGGTCTGGTAACACGTGAAGAGGAGATTCAGGATCGTGTTTTAGAGCGCTTCGACGGCCGTGACGATTTCCTCGTCTTTCGATCCGTGACACTCGCTACGGACAAGGACGAAGTGGATGCGAAGAATCCGTATATTTTACCTGGTGGCCCTGGTGGTGAAACTGCCATTAAGAAGATGAAGGAGAAATTTGCGCGAAACCCTGCGCTTGCGGCTGATGACGATCAGCGCAAGCGGGCGTACAATGTTCACGAAGGCTCTATCCGAGTCTACTTCCACTATGCAACAGGTAAGATTACAGCGGGGTCACGTGTGTATTTCAAGACCCCCAACATCCCAGTGGAAGTCGTGATGGCGGATCCAAACGCGAAAAAGCCAAAGCTTTCGGTGCTTGAAAACGAGCTCAAAGCGTCTCTACAGGTACCGTAACTTTCAAACAGTAAAAAGCAGATTTATGTGAACATTTTTTTTCTCATGTTGTTTGTTGCATCAGATGGAGAAAGATTGTTACAGCGCAGTTCGCCACTCTGATATCGAGACACAAGATATTCTAAAAATCCGAAAGCGAGAGGAAATGGCAATTGCATTGGAAACGAGTTTCTTCGACGGTAATGACGACGAGACACAAGCCAAAGACAAAGAAGACACCAAGGAGCTGGACAAAAACGTACGTCACCTGGATACGGTCAGGATTAAATCGATAACCTTTCCTTTTGACCGACTTTTACAGGCAAAGAACGAGGTGGACTATCTCAGTCCGTTCCTGCAAAGTGTCCATTCAACAGGAGGAAATCTATCCAAAGAAGACGCCCAAACTGTGCGGGATCTGTGTCTACGGAACCTGAAAGAGCGTCTACTGGAGCGTGCCAACATTATCCAAGGACGGCTGGACAAGGAGAATGCGCTATTGGCCAAGCGCCAAGCTGCATTCCAGCGTAGCCAACGAGAACACGACCAGGGAACGGACGACGAGTTCGAGCGCTTCTGCAGCGAGACCATGTTCCGCATCCAGATACTGGAGCAGCGACTAGCTAGTCATGAGGAGACGGCTCTGCACAAATACGCCGAGATGGACAAGCGTCTGCACAGCGATCTGCGTCTGCGTGTGCTGCATCGATAGACGAGAGTGTTGGAGTAGTTCCTTGTCGATTTATTCGCGTTACACGAGGAAGTAGAGAGGCGGGGACGTCAATACACTATCAAAGAGACCTAAACAGCCATCCCACGCTCCTTTAGTGAACGCTTAGATCGACTCCCAACGGGCGTGCAAACAGCAGACACTTAGTAGTCCTCGTCTCCGCCGAACATGTCCATGCCGCCGCCCATGTCAACTTCCTCCTCCTCTTCAACGGCCTTCTCCTCCGTCTTGGCGGGGGCAGCACCGCCAGCGGCAGCGCCAGCAGCGGGAGCAGCACCTATAGCAGAAACAAGATTGTCAGTGTTTACTGCATTTAAAAAAAAGTGACGATTGAAGAGTGATGGTCGTACCAGCCGAGGGGCCAGCGAGGAACTTCTCGACGTCGAGGCCGCGGTTGAGCAGGTCAGCGAAGAGAGGGGCCACGTAGGCGGCGACATCGTTGCCCGAGGCCTCGAAGGTCTTGGTCAGAGCATCGGCAGTGACCTCGACACCGGCGTCGTAAAGCGCCAGAACGGCCAGAGAGGCAGCGAACTCGTCGCGCTGGGTCTTGCTAAGGTCGGCGAAGGACATGGTTGCGTCAGGAAAGATAGAACTGAATCGGTTTAAGCTCGGCAAGCGGAAGTCAGTCTGCCAACAGCTTTGGCGGCAATTTGGTCGCAAATGACTGGTCCTCCTAGGACGGCCGATTATCAGCCAGTCAGAAGCCTGTAGGCAAAGTGTGGCACAATATGTACAGAACCTGAAATAGATCCTTTGGTGTTGGTGCAACACGCAAACCCACTTCAAGGTGCATATTGTCACAATAATTGTGACAACAAGCATTGCAGAGGTTTTTGCCAGATTGTGCCTGTTGCAGCCGCACGTGTTTCGTGGAATTTCAAGGTTATGGAAAAAAGCATTAAACGAGTGCAAAAGGCATTCGTTTATACTGGTGCGGCAGGTGTACGACACGTGGTTGACTAGGATTCGGCACGTTTGTGCGATTTTTTTATCATTCCAATAACTGGATCACACCTGCATTGTTGCGCAGCTCCGCAAAGTGGAGTGCGTCTTCACCGAACTGATACAAGTGATTTCAAAATCAAGTAAGGCTACCAGTATTAGCAAGGGAAGAGTGACAAACACATACCGAGTTCTTGAGCGTGGCGTCGGCGCCATGTTTGCGCAGATAATCGATGGCTTCCGATTGATTCTTCTTAGCAGCTACATTGAGCGGCGAGCATCCCTGCTCGTCCAGCGCGTTGACATCAGATCCAGCTTCCACAAGTAGCTGCACGACTTCCAGGCTCGGCAGTTCACTATAGCACGCGTGGTGGAGTGGAATGGATCCATTCTGCAGCAAGGCGGCCAAGTATCATTCAGTGCACTACTAACTTATATTATCAAAGAGCACTTGTAGAGCGCACTTACAGCATTCTTTATGAAATGCTTCGCACTAGCCTGCAACAAAAAGGAGACGCATCCTGGGCTTCCTGTTCGAGCTGCATTGTGCAAAGGCGTATTTCCAAACTCCACAAAAGCAAAATAGATAAAAAAAATCAACACTTAATCTTCTAACATGGCAAACGGAAGTTCTTACTTGGTTTTGCGAGTTCACGAGATCAATAGCGTCGTCGCCCGATTTCTCAAGAATCTTTTTCAAAACGAGTTGCATGATATTCGGATTGCCTCTGAAAGCTGCCTCGTGCAGTGGACTATTGCGATCCTGCAGGCAGCCAGCAACATATCAGTTGTTGACATTCACTTGCCTACGCATGCCGTGATACACGTATTTTACGGGGGTCTTAAGAACTTCCAGCTCCGCGTCAGCTTTTAGTAGGATCTCGACGATATCTTGGTGATCATGGGAGATAGCAGCTATGAGTGGCGTAGCTCCGTACTTCGAGAAAACACAGAAGTCTCGGTCAACGGCTCATATCAAGCAAACAAGTTTTGTTCGCTCCCCACCGACTGCGTGCACTGCCAGTTGATGTCAACATCTGGGTCTTGAAGCAGGTTTGAGACTAACTGTAAGTCCCCGATCTCGCTCGCGCGGAAGAGATCCTCTGTTCGCTTGGAGACCGCTCGATTTGCACTCATTGTTCTTGAGTCTTTTTGAAGGCTCAGTGGAATATCTTTATCTATTGCATGAAGGGTCGTTGGCTTCGAGAAACCCATGAAGTTCTCATGTCAACGTCTTCCTAATTTATGTCACCCTTCTGTGATTGGGACTGACCAACGCGCATTTTGATTTCTCGCCCCCGAAAAATGCGAATTCAAGAGCTCCTGGTACTGCTGGCGACGAAGACTGCTGCAGGCGATGCAACATCCTGCGATGGTTTTTCTCAACTGCGCTTCACTCTCACTACGAACGAGGGAGGCCTGGCTGACGCATTAAGAGAATGTGTCGCGCCGCTTCTGTTCACTCCCGGCAAGTGGCTTCCAGGTGACCAATCGCGCAAATTTTGCGACCAAGAAGCGTGCAAGCGTGCCGTCCAGAAGATGAAACAGCTCCCTCCATGCACTTGGAATAGCGAAATCCCTTCAGGCAGCGACGCTAACACACTATCTATTGCGCAGCAGGTCAGTGCGTGACTGCGGCACGTGAGCTTCAACTATAGCTAGACCTCTTTAGCTGAATAGAGATGGTCGTCAATTTTCTTTTAATGAAATACTTTATATTTTACAAACAACAGCTTCACAGCAAAATATCTGTCGATTATTATAATTTGTACATGTAGGTTTCGCCGAGCTCATTTATTATACATTCTCACAGGTTTTGATAGAGACTGCCACGGGGAGGCGGCCAGTGGTGGACGAAGCAGCAGATAGATCAAGCTTCAGCACGAGAAACATGGCCGGCCGCGGACGAGAGCTCACGCTGCCCGCGTGGATGAAAAAGCAGCAGCAAGAAACGGGACCTACGCACCCTCTTCCCCCACCGCGTGGTGCGTATCCTCCTCCCCACCAGCAGCTACAGCCTCCGCGAATGCCCCAGTCCGCGCCGTCTCAGTTCGCCAATGCACCGGTATGTAGGAGCCATTCCACCATTTAACCTTCATGAAATTGTACTAACGTTGTGCATCCTCATCAGGAGGCTTCGAACGGCAGCTCCAAGTCCGCAAACCCCGCCGAAGATCTCCGCCGCAGCTCTCACCGCAGTCGTCGTAGTCGCTCGCGCTCGTCGCACCGCCGTGATCGCAGCCGCAGCAAAGAGAGACGCTCCTCACGCCATCGATCGTCTCGTGACCGTCGCAGCCGCAGTCGGGAGCGCGAGCACCGTCGCTCCCGCGACCAGTCGGAGCGTCGTTCAGCCAGACGCAGTCGTAGCCGTTCGCGCTCGTCGACGCGCATCGTTCGTCGTCGCAAGAAATCTAACTTTGACGTGCGCCCGCCCGGAGTCACCGAGGAGAACGCCGCAGCCTACGCTGCCCAAGCCATTCTGCAGCAGAACATGGCTGCACTGTCGGGCTCGGTCGGCGCATCATCTTTCGGTCCGCCGCAGACGTCTACGCCTACTGGGGTGAGTCAATTTTTGTCCAACATCATTCACGAAAGCACGGCTGCCAACAGCACGGAGAGATACAACGGCTGACACGGTGTCGTTGTGTGTGCGTTGTCCGTTGTCTGTCCGTCGTGGCAGCTCTATAGTCTCCTGGAGTGGCGCTGGATGACGAGCGCGGTTCTCTCGCATGTCCTCTAACTCGTTATATTTTCCCTGTTGTTTTCCTCTTATTTAGAATGCTCCGCCCGCGTCATTGCATACGCATTCAAACCCGAACCCAGGCTACGGCTTCTCCTCGGGTTTGTCGCAGCAGACGCGTCACGCTCGTCGACTGTACGTTGGCGGCATCGGCGAGATCTCCGAGCCAGAGATCACCGCGTTCTTTAACGATGTCATTGACCGAGCGCTGGGCGAGAAGCAGGAAGGAGGCTCCGTGGTGTCCGTGTACATCAACCGCGAGCGTCACTTTGCTTTTGTTGAACTGCGCTCCATTGAGCTCACGACGGCTTGTATGAATCTGGATGGTGTGTCGTATAATGGACAGCCATTGAAGATCCGCCGTCCTAACGATTATAACCCGGCTACGGTCCCCAAGGACCTGGGACCGATCCCTCAGCTTAATCTGGCTGCTCTGGGCATTGTGTCCACCACTGTGAGTGATGGTCCGGGTAAGATCTTCATCGGCGGCCTGCCGTATCATCTCAATGAGGAACAAGTGAAGGAGCTGCTGCAAGCGTTCGGTCCGCTGCGATCGTTCCACCTTGTCAAGGAGCTTAGCTCTAATCTGTCAAAGGGCTATGGATTCTGCGAGTACATGGACATCAACGTGACGGATGCTGCGTGTATTGGACTGAACGACATGCAACTTGGTGACAAGACCCTTACTGTTCGTCGAGCGATGTCGCAGGAGAACGCCAAGGCTGTCGCTAGCGCTGCAGGTACAGTGAACACGGGCTTGGAAATGGGACTGGACCCGTCTCTTGCTGCGATGCAGGCGATGAGTATGGCAGGTATCCCAAGCGTGCCGCTCGGTACGCCTTCCCGTGTGATTGTCCTGCTCAACATGGTGACACCAGAGGAGCTTGAGGATGAGGAAGAATATGCTGACATTTTAGACGACATCAAGGGCGAGTGTGAGCGCTTCGGAGCCGTTCCGTCATTGTTGCTGCCGCGCCCGCGTGACGGGGTCCTCAGTGCTGTCGGTAAGGTCTTCGTTGAGTTTGCCGATGTGCAAGCGGCCCAAGCTGCGGCCACGGAGCTTCATGGTCGAGGCTTCTCGAACAGAACTGTGGCTGTCGAATTCATGGACGAGGGAAAATATGCGCGTCGGGAGATTTCTTAGTCGTGTATGTTGAAGGTGGCCCTAGTAAGGTTTTCTTCCTTTGTTGCATGTGAAGCGATGCGAAGGGTAAAGACGTGGGAAAGCCTTGTTACCATGGCCAACGTGGCGAAATCTTCGGCATTTACAGAGACGTGCGTACGTGCTGCATGTACGTGCTTTTCACTGGGACCTCTTGCATATTACTTCGATAATAAATGCGTGTGGCTTCTTTTACTTTCCGTGTCATTTAGAGCAGCAACAAACACACATACTACTTCGTCCAAGCGGCACAGTGCTTCGTCAAGCAACAAACTGCTGTGCCAATGAGTAGCCAAGCTCTACGGCCTGCAAAATTCAAGTTGTAAAATATCCATTGAAGTTGGAAGTATGTCAGTTAACGCACCTTCCGTAAATGCGCTTGTGCAGCATCTACATTACGAGCGACGCCTTTGCCATTTGCAAAAAGACAGCCCAAGTTGAAGTGGGCATGCGGGCTATTCAGGTCTGCAGCGGTCCGGTAGCATTCGGCAGCTTTTCGGAAATTCAAATCGCAGCCGTCGCCTTCTTCGTACATGAGACCTGTTCAATTTGCAACAAGTCAGAATCGCGCGTCGATGAGGGATGTGATGAAGTCGGTGGATAAACACAGTCGTACCAAGCGCGTTCAAGGCTTCTGCGTCGCCGGCGTTTGCTGCGATGGTATAGAATCGATGTGCCTTCCATTTATCCGTTTGGCTGCCTATAGCCGAGTAGTACATTGTGGCTACACGCTTCGCGGCTTTCGTGTGAGGCTACAAAGGCACAATTAGTGGACATGTTGGAGTAGTTGGCGCAATTTTCCAGATTGTTGCTCACCGTTGTTGCAGTGGCAGCTTTCGAGTAAAAGCGAAGGGCTGCAGATTGGTCCCGAAGTAACGACGAGGTCTCGAGCAGTTTGCCAAGTGCGTAGTAAGCCTCAGTATGTCCACCATGTCCAGCACTCAAGAGTAAGCGCAGGGCTTCGTCGTGTGCCTCCTCACGGTCTTGAAATTGAGCAGATGAAGACGATCCATTCGTTGCTGTCAGTGCTCCATTCTGTTGAGGTGTGTGGGGAAGCAGCAAGCTTGCAAGTCGCGTCATGGCAACGCTGCTACCAGCATCTGCAGCCTAAGAACGAAGTCATTATCAAGATATCACGAGCACAAAATGGCCAATATTAGCAGTGAGGGAACTTACGCTCTGTAGAAATGCCACTCCACGCTCCATATCTTGCTTGACACCATTTCCTGTGGTGTACAGCAAGCCTAGCCTAGTCTGGGCGTTTGAATCGCTCTGGTGAGTAGAAGAAGATCACGAGTTTAGAAATTGAACCAGATACTCGATTTACATGGCCGGAACTCACCTTTGCAGCCGCGCGCTGCAAGAAGTGAACAGCTTTGGCAATATCCTGCCGAATCTGCGTCCCAACAAGAAAAAGACGGCCAAGACTTGCCTCGGCGGCAGTGTGGCCCTGGTCGGCTGCTTTCGTGTACCACGTTGCTGCTTCGCTTTCGTTTGGCTCACACCCGCCGCCTCGTCCAGTCTCGTGAAAAACACCTATCATGCAGCCCAGTGTATTGATGAGTATTGCTACGAAGAATTTCAAAGAGGAATACTTGGACACAGTTTACCTAACTCGTACTGCGCATCACGGTGGCCTTGCCCCGCCGCCTGGGTAAAGCGAACCCGAGCAAGGGAAAGAAACTCGTCTGATTGCTGTGGGTCGTTCACATGGGCTGCTTTCTCGCACTGACGTTGGGAATAACGCGCATACCACATCAGAATACGTTCAAGTTGATCATAGTACAAGAAACCATTGCTGTTTACCATCAAAAGACCCAGTTGGTAGCAGGCTTCGATATCGCCTGCCGATGATGCAAGTTCAAACCATTTTTCGGCGACAAGCAAGTCTTTCTCGGTTCCGTTCCCAGCAAAATGCATTTGACCCAAGCACGTCATGGCTACTGCACAATGGAGATTAGCAGCTTGCTGCGTATATGTAACACCGTCACGTTAGACTGCAAGGAAGTGTAACGTGTTGTCAAGAAGCGCCAGGAGCTTACTGTGTAGAGCTCAACAGCTTTGCGAAGATTTTTTGCCACCCCGTGTCCAAAATAGTACTGATGAGCTTCCAAGCAGATTTCATTCCCTGTTGGTGCGGGTGGTTCTGGTGGTGATACAGGTTGAGGGAGTGGCAAATCAATTCCTGACCGTCGAGCTACTGCCATCGACAGCTCCATAAAGAGTGACGTATAATATGAATTGATCTCCTGGAAGGCAAACAACACCTCACGCTTGAAAGTTCGGTTCAGCATAAATTTTGCAGTGCGAAGTCGCTCCGCGATAGCGGAAACTTGAGTCAGTGAGGCTAAAAAGTTCTGTAGGGCGACTGAGACGCCTTCGTTGTCTGCATGTTCCACAAATTCAGTCTCGTATGCTGCGAATTCATCTTGTGCTTTGCCCAACAAGCCCCGAAGCTCTCCTCCTAGCCGTACAGCAAGCAATTTGCGGGGATCGACACTGTCCAATTGTGTCACCAGTTTCTCCAAAATTTCTCGCACGACATCTACGAAGCTGATATCCGACCTGGTGTGGTCCTCAGTCTCGATCGACAAAGAAGATTGTTTCGAATCCTGTTCAGATTTTGATTCTCGATTGCTTGTTTGCTGTCGATTCTCTTCCGATGATTGTTGCTGTTGCTGCAGTTGAGCTTCACTCGTCTGAGCTCGCTTGATGATCCCAAACATGGTTCGCTTGCTCCCAGTGGTTTCTCCCGTTGCGGCCTCGGGGCCTTTGATACTAGTTGGGGACTGTTTCTTCGACCGCGCAGCGTTGGACGCTGTCACAACATTCTTCGCTACAGCGAAAAGCAACTTTGGCTCACGTGGCTTCGAGTTCGACAGTGCTTCAGTTTTCTTGACAGCAGCATCCTCCTGCCCCGTCACAGTTTCACTAGCTGTTCCAGTCGGCGACATGGTGGTCGGTGTTAAACCAGGCAACGACACGACAGCAGAGCTGTGTTCACTCGTCATCTTCAAGTAGTTCGTAACTCAAAAGTACAGTAAATTCCAAAGTGCAATATTGCAACTCAACCACACTCCAATTTTAGACTGAGCATTTTATTTTTACTCGCGATTTGACCATCGAAGCGTTGCATCACCCGCCTGCTATTATTATACCCCACCCTTCATTTCTCAAGTTGCAAACAATGCAACTTCGATCTCAAATACTTTTCGTGCATTTGTTTTTATAAACTTGAATCTTCAAACCTTGAAAAAACATGGGAGGTTTACGTCTACGGCTGGTAGTCCGACGCGTATCTGCGGGACGTACGATCATCGTGTCCATTAGGTGCAGGGCGTCGGTAGCCGCGCTCCGTTGCTTCTTCCTCCCTGCGCATCGGCCGTCCGTTATCTCTAGGTCCGCGATAACCGTATCCACGGTCTTCATAGCGATCTCTTCCACGCCGGTAGTCTCCACGATTGTCCTGACGTTCACGAGATCGCGAGCGAGAGCGTCCACGGGTCGGTCCGCGTCGGAACGAGTCTTCTTGACGACGGTCCAAATCGAAGCCATAGCCTCGGCCTCGTCCGTTACCTCGGTCACGAGAGCGCGACCTGGGTCGGTCTTGTCTAGGTGGCGGTGCCCTCTCATGTTGCCGTTGGGGGCATTTCCGCGATCTTGAGAACGCGACCTCGGTCGGTCTTGCCTGGGTGGTGGTCCTCTCATGTCGCCATTGGCGCCGTTTCTGCGATCGTGAGAGCGCGACCTGGGTCGGTCTGGCCTGGGTGGCGGTCCTCTCATATCACCGTTAGGCCCGTTTCCGCGATCCCGAGAGCGCGAGCGCCGCTTACCGCCTGACGGTATGCCCATGTCGTTGCGTGTCATTGGCCCGCGATTCGGCTCGGGCGCATCATCGAACTGGCCGTTGCGCGGTGGAGGGCCTTCAGTCGACGGGGGTGGACGCGATTCGGGTGCAGGCCCAGCAGGCGGCTCGTTAAGTCCCTGCTTAGTCATCCACGCCGGCAGCGTGTTGGCACGTCCGCGTCCTCGTCCAGCCATCGTTAAATCGGAAGTGATGCCACTTTTGTTGGCTACAGATCGTCTGGTCCATTCCTTTTTATAGTCCGACTAAATTGTGATGCAAACTGAATAAAGTTTTTGACATGTCGGGAAGTGGACGAAAGAGCGCGTACCGTAAGGGCGTCACTAAGCGCGTGCTGTACGGTGACCCAGAACCCATGGAGAACGAGCTTATCGTGCGCGTTACAGCACTGCGAGGCAGCAACTTGTTCGAGGTGCAATTGCAATGTGTACAGTGGGGTCAACGATAATGGTGATACTAACCTTGCACTGTTTAATTGGCAGGTGGAGGACGCCAATGGCGCAAAATCTGTGACGATGCTGCCGACCAAGTTCCGCAAGCTCATTTGGGTCAAGCGAGGTGACTTTTTGATTGTCGGTGAAGGTGATGGTGGTGAGACCACGACTGCAACAGGCAAGAAAGGTGCCGTGACTTCCATTGTGGAGCACATTTTGTACAAAGAGCAGATCAAAAATCTCAAACGCAAAGAACTCTGGTACGGTGCAACATGAGAAGCAATAGTAGTCCCGGTTAAGTGTGCATTGGCGATGATGGCACTGACTGAGCATATTTTTTACCGCTAGGCCTGCAGCGTTTGACGACTCCCCCACGGGACCGGCGTGGACGCAGGGAGACAATGTTAACGATGATGAAGAACAGAAGGGCGGGGAAAACGACGACGTGGGTGGTGAAAACGCTCAACCGTCTGCTGGCTCCTCGTCAAAGGGACTGACGATGGCCGAGGACCGTTTTGCCATGATGCACGTGAACCGGAATCGCCGCAAGGGCCACTTTGACGAGGAGGAAGAAGACAGCGACGACGAGTAAAGCATGAGCTGCTGGAATGCTTGGTTCCCAGTGTTCTATAGACGTGTTTCTGCCAAATTTGGCGGCTTACATATCAATCCAATTTCAATAGAGTTATTGTTAGGCTGAACAAAAACGTATTGCGCCTTCGAACGAAGGAGGAAGCTCAAGTATCATGCAGCGCAAACGCAGCAGTGTGTACAATACTGGACCTGCCGTGTCGGTACGTGGGTATCATAGTAACAGAAGTGATAGTAATTCGTTAACCTTTACTATACTTTTAGCATTACCGTCCCTTGTTTTCGGGGAACACTGCAAGTCAAGAGAATGGTGAACCGCGCAATGGCTTCTTTGGCAAAGTATGATACTAGCACCTCAAACTATTAGTATCAAATTTGCTCATATGTGCTGCATCCTTGTTTGACCACAGCTCTCCAAGAAAGACTCCTTCTCGGACCTTCGTGTTGAGATTGACCGTGAGCTGGCGTCAAGATACGGGACTCATCCAGGATATCTTCGCAGTACATCGTCGATTATGCGATCCTCAGGGATCATCAAGACGACTGCTAAAGCGAAGTCTGTAGCGACGACTGCGAACGAACCCACAGTGCTAGCACCGTCAAATACGCGGCAAATGCTTCGGTAAGCCAACACTTTTGTGGATTATTAACCTGCTTGACTGATCCCAATTCGTGTCTGAAAAGCAGGCGATCCGCTTCAGCGTCTGCAGTCCGGAAGAAACTTTTTCACGCGGTGGAACACAGCGGGCAGCAACGTCAAAACCACAAGTTGCAGACTCAAATTGAAGCACTACGAAACTTGACGTCCGCGCCTTTATGTAAAACCCACACGAAACCCGTAAAGGAAAATTTCGCAGCCGATGCCGATGCATCATCGACATGCCAAGGCATTGTAAGTCTTGCTCGGAAAAATTCAGGACTACAGGTACCCACACGAAAGCCGCAAAACCAGGATGAATGCATCTCTGGAGTGGGTATTGGTCCCAATCGATCAGCCAGCGCCTCCATTTTAATGGCCAACCCGGCTCAATCCGTTGCTAGCTCCAACGCACCTCATCCAACACCATCAGTTCTCGTAGGTGGATACAGATCTTCGTCCGTGCAACTCGAAGTCGAACTTGTGGAGCGGTTGAACGAGATAGGACGTTCGAACGTACGTATTGATGATCTTGAGTTTATGGTGCTTAGCTCATGCTCTCTTATAGCTACCAGAGAAAACCCTATCACGTACGCGAGCGTGCCAAAGCGTGCTCGACAACATTGTGCTACAAGATGAGGTACGCTTTACATGCAATTGTTTATATCCCA
Source organism: Phytophthora betacei (assembly GCA_011320135.1). Classification (NCBI taxonomy): domain Eukaryota; phylum Oomycota; class Peronosporomycetes; order Peronosporales; family Peronosporaceae; genus Phytophthora; species Phytophthora betacei. The sequence goes on from JAANHX010000276.1 coordinate 89,050, forward strand.
GCAATCTTTGACGTATTATAACCTTCTGCTGCAGCACTACGGTCGTCTTTTGTCACGAATTCGAGACGAGTTTAGCACGTATGTTGACATGACGAGCAGAAAGAGTCCTATCAAATCAAGTAACGGCAAAGGAGCGAAGACTTGGTGTGCATGTGAGCAAGATATCTTTGGTACGTGGAAATATGTTCTTACGGTCGCCGTCTTCTCCGGGTCTCAAGGTTTACCTTGTCTTGCAAGCAGAGTTCGCTCTTATAAAACAGGAAAATACTGTGATGAAGAAGCGAGTGAACAGCATGCAGCACGAAATCGAAAGCTTACAAGCTGCTTTAAGACAAGCAAAGACCGGGGAGTCTACTGGTCATAGCAATCAAAGTAGTCAAAATAGTATCCGTGACACGTGGAGCACTGAGTGCTGGTCAGAGGATGATCAACACCAAGAAGGTAGAGCTTCAGCGACTAATTGCTTTCGATACTGTACAGAGATATCTAACAGAGCATTTCTATCAGACAATCTAGACGACATTCAGCTTTTTCCCGTCGAAGATGTGAATCAACACCACTCGCAACCTCAAGGAGTTCCGATGTTAAGTTTCGATACTCTCCCTCCATACAGCGATGACGTACGAATCATTATTCTTCGATCGTGAACTGTCTTAACCTTTTCTTACTTGTGAATGCGTAGGACGAAGATGAAGAAGTATGTACTCAATAAAGATGAGACTATAATACCAGTTATTTCTTCGTTCATAGCTTTCGAGTCAAAGATTATCACTCTCTCGTTCGTCCAAGCATCTCTAAAAGCTCCTTCAGTAACTCGTTTTGCTGACGCTGCTGGATCAGCGACTCCCTTGTCACTGCTTGCATTTGGTCTATCGCAGCACACACACGATACATCGTGTAGAAGAACATCAGTGCGCAGACAGCGATTGCCACTTGAATTGTTGGGTGAAGTCGTGTCAGCAGTCCATTAATCGAAGTGGAAGTTGGCGCATTTGGAGAGGACTTTGTTACGGCTGCAGACTCATCACTAGGCTTCTTGGATAAAGCGTCCTGCTTGCTTTCAGACTCCGATGGCATTGCCGAAGCTTTACTGGCGGGTGGAGGAGAGCCAGCACTGCTACTCGTCGATGAATTTTCCTTGATTGTATCGTGAGCAGCGTTGAGCCATGATTTAATAGCATCCTTGGCCTCAGTGACAGTTGTGCTTTCAATCTTATGGTGACATGGCAACGATACAAATGTCAGTCACACACACGGAGTATGATGAAAACATCCTTGAACCCGCTTGCCTACCTGCTTCTTCAGCCACGTGCTCTTCATCCATTGCACGCGAAGCCCCACTTGAGCCAAACACACGCCTCGTTTTTTCGTAGCACTGAAGACCCACCGATGTTCAACGCGAAAGTAATCGCAGTACTGGCACATCGGAAACGCACGTCGTCGTACTCACAACAAGGCGACTATTTGGTTTGTACGCATAGCGCTGGGTTTGCGTCGTAGGAATGACACTGGGACCGACCATATACTTTTTGTTGTGGGTGTACTGAGACCACCCGAGAGCCATCAAACGTGTCGGGTGAGGTCACTGCAGTGTACGAGGTAGATTTCTTCTCCCAGGCAGGGAGAGATATGTTCGTTGCGCCGGCTGCCTCAAGAACATTACGCGAGAAAGTGTCCGACTCGACCCATAACGTAGCGTAAGCAGTCGCAATGCTGCAAGCATCGCAAAGATCAGGTCAGTTAGCAAGTGCACATGCCAGTGAGATCCACAGAAGCTCCATCAATTTTCGTACCTGAATTCTACTTCTTCGTCCATCAGCATGTCGTACTCACTCAGAAGTGTATCCTTGTCTGGAACTGTGGGAGGTGTTGACACAGAATCTGAAGATGGGGAAGACGGGGATCGGCTGTCCTCATGTAGGAGTTGTATCAGTGGAGGTCGAATCAGGACTAGGAGCAACAGCAGCTAAGTCTTTGGAGCTCCTACGCCGTCTTGACTCGCCGTTAGTCACAGGCTTGTTGTCTGTGTCAAGAAACTCAGTATCGGGTTGCTTTACTGGATCTGACATTAATCTCTTCAGTCTCCTTCTTTATGGATCGCAATTGCTGGATACTCTGATAGCATTCATCGCTGTAATTCACATGGACAGGAAGGTCATCATGCTGCAGCGCGTTTAGGTAAAAATGGATGAAATACTTACCGATATACAAATGAAGCGAAGAACACCTTCTCTCCTTTCACTGTGAACTATAAGCCACAAGGAACACGGTATGAGCATGTGCAAGCAAGCAGATAATAGTAGGATGACTCTAACCTCAATAGCGTTTGGAACTATCAGCGCTGTGTTCTTCTTCTCCATTGCTGAAATGTCTGACAATGATGCTACCTACAATGCGACATGTCAGATCATTTTGTCCACCCATATCACATTTCACGTGGTAGATAACGTACGAATACAGTGTCAATCCACCCCGAGAAGCACATGCTGTCTCTGGTTAAATAAAGTCGTCCATGGTATGGGAAGTTGGACAGGTAAAGTGCGCACGAATAGCTTTCGACAACTTGTTCGGGTACGTCCAGCTACGACAAGCAAGAAATAACTGTTAGTAGGCAAGACACCCTTACACAGTTGGCACCATATTTACCTTGAACTTCTTTTGGAAGTCGGAAACGCCTAGCGGCTGCGATTCGGCGTAATCTTCCTCTTGCTCCGTTCCAGATTCTTCACTTTCATCCTCTTCCGAAAGATTGCCATCTGCATTGGCGTCGTTTGTTGTCGCTGTGTTATTGTCTCGTTCGTGGATAACACTCGGACGCGGGGATTTCTTCTCGGACGAAGCGTTGGTTTCGCTTCTGGGACTTGCAATAGACGCGCTGATGCTACTTGTACGGCTTCGAGAGCTGGTGTCTACATTTTCTGAGCTCAACGACGACGCACCAAGCGACGAAAGGTATTCTCGCATCGCTTCTTTTAAGCTATCGTTGCCGTGATAAGCAGGAATGATGCGCTGGGTTTGTTCGTACGGCTGTTGGTTGACTCGAATGAACTCGGTCATATCTGTGCTGGGATCAATCTTCTCAAACTCTATCAGGGCTTTGTTTCCGACTGAAGTCCCACCTTGCAGCATATGCTCGATGGCTTTCGCTAGTGATTGCAGCGAGTTCTTGCCGACTTGAAGACGGTATTTCTCGTTCTTCATGCATGTTGAAATAAAAACTTCGATCTCCTGCAAAGTTTGGTCAGCGCGTTAGAAATTATCACAAGGAAAAAGTCACTATGGAGACGAACCTGAACGTAATTCTGGTACGTCTGCTTCAACGATTTGGTGTTATCGGTGACTTGCGCTTGCAATTGGCGTATTTCCTCCGCAAGCTGACGGAGCTTGGCCTCCGAGCGGCGCTCCTTTTCGTTGAACGAGCGTACATTGGCACTCAGTACCTCCAGAGCCTGCGTGATATCAATGCCGTTGGAATTCGTAGCGACGGGGGTTGCTCCTGGCAAATACGAAAAGGTCATGGCGAATTCCCGGGCTTTCGTGTCAAGCTTCTGATGAAGCTTTTTGTGAGCTGCTGCTTCATAGCACAATGACGTATGCAACTTCGAAAAGCTCTCCTGCGTTGAGACTCGAACATTCTCGTACTCACTCTTCATGGTGGCAAGGCTAAGAGACACGGGCTCGGCGAGTAGCGATCGGAATTCCTGCACAGGTGACAACAATCATTAAAATAACGAAGGAGACGATGCCGGTCTTGCAGCGTACCTGGTGAACTTCTAGAAGAAGCTTAACTTGATCCTTCACCGCCTTCCAGCCATTCGCCATCGATGCGCCTTCATCGGACAGGAAGCTCGTTGCGTTGGATAAAGTACCGAAGATATCTGTTGGCGTAACGTGACCACCATTTTCATGTGTTCGCAGAAGCTTGCGTAGATAATGTGAAAAGCGGGTCTCGGTCGAAATGAACTCTGTCACGACTGAGCTGATGATTCCAACCATTCGATGTCCGGTGTCTGACATCTCCTGGATATGCGTCATGCGCAGATAGGAAGGATTGGCCGATACGTCAGCCCGATCGACATCTATCTCGTCTTGGCTTCCAAGGCTTTGGAACGCCTTCTCAATATCAGCTAGAAATCAGCCAACATGTCAGTAAAGTCCCATTTCGTCACGTGGTGATAAGTTAATCTTGGTGATAGGTTAATCTTACCCAGTTCATCGACTTTGTTGGCACTTGCTTTCATCCGCTCGACGAACTGTTGAGATCGCGAAAACATGGCGATGAAAGCCTTCTGCATGCGTATCAATACGTCTCGAAGATACTCGAGACGCTGTTCTTCTGTCAGTTGAAACGCATGCAAGTTTTCCTTGATTTCACGCTCGAAAATAGGGCGTTGAGCGTTTGTGTACTCCACCGTCTGGACGTAGTGCTTTTCCGCGGCAATAACATCTTCAAGACTGCTATATAGCCTCGACCTCTGTCGCTCCAAGGGGTTGCGCCCAAAAGAAGACGTGGTATCCCACATCTTCGTCAGCAGTTGGCCAGCACCTGCTGCCAATTTGTCGGTCAGCTCCTTTGGCGTTAAAACTTCTTCTGACGACGACTCAGAGGATGACGAGTGGACGTCTGCTAGTGTGCTGCTGTCACTCTTTTTCATTGCTGTCGTGATCTCGATCGCTTCTTGGCATTTCCGCTCGTACTTCTCTTTCGCTTTGTCCATGGAAGAAATCATTTGCTGTTGAGCCCAGCGCACCTTTGTCCCCTCTGCAAAAAAGTTACAAGAATCATCTGCGTTAAAGTCCTCACGGCATCCAGCAAACGACAGGTAGATGATGCAAGGGCAGCGCGACTAACCTGTAATGAGGCGATGCACCTGAGTTTCCTGCTGTTGTGCGAAGGCCTTTGCACCAGGCACAATAGAGCTCTGCATTATCTGGGCAAATGCCCACCGCTCTTGAGCCAAATGCTCAGTGGCTTCTTGAAACATGGTCCAGCATCCCGTAAACTGCTCCGACCAGTCTTCAGCCTTTGCACTCCTGCACAAGTGCATCAACAAAGGTCAATATGTTCTATAATAGCTCAAAGCAGAACACCCTTCTTACTGTGCTAACTTGAGCAGTGACTGTGCATAGTTACTCTCCAATCCAGCTCGCTCTGTGACGAATGCTGAAACGGCCTGGCAGAGTTGCACGCCACTTTTTGCCTTCTGACAGACTTTGGGGAAGGCTCGAAAGAGGTCTGTCGAGTACGTTCCCTCAGCTTGCGCCTGATAAGGTGGCATCACGGAGCCTTCGTCACTCTTGGCTGTTGGACTGGCATTGCTATGTTCAGGAGACGCTTCAGATGCCGTGCCCGTGCTGCTGGGGGTGCTCTGGACCATCTTATTTTCAGACGACGTCTTCACCGTGATATCCTCCGCGTCTTCTTTTAATGGAGAGCGGCCAAATGAGAGCACAAATGTATGGAAAGATTAATGGGTGAGTGGAGAGAAGGTAGACAAAAGAGATGAGTGCCAGTACGCACCCATGATAAAGAGAAGAAGTGCGCGTGTGCTCTGTTTTGCACTTTTGACACTGAAACGCTGAAGGTCGGACGAAAATGGAGACGCTTTTTCTCTACTGTAGCAGTTTCAAACGATTAGCTGATATGATTACCCTACAAACATCAAGTGAAAGTGTGAGATGGAGCCGTTAATACTTTGAACTTCATTGCGAGAAGCCTTGACGTAGTATCTTGCATCTATGCTATGGATACAAGTAGTACACGTCTATCCACGTGGAGTTATGTTCACGACGAGCCTCTTACTGCCAAGGTGGGCATAACGAAATCGTGCATGTAAACGTAGAGATGTTGGAAGTTTAAATGTTATTCAGCCATTACACTTGCCAGGAAGGACTTCCTCCCTGTCGAGAGCACCTACGAATAAAGAAGACAAGATGCAGCGTGCCACGCCGCACTTCACTTCAAACCCGGTACATAACTTAGTACTGGGCCTTCTTGGCAGCCTCGGCGGCGATCGCCTTCTCGCGCAGCTCCAGCTTCTTCTGGGTCTTCAGGCCCATGATACCTCCGCCCCATTTGCGACGAGCCACAGAGTCGTCGTTGAACTTGGTGCGGAACACCTGGGTCAGCGAGTCGAACTTAGCCTTGTCCTCCTTGTTGACGTGGGTCAGAGCGACCACAGCGGCGTTCTTCTGGTGCACGAGCTGGCCAAGACGAGCCTTGCCCTTGACGATGCAGTACGGGATGTCGAACTGACGGCACAGAGCGGGCAGGAACACCACGAGCTCAATGGGGTCAACGTCGTGGGCAATGACCACGAGCTTGGCCTTCTTGTTCTCGATCAGCGAGGTCACGTGGTTAAGACCGAACTTCACGACGGCGGGAGGGGCCGAAGCCTCCTCCTTGCCGGCAGCGATGTTGCGAAGACGCTGGATCTTGGCGGCCTTGGTCTCCGGCTGGTACTTAAGCAGCAGCTTGAACAGGTCCGTGGCCACGTTCTTCTCCACAGTGTTGGAGAACTGGTTGATCGACGGCGGCACCTTCAGGCGCTGGTACAGGACCTTGCGCTGACGCTGAAGACGCACGTAACGCGGCCAGCGCACGAAGCGGGACAGGTCACGCTTGGGCTGTTGAGGGATAGAGCAAGACAATGACAGAGAGTTAGTTAAGGCTGCTGCATGGGGAGGCAACCACGCTCCTCCACGAGTGAGCAGGTGCATGACAACAGGGCAGAGAGAGGGAGGTTCTTTACCCTTGAGGCGCAAATCATCGCTAGCGAATGAAATTGCCACCACAAGTTTTGTGTCATTGCGGTCGTGGGGGACCCGCTACACTGTTCTCATGCGAGACGGAGAGAAAGCGGTCGAGTCATGCAGCACTTAAGCTAGAGGCTCAACCACTCCTCTCTGTCATCACAGAGGGACGTGGATCGCTGCCTTTAGTCCCTCATCGAGAGACAAAAGGACAAAACGATAGGATGGAAAAACGGCGCTTCAAAATACCTGAATGTCACCGCCCTTGCGGAAGTTCTTCGGGGTAGCCACGAAGAGGGGGTCCTTCTTCGAGGCAGCCGAGACCTTGACACCCTTGGTGATCTTGGTCGTGGTGGTGGTGGTGGTGGTGCGCTTGACCTTCTTGGTGGGCATGGTGATCGTAGATGGCGAATAAACGAATGGGGGCGACTTGGCCCGTGGCCGTCGTGAGCTGCCCAACAGCCAGTCATTCAATCAAAGCGGTTTTCAGCCAATGAGATGACGTTTGTGTGAAGTGGTTTACACAACTACTGAAATATGTTAAGTGCGCAGTCCGAAGAAATGAACCGAGCAATGCGAATTAGCAGATTGACATGTGATCACTTGCTTGACATGTCCTAATGTCGATGGATGCGGGCACAACAATCGTGAGCTTCGTAGTACGGTAGTATGGTACATGCTACATGAAGTCGAAGTTGGAAACCGACCAACAGGTCTATCTTAAAATCTACTACCGCATGTCATACGTTTTGGCTTTTATAAACCTGCTTTCGAATGCCTTGCTCTGGGGTGACGACAGCACCCAGATACAGTATACAAGGGACAACGCGGGCATCCTTTGAGGCTACGAGGACAAATATACGTACAAGCGATCGTATACGTCAGCGCCGCGACGCAGTACGTCCCTCTTCCAAGAGCTGCTCTGGTGTAGATAAAACACGTCCCGAAGTTTCTGCGCGTACGGCAAGCGGTTTGCAGATGATGATCCGTGATGGTACATGGTGTTCTCCTCGACCATTGCTTTCAGGATGAACACACCAGGCACCGTACCGAGCTCTTGGCAAAAAAGAAGCGCGTTCTTCTCCAATTGAGGGCCCAACAGTTTTGCAACACCATCGAAAGTAAAGCCGCCGACACCATCATAACCGCGTGACACCGGATTATCATTATCGTGCACGAAGACCACCTTGTTCGTGTACTCCGAGCCGGAGAAGACGATGCGTGCTGTCTCCATGTCGCTCCCCGCTCCTAGCATCAGTGTGTCAACACCTGCAGCCCCAAGTCCAGTGTGCACATCAACCATCGCGAACTTGGTTACGGCGTTGAAGTCGACATGTTCCCTTAGGAAATTCTGCAGCAGTACCAAACTCGGCTCAAGCTCCGTTCCACCGAAGAAAAGCGTCTGTGGAAAGTGGTGATTCCCGCCAATTGTCGCCTGCTTTATCGCATCAAAACCCTTAGTAGCTAAATGCATGATGCCTTTTACCCAAAACCAGTTCTTGACACCGCTCAATTCCATCGGGTTCAGCAGCTCGTAAACGTCCATGTATCCCAATCGGTTTGGGTCTCTCTTTTGGCGCTCCGTGAACTCTTCTGGCGTGAGCCAATTACGGTTCAAATCCACACCATGCTCATTGAATCGACGCAGCTGCGCGAATCCATACGCATTTAATGCGTGCACGAAGATCACCGTGGGTTTGTTCTTGATGGAGCTTGGGAGTGTCGCCGTGCGCTCCAGCAGCGCCGCTTGGATAGCGCTCCCCGCGAAACCTTCGACGCCGTGCGTGCCTGAAATATGTAGTAAAGCGCGTTCTCTTGAGCCTTCGATCACTGCCACATCCACAGTCAAATCCAGCGGCTTTAGATGCTCAAGGGGCAGAGAGAAGAGCTTGGCGCCGGCGACCTCGGCTCGTGATCGGAAAAGCGCCCGCGCTTGGTAGTACGAGTCACTAAAATGCTCCTCCACACTGACATTAGTAGTCGAGGTGGGGGCATACGAGTCCATAGGCAGAAAGTCGTTGGAAGCGTGCAGAAGCAGCGCCGCCAGCAATGCCGCGATCGCCGGCAAAATAGTGCCCATTATTATCGAAGTTGAAGATTGGACAATGCTTTAAAAAACCGCGACAATTTTATAAATTTCATGCGTGTGTCAAAGAACACGGTAATATATTAGCCAATGGTAAGCATGCATGCTCAGGTTTTAGACCACAAAAATTAGACTTCAACAATAAAGAAACAAGATAAATCAGCATTCATGTTTCTTTCAGATAGACCTAAACATTTGAAATGTCTAGTTTGCGTTACAAAATCAAAGCTCTGCAACACCAACTGCCGACTACAAGTTCATTATCAGGTGTGAGGACGCTACACCACTGTGCCGCGGCCTATTGCTCAATTAGCTCCGTGCGGACGATCGACGCGATGGGTCAGAACTGCTCATGCCTGGAACACCCGCCCAAGTACCAGCGACGACAGTCCGACGACTTAGACACGGTGGACATGGAGCGAGGTGACGACGACGACGACCAGGAGCTAGAGGTTTTAGTGGGCGTGCAGGAATCCCATGAGCTGCTTGGTGCCAGGTCAAGAACGAGTTCAGGCGGTGGGAGTAATCAGGGGATCGTCTTAAAGAGGTCTGGATCGCCTGGGCTCATGGCAGACGCAGGCAGAAAAGATGACGAGGATGAAGAGAAGGAGACGGAAGAGCAGCGCATGCGTCGCAGCCTCAGCATGGGACTCCTGGGGCTGGATGCAGACCACTATCCTACACCATCACCTCGACCAGAAGAGCTGTCAAGGCTGTTGCGTTCGTATCAGGAGGTCACTGGTGTGGTAAGTATGTGTGGCCATCTCAATTTTTGGCGGTGCTCGAGCTGATCATGTTATACTGTCTACGGTAGGTCGACGAAGGCCAACTTGACCTCGAGTGCATCATGTGCTTGGACACATTTTCGGAGGTGAGTGCTACTTCGACTTTTCGGTTGGTAGTGATCTATCTAATCTTGTTTGTTTTTTTGCTAAAGGATAACCCCAAGGTTCGCACGTTGTGCAACTGCGGCATGAATCGCACTAACTTTCACATGAGCTGCTTGCTCGAGTGGCTCAATCGTGACGCGAATTGCCCAGTTTGTCGCGAGTATCTCTTTTTCGAGGACTCTTAATTCTATCAGTTCTTGAGAGCGTGCTCCAATGATAAGCTACCCCACTCGTATTCAAGCACAAGACTACGAGTATGATCAACTGATGTCCTCTTAACAGGACAGGGCACCAGAATTCTTGTGATACCAAGTATTCCGTTACAATAATCGTCGCCTTACGCTGCGACAGTTTTGCTTCCGTTCGGTGTCGCAAAGAACCATCGCAGACGCCCTGAATAATAACAACGTGTATTTTATATCGTGGAGAGTCTTTTATCCTTACCATTTTTCAAAATCACTGCTGCACTTTAACTTCACGCGTGCAGTACAATGCGATCACGAAAAGCATACGCGGAAGCCACTGCTACGACGCCAATCACGGTTGTTGCAATGATAGAAATCTACACAGTATCACAGAACACTTCAGTACCCACACCCACTGAAGTCGAAATAAGCTAAAGTAGCCGAGTTACCTGCCAAGAGCCAAAAGTGTAGTTGGTTTTATCTCCATCTCTGTTCAATTGATATCGCATCAACCATGTAAAAGCCACCAAATCACCAGAAACTCCACACTATTAACAACACGTATTTTACTCACCTTGATCGTGACGGTAGTGGCGGGACATCCTTCAGCATTGGTTTGGTTACACTGGGCCACGGTTGGAATTTCAAAGGAAACCGGAAGTACGCATTTTGGCTGCCACGCACATCAACAACGTAGACGGTTAGAACTTAGTGCGCTGTATCGGGAGCTTGCAGGCCTATCAACCAGCGTACACTGAGCCAGCATCCATATCGCTTTGCTTTATAAGCTGCTCCGGCGGCAGTTGATGGAACAGTACAAGAGCCCGTGCGATCACCTTTTCGACGTCCATAGAGAGTGGCAAATTCGACAGCATTCCATGCATCGTTCCAAAGTCGCTCTCACACCGCAAAATTTTATCTCTTGCTTCCAGCACAACCTACGTATCGAGCGAGCACCAGAAGCAAGTTAAGGAAGGTGAAAAGACTCAAAAAGGTTTTTACCCCATACCCCAGCAGACACGTAAAGACTGAAAAGCGGGTGTGTCACGAGAAATACGTCAAACAGCCGCTTAACGTCTCCGAAGCGTTTCAATTGATGCGCAAACCACGTGATCATCCAGGGTAGCGCGAAAAACGGTTCAACCTAGGTAGTAGGCACACGACCAGAAAGTGTCAGTATGACATACACGTTGGTGCACCCTCCAGTAAGAGAGCGTACCCCCGATGCCCGTAGATGTTGGAATAGCAACTCGTCTGCAGCATCCAGCAACGGAAATAACAGCCTTGTGGTCGCCATCACTTGCTCAAAGCCTGGACGCATCGGTTCGCGCTGGTATGTCTCGCTGACATTTTGCACAGCTTGCATCGTGGTTGGCGAACTTCCTAGTGTCAGCAGGAATACCGAGACAATGTCATGATACCCTTGGAAGTAGAACAGCTCGTCGTTGGCTGATAGTGCGCCCAGGATGATCTGCGTCAATGCACGGCGCTTAGCGCGACGCTCGCTCTCTTTGATTCCCTGCAGCACGTCATAATGCCACAAAGATCGCTCCACGTCCTTCTCCACCTGCGCTGCATCCCGGTGCACTTCCACTAAATCACTGTTTGTGACAGGTCGCGTATTGTGCGTTGCTTCACCGATGCCTAAGAGAAATGGCCATAGATCCCTCCGGAACTCGTCTGAAACTAGCCCTTTCGGTGTTATCGCCAGCCGGCGCACTTCGCGGAAACACTCATCCCGATCTTCAACTGTTGCAACGCTGCTGTCGCGCACCAGCGCCCGCAGGCGAATAATGACCACACGGAGCTGTTTTTCCTTGTGCTGGATGAGACGGCGCTCGCGCGCTGCAAGAGCCCGTCCTGGGATGCCCCGCACACGACGTCGATCGTGCCTCTTGCTGCCCATTTTGCTGGACCGGATACGAAATCGATTCAACGTTGACTGCTGTCTTGGGGTAACTTTTAGCAGTTAATCAGGGTAAAATAGATGCTATTTTAAGAGACACAGAGATGCGAACGGATTATAATAGTTAGAAAAGGAAAGTGGTCCGATCGTCATGATTATTGGTGTACAACACGTAAGCCAGCTGTTGTAATTAATTTGATTGTGCAGAATGGCTGACTTGTCGCGGCTTGGTAAGGTCCTGGATTTCAGGCTGGAACACTCATGTACAGTGATAGCAGCGTCGCGCAGCTTCGATCGACTTGGCATCGTATCAGTGGCACTACATACCACAGCTTCCTGACAGGAAGTTCCTGTTTGCTACTGTGTTGTCGTCGAGATCCACGAAAATTATTTGAACAGTGTAATGCACCTTTTCGAGCCAAAAAATCAGCTGTCGGAAAGTACTGATTCAAAAAGCTCATCGAGTTGTTTGCCTAACCTAGCTTCATCTTGCACATGCGATCTGGAAGATTATACCTCTATGCAGATAATTGGAACCCGTGATTAGCACGTGCAAGCCGTTTCAATTTAATTTAATGTAAGGGGTTAACTCCCGCTGGGGATTCTGATTTCTTTGGCTACCACGTTTCACTTGGCTTCAGTATACTATGTCTACTCCGTCTCGGGGCGCCATGATGAGGTGCAGCTCCTGTCGTCGGTTGGTGTCGGCTCAGTGTGGGATATCGCGAGCGACGGCCAAAGGTCCGGACAAGAAACGCCGGGCGGACGACACCCGCCGCCCCCGCGTACACGACTCGAGTCCCGCATTTCCAGTCGCGATCGGCGATAAGATCCCCTACCAGCTGGGCAGTCGCACGTGAACTCAGACAGGACCCCGCGGCTCGGCTTGACGGCCGCTGTCTCTCTCTCTTTTCTTCAGTCAGTCTTGAACGCCCCGCAGCCCGCGCAACATGGCGCGTTCCGGCAGCGATGGCGACAGCGATGACGCTATGCAGTATAGCAAGCCGTTACGCCAGCAGAAGAAACTCTGCGATGAGGCCATGGAGCTGGTTAACGCTGGTGTGGCGATGCAGAATGCGTCTCCTCCCGATGCGGCTGGAGCCGACGCCAAGCTCTCTCGCGCGGTAACACTCATGGAGCAGGCGTTGGCCATCGAGTACCCCACGCAGGAGGAGCGAGACGCCAGTCAACGCCTCAACAGCAAAATGAACCGATATGTAAAGATGATCCGCAGTCAGCGCGAGAAGGGCACGGCTGGCGGCGCTACGGGCCGCGGACATAACACCAAGTACAACATCTTGCCCATGGACAACCTGCCGACCACGTATAATGCCGTGGTCGAGCTTATGACCAAGTAAGACTAAACCCACTGCAGTTTCATATTGTAAAGAGGGCGTAAAACTGACGCTGATATTTTCTCTTTCTCTCTATGACAGCTCGTCTGCGGTAGGTGACATCTTTGAAAGCCTCAAGGGCGCGTTCGGTTTCCAGGAGTCCAATATCGCCAATCAGAAGGAGCACGTGCTGCTCATGTTGACGAACTTCAAGCTTCAGGAGGAGGAACCGAACCAGAACAACGAGGAGCACCACCAGCTGGACCGACAACAGGAGCTGGATATGGCTAACAAGGGTATTAAGCGCTTCCACGGACGCATCTTCGCCAACTACACCAAGTGGTGCAAGTACGTGTCTACCAAGCCTGCCTTCACGAGCGACCCCCTAGTGGATATCGTGCTATTCTTCCTGATCTGGGGAGAGGCTGGTAACTTCCGTCAGATGCCCGAGTGTCTGTGCTTCCTGCTACACACTTCACTACCTCAGGCCTCGTCTCGTGGTGGTGGTAAGAACCCTGGTGACTTCCTTGCCGAGGTAATTCGTCCGATGTACGAAGAAGTCAAGAAAGACAACGACAAGAAGACCGCACAGGGTGCTCGTGCTCCTCATGGAGAGATCCGTAACTACGATGACTTTAACGAGTTCTTTTGGAACAAGAAGTGTCTGAAATACAACCCGACGACCATCCACGAAGCATTCGGCGAAGTGGACAAAAAGGGTCGCCCCAAGGTCATCAAGAAGAGTTTTGTGGAGAAGCGCACGTGGATACGCGCTCTCATCTCTTTCCGTCGTATTTTCTGCTTCAACTGCGCATTGTTCCTGGCAGTCTGCGGTTTCGCTCTCAACATGGTCATGTATTGCCCGGACACGCCAATTTTGTACGGCGCTGATTTGAGCAACGGAGACTCGCGTGGTTTTACGGTATTCGGTAAGAATTTTACGGCTTCCGACAGTACTGGCATTGGATCTGGTGACGGATCAGAGGACAAGTCAAGCGATGGATCCGGTCCTTCCTGTAACCACCAAATGCTGGCTACGTGTCTTGGAATTACCTACACGACCGGTATCTTCGAAGACATTCCCATTGATTTCAAGGCTCTACTCCAGGTTGTGCCGTTTACGGACTGTGTGGAGAAAAGCACGGGTCGGTGCGGATGCTACTTGGATCTGATTGACAACTGCTTTGCGGAAACAGGCCAAACTACGAGAGTAACTGAAGACGAACTGGCGTTCTCGTCTTCAAGTGAATTCGACCAGAGTATGTGTGTGGTGAACTGGCGTGCTGCCGTTGAGAGCATCATCAAGAAGCCTGGTCCGGGTAAGCTAAACTGCGAGATCTGTCAGTTGGATATCAAGGCGTTGATCACAAACGGTAAGATCGGTGATCTGTTTAGCGGTCTGTTGAAAATGAAAGATGGTACCCCACTTCCGGACGGTGACATTGACAACGACAAGCGTACGGATATGGGTGGTCTTGCTATGCTTGGTGGTGCTGGATGCATCGGTCTCGTCGTTGCGTGTGAGTTTTTCAACAAGATTTTCTCGCGTGTCGGCTCCGGATACGTGGGTCGGTCGATGCCAGTTCCCATTCGCGCGTACTGCCGATACACTTGCTTTTGGCTGCTATTGTTCCTCTGCAAGCTTACGTTTGACTACCAGTACATGATCAAGGCGCTGGTGGAAACAACACTGTTCATTTGGTACGCGAACGAGGATGAGTATCTTCCGTACTCCAACTTCATCCTCCAGATGACATTTCACAACATCATCTACATCTTGTTCCTATGGATCCCGGCGTTCTTTGTGTTCATGTACGACGCGCAGATTTTCTACTCGGTTTTGTCGGTGATTTTCGGTTCGTTTGCTGGTTTCAACCTCCGTATCGGTGAGCTGCGTTCATTCCGCGTGCTGCGACTCTCGTTCAAGTCCATTCCTCGTATGTTCAACAAGAAGATTGTCCCGAACATCCAGGATGGCGCAGCTGATGGCAAGAAGAAGAAGAAGAAAAAGAAAAAAGGAGAGACGGAAGAATCAACCATGCCTGTCCGCCACTTTGAGCGTGTGTCAATGGCTGATGGCATCAAGCCTCTTACGGTGAAGGCCCAAATGTACTCGAACCTGTTGGATCAGAACGGAGATCATTTGTACAACGAGGTGAAGACTCCCAATGACAAGGATGACGCCAGCTCAAGTGGCCGTCAGTCCCAGTTGGGATCGGTTACCGGTGTGTCTGGCGCTGACTTCGAGCGTACGATTGCCTTTGCTATGGCGTGGAACCGCTGCTTGGGTAGTCTACGCGAGGCCGACGTCATCAGCGATCGCGAGCTGAATGTGCTGAGCTATCTTATCGACTCGAAGGACGCCGAGGAGCGAAAACTGTACCCACCTGCTTTCTTGACCGCTGGCAAGCTGGACGAATCCCTTGACATCATTGTCGATTGCTCGGCTGTTTACGAGAAGCTGAATACTGACAAGAAGAAGAAGGAGAAGGCACTGCAGAAAATTGAGAACACCATGCGTGACCGCCTGACCAAGGATGACCTGCGTGTGGAGTCGATTCTGGGGTCATACAAGTTTACGTCGCAGGCTCTCCGCTTCTTGCTTGGTGATGAGCACAGAGATCTGAACGAATGTTTTGAGTTTATGGAAGAAATGGCTGCGCAGAAATCGATCCTGAAGGGGCTTAACTTGAAGAGTCTCCACGAGTGCCGCGCCGCATGTGCTGAACTGATGAAGGCGCTGCTCGAAGTGCCTAAGACGACGTCAGACAACAGTATCAAGTTCCAGCGCGCGCTTTACCGCGTTATTGATTGTGTGGAGACTGTGCTGAACTGCATGAAGAAGATCCTGGTGAAACAGGAGAATCTGGTGCAGATCTTGACGGACACTCCGCTGAAGCAGAGCTCGTTCTTCTTTCCTGGTGACGCTCAGCAGTATGCTAACATGCAGCTGCAACGTCTCGTAAACTCGGAGGCTGCTTTGGACATTGTGTCGCGAGCCTACCAGCTCCTGACGGTGGATAACTTCGATGCTGAGCCACGCTCGGATGAAGGACGCCGCCGCTTGCGCTTCTTCGCCAACTCGCTGTTCATGGACATGCCTGATGCCAAGCCAATCCGCAAGATTCGGTCGCTGACAGTGTCGACGCCGTACTACAACGAAATTGTCATGTACTCGATCAAGGATTTGACTGCTCAAAATGACGACAGCATCAAGCTGTTGTACTACCTGAAGACCATCTACCCGTTCGAGTGGGAGAACTTGCTTGAGCGTCTTCAGGCCAAGGACATGGAAGAGGCTCTGAAAAAGTACCCGGAGGAAGTCCAAATGTGGGCCAGTTACCGTGGTCAGACGCTTGCCCGTACCGTGCGTGGCATGATGTACAACGAGGATGCCATCCGCTTCCTGCACTGGTTGGAAATCTGTGAGAACGAGGTCATGCACCAGTTTGGCTGTCCATGCAACAAGTGTAAGCGTCTGGATGAAATGGTGGCTCTCAAGTTCAACTACGTATGCACGTGCCAGATTTACGGTAAGCAGAAGGATGAACAACGCCAACAGGCTGCTGATTTAGAACATCTGCTGCGTAAGCACCCGAGCTTGCGTGTGGCTTATGTGGACGGTCCTAAAAAGATGAAGGAGGGTCCACCCAAGTTCTTCTCCGTTCTGGCTCGTGCTGACGGTGAAAACATTGCTGAAGTGTACCGTGTCGAGCTGCCGGGTAACCCGATCATTGGTGAAGGTAAGCCCGAGAACCAGAACCACGCCATTATCTTTTCGCGTGGTGAGCTGCTCCAGTGTATCGATATGAACCAAGATGGTTACCTTGAAGAGGCCCTGAAGATGCCGAACCTTCTATCGACGAAGGATACCGAGACTACCAAGGTCCCCCTCACAATTATTGGTTTTCGCGAGCACGTGTTCACGGGTGGCGTGTCCAATTTGGCCAGTTTCATGTCCATTCAGGAGCTGTCGTTCGTATCGCTGGGTCAGCGTATGCTGGCGATAAACCATGTTCGTCAGCACTACGGTCACCCCGATATTTTCGACAAGCTGTTTGCCATGGGCTGCGGTGGTACCGCCAAGGCTTCCAAGGGTGTGAACCTTTCGGAAGATATTTTCGCTGGTTTCAACAGTACCCTTCGCGGTGGTCGCGTCTCGCACGAGGAGTTTATCCAGGTGGGCAAGGGTCGTGATGTCGGTATGCAGCAGCTGGCTCTGTTCGAAGCCAAACTGTCTTCGGGTGCCGGCGAGTGTGTAATTTCTCGTGATGCGATGCGTATGGCTTCTCGTTTGGACTTCTTCCGTCTGCACTCGTGGTTTTACGGTAACTTGGGATGGTACTTCACGCAGACGATGACTGTTGTGGGTGTATACTTCTTCATCTACGGCAAGGTGTACATGGCTCTGAGTGGCATGGACAGCTTCTTCCTCGAAAAGGGTGGTCTGGGAATTGGTGGTACGTTGAACACATCGTGGGCCTTCCAGTTCGGTTTCTTGCTTGTAGTGCCTGTTGTTGCCGTCGTGGGTGTCGAGCAGGGCTTCCGTCATGGTGTGACGTATCTGCTTTGGAACATTATGACTCTTGGTCCTCTGTTCTTCACGTTCCAGATGGGCACGCGTATGCACTACTTCGACCGCACGTTAATCCACGGTGGTGCCAAGTACCGCGCTACGGGTCGTGGCTTCACGATCAAGCACGAGAAGTTCGCCGAGCTTTACCGCTTCTACGCATTCAGCCACTTCTATCGTGCTGTGGAGCTTATCTTCCTGTTGATTTTGTTCCGTGTGTACGGCACTTTCTCGTGGTGCAACTGCTCGTGGACGCAGGATGCTTTGTTCTACAACTACTACAAGCCGTCCGATAATGACTGGAACACTCGATGCTACGCTAACTACTACCAGACGTGTGTCGAGCCGACGAACCAGAACTACGGCATTATGTCGTACTCGTTGTGGATTATTGCAGCGACGTGGCTGTGGGCTCCGTTCTTCTTCAACCCGAGTGGCTTTGACTGGGACAAGCTGATCGAGGACTACAATGATTGGCAGAACTGGCTCAAGACGACGAATGACTCTGCTGCCAGTTGGTCGGGTTGGTGGTCCAATGAAGTGGAGTACCTGGAGCACTCGACAAAGGGCGCTCGTTTCGTGTCGATGATTCGTAAGACGCGCTTCTTCTTCGTCGCCTACGGTTTGTATCTGCAGTTGGCGTACAAGACGTACTACGAAGACCGGGATCTGAAGATCGAGAAGGGATCCATGATCTCCTTCGCACTCTCTGGTGCCATGTTCATCTTGGTGCTACTACTGCTGTGTTGTGGCTACATCGCCAGCCGTGTCAAGAAGAAATTGACCTTTAAGCAGAAGAAGCTACGCAAGATGAAGTTTGTGCTCTCTTGCTGTGGCCTGTTGGTGGCATGCGCAAGTCTGCTGGTCATCTCGCTCACCAATTTGCTGGAGATCATCATCATCATCTTGATCGCTGCGTACTGGTTCCTCCAGCTATGCGTCTACCGCAACCAGACGAGTCACGTGGTGGTGCGCGCGATGGCCCGATCGTACGACCGATGGACGGGCTGGATCATTTTGGGTCCGGTGCTCTTCATTGCCATGTTCTTGCCGTTCCTCTCGGCCTTCCAGCAGCGTGTCATGTTCAACAACGCGTTCACATCGGGACTAGAGGTGTCGAAACTCTTTGCGAACGAGGCGGCGTCGTCCACGAGCAAGATCGTCAAGGTTAAGCGTGTGGCCAAGAAGAAGAAACGAAGTGACTAGACGAAGCAAATCGTATTGCCCGCATCCAAGTTGGATCGTTTTGGAGTGGTGGCAAGTGTCTTTAGGAACTTTAGACCATTCCTGTGAATGCGGTGACGTCTGCTTTTTCATTCTATGATGCTTTTTGTTCGCACGCCCTATCCAGTATCTCAATAGCAAAACAATACACGCACTGAATATGCATTTTCATCTTTCTTCTTGTGAAGAAGCTCTTAATGAAACGTGTGTATTGAGCGAGGACAGGCAAGATCGTCAGAGCGCAAGGTTGAGCCCCTAACGTCGCGACGTCCCTCTTCGCAAACAACGCTATCGCTGTCACACATGTAATGAAGCGGTGCTTGCATCAACCTAGCGGTATTATAAGGCACGTCGGAAGGTCGAACTTGTAAAAAAATAAGACAAAATAGTCCGATTACGCCAGCGCTTGTCTCACTTTGCGCCTCTTTTTATCGGATCTTTTCATCTCAATACGACGATCAAGTGTAACATTTGGCTACACTCTTTTCTGAAATGGATCCAGCGAAAAATTGCACGTGTCGTCCATCGAATTCAGCCCTGAGCGACTGGGTGAGCGACATCGACGGCATCGAGTGGTGATTCCAGAGAGTAAATGGTCGTGTGGTCGATTTCATCCGTGCTATATACTAGTACATGTACGCTATTTACAGGACGCTCTGCCGTTTCTCCCTTCCAGCCTACACTTCGCCAAGATCGATATATCACCCAGCTCGGTTTCCTTGAACCTTGTGCCTGTATCGCCGACTATTTTTGATACTTCAGTATTAGATTGCTTGACGAGCGTAACGGATGACGGCCTCACACCGAGGCTTTCACCTCGGAATGCCTTGAATCGCGTGCAAACAAACCACATGGGCCACTGACGCGAGCATTTTTCGCGGCGCAGTAAGGACCATGTGCACCTTTGAAATACAGTACCCCAAGCCTAACAAAGTAGTACAATGAATGGTATTAAAAGTGCGTCTAAACCATATCGATTAGTACTGATTCTTTGCCAAACTATTACTCAATCTAGAAGCGATGAATGTATCAGTGACAGAATCACGCCACGAGTATGGGAGCTACACAAGGACTGTGTCGTTCCTATTGCGGTAGTTTATGTGCTAGCAAATGATGTTGCAATTGAAAAAATGTTTATCCTGCTTATAGCTAAAGCTCTTCCCTAAAACTCATATAGTACTCCATGAAGTATTAGGTTTGATTTGGTTCGTTGCATACTATTATAATACTCCAGTCGTCGATCGCCAGTTCAATTCGCAGCGTTTTCGTCCCCACTTTTTAGGGATAGGGATGATGAGCTGGCTCCCTCTCTGAGCGGTTTTCCTGGGCCCTCCGCGGAAAAGGCGACGCCGGCAATATCCAGCAATTCTCTGCCATCATTTCCAAAGGCGATCGCTGCCCGGCTGTGCTTGTTGATACGAAAGACGAGCACAGGTGACTAGCGATGAATCGCCGAGGCCATGGAAACGGCAACGGCAGCGAACGCGAGGGAAGTTCGTTGGGCCTCATGACGGAGGCGCTCGAGATGCAACGCCAGATGTGCGATGAAGCCATGAGCCTCGTGAATGCGGGCGTAGCTATGCAGAACGCGTCGCCCCCCAACGTGGCCGAGGCCGAGCGCAAACTCACGCGCGCCGTGGATATCATGGAACAGGCGCTGAGCATCCGCTACCGCTCGGCGGACGAGAAGGACGCGGCCGACCGCCTCAATAACAAGATGATGCGCTACGTCAAGATGATCAAGAGCCAACGCGCCAAGAGCGTTGTTGGCGGTGGTCCCAAGGGACGAAACCTCATCAAGCACAACATCCTTGAGATGGAGCGACTTCCCGAGGTGTACACGCCTGTTCTGCAGCTGCTCAACAACTCGAACCAATTGGGCGACATTTGCGAGACGCTGAAGCGCACGTTCGGCTTCCAGGAGAGCAGTGTTCTCAACCAAAAAGAACACTTGTTGCTGTTGCTGACGAACTTTAAGGAACAGAGCGGTCAGGACGACGGAAAGAAGAAGAAGAAGAAGAAACAGGACGACACGGAGACGATTGATGACTATCTGCGCCAGCGCGACCCGCAGCTTGAGATGGATCTAGCCAATAAGGGCGTCTCGCGTCTCCACGGACGTATCTTTGCCAACTACAAGAAGTGGTGCAAGTATGTCTCTCAGAAACCCAAGTTCTCGAGCGATCCGCTGGTGGATATTGCGCTTTTCTTCCTCATTTGGGGCGAGGCTGCCAATTTCCGACAAATGCCAGAGTGTTTGTGCTTCTTGCTGCACACGATGCTGCCTAAAATCAACAGTGGTGGCAACGAAGAGCCCGGCACGTTCCTGGTCAACACGATCCGCCCCATGTACGCAGAACTGCGTCGTGACAGCGACAAAAAGACAAGCAAAGGAGCTCGTGCCCCTCACCGTGAAATTCGTAACTACGACGACTTTAACGAGTTCTTCTGGACCAAGAAGAGTCTAAAATACGACTACACGACCATCGGCGAGGCCTTTGCCAACTACGACAAGAAGGGCCGCCCCAAGATCGTCAAGAAAACCTTCAGCGAGACTCGAAGCTGGACGCGTGCAATCATCTCGTTCCGTCGCATCTTCCTGATGAACTGCGCGCTGTTTCTTGCAACTTTAGGTTTCTCAATCGATATGGTGCTCTTGTGTCCTGACTCGGCCATTATGTACGGCGAGGACGTGCAACCGTCTTCTGAAACAGGTGTGCTGGAGATCCTGGGCAAAAAATACGCTGCCACGACCGATTCTTCTTCCGTGGAGAACACGGACGACTCGCTCTCGGACGATATTAACACGGACAGTGGAGCGGGCTCGCAATGTCTGTACGCCAAGCTGGCGACATGTCTGGGAGTGGAGTACTTCTCGTCGGCTTCCGACACTTTCGGCACGTTGCCGCAGGATTTCAAGGAGCTGATGGATATCGTGCCATTCACGAAATGTGTGGAGAAGACTGTGGGTCGATGCAAATGCTACCACGACCTGATCGACGACTGCTTTAGTGACTCTGGTGACGCTGATGAAGTGTCGACTGCAGGCTCAGTGGCCTCTCTCTCGTACGACCAGAGCGTGTGTGCACCATCGTGGTTGGCGCAGGTGAACAGCATTCTGGACGACGAAGGCGACGGTCTCCTTAACTGTGGCAAATGCCAGATTGACATCACAAGTCTCTCCAAGAAACCGACCCGCATTATGGATATGATGCAAGGTATGATCGACTTTGGCCGCGATGATAAGGGACCCATGGCTCTCCTGGGCGGCGCAGCGATGATCGGACTGGTGTGTGTGTGCGAGCTGCAGAACCGCTTCTTCTCCGGTATTGGCATGGGCTTTGTGGGTCGTTCAATGCCTGTTCCGATGAAAACGTACTGTCGCTACACGTGCTTCTGGATCGTCCTCTATCTCGTCAAGCTAACGTTCGATTACCAATTTGTTGTCAAGACACTGGTGGAGACGACACTGTTTGTGTACTCAGCCAAATCGACGGATTACCTCAAGTACTCGCACTTTATGCTCCAGACTACGTACCACAATATTGTGTACATTTTGTTCCTCTGGGTCCCAGCGTGGATGGTGTTCTTGTACGACGCACAGATCTTCTACTCAGTGTTGTCTGTCATCTACGGATCTTTCGCTGGATTTAACCTGCGTATCGGCGAGCTGCGCTCGTTCCGTATTCTTCGTTTGACGTTCAAGTCGATCCCTGGAGTGTTCAACCACAAACTTGTGCCGAACATTGTGGAGGAGAAAGCCAAGAAGAAAAAGAAGAAAAACAAAAAGAACAAGAACGACAAGGACGAGATGGCCATGCCGTTGCGTCGGTTCGAGCGTATTTCGATGTCTCAGGGCGCCAAGCCGTTGACGGTGAAGACCCAGAAGTACTCGAGTCTGCTGGAACAGCGTGATGATGACGACGTGTACAGCGAGATGAAGACGCCGAACGGAACCGACGAAGACATGTCGTCGCAGTCGAGCCGCTCCTCGAACATCGGCTCCATCACGGGTGTGTCGGGAGCGGAGTTCGAACGCACGATTCCGTTCGCCATGGCGTGGAACCGCTGTTTGACTAGTCTGCGTGAGGCTGACGTCATCAGCGACCGCGAGCTGAATGTTCTAAGCTATTTGATCGACTCCAAGGACACCGTGGGCCGCAAGTTGTACCCGCCGGCCTTTCTAACGGCTGGCAAGCTTGATGAGTCGATTGATATCGTTCTGGAGTGCTCTGCGCTGTACGAGAAGCTGAAAACGGACAAGAAGAAGAAGGATAAGGTGCTTCAGAAAATCGAGACGACCATGCGTGAGCGTTTGACCAAGGACGATCTGCGTGTGGAGTCGATTCTCGGCTCCTACAAGTTCTCGTCGCAGGTTCTGCGTATCTTGCTAGGTGAGGAACACAAGGAGCTGGACGACTGCTACAACTTCATCGAGGAGATGGCGTCGCACCAGCAGATCCTCAAGGGTTTGAAGCTCGACAACTTGTATCTGTGTCGCGCAGCGGCTGCTGAACTCATGAAGTCCATCCTCGAGGTGCCCAAGAAGTCGACTGAGACGAGCATCAAGTTCCAGCGCGCGCTGTACAAGGTCATTGACTCGGTCGAGTCGGTGATTAACTGTCTCAAGATGGTGCTCACCAAGCAGGAGAACTTGGTGCAGATGCTGAATGACACGCCGCTGAAGCCCAACTCGTTCTTCTTCCCGGGTGACTCGCAGCACTACGCCAGTCTCCAGCTCCAGAAGATTGTAAACGACGAAGCTGCTCTGGACATCGTGTCGCGTGCTTACCAGCTTCTGACTGTGGATAACTTTGATGCTGAACCGCGTTCGGAAGAGGGACGTCGTCGCTTGCGTTTCTTTGCCAACTCGCTGTTCATGGACATGCCGGAAGCGAAGCCTATTCGCAAGATTCGGTCGCTCACGGTGTCGACCCCGTACTACAACGAAATTGTCATGTACTCGATCAAGGATTTGACGGCGCAGAATGATGACTGCATTAAGCTGCTATACTACCTGCAAACCATCTATCCGTTCGAGTGGGAGAACTTGCTTGAGCGTATCCAGGCCAAGGACATGAACGAAGCACTGAAGAAGAACCCGGAGGAGGTGCAGCTGTGGGCTAGCTACCGTGGCCAGACACTTGCCCGTACCGTGCGTGGTATGATGTACAACGCGGAGGCTATTCGCTTCCTGCATTGGCTGGAGATTGGCGAGAATGAGCCGATGCACCAATTGACTTGCTCGTGTAACAAATGCTGCAAGCTAAACGAGATGGTGGCTCTCAAGTTCAACTACGTGTGCACGTGTCAGATCTACGGTAAGCAGAAGGACGAACAGAAGCAGCAAGCACAGGATATTGACTTCCTGTTGCGTAAGCATCTGAACCTCCGTGTTGCTTACGTGGATGGCCCGAAGAAGGTAAAGGATGGTCCGCCCAAGTTCTTTTCGGTCTTGATTCGCTCTCAAGACGAGAAGATTGTCGAGATCTACCGTGTGGAGCTGCCGGGTAACCCGATTGTGGGCGAAGGTAAGCCCGAGAACCAGAATCACGCCATCATCTTCTCGCGTGGTGAACTGCTCCAGTGTATCGATATGAACCAGGATGGATACCTTGAAGAAGCTTTGAAGATGCCCAACCTCCTGTCGACCATGGACCGTGGCACTGAGAAGCGCCCGCTGACGATTATTGGCTTCCGAGAGCATGTGTTCACGGGCGGTGTGTCCAACCTGGCCAGTTTCATGTCGATCCAGGAACTGTCGTTCGTTTCGCTTGGTCAGCGTATGCTCGCTTTGTTCCACGTTCGTCAGCACTACGGTCACCCCGATATCTTCGATAAGCTGTTTGCCATGAGTTGTGGTGGTACTGCCAAGGCTTCCAAGGGTGTGAATCTTTCGGAAGATATTTTCGCTGGTTTCAACAGTACCCTTCGTGGTGGTCGCGTCTCGCACGAGGAGTTCATTCAAGTGGGCAAGGGCCGCGATGTCGGTATGCAGCAGCTGGCTCTGTTCGAAGCCAAACTGTCTTCGGGCGCTGGTGAAGCTGTAATTTCTCGTGATGCGATGCGAATGGCTTCTCGTTTGGACTTCTTCCGTCTGCACTCGTGGTTCTACGGTAACTTGGGATGGTACTTCACGCAGACGATGACTGTTGTGGGTGTGTACTTCTTCATCTACGGCAAGGTGTACATGGCTCTGAGTGGCATGGACAGCTACTTCCTCGAGAAGGGTGGTCTGGGTATTGCTGGCACGTTGAACACATCGTGGGCCTTCCAGTTCGGTTTCTTGCTGGTTGTTCCTGTTATCGCCGTCGTGGGTGTGGAGCAGGGATTCCGTCATGGTTTCACTTACCTGCTTTGGAACGTCATGACGTTGGGTCCAATCTTCTTCACGTTCCAGATGGGCACGCGTATGCACTACTTCGACCGCACGTTGATCCACGGTGGTGCCAAGTACCGTGCTACGGGTCGTGGCTTCACGATCAAGCACGAGAAGTTTGCCGAGCTCTTTCGCTTCTACGCGTTCAGCCACTTCTACCGTGGTGTTGAGCTGCTCTTCCTGCTGCTGTTGTTCCGTGCGTACGGCACTTTCTCGTGGTGTAACTGCTCATGGCGACTGGATGCCGATTTCTACAACAACGTTGAACCCACAGACCTCGAGTGGCGAACACGTTGTTACGATGACCACTACCAGTCGTGTGTGTTGCCGACAAACCAGAACTACGGTATCATGTCGTACTCGCTGTGGATTATTGCGGCGACGTGGATGTGGGCTCCGTTCTTCTTCAACCCGAGCGGTCTGGACTGGGACAAGATCATCGAGGACTACAACGACTGGCAGAACTGGCTCAAGACGACTAATGACTCGGCTGACAGTTGGTTTGGCTGGTGGTCCAATGAGCAGGAATACCTGGAGCACACGACTCGCGGTGCTCGCTTTATTGCTGCTGTTCGCAAGATTCGTTTCCTGCTGGTTGCTGTCGGTATGTACTTGAACATGATGTACAACGCGTACTTCGAGCGACCGAACAGGATCATCTCGTCGGACGACGATATGCTGACGTACGCTCTGTCCGGTCTGGTTATCGTGTTCTTCCTGCTGCTGATCTGCTGCGGTTACATCGCAAGTCGCGTGACCAAGAAGATGTCGATGAAGCAGCGCAAGTTGCGGAAGATGAAGTTCTTGCTGTCGTGCTGTTGCTTCCTCATCTCGTTGCTGAGTCTCACGGTGCTGTCGGTCGGCAATCTGTTCGCCATCTTCATTCTTTTGATGATGGCAGTCTACTGGTTCATGCAGATGTGCATCTTGCGTCTGCAGTACCACCACATCGTGGTTCGTGCTCTGGCTCGTGCCTATGACCGCGCCGTTGGTTGGATTGTGTTCGGGCCGATTATGATTGTATCGATGTTCCTGCCCTTCATCTCCTCGTTCCAGCAGCGTGTCATGTTCAACAACGCCTTCACCTCGGGTCTTGAGGTATCGAAGCTCTTCGCACACGACGTGGCGCCGGCGCAGGTCGTCAAGGTCAAGCGCGTGTCGAAGAAGAAGAAAAACCGCGATGATTAAGCTCAACCAGTTGCTAGGTGTCGTTCCACGGCTAGTCTAGCTATTTTGTATCTTCATAGAACACAACCACATTGTTCTCTGTTCTCCAAAAATGTACATGAAAAAATGGTATGAAATTGATGAACTTCTGCAAAAGATAGATAAGGGAGCTTGTCAATGGAATGTCTACTAGCCCTGCAATCGAGTGAGGTCTGGCGTTGACACAACATGACGCATGCCCACGAGTTCGGCAGCTGTACGAGTGTTCATTCCGCCATGAGGACTCACAGTATTCCGTTGTCCGAAAGGAGCGAAGTTACCTGACGCACTTATTGCTGGCACCCGGGTCTTGCCTACACCTGGTGGCGAGCCGATTTTGAGTTTGCTGAGAATCTCGGAGAATTTCTGTGTGTCCGGTTGGAAGCGCTTCAAGTCTAGATTCCTCCTGTCGCCCGAAGACTTTACTTTTCGAGAGCTCGAGGTTGATCCGTTTTCACTGCACTTTAACTCAAACGACGATCGCGACCGCACAGAAGGCATCGACAGCTCATTCGAGGGTGACGAGGTGTCGCTGCTTTGGTCCTCGTCGTCTTTAAACTCGCCGGATTCACTTTCAAGTGACGACATCGTGTTGCTTCGACGGCGTCCACTTTCATCTTCGTCCGCCACACGCGAGCTTCGAGTGCTGGAGTCACTCTTAGGGGCACTTCCAACATGAGTGGATGCGCCTACAGTGCCACCCGAACCAGCCGTGATTTCTCGCATCCGCATCACGTCAAACTCCTCGGCGTCGACTTCGTTATCAATCTCAATAGCCATCGCACTTTCAGTGTTTCCTCGCGCCATTTGAGTGGCCAGACTGTGGATAGCATCTTCAATCGCATGCATCCACTGCTCCTGGCGACCCCAAGTGTCTGTGAGCACAATAAAGTTCTTGTAGCCCTTCGATGAGAACTGCAAGCCATGTGCACCACTACCAGGACCCTCAGTCACACCGAAACTGTACCACTTTCGGACCGACGTGGGGATGACCCACTTCATACGATTCGTCCAGTTAGCACTTTGAAGCGTGTCACAGTACCAAAGTTTATCGCACACTTGGCACAATCCAAAGAATGTGATCGTGAACGTGAGCGCGTGGAATGGCATGGGCACAGGGAACTGAATAAAAGAGCTCACACGAGTGGGCTCCGGAATAGGAATATGGTCGTGGATCTTGTCCTTCTTGTACATGAAGCCCGTGATGAACTCGTCCGTGTACGTGACCTTGCAGTAATGACTCGCAGCGCCCGAGAAAATAGTCTCTAAGTAGCCAGTGTACTCGTCGACCTCAGCATTCGTAAGGGTTGTCGCCACATACTCGACTGCGCTTTGCTTTAGCTTCAAGCAACCGTGACACAGCGGCGCATTGCGCTGACCAAGTGGCAACATCTCAACACGGTTCTGCTCCGCCAGAACTTGCTCAAACTTCACCCACTTTTCGTGCTGCGACGTATACTGCCGCACGACATCTTGACATGTGATTGCCACGGATCCACTCCTGCAATTCGGGGTGCTACACAGCAAATACCATCAACTCGTTAGTGTAAGCAACAATACCTCGTCCCAAACTTATTTCAGGTAATACGTACTTTGTTAGCGTGAAAATACTGTTAGCGATTGTCGTCATGTGGCCCTTGTACTGCACTTGCTCGTCGTACGCACATATGACAAAGTCCAGGATATTCGCTCCCTCAATGAAAAGGCTGTTCAGCAACGGAGACGACGGCAGCCGCTTCTGATCTGGGTCCATTAATACAAAGCGAATGACGTCCGTGAGTTCGTGATGTAGCATACTGTTGCTAGGATGCGACGCGTAACACGCTAACAAACAAGGCATCAAGCCAAAGTTTGCCAATAGATAATCCACATCTCCACTTTGCACAAACACACAGCGCTTCAAAAATGTGATGATATGTAGCAGAGCAGACCCTTTCGTGTTCACGGCCTTGATACTCCCAGGATTGTACGAAGTGGACATCGTACGGAGCGCATTCACATCCGACGTAACCACTGCCCGACACAGCTTCACAAACTTCTCCACTCGAGGGATCAAAGCGGTTAAAACAGACACGTAGACCGACTTCAAGAGCCCATCAATCCCCGTAACATCACGTTTCTTCTTGTGGTAGCCGAGCGTGCTCATCAACATCATAACGATAGACAAAGCACCGCCCTCACGAACAACAAGCGACTTTGATCCTTGAGAACACTGACGACAAACCTCCGCGAAGCCCAAATCGATCAAAGTTCCGAACGAGACATCGGTTGTGTTGAGTAGGAAGATCAACAGCGACTTAAACAGCTCGTTATGGTGCAGAGGGAAGTGCTGGTCTGTAATCAACGGCAGCGAGTGGTCTGTGTTCTCCACGAAGGTAGCCACGTTGTTCATGATGTACACCGAAGGTGGGTAAATGATATAGTTGATCAGCGAGCAAATGTTCTCGATGGAATCTCGCTGAAATGCTGTCCCCACACCCCAGCCAAGCGTTCGCTGCCACGAATACAGCCGAGCAAACAAGCAGTCGAATATACCACTCTTCCGCACGTTGAGTTGACCAGCCTCCGACATGTCCGAGTACAATAACCACACGACAGTATCGCAAATGGAATCTAGTCCAATGTGACACACCAGCCAAGGAACGATAAATTGCCCTTCGTCAGCAAGGAAGCGCCACATCAGCTCTCCAAGATTTTGGTTCACGATCAAGTGATTGACGACCTTGCAGAAGAGCACCAACAGCACGTCGTCCAGCGGATCCGCAGTACATACGAAGTTGAAAAGCACCTTCAGGTACCCGGACGAAGTCTTGATATCGTACGCGTCCCCAATGTTTAGTGTCCAGCCAGCACCACCTGGCTTGTAGCCCTTCTGAAAAATCTTTGGTGTGTACCATACAGCAACCTCACTGCAGAAATGCTGGACAGTGTATTTGCCGTAGGTGGGATCATCCGCAGGATCAGAGTCGGGCGACGAGACAGGAACCGTGAGCAAGCGAAACACTTCATAAATAATCCGAGGCTGTTCCAGCCAAATGCTCGACTTGTGCTCACGTATCATCTCTCGGTACAAAATGTCAACTGACATTTGGCTGCTTTTCGCAATTTCCAACAAATCCCGTAGCGTCGAGTTTGGCTTGGCAACCGTTTCCTCAATTTTGCGACGATGATTCTTGACGGATTCCTGGTGAACAAAGTACTGGTCAGAAGTCACGGATTCAACACAGTAAAAAATTGCCACGTACACTCTCCGCTTGCTCCCGCAAGTAGTCTTCAATATCGGTATATCCAGCCATACGTGCCAGGTGCTCAGCTGTGTGGCCATCGCGCTGCTCATTTCGCAACAACGTCAGCATTTCAATAATGACAAAAAAATAACCACTGCCAGTACGGCAAACACGAAGATTCAGCCACGTACATCCTTTGCGATCAGACTAGCTCCAGCCTCGACAAGAACTTTCACACAACCTAGATTTCCCGCACGTGCAGCTTCCATCAAAGCCGTTGTTGAGTTCGGCTGTATAGCATAAAAACAATAAGAGAGACATCGCTCGTTAGCAGGTTGCGGAACACCAAAGTACACCATACAGACTTTAAGCGTACACTTTGTATTTCAAGCTCCGCACCCCCGTGCAACAAAATCGAGCAGCACTCTTCCAGACCACCACGAGCAGCGATATGCAGCGCTGTTGTACCACGGCTCTACAGCAAAAATTCATAGTAGCTGTGAGTAAACAACATTTTCGCTTCCATAGTATTCACGTGACCCACGTACTCGATTTCTGGATAGGTTAATTCTTGCTCCCTTCTTGACCAGCAGTCTCACGCAATTCGCACGACCATCACGTGCAGCAACCATCAGCGCCGTCATACCATGTACCTAACAAGATAGATGTGTCAGGTATGCCTTAATTCCTAACGCTGAATGAGCAACTTACATCTTCCAAGTCGAGACTAGCTCCAAACATCAACAATGCTCGCGCTGCTTCCACATTTCCGACAGAACACGCCATCATAAGCGGCGATACACCCGTCGGCTGTCATTTTGTGCATAAGAAAAACACAGCATCAGCACAACTCAATAAATCACAAAATAAACTCGAAAATTACCTTTTGCTCGTCCATAGAGACGCCAAGACTGTGCAAAATCTCAATACAATCCACATGTCCGTTCTCCGCGGCGTCACACAAAGCCACTGCTTTCGGGATATTCTATAAACAGCACAAACAAATAAATATCTAGCGCATCAATTATTGAAGAAAGCTCTTTGCCACTCACATCCACCACATTTCCTGTCGTGTCGATTTCCAGCAAGTGTCTTAGAAGTTCCACGTCGCCAGCTCGTGCTGCAGTCTGTACTCCAAAGTACACATCGTCCGGTACCACGTGCCTACACGCCTGTTCTCTCCAGAGCAGCTCGATTGAGATTCGAGGCGGTTTATCTGCCAGTAATTGGTCTGCGTGATACTTAGACAGCAGCACGATGGGGATGGATACACGCTGGCGTCCAGACGAGTGAAATCCGTCGAATAACGATTGAATCGCGTGCCTGTTGTCCGTCCTCTCGATGAAAACGATGCCTGTGACGCCAACAGCCAGTAGTCGCCGCACAATATCCGGGAAATGTACGCGGCCGCCTCGTTCGACTACTGCGATGTTTCCTAGCAGCTCCGTCTTGTTCCTGAGCTCTCCATCGGCTTTAGGCGGGTTTGTAAACACGGCGTTGCCAGGCAACACTCGTGGCGCGCGATCGTAGCGGTAGCTGGAGGGCTCTGCGAAATGGTAGCTGCTGGTTGTCACGGACGCGCTGTTCTTTGCGTCGATGTCCCCGGTAGGCTGCGACTTGGAGCTACGTTGCCAACAAACAAAGGGCACGCCGTCCCCGCGCGCGCCATTGGCCGTGGACTGCTCGTTGCCCATTTGGCGGGTGGGCCAAGCTTAGTGAGTGCGGAAATCGAGAAGCCTAATGCAGGAGTGATGGTCCTCGTATCCTCTGTGTTGAAGAACGAACGGCGCGCAGGCAAGTGTCACTACGCGTGAGGCGTAGAGTAGGCGGACAATGACGTTCGGCGTGCGTGGAGGAGGGTTTCCTTTTGGCAAGCTGGCCGTTGCAATCTCTTTTTTTTTGGCTTGCGCTTGAAGATTCTTTTTTGACCAGGGCCAAGTTTAGGCCACAGTTGAAGTGACTGAGATTTTGTATGTTGGGATTAAGGGAAAAGGCCTGACCAGCACGGGAAAAAATGAGTTTTGATTTGGAAGCCAACATTGGCAACTTGCCATGGCAAGGGCAAACGCCGGTACAACTGCTAATCTGAGGCTGCACTTACAATTTGTAAAGTGACCAATTGCATTTGTAAGTTACAAATGCAATGACCCCATTTTCCAAGGACATCGATGTTCGATGTTCTTGTTCTTGAATTAGACGAGTGCATGGCATATTTAGTTGAAAGATGCAATCCAAGGTGTGGATGTCGAAAGGAGTAGCCCTGGATGTAAACACCTTTATTATAATAATACATGTACGTAAAAACTGAGGCAGTGGCAAGGAAAACAAGCGCTGCAAGCTGAATGCGGCCACAAAGCAAATGCTATACTGCGGTTCACAGCACACCTGTTTCAGTCTTGGAGTGAGTTGAGCCACAGCTCGCATCGCTAACATTGAGTGCAACAAAAGGTAAACAACGCGTTGATTCATTTATCTAAACGAATAAATACAGAAGTCCCCCTCAATAAGCGTAGGGGTCGTCTGATAAATTTGCATAGGTCAATCAATGCGATCTGGTGGTTTGTCTTTATTCCTCCAATTTCTGTGATTCGATATCACTGGGTATATCAAGTGTAAGTAGCGCTTCTTCAGGGGGACTTCTGTATTTTGTTACACGACAGACTTTGACATGGTAGAATATCGAGTCCGTTCGGACAATCAGTTTGTGAAACTTGAATGTTACAGTAGTGGTTGGCCAATTATAATAGATTTTTAAAGAGGTTTATCCAATCAAAGCTAAATATTACATCTGTTTCAGATAAAGGCTTTAGTTTGGACACCTCGGACATATTAGGGGTTCTCAATTGTGCAGCAAGTAGATTTTTTTTGGTTGGCCGGCGTTTCATGCAACACCTTTTCAGCCAATCAAACACTTCGTAATTGAGGGCCCCGTTGCAGGTTTTTGTCAGTGCTGCAGCAAGTAGACTTTTACTTGGCGCCGACTCCAAGATCTTCGCAGAAGCAGATCCAGCATGGCAAAGTTGTCAGCTAAGCAGCGTAAGCTGCGAGAGCTACATAAAATTATCGCCCAGCGGGAAGCCGCTGCTATCAACAGGGAGATACTTAGCCCCCCAAACCCGAGAGTCTGTATGAGACACGATTCCGCGAAAAGCTTAGCGTGTCTGAGACACGTTAAGCTTTTATACTTACCGTTTGTATAGAACCATACAAATTGTCAGTCAAGAAGGGGTAGGCATATTTCCCATCTTCCCGCACAGCAGTACATAGCTATGCGTGTGCCTTGAACTTGGTTTTTCTAGAAAATTAGAAGACACAGGTTTAATGGGTGTCACACAAATCAGCATAGAGGATTGCAGGTGGAATTCTGCGCCACCCATATCTCGGTCATTCGAGAATTTTCGCCGCTGCCGCTCAGATGTCCGGGTTCAGAGGCCGATGGCGAGAGCTTCTGAAGGAAGGATGGAAATCAAAGGCCCCTACGGGCCTGTCAAACGACTACACGTACCTTATGCCGGGGAAGACGAAGAAGGACGTACGTGGCGTGGACTTTTTCGTTGGAGAGGCTGCGTTGATGGCATATTTGGACCGTATCGCCTTGGGTAAGTAGTATCGCCTTTCAAGGTCTTTGTGTGGACTCTAATACGTGTGCTTTGCTAGAGGAGATGAAGAAAGCTACCGCGGCGAAGCAACAAGCAAAAGCGGCAGCGACTCAACCTACTCCGGAAAGTGGACAGCCTGAAACCGATGTGCCTGATAGACAAGATGGTGCGTTTGATCTTATTGTGTATGTACATGTTATGATTCTAACGCTATCGTGTATATAGTTGCTGACCAAACTGTCAGTCCAGATCCAGACACGACGAAGACTGTTTGTCCGAACATTCAGGCTACCTCTCCACACCTGGCAGAGAGTGATTTGGGCAATTCAGTTGGTGATGGAACGGTAAGCAGTTCGAACACATTGCTTGTACCTGTGAGCTACTGCTAACGCTAACACACCACTCCCTTATAGGTACAGACGAGTATCCCAATTGTAGTTTACATGCTGAATTCGATGCTGCTGCTACATCTGGCTCAGAGTATGCCTGCTCTATGCCTGATAGCGACGGAGAAAGCACGATGCCAGGTGAAGAAGGGCAACCGGCCGCCATACCACCTGAAAAAGTGCAACCAAGCGTCAGCGTTGCATATGGAATCAGAGCAATGATGGGTAAGCTTATGGTGTATATACACGTTAAGGGTACACGTTATGGATTCTTATAGTGTATGTGGATGTAGATGACCCAAACATTATCGAGCCTGGAGATAATCCAGCAGATTTTGCAGCACTGGATTCCGATGGTGACAATGAGAATATGTCCATTTACGATGATGATGAGGACTTAGGCCTCGAAGAAGCCGACGCCGTCGTGGAGGATTCTGTTGCTGCTCCTGACTTACTTTTCGAGCCATCTCTACTTGAATCAGTTGGCGGAGTTGGAGCACTTGCGCGCGGTAGTGTACACAAGGATATTCTAAGAGACATGAAGCTCAATGGATGGAATGGACCTGATACCCAATTGCCTTTTCCCTACATGGACGAGCCGTACGAGGCTCGGACTGATGCATGGCTTACGGAGGACTATCCCAATATTTACAGCGGGGATCACGGGCCTACTGAAGAAGCCCTTTCCGCTGCTTCGACCGCGTTGGGGTCATTCTTCTTGTTTGCACCTCCCCATCTTTGGGAAGACATTGCCGGAGCTAGTGACGACTATTTCCTTCACAATTTGGATAAGCGTGTTGGCGCACAGCGTGCAAAGCAACAAGCCCGCCACCGGAAGGACAACAATTTTGAAGTCAAATCGCAAGAACAAATCAAGGAGAATTTATTGACAACACCTGACATATCTGGAAGAGATTTTTGTATTTTTATTGGACTACTCATTGCCAGAACAATTGCGCCGAACAAGGAGAAATTTGACCACCACTGGAAGACTACCGACGAAGGCGCAATTCCGCGTGGGTGCTTCGGCCATTATATGAAGCGAGATCGGTTTGCTCATCTTTCCCGCAACATGCATTTCAGTCGCAATGATGCTCCTGAGGCAGCGACGGACCGCGCGTGGAAGCTGCGGCCAGTAATCATCGTACTGCAACATACTTTCCAGCGCAGCTTTGTACCGCCACCGGTCATGGCGTTTGATGAAGCGATGCTTCCTTCAAGATCGGCTTTCAATCGCATGAGAGTGTACATGAAAGATAAGCCTCACAAATGGGGGACTAAGCTCTTCATGCTGTGCTGTTCTGAGATGGCTTATTGCATCCGGTACGTTTGTGACGCGCCTTCGGGCGCATTTTTTTTTTTGGCTATAAAGTTGTCTTAACGTGTCTGCTACATGCTAACGATTTCTTTACCGTGTCTGATACAGTTTCGAAGTTTACTGTGGTAAACGCCAAATGCAAGACGACAGCACTCCACCTGACGAGAAATCCAGCCCTGCTGCAGTGGTGCGAAAAATATCCAGCATGTATTTGGCCCCACTGGACCCTCTGTAACGGGGTAAGAGATACCGTTACTAGCTTACACTGTAATGCGGAGGAAGCTCGCAATAATAAAACCAAGTCTTAGGTTTGTTTCAAATTCAACTCTGATTTATTTAGGACCAGGGCGGCTACCCCTGGCCTCGTGTGAACCACTCAAACACATGTCTATATCTGATTGGTCAATAAGTGAGTCTGGCTCCTCACTATCAACCAATCAGATGATGACACCTTGGCACACGCTACCCGTGTGCCACTTTACCTACTTATGTAATAACTAAAGAAATATCTACCTACTTATGTAATTGGAGTTGGGCCCATTACATCACCCTCCTCTCTAAGTTGCGCTTACGCAACATAAGCGCACGGAACACAATTGAAGAAAACTCGAAAACCCAACGGAGCGAAGATGGCCGAGGACAACACGACGCAGTCAACGGACGTTAGCACCAGCGCGACGCTGGTGACAGCAGCAAGCATCGACACACTAACGGCGGCGGTAACCCAGACAGCCGAGACACCGGCGGAGCCGACAGTCACGAGGATCAGCGCCGGAAGCACGCGGTCGCGCGTGATGGACGACGCCCTGGTTCCCTGGGACCTGTACGACTTGTCAGGAGCGGAGAATCCGGATACGCTCGACACTATGAAGAGCCACTTTCGTCGCTTCCGCGCGACGCGGAAGAAATACATTGAAGGCGCTGATCGTGAGGGACTTCGTCGCTCCTGGTGTGCCTTCATCCGGCGATGGAACCGGATGTCGCGTGCTGGAGAAAGTTTTGTCGACTGGTTGACGTATCGCGAGGAGATCCTCGCGGATCATTCGATTGGAGAGCTACGCGTGAAGGTCTGCAACAACGCATGGGATGTGGACCGACTCTGCTTCGTGCACGTGAGAGAGGGATGTGAGTCCTGTGGTACTTCAACCCGTCCGACTCAACGCGAATGGAGGGAACATCTCGCTGAGCGGCCACTCAGCGGAGAGGAGTCGGGATGGATCGGGAAGTACGAGCACACCCTGTCCAGTATGGATCAGGCGGCTAATCGCGGCGGCTCACGCCGACGTTGCACGCGTCGGAGCGCGGCGTCGTTGTCGCCTCCTCGTGCGGGTCGATCTCGTGGCCGTTCTCGATCTCGTTCACGGTCTCCGCGGGGTGACTCGCGGAATTCTTCTTCTCAAGTAGCATGGTCTCATACTCGTGGACCACGTCCGGAACGTCGCGGAGAAGGTTGGCGCGGGACTCCCACGTATCATGTTCTGGGGAATAACCGAGCCAACGTACCAAGTAGCGGCGCGCGGTCGGAACCGCGCGAGGAGCACGACTACGGACGTTTCGTTGAGCGGTCGAGCTGTGGGGATCTTCATGGTCAACGATACGCTCCACAATCCAGCGCGCGTCACCCACCGAGTCAATTATCGGTGGTGGGCCTTCACGATGATACGGCGTACGCCCTGTACGTTCAGGGCGAGGTGGAGGCAGCTTCGAACCGCGCGTTGGACGCTCAGGTTGGGGCTGAGCGGGCGGAAGATCGTGCCTGGCGGGCTGAGCAGATCGCGTCGGAGCTTCGTCAGTCGAATCGGGAGCTGTTAACTCGCCTACGGGGATTGGAGACGCATGTGCTTGGCTCTGCCCAGCAGGGAGATCGTCCGCGAGAGCGGCGCCAGGGGCTGACGGCTTTCTGGCGCGTCAGGCTCGTCGGGCTGGTCGCCCGACGCATGCTCCGTCTGCTGGATCGAATCGGGAATCGTCGCAGGGAAGTACCGCTTGAGTCGCCCGACGTAAAACGTCGGGTGGAGTCTAAGTGACGACGGGATGTCCAAGGTGTAGGCGTCGCCCACAGCCTTGGTTACACGAAAAGGACCGATGAAGCGTGGGGCAAGTTTGTTGGCGCCGAGGTTGGTCACGGCGGAAGCGCGGATTCCCTCGGTCGATAGGAGAACGCGATCTCCTATCTTGAATACATTCACGTTCTTTCGACCGTGCTTATCAGCTTGTTCCTTTTGCTTGTCCACTGCGTTCTGCAGTGCGTCGCGGACGAACCTTGCGATGGATTGCCTTTGCATGACGAATTCCGCAACTGCCGAGCGATCGGCAGGAAGCACCGAGGGTTTCGGTGTATAGTTTGCTGTGGTAACTTCTTGCTCACGAATCTTGCGGCCTGGATCGATCAAGTTCTGCGACGTCCATCTCGTTATCGGAGATGCAGTATGCCGAGGAGGCTCGATGGACTGCTTGGACGGAGAACGAGTCAGGGCGTTCGCACTGGCTACACCCGAAGATAACCCTGAAGTCGAGTGCGCCGGCAGGCTTGTTGACACCGGTGAGGCTACCGGTGCGTGCTGAGACACCGGCTCACGTACCGGTGATGACCACGACACGGACGCGTTGTCCCTAGAGCTGAGCGCAGCTTCAGCATCCATATCGACCGAAGGAGGCTCTCCCCCACCAAGGGTGGAGCCGCCAGCATCCGTGGGGTGACCCACGGCGAGAAGTGCCGGAACACGTGGGTGGCGTGCGTTGTTCACGAATAACGGCGTCATACCCGTCGAGGAGTGCTCGGCGTTGTTGAGTGCGAACTCGGCTAGCGGTAGGAACGAGCTCCAGCTCGTGTACGAAGTTGCATAGCTGCGGAGAACGTCTTCAAGGACGCGGCTGACGCGTTCTGTTTGTCCATCCGTCTCCGGATGTGCCGCAGTTGACATCAGCAATTTGGTTCCCAATAGCTCGAAGAGGCGTGACCAGAACGCGGATGTAATCCGCGGGTCGCGGTCGGACACGATAGACTCCGGCAGGCCGTGGTGACGAAAAATCACGTCGACGAAGTGGGCCGCGGACTCTTCCGCGGTGATAGAGGCCGCCACCGGAACGAGATGGACCATTTTGCTGAAACGATCGACGAACACAAGTACACCCGTGCGCCCGGCTGTATCGGGCGGAAGACCGAAGATGAAGTCCATCGAAATGGAGCGCCAGGCTTCCGTGGCGACCGGAAGAGGGCGCAATGGGGCCTGAGACGTCGAAGACGGTTTGACTCGCTGGCAAGTTTCACATGTGCGGACCCACTTGCGTACCCACTTGTACATGTGCGGCCAATAGAAGTCTCTCGACAGAGCCGCGTACGTCTTCTCGCGACCGAGATGTCCTCCAGTCGGGGCGTCATGATACTCGTGGATTATGCGCGCACGTAGATCAGCGTCGTTTGGGACGACGACTCGAGGTCCATCGAACCTGTCGATGCTGTACTTGAGCAGATTACCGTCCAGTCGATATCGATCGATCTGATTCCGCGTGGTCTTGGACAGGGCACTTAGCGTGTCACTACTAGGAGCACGCAGGTGCTTTATGATGGCGCCGTATATAGGGTCATCAGCGTACGCTGTAGCAATCTCGTCGCCCAGCGGGAGCGTGGGCGTGGTCAACGTCAAGTTGATGCCTGACGACACGCAGACCGCACATTCGTCGTCGTCCTCATCAGCGAGCTGATGTCCTAGCGCCTCACGGGGATCGTAGTCCGGACGCCGAGACAGCGCGTCGGCGAGAATGTTATTCTTGCCCGGCTTGTAGTGAACAACGAAGTTGTACTCGGAGAAGAATGACAGCCAACGGGACATCCGTTGCGACAAGTGAGGGCTCTTCATCGCTGTCCGCAGCGATGCGTGATCAGTGTAAACCGCAAATGACTGTTCACCGAGCAAGTACACTCTGAATTTGATCAGAGCGTACCGCATTGCCAGGAGCTCCTTGTCGTGGACTGGGTAATTCTTCTCGGCTGGCTTCAGTTGGCGCGACTGATAGCTGATAACGCGTTCGTGTTCGTCATCGTCGAACTGCATCAGCGCACAGCCGATGGCAAAATCGCTCGCGTCGCAGACGACGTGGAATGGCTTTGAGTCATCAGCAAGCTTCAGTATCGGCGCAGACGCCAAGCTCTTCTTCACCGAGTCGAATGCAGCTTGGTGGTCCGATTTCCACTCCCAGATCACGTCCTTCTTCAGCAGCGAGGACAGCGGCAGGATCAATCCAGCGTAATTCTTCGTGTACTTGTGCAAGTAATTGGCCATACCAAGCCACTGACGCAACTCAGTGGGGCTTGTCGGCGTTGGCCAAGCACAGATAGACGATACCTTCTCAGGGTCCGCGCGTACACCGTTCTTGCTCACGTAGCATCCCAACACCGGAATCTCCGGTGCGCAGAAGACACATTTCTTCAGGTTTGCGTAGAGTTTGTTCTCTCGCATCACCTGGAAGACTTGTCTCAGGTGTTTCAGATGTACGTCCACGGCACTGAGGTTGCCCTCAGCGCGGCTGTGCACGAAGATGTCGTCGAAGTAACTCGGCGCGAAGTCTCGAAGCGGGCGAAGCACATGGGAGACCATGCGATTGAAGGTGGCAGGCGCGTTCTTGAGGCCCTGTGGCATCACGAGCCACTCCCAGAGCATCCCGCTCGGTGTACTTACGGCGGTGAGAGGTACATCAGATGTTCTCATCAGGATCTGATAGAATCCATCGGTCAGGTCGATGGCGCTGTAGATGACGCTGCCAGCCATGGAGTCCAGTACCATATCCTTCCGAGGGATCGGAGTCTGCGCGGGGATGGTGGCATCATTCAACTTGTTGAATGCGTGAACGATACGCCATCCCCCTGTGGCTTTCTTCACACAGAACGTTGGACTGGAATGGGGAGAGGTACTCTCACGCACGTGACCCGCCTTTCGGCGGCCCTCGAAGAAGTCATCGATCGCTTTCACTTGATCACGCGGAAGTGGCCATTGTCTGGTAACGCAGTACTTCGTACCTGGCGCGAGGTCGATCTCATGCTGAACACCACGATCCGCCGGTAGCTCGGCGGGGATCTCATCCGGGAAGACGTCGGCGTACTCGCAGGCGGTGTCGTATACGGGATTCGCTGACTCCCGCAAGGCCTCCCAAGACTGCGTTTGGAATCGTTCCTCTCGAGCAGACTTAGGTTCAGCACCTAGCGGACGTGAGCGTACACTGTCCGTTGCGACCGCATTTGCTGCCTCATCCACCGAGACTGCCTCGGTGACCAAACATACTTGCTCGACGTCTCCAGCCTTGAGGTCCCGAAGAAAGTTCTTCCAGGACAAGCCTGGAAGGCGTGTGATCGCCGCCGCTTCGCGCGGCGGGCTCGCGATTGCGATGCTGCGCGACCGATTCGGGCCTCCTTCCACGTACTCCAGCGCGCTGACCGATTCCATCGGCGGGCTATCGCTGGTCGTGTAGTCTCGACGAGGTTTAAGACGTCGTCGCTTCGACTTCTTCTTCGACTTCCTCGAGCTTACGCTCGAGGCTGACGCACTGCTACTCGACGATGCATCACCCTCCTCTAGGCGCGGGAGACCGTACTCGACCGGGCCGGGAACACGCGGGAGGCCCTGCTCTACCGCGGCATCGTTTGACGGGAGCCCAATGTGCTCGACCGCCGAATCGTTCGGCGGGAACCTCTGCTCTACCGCCGTCTCGTTGTGTGGGAGCCCCTGCTCGACCACTGTCTCGTGTTGTGGGAGCCCCTGCTCGACCATCATCTCGTGTTGTGGGAGCCCCTGCTCGACCACCGTCTTGTGCTGTGGGAGCCGCTGCTCAACCACCTCATCATCTACCTCGCGAAACCGCGAGGGCTCTTCGTCCAACAACGTAGCACAAGCCATGCAGAGAGGGCCATCGCTCGCTCTGTGCACTGCTTGTGTCGTTGCTGTTTTGTCTACGACTGTGACGTGGGGCCAGTCTCTTGGCGCCACCAAGAGGTGTGTGAAGACCTCGCTCACGTCGAATCCACGTCGACGCTTGACTGATTGGGCCAGCCAGTCAATCTCTGGCTGATATCGCGCAAGCCAAGGGATGCCCAGGATGCAGTCAAACGCGTAGTTCATCTCGATCACCAAGAAGTCGTCCTTGCTACGGAAGCCGTCGAACGTGTACGACAAAGACACGTCACGCCGCGCAACGCGGCGAGCCTTACCATCTGCGAGTTTGACTTGGATCTCGCCCGGACCATTCCGGACGCGGACGTTCTTGGGTAGTACCGACAAACACGATGCGCGAAAGAAGTTGTTGGTCGCTCCTGAGTCAAGGAGCGCGCGCAGTGGTCGCCGGGCACCGGTGACGTGGAGGCTGACAATGATCAGTCTCGAGTCGCCCGGCGTAGTGGTGGCATTGGTGTGTGCTTGGAGCACGGGAGGGCTCGAAGGTTGGGCTGCCACCGGAGGGCCCGGTCCTTCGTTAAAGCCAGTAGGGCGCCCCGCACCTACTGGTCCTGGTCGATTTTTGAATGAGCGACCGAGGAGTGTTCCGCGTCGACGTGAGAGACGACGGGAGCTGGCGCGCGGCACTCCGCCGCGCGATGACCCTTCTTCCCACAGCGGAAGCAAATGAGGGGGCGATTGCTTCGCCCAGCGCTGCCGCGGTAGGACCCGCGACGTCGATTGCTCGACGCGTTGATGGCGTCGATCTCCATGGGCTCGGGGGTAGACTCTCGGGCCTCCGCAGGTATGGCTGCGGCGTACGATGCAGCGACCATGTAATCCTCGCGAATCGCGAGTGCAAACGCCTCCTCGAGAGAGGAGGGCTCAGCTCTAGTGAGGCAGTAGCGGGTCATACCCTCGCGCATGCCGAACACAAATACGTGGACTTGCGAGGCCGTGTCGATTGGCTTGGTCACGATGCATGACGCCAGGTGTCGCGTCTTCTGGACGTAATCACGCATGGACATCTGCCCTTGCCGCAGAGCGAAGAACTCTGCGCGAACGCGAGACTCATCTTGCGGGGGCTCGAACGCGAGGCGCAAGTCGCTCTGGAGAGTTTCCAGAGTCGGGAAAGCCTCGGGGTCGACAACCAGCTTCCCGAGGGCCCATTCTTTGGCCTTCCCGGTTAACCGGGAGAGGAGGAAGTTCATCTTGGCCGATGACGCCTCGATGCGTCGCGAGGCGATAGCGATGTCGATCTCGCGGAACCACCGATTTAGCGGAAGCCGGTTTTCACCGGCGCCAGAATACGTAGACGTCTCCATCTTGACGACGTCATTCTGGGATGGACGCGAGGGAGTTGACACCCGCCGATTCGCATCGGCGAGCTCGCGTTCCATGAACTCTTGTGCTGCAAGACGTTGCTGGTCGGGCGTCGCTGAGCTCAGCAGCGATGCGACGACAGCGTCTCCGGACACCGCCACGAGGCGGTGAAGCGCTTCCCACTCCACGCGAGTGAGATGGGGGAATGCAGCATGCTCCAGGGTCGCCCCGGAGATCTGGACTTGGCTCATCGTAGACTTGGTCGTTGGAAGGAC
Source organism: Phytophthora betacei (assembly GCA_011320135.1). Lineage (NCBI taxonomy): Eukaryota > Oomycota > Peronosporomycetes > Peronosporales > Peronosporaceae > Phytophthora > Phytophthora betacei. The sequence continues at coordinate 131,638 of JAANHX010000276.1, forward strand.
TACTAAGTGCTACCAGGTGTAACGGGGTAAGAGATGCCGTTACTAGCTTACACTGTAATGCGGAGGAAGCTCGCAATAATAAAACCAAGTCTTAGGTTTGTTTCAAATTCAACTCTGATTTAGTTAGGACCAGGGCGGCTACCCCTGGCCTCGTGTGAACCACTCAAACACATGTCTATATCTGATTGGTCAATAAGTGAGTCTGGCTCCTCACTATCAACCAATCAGATGATGACACCTTGGCACACGCTACCCGTGTGCCTCTTTACCTACTTATGTAATAACTAAAGAAATATCTACCTACTTATGTAATTGGAGTTGGGCCCATTACACCCTCCGACTTTCGACTGGTTGTAACAGATCGGTTTTACACCTCCGTGGTGCTTGCAATGCAGCTGCTTACGATGTCGTTCTACATCGTTGGAACGATTATGAAGAACAAGCAAGGCTTGTGCGAGGCCATCCTACCAGCAAAGCAGAAGAATGGCCGACGAGCGTCGAACAAGCGGCCAGCACATATCGAAAGAGGGACGTACGAAGTGGCGACATCCGTTCATGTTCCTGCAATGAAAGCAATCCGGTGGTACGACAAGCAAGGGGTGCACGTATTAGCAACTGGTGGAAGTGCGCAACAGGACAGAATTGTCCGACGAGACCCTATTACGGCTTCGGAAGCGGAAGTAATGGCACCAAGAGTGGTAAAAGATTACCAGACCTTTATGGGCGGCGTGGATGTGCATGACCAGTTGCGTCTTCAAAGGTAAGTTATCTTATCGTGTATAGACAGCTTTACCATTTCCGCTAATCGTGTCTGTTACATGCACCCCGTAGATACTCGTTGCAGTTGGCAAGACGCTACAGAAAGTATTACAAATCGTTGTTCCTAGGCCTTATTGATCTGGCAATTATCAATGCATTTATTGTCTTCAATTGCCGGCGGGTTAGAGATGGTGAACGAAAGCTATCACACGTGCAATATCTCAAACAGCTTCACCTGGAGTTGTGCCAGCTTCAACCTGAAGACTGGCAGCAGCTGCTACGCCGCCGAGGGCTCCAGGCGACACCGACAAAAGCTCGAGAAGTCGCCAGACATGTGCCTGTTCAGACCGACGAGTGGCGTAAAGGGAGCGCCACACAAGCTCGAAAACGCCGTCAGCGCGCCTGTAAGGTGTGCTCAGTGCTCAAAGCCGATGGAGAGTTGCGTGGGGGTGAGACTACCTTCTTTTGCGGTGAATGCAGGCTGAAACCGTCTTCTAAAAATGCTCTAGCAGCTCGAGTCTTCCTTTGCAACAAAGTGAAGCACTCCGTGAACGGTGTTCCAGCATCGTGCTTCGAGATCTGGCATAAACATTGAAGAACGGCACATTGATCCCTCAGACACGGAACAAACGCAAGATTCGTGCCCGTAAGCCGAAGAGACCTACCGATGAGACGGCAGGTGATGCTGAGAACTCCGAGAAGTCGGGCGGTGAATCTGGAAGTGAAGGATCATCACGCCAGAAGCGATCCCGCAGAAGTGATGACGTAGTTTAGGCAGGCTCCGGCTCTGATTTTTGACTTGCATTAAATATACTGCACAGTTCACGTATTCCCAGCTGGTTTGTTTTTCTAAATATCGACAAATAAATCAGGCTTGCACTGTATCGTCTTTGCGTACAGGAGACACAATAATAGATATACCATGTATTAGGAAGACACTTTAGGCGGGGAAGACACGATACCAAAGTTTGGGGTTGGGGGTATGGACCGGCTTTAGTACAGACACGTTAAAATATATATGGAGTATAATATGGGTGCCCATCTTGCGGATAAACCTTAACGTGTGTAGGTATGTGTGAGATGGTGAGCACCAAATGGCCTCGGGCTTGGGGGGTTATAATAATACATGTACGTAAAAACTGAGGCAGTGGCAAAGAAAACAAGCGCTGCAAGCTGAATGCGGCCACAAAGCAAATGCTATACTGCGGTTCACAGCACACCTGTTTCAGTCTTGGAGTGAGTTGAGCCACAGCTCGCATCGCTAACATTGAGTGCAACAAAAGGTAAACAACGCGTTGATTCATTTATCTAAACGAATAAATACAGAAGTCCCCCTCAATAAGCGTAGGGGTCGTCTGATAAATTTGCATAGGTCAATCAATGCGATCTGGTGGTTTGTCTTTATTCCTCCAATTTCTGTGATTCGATATCACTGGGTATATCAAGTGTAAGTAGCGCTTCTTCAGGGGGACTTCTGTATTTTGTTACACGACAGACTTTGACATGGTAGAATATCGAGTCCGTTCGGACAATCAGTTTGTGAAACTTGAATGTTACAGTAGTGGTTGGCCAATTATGATAGATTTTTAAAGAGGTTTATCCAATCAAAGCTAAATATTACATCTGTTTCAGATAAAGGCTTTAGTTTGGACACCTCGGACATATTAGGGGTTCTCAATTGTGCAGCAAGTAGATTTTTTTTGGTTGGCCGGCGTTTCATGCAACACCTTTTCAGCCAATCAAACACTTCGTAATTGAGGGCCCCGTTGCAGGTTTTTGTCAGTGCTGCAGCAAGTAGACTTTTACTTGGCGCCGACTCCAAGATCTTCGCAGAAGCAGATCCAGCATGCCAAAGTTGTCAGCTAAGCAGCGTAAGCTGCGAGAGCTACGAGAAATTATCGCCCAGCGGGAAGCCGCTGCTATCAACAGGGAGATACTTAGCGACGAGGACTCGGGAGAGGACGAGCTGGACGAGTACTGGAAAATTGAATACCTGCGTGCACAAGCAGCCAGATACGGTGCCCGGGCTTCTCATTATCGGCGTCGCAAAACGAAATGGCCAAAGATTCTACACAACCACCAACATACCAGCGACAGTGAGTTTCTCAAGCACTTTCGTCTCCAACGCCCCGAGTTTTTCCGTCTTGTAGCACTTGTGAAGGATGACCCCGTCTTTAAGACAAAGGGCGGAAAGCCATTTAAAGGCGGAGCGTGTCTCCACTTAATGGTTTTGCTTAAGTTCCTAGGAGCATATGGGAATGCCAATACTGCCCTTGATATTGGTAAATTTCTGGGGTTTGCGGAAGGTGGGTTCTACAACTATCTCGATAGAGCTGTCAGTTCAATTTTGAAACTTGAGGAGTCGACGATTACGTGGCCGAATGCGGTCGAGCGTCGCGAAATCGCTCATCGGATGAAAGCTAACTACGGCTTTGTAAATTGCGTTGGTATCACTGATGGCACCCTGCTGCCTCTAGCAACGAAACCGCGGCACAATGGCGAGGATTACTACAGCAGGAAGTCGTCGTACGCCGTCAACGCACTAGTGACTTGTGATGATATTGCCAGAGTGCGTAACGTCGTTATCGGGTGGCCTGGATCTGTTCACGACAACAGAGTGTGGTCAAACAGCCCAGTTTGTCAAAACCCGGACCTACACTTCGAGCACAACGAGTACCTGCTAGGTGATTCAGCCTTCCAAGCCTCTCGCACTATGATTCCTGCTTACAAAAAGCCTCCCAAGGCGGATATGCATCCTAGCAACAGCTATTTCAACAATCAGTTAGCGAAGGCTCGCATCAAGAGTGAACACTGTATCGGCCTTCTCAAGATTCGGTTTCAATATCTACGTGAAGTCCGCGTCGAGCTAGGGAAAAAAAGGAAACACATGAGACGTCTTATACGATATGTGAAGTGCGCATGCATTATCCATAACTTGCTCGTCGCGCAACCGGTCCCCGAAGAGTGGCGAGCGGAGCTTGATAGCTATATCACAGGTGAACTCGATGAAGATGATGAACTCAATGCACCAGTGCCAGCAGGTGCTTCAGGCGATGAACGCCGAAACCAGTTGCTAGCGTACATGCTAGAAATCCGTACTCAGCGGTAAGAGCGAGTCAATATCATCCATAGCAACGCCTTCATTTTTGAGTTTGTTGCGTTCGCGCAAGAGGTTGATTTTTCTTTGTTGGCGCCAATGTTCTGTTTCCTGGTACAGCTATGCAGCCTGTGCGGTGGCTTCTTGAACGCGCGCATTCACCGCTAGAGAATCGTTTTCCAGTTGCTGCTGGCGAACTACCACTTCTTGCTCGTGAAGCTGAACCTGACGTTTTCGCACTTCTAGCTCCATTAATTGAAGCTCGCGATTTTGAGCAAGCTGGTCTTCTTTGAACTTCATGAGCGGATTTATCTCTGCGTCGCTGCGTTTGCGCTGGCGTTTTGACTGCTTTTCAGCAATAGAAATTGGTGTTGATGAAGTTCTCTTGGCAGACGAAATTCCTCTGGAGACACTGGGAGGCTTAGAAGGTTCAGCCTCGCTTGAATTGGAGCTGTCATTCTCTGTGTCGTCTTTGTTAACTGCTTCATCTGTGCTAAGGAGCTGAGGCTGTGTACTATCCCGGTTGATCATGATATTTCGCAGTTGGAAGTAGAATGCGCATTGACGCAACAGGGCATCGCGAATGGTGGGTTCATCGTACGCGACACCTTGTCCTGTGCAGTTTCGCCAGTCCTCTGCGTTTCTGAACAGTGTTTCCAGCGAACTTATCTTGTTTGTAATGTCTTTGATTGTTCGTTCAGTTGCTATGCCTGCAGCAGCAATTTTAACTTTGACTTCCCCAGCTATAGTGGCTTTCGTCTCCCCAGTCTGGCTGTCTCCACCTCGGTAACGGCTGTAGTTATTGCCATCTGTGAGCCAGTCCATGAGCACGCTGATAGAGCTAACATCGGGCGTTGGTCCGTCGTTGTGCCAAAGCACTCGCTTGTTTGACTGCATTGTAGGTGGAGGGGTCTGCTTTGTAAGCGCATTGTAGCAGCGCTTTCCACAAGCGGTCTTGTTGAATGTGTCGCTTGCTCCAAATAGAGACAGTATCGCAGCAGCGCATGCTGCGTGGACAGCACGATCACAACCTACTTTACTGCATCCTTTAATCTCGCCCCCACCTGCGTTTTTTGAGACCTTCTTGCAGCCTCTCCAACAACACGCATGTTCTGAGGGTTCATCACCAGACTGCGCGAAGGCCACTTGAGATGATGCTCCCTCAACGTCACTAGTCACTGTCAGGTTCAACTGGCTTTCGTCCGTGGTGATCACCTCTTGCACCGGGCTTGCCGGTGTCGCGGACTGCTGTTTAGGAGCAGTCATGCTCACCAGAGCACAGTGGGGCACACGTCGCGTTTTTTTCGAATGGGGTGCGATCTTCGGCCGGTGCCAGCAAAAAAAAAATCTTCTTGCTGCAAGCCGTCCTGCATCGGTTTTGATGCAGAACGGGAAAAATGTGATTGGCCAATCAGATGACCGGAAATTTTTTTTACTTGCTGCACGAAAAAAAAATCTTACTTGCTGCACAATTGAGAACCCCTATTGTGTCCGAGTTTTTTTTTAATATAAAATATTTGTTTAACAAAGTCAAGTCAAATGAATAGTATAAAAATAGCATGAAAATTCGGACAATGATCAATTTTGAAGGGTTTGGCAAAAGAGAAAGCACTAGCCATTCAAAGAATCGTCAGCAGTCGCATATGTCAACCAAGTCGTTGATACCAGGAAACTCCCAGCGGGCACGCCTGACGGCGCTTAATGCCTTCGAGCGCTTCGCGGTGTCCGAAGGCCTAACCGTTAAGCAGATATGCGAATTTATAGGCGCAGATAGCTCTGGCGATACTCTCTACACGGTGCTCGACAAATTTGCAGTTTTTCTCGCGTTTCAAGAGAGCTCCAAGGGTTCTGTGCTCTCTAAAAATTATGTTGCTAGCTACTTTGGCAACGTACAGAATCACCTCTTGGAGATTTTCCCAGCGTTGGTTGCAGTCTCGAGCAAGCGCTTGCAGAAGATTGCATCAATACTCGACAAGTATTGCTCGAAACGAGGCACAGACTTTACCCATCAAGCCCCAGCATGCACCAAAGCGGATCTCCGTGCGCTTTTGACAACGATTCTCAAGGGCGCTGTATCACCTGATGACTACAAGGACGCTGCTCTACTCAATCTTTTGTCGTATCTCTTAGGGAGGTCATCAGACACGATGTGTCTTGTCAAGAGTCAGGTTGCAGTGTACCCGGGTACGTTCAACCTTGAGATGTTTAAGCATCTATTTGATACTAAATGTTTGCATCATTTGTTAGGAGGCTGCCTATTCATCAACTTTAAAAGAATGAAATCCGCCACAAACCAGGGATCTTCGCTCTTTAGCGATCCTTACGACTTTACGTCGTGTCCGATTCACGCGATAGCAATTGCAACAATTATGCAGACTTCCCCGAGTGAATTTTTGCTGGATCAGCTACCGCGTGAAACAGTCGGAATACAAGAAGCAAGTAAGACCAACATTCGTGTCCTCCCAAGGTGGAGCTCAGCTACCTCGGCGAATGGCTGCAAGCTGACGAAGGGGCTTACTTCGCACTCGTTTCGAAGAGGAGCTGCACAGAATGCCAATGGTGACTGCAACATAAGTACACCATGGATTCTTGATAGAGGCGGATGGAGCATGAGTGCAGTGAGTAAGGCATTCAACTATATTGTAAGTACCACACATGAAGATCAGACCGTCGGAAAGACTTTGGCTGGGTGGGGTATCAAGGACAAGCCTCGACTACCTATATTGACCATCTTCGACGCTGTAGTCGCGCAACGGGTCCGTGTGGTGCAAGAAAGTCTATTCGCAAGTTTTCTTGGGCTTCATGACGCATTCGGTTTGAGAGAAGATGTACTGGATGTGCTAACGGCGTCCGCTGTCTTGCACTACCCTGACATGGCTAAGCTCGCACCACAGTCGCTCTACATCAAGCGCGTACAGCAAATACTGAGTCAGAATCAAATTTCAGAGATGGAAATTACTGCAGGGGCTCTCACCATTCACGCGGACGTGGCGAAACAAGAACGGAGTTGCACACTCACTTCAGTCGCTGAAAACGGGCCGCAGGCAAGCATTGAAGACTACGTGCGCAAGCAGACTACTCTCCTTGAGCAACAAACGTCTCTGATTAGTGAACTGACCACACAAGTCAATTTGTTAGCTGATAGAATGCGTCAGCTGAAAAATGGTTCTTCGTACGTACCTGAGCATTCCAAGATAGCCGAAGCTGTAACGGGGTACGTAGCCCTAAGTGTATTCTGGTTACATGAAGTGTGACACTTCACACTTCAGGAGTATGACACGTCATACTCCGGGATAATTGGTACAAGGTACCAAGGTCGTTCAAAGCCAACCATTGGTTAAATGACATTGCATTTCTATAGGTAACTAATAGTTTGTATTAAACCCAAACTTAACCTACCTAAAATATATTCAGTTTACAATCTACCTTATTTAGGTCACTCCGCTCTCTTTAATTAAAGAGGGGACCTGTGATCTGCCGTTCACTGAGAGTTTGTATACTCTCGGAAGATAGCTTCCTCTAGCGCAAGGTGCTGTGTGACCCCGTCACAGAAGCAGCCGAAGCAGCCGCAACAGATGAGAACTCAAGGCAAGACCCAATCGAGAGCTAAATCTCCTTCGTCGGTCTGGTACGAATGGTTTTGTGACCTGTCACCATTTACACACACCAACAGAAGACGTTATCATGAGTGCAAGGTGACGGTGGCCTTCATGCGGTCATTCCTACCAGATGGATATAACGTGATTAGTGACGACGGTCAACTCAAAGCACGGATCCTTCAATCAGGATTGGAAGCGGAGGCAGGTATTCAAGCGCTTCTAGCTGAAGAAAACGTAGCGGCAAAGTCGTACGGGACTATCGTCAAGGTCTTGAAGCGCCTTCATACAGACTGCAAGCTCAACAACCACATTACCCGATTTCAGACGCTTCAGCAGCAGGGTCTTGTCCTTAATCCTACGCCCCCGAAGTCTCAGCATGTGCTTCAGCTGTGCTACCCAACGCAACCAAGTCAGCCGTGAGTGTTGCATCATCGTAGAAGTTTATTTACCGACAGCATTTCCACAGAACGCGAGTTTTTTTAGATGAATCACAGCTCTGCAGGAAGTTCTCTGCTCTACACAATAAACTATTCATTTAACACAGTTAGTTCAATTGTAACCGTTAATTTAACAAGTTCAGCGCATTAACCTTAGCACAAAACTTACTCGGCTACGTCATTGTTGACGTCGACGTCACCACCAGCTACCTGCTACTGTATGCCCATCCCATCCCCGATCCGACGCCACCAACCTCTGGTCCAAGTTGCAGCCACTGCTGGTGGCCATGAGGGCCATCACCCCCTCTAAGCCAGAGCCACCAACGTCCCCCAAGCTCCTGCTGCTCAGGCCACCGCATGAGGACCTGGGCCATCACCTCCCTCAAGCCAGCGCCAACAGCTTCCAGTCAAAGCTCCTGCTGCACTGACCTCTGCACGTGGCCCTGAGGGCCATCACCTCCCCCCAAGCCGACGTCGCCAACGTCCAGTCTAAGCCCCTGCTGCTCCAGATACTCTTCGAGGCTCTGAGGACCATCACCTCCCCAGAGCCAGAGCCACCAACGTCCAGTCCTAGCTCCTGGTGCTCAGACCACCGCACGAGAACCTGAGGGCCATCACCTCCCTCAAGCCAACACCGATAGCTTCCAGTCCAAGCTCCCGCAGTCCCGAGCCGCGCAGCCGCCGTCGCCGCCGAACTATCCAATTATGTTGTGTGTGCCACTACTTTAAATCGTACAATATAATAAACTTAATTTCACAGTTTGTCCGATCGGACAGATTTTGTCCGAATTTTTACGGTATGGTACACACTTTTTTTTTCTTCGTATTTTTCCAACACTTAAAAAGTTAGAGAAGAAGTAATAGAATGACTCACTGCGCTGGCTTGACGCCAGTGCAGCAGCAGCTCACACAAACTTGGTCCACGCTGAACTACCGCATCGAGTATGGTGGCTACCTGTCCAACCACCTGCTACACGGCGTTGTGGCTCTCTTCGACCTCGGCGCGAGTGAAGAAAAGATCGAAGATTTTGCCGAATCCTACTCGGCCAAATTGGAAAAGGAAGAGCCCAACCACCAAGATGTGACGAAGCCAGACATTCGCGCAAAGCTCTTACAGGAGTCAAAACTGACGATCGAGAGTGCGCACGATCTACTCGGCAAGCGCCAGAATTTTGACGGACTGCTTGCATTGTATGCCGCTGAGGTGCAAGAGTTGGGGGTCGACACAGCTGTTAAGAAACACTTGCCCGATCTTGTCGGTGGACTAGCTGGAGCGTTACTCCACTCGATCATCCAGCTCGGCTATGCCTACCACATTGGTGGCGAGCGTCTTGTGGCCGAAGGGCTGACGTACATGCATTACGCTTACCTTTCGTTTGACGAGCCGCAACAGACAAACGGCAAGGAAAATAAACCGTTTTCGCGTGGAGAAGCGATGCAGCTAGTGCGAATGCTAAATGGTAATGAGTTGCTGCTGAGCGAAATGCATCGCAAGCTGCAAATGAAGCCTCTGGCTGATCTGGAAATTGGTGGCATCCAAAAGAGGTTGAGTACGTTGTCGGGCGACCCAGAACGAGGCAGCAGCGAAGCGTTCAACCTGATCTGGGACTCGATCAATGCGTTCGACCTGTCAAAAATGAACGGGGTGTTCGCTTTGGACGTGGCGTTCTGGCTGTACATGATGATCGAGCACAATGATTTCGTTATTCTTCACGCTGTGACGTCGGCGTGGGCTCTGCAGCAGGTTGAGCATCTACTCGAACCGAAGGATCATGCACGCGCGTGGAAGGTGTGGCTGCACGTAGCGCTATCAGCGTTTGTTACCTGCAAGATTAAAGATGTTTTGACTTCGGACGTGTGCGGCCAGCAGCAGCTGGAAGAGCTCGTCGGACTGGAACCATGGAGGCAGATTATTGCAAAGACTTTAGGCCTCGCAGAGGAAGGACTGCTAGAGCGCGACCTAGCTCACGCCTACAAGCTCGTACAAGTGGCTCACAGCCACGCAAAAATTAAAGACCATGGATTCCTGTCCGCTGAGGAGCGCGACTTCGTGGCCCGCAAAAGCGCGCTCAAGGTGATTTCGTGCGAATTTGGTCCACTGCAACTGAACTGAACAAGAACAATCGAAAGCGTAGTCTCCAGACCAAAAATAAACCCAACCTACCTTATTTACTTGAATCGATGTTTCTCGAAAATGTTGAAGTGCTTATGTTGCACGAATACGCGCCACATTCACGCGACATTCCAATCTCCTTACAAAACGTCAATCAGAAACGTCTACGATACGTGGCAAAGGCATTGAGCAACTATGGTCGCTATTGCGTCTCTGAGGCGTCTGGGACTGCTCGCCATAGCCGCTGTCGCAGTGACAACCCAGTCCTCCGCAGCCTCCGTCAATAACACGCCGAATCCGCTGTTTCCGAAGGACATGGTGGATTATCTGCATTGCCAAGTGTGCCAGACTCCGGAACTCACGGGCAGCGTGCAGGACTCCGCGTGTGACTACGAGACAGTGGACAAGGCGGTGAACGAGCATTTTCATCCACTACTACACGAACTGTCGCGCCTTACTTTTTTCCGGTACTTTAAAGTGGACCTGGGGAAAGAGTGCCCCTTCCAGGCGTGGCGGGACGACGGCATGTGCGCTAGTATCGACTGCGCAGTCTGTGAATGCCCGTCGCACGAGATTCCAGCTCCATGGAGTGTGATGGACCAGCAGGAGCGACTTAGTGAAAGACAGGAGGCTGGAAAGCCTTGCGACGAACAAACCGGAGAGAGCACGCTGTCTAAGGTCGACCGCAAGAACGCTGCGGCAGGAGAGACTTTCAAGGAATGGGAAGAAGTCTCCAGTGCAAATGTTTGGGCAACGCAGGGTGACGCAGAGGAGATGATGACGTACATTAATTTACTGGAGAACCCAGAGAGATACACAGGATACAGCGGCATCCAGGCCGAGCGCATCTGGAAGGCCATTTACAAGGAAAACTGCTTCACACCTTCGGAAGAGAGCGTTCTGGATAACTTGTGTCTTGAAGAGCGTGTGTACTACCGCCTCATCAGTGGGCTACAGGCATCGATCAACACACACATCGCGCTTACTTACAAATACGGCGACAAATGGGGCGTTAACCCATCGCTGTTCGTTAACCGAGTTGGCAAGCACCGTGAACGGCTGCAGAATCTTTATTTTGCCTACTTGTTCGTCATGCGTGCGATCAGCAAATACCGACATGAACTACTGGCTTATGATTACAACACGGGAAACGCTGCAGATGACGTCCGTGTGAGGGAAATTTTGCGCCAGCTCTTGCTGGAAGGGTCGGACGATGCTCGGGCGACGGGAGTGTCTTGCCCAGCGTATGCTGAGTGCTCATCCGTGCTGTCTGGCTTTGACGAGAGTGCACTCTTCCGTGTTCAAGCCGACGGATTATCGGTCGATCAGCTTGCACAAGCCAAACAGGAGAAAGAGCAGCTTGAAGTGCAATTCCGTGAGAAGTTCCAGAACGTGAGTCGCATCATGGACTGCGTCACGTGCGAGAAATGTCGACTTTGGGGCAAGCTGCAAACTATGGGATTGGGTACGGCCATCAAGATCTTGCTCACGGAGGACGTGTCAACAATCTCAAAGTTGCACCGAAACGAGCTCATCGCGCTCATTAATGTGGCAAATAATCTTTCGCGCAGTGTGGACGGAGTCAAAATGATGCGAGAACTCGAATTCATGGAGGCAGTGAAGCAATTTGGCCTCGTCTGTGGTGGCGCTGTTTTGCTCGTTTTGATTCTCATTGCCATTTTCCGCAAACGAAAAAATAGAAAGCGTGCGCACGAGAAGCAGGAGTAGCAAAATGTTTGCGCGTTGCAAAGGGAGATGAGATTTTACAAATACAGTACAGTTCTGTTGAATTTTTCTTTTGGATAAGTTGCTTGCAATACGAAGGCAAACCAAACCATATATTTTATAAATCCTTTTACTTATGCCACTTCCTGCTGACATGGAACATCTCGAACTATGTTGCCCTCCTTGTCTCTTGAGTGTTGTTGCCATTGCATGTAATACGGCAGCACCAGATGCTTGACGAAGTTCTTCACCTCACACGTGCGTAGGTCTTCATCCAGCACGTCCTTATCATACCCAATCTGCCACGCGAGGTCTTTGCGCGTCGGATCCGCTGCCAGTTCTTCCATCAGGCCTATGAAGCGGTCAGCATCCTCTAGATCCGTGAAAAAATCCAGTTGAGTATTCATCTTACGACGGCAATGTAGTAACCGTGCCATCTCATGGAGGTCATACTCCGGGTGATACTGTAGTCCCCAGAACTCGCCCTGTAAATATCGAAGACACACACTCTGCACCGAAGTGAACGAGTTTGACGCGAGTTGAAGACCTCCAGGCTGAATGAGTCGGACTTCGTCTTTGTGGCTGCTGAAAGCGTCAAACACGCACGGCTTACCCTCGTACATTGGATGTGCACGACCTGCAGCATTAAGACGGATCTTGCGTGCCACACCCAATTCCTTGCCCCATTTGTTCTTCCGCACGACACCACCAGCAGTCGCCACAGCAAGTTGCAGTCCAAAGCAGCTACCGAACTGCGGCACGCCGTGAGCGAAGCTCTGTCGGGCAAGGCGCATCATCTGCACGACGGATGGGTCATCACGTTCGTGTACAGCAAGAGAAGACCCCGACCAGCCCACACCATGGTACTGTCATAACGTTAAGCAGCAAGGTCAGTTATTTCTGCAGATTAAATGACAAGATGCTGGCTTACCTTTGACAAATCTGGTGCAACAAAGCCCGGATCGGCGGGATAGATAAGGTCGTACGATGCGGAGCGATCGACGCTGCGCTTTGTGGCCTTGACAAGCATGTTGGCGTACAACTGGCCAGCGGTGGTGGCACCACCAGCCTCCAGCACGTCTCGGCCCGTCTTAACATAGCCGTCAATCACCAGGTATCGGATGCCGTCTTGATCATCAGGAGTCGCAGCCGCACTCGTGTGCAGGAGCTTAAGTTTAGACGCATGCAGCGGCGAGCGAGCAGCCACGCGCCTGAGCATCTTGTTGGTGAGTGGAGATCGGCGGAGCAGTCGAACGCGGCGACACGCCATCGCGTCCTTACCTTGAGGGGATGCGACGGGAGTGGGCGGTTGAATTATCAGCGAATCAGAAGCGTTTGGTGGCGCTAGCCAAGGGATCTAATCGAAACAGATGACGTTGCAGATCACTTTGCCATTCACCAACAGCTCCTCAATCCGAAATGTTTCGCCACACCACTCAGGTATCCCTGGCAACTTTGAGTCCGCGAGGTTCCTGCCAGTGAACTCACTGCTGCTACTGTAGCTCGCAACAACCGCTCGTCAAGTCGCCAAGGTCTCTTCCCAGCGCGGCTTCGCTGCTTCCTCGTACGTTAAAAGAGCAATTGCCCGCTACATCGAAGACACTCCATAGTTGAAAATATTGCTCGCTGCTGTTGCAGACTGAAAGTGGACAATCCATACACGGGCGAGACCTTCTGCGAGGTCGCTTATGACTCGAAGGCTGAGGCGCACGCCAAGCTCGATGCGGCAGTGAAGGCTCAGCTCGATTGGAAGAACGTGCCACTCAGGGAGCGTCAGGCGCTGTGCACCAAGTGGATTGCCGCCCTCAAGAGCAACTCCGAATCCATTGCACATGAGATCTCTGGCATGATGGGGAAGCCTGTGCAACAAGCTCGCAACGAGGTCAACGGTACCATTGACCGTGCCAAGTACGATGTGCCATAAGCTCAGTTTTGGGGCAATTCTAACCTTGCTTATTTGCTGCATAGGGCTCTCATCTACCTCTCCAACGAGGCCCTCCGCACAGATTCATTCCCGGAAGAGAATGGACTGTTCCGCCAGATCACGCACGATCCTGTCGGCGTCGTTTATGTTATTGTACGTGGTTTGAACTCCTTCTCTTTCACTAGTCGCACCTAATGCTCTGCAACTGGAAACAGGCTCCATGGAACTATCCTCTCATGACAGCAGTCAACTCGATCATCCCCGCTGTTTTGGCCGGTAACTCGGTGCTGCTAAAGCACTCGCCTCGCACTCCTCTATGCGGAGAGCACTATCAAAAGACGTTCGAGCAAGCGGGCTTCCCGAAGAACGTGCTCCAGTTGTCATTTGTTGAGCACGACACGGCTTCAGAGATCATCCAGCGCCCGGAGACGGCATTCGTATCGTTCACGGGGTCTGTCCGAGGGTACGTCTGTCGTGTTTTTCAACTTGTGGGCCCGCTTTCTAATAGTATGGATCCCCCACCACAGCGGACGACAAGTACAACAAGTAGCATCCCAACGCTCCATCGATGTGACTTTGGAGCTGGGCGGAAATGTAGGCCAGCTACCTCTTCTTTGCTTTTGAGTCTCGAGCGCTAATACCTACTACCTTGTTGTAGGACGCTGGATACGTGACTGCTGAAGCTGACGCTGAAGCCGCAGCAGAGGGCCTTGTGGATGGTGTTTGCTACAATGCCGGTCAGTCGTGCTGCGGTGTGGAGCGGATCTACGTCCACGAGTCCAAGTACGACCAATTCTTGGAGAAGGCGAAGAGTTTGTTTGAGGCCTACAACTTGGGTGACCCGACGGACGCCAACACTTCGATGGGTCCGATGGCACTTCCTACTGCTCCGGAAATGCTCGATGCTCATGTGAAGGACGCAGTGGCGAAGGGTGCTCTACAGCTGACGGGAAGCGGAATTGTCTCGGACGCAGCTGGAAAAGGCCGCTTCTTCTCGCCTACCCTGCTTGCGAACTGTAATGACTCCATGGGCATCATGACGGAGGAATCCTTCGGACCGATTGTCGGTGTTGAACGTGTGTCATCGGATGCTGAAGCCATCAAGAAAATCAACGACAGCAAGTACGGACTGACAGCGTCGGTATTCTCATCAGACCGTGAGCACGCTATGGCTCTGGGCTCGCAGATTAGCGCTGGAACGGTGTACATGAATCGATGCGACGTGCTTGACCCCTATCTCCCGTGGACTGGCAACCGTGACTCCGGCAAGGGCGTCAGCCTCTCAAAGCACGGATTCCGTGGCGTCACGAAGCTCAAAGCGGTAAGTGCTAGTGTTCATTACTTGCTCTCATTTCTCTACTAACGCTGTGCTTGGTTGGTGTGTAGTGGAACTTCCGTGTTTAGAGTTTACAGAAAACGAAGGTTGCTCTGCAGGTGGATAGATGACTGCAGTGGTGAACAAATTTCAGACAAGAAATCAATCGATTTGGCATGATCCCTTTTATTGTGAACTTCGAAGAGCTACTTCTACTACACATAGTACAACAGTAGAAGTACATGTAGAAGTACATGTAGTAGTGCTGAAGTATTGCCAACGCTGCCGACTAATGTAACGCGGGCTACATATTTGTGTGTTAGATCATGCTTTCTCTACTGTCCTTCCCAACACCTACGAGGAAATCACCAATAGTTTCTGCGTCCTACACCTCGCTAGGGCCTCCGAAAGGGTCGACACGACCCTCGCTCGTCACGTAGGCAGACGTAATACCGCCGTCAACAACGAAGGAGGTGCCAGTAATGTACGACGCATCATCGCTAGCAAGGAAGAGTGCAGCCTTGGCCATCTCTGCAGCCTCTCCGAAACGACCCATAGGAACATGCACCAAACGGCGTTGCTTCTTCTCCTCCGAGTCCAGGAACTTCTGCAACAGCTCGGTGTTGAGCGGACCGGGACATAGGGCATTCACGCGGATGTTCTCGCGAGCGTGGATCGTGGCCAGCTCTCGAGACATGGCAATGACAGCGCCCTTGCTGGATGTGTAGGCGAGCTGGGGCGTGGCTGCGCCTAGGATGCCCACGAACGAGGCCGTGTTGATGACGGAGCCGCCACCGGCACGACGCATGGCCGGGATGCCATACTTGCAGCCGAGAAAGACGCCCTTTACATTGATATTCATGGTAAGATCCCAAACGTCCTCTGGTCCGAGAGTTTCCAAGTCCAGACTAGTTATATATTTTGGTACATACGTATTTTAGGTTGCCGACTCTAGAGCACATACAAATGCTACAGTCGAAGAATCATACAAACAATTTCAAGGCTGCTGGCTGATATTTATCGACCTGGTGACATTCGAGGTTTCTTCTAGAGAGACGCGAAACGAGTGTGGCGATCAATTCAGTGTCGGTATTGTCTTATGAAATTTTCGCTCAGACATATTTATCGACCTGGAGACATATTAGCACGAGGAATCATGCATACATGTATTAATTTCATTCTCCAATTTGCAACGAAAAGCGCAGATGATGGAGGATCAAGAC
Organism: Phytophthora betacei; assembly: GCA_011320135.1. NCBI lineage: Eukaryota > Oomycota > Peronosporomycetes > Peronosporales > Peronosporaceae > Phytophthora > Phytophthora betacei. The sequence continues at coordinate 147,830 of JAANHX010000276.1, forward strand.
CGACTTGCACGGCAGTATCTCGAAATACCTATTGAGTACAGTAGGCCGAACGTACTGCTTGGAGACCCACATCCCGTTTATGATGAGGCGGGCGAGTATATGTTTGAGCTGTCACCAATGACCGACGAGGATGAACATCACAATTTGCACCCAAATTCCACTACTGGCTATTTCAACATCCCCATATCTGAAATCGAGAACTACCGAGGCCATTTCGTCTGTAAATATGGATTTACTAGTACTTCGATTGGAGATCGAGGATCGTATCTACCAAATGAGCTCGTGATCGGCAAAAATTACCCGCCAGACCAGCTAAGACTTATTTTACGCCATGCACTTACGGGTTTGCTTCCTGAGACAAACTTCCTTCATGACGTGGAGAATGCAATGCGCAACAGACTCCGACGTTTTCGCATGCGTTATCACGCCCGCGGTATGACGAGATACGCTCGAGACCGATGTCGTCACAGTGAGTCTTTTGAATACGTCACATTCACAAGAGATTCACTAAATGTGCAGGAAGTCTTCACATTGATGAGAGACGATGCAAATCGCGGTCGTCGATCCGCGCGGAATGTAGTTGCTCGCGAAGACAGACGGCGCCAGCGTGAGATTCAAGATGAGATGACCGAGTGTAGACGCCGTCAGCGTGCTGTTACAGAGCACTGTCGAAGCTCGCACCGGGCTGCAGTGCGAGCGCTTCATCGTCGCTTGCTACGCGATCGTGCGTCGCCAGAACAATGTGCCCGTCAGATACAGCAGCTGCGAGCAAGACAGGAACGCCGAACTGAGGGTCTTCGACTTCAACTTGCAAGAGAGAGAGAGAGATTCGAGGCATATCTGCAGGATATAATTCCTCGAACGAACACCGAGTTAATATATAGGAACGAGATTGTAGCCGCGTTGGTAGCGCCGGAGATTTTGCTTCCGGCCTTACAAGACCAAAATGCTGTACGTTTACGCTTAGCTGGGGTTGAAGTATAGATCTGAACTTAAAGTAATACACGTAGTAAATTTGTTTCTTATACCGGTTATTAAGAAAATAACGCGCTTCTAATTTGTGACCAGCTGGAAATATTTGCTCTGGAAAATCGAATTCTAAAGTCAACATTTGACTTTAGAATTCGATTTAGGAGCGATTTAAGGAGCTACGCATCGCCAAGCAAGAGCTTCCTTCGGCAAGGGCGAAGAGATCAAATCCTGGGAGTACCAGTCTCGCCCGCTCGGCGCCGAAGACGTCGAGATCAAGATCTCGCACTGCGGCATCTGCGGCTCAGACCTGCACACGCTTGACAGCGGCTGGGGACAGACCACGTATCCGTGCGTGGTGGGACACGAGATCGTCGGCGAAGTTACGCAGGCTGGTCCCGACATCAAGGGCCTGCAGGTCGGCGACCGTGTGGGTGTCGGAGCGCTGGTGTCGGCGTGTCTGAACAAGGACGTGTGCCGCACGAGTTTGCGATCAAGATCCCGGATAACATTCCGTCGGACGTGGCTGCTCCTCTGATGTGTGCCGGCACGACGGTGTTCACGCCGTTTAAGGAAGCCGGCATCAAGGAGGGTGACCGTGTCGACATCGTGGGCATTGGCGGCCTGTGCCACATTGCCATCCAGTTCGCCAAGGCTATGGGTGCCGCCTCCGTGACGGCGTTCTCGCGCTCCAACTAAAAGGAGCAGGAGGTGCGCGGCCTGGGAGCCGACGAGTTCGTGGTGTACAAGGGCGAATGCGGCGATAGATAAGGTCGTACGATGCGGAGCGATCGACGCTGCGCTTTGTGGCCTTGACAAGCATGTTGGCGTACAACTGGCCAGCGGTGGTGGCACCACCAGCCTCCAGCACATCTCGGCCCGTTTTCACATAGCCGTCAATCACCAGGTATCGGATGCCGTCTTGATCATCAGGAGTCGCAGCCGCACTCGTGTGCAGGAGCTTTAGTTTAGACGCATGCAGCGGCGAGCGAGCAGCCACGCGCCTGAGCATCTTGTTGGTGAGTGGAGATCGGCGGAGCAGTCGAACGCGGCGACACGCCATCGCGTCCTTACCTTGAGGGGATGCGACGGGAGTGGGCGGTTGAATTATCAGCGAATCAAAAGCGTTTGGTGGCGCTAGCCAAGGGATCTAATCGAAACAGATGACGTTGCAGATCACTTTGCCATTCACCAACAGCTCCTCAATCCGAAATGTTTCGCCACACCACTCAGGTATCCCTGGCAACTTTGAGTCCGCGAGGTTCCTGCCAGTGAACTCACTGCTGCTACTGTAGCTCGCAACAACCGCTCGTCAAGTCGCCAAGGTCTCTTCCCAGCGCGGCTTCGCTGCTTCCTCGTACGTTAAAAGAGCAATTGCCCGCTACATCGAAGACACTCCATAGTTGAAAATATTGCTCGCTGCTGTTGCAGACTGAAAGTGGACAATCCATACACGGGCGAGACCTTCTGCGAGGTCGCTTATGACTCGAAGGCTGAGGCGCACGCCAAGCTCGATGCGGCAGTGAAGGCTCAGCTCGATTGGAAGAACGTGCCACTCAGGGAGCGTCAGGCGCTGTGCACCAAGTGGATTGCCGCCCTCAAGAGCAACTCCGAATCCATTGCACATGAGATCTCTGGCATGATGGGGAAGCCTGTGCAACAAGCTCGCAACGAGGTCAACGGTACCATTGACCGTGCCAAGTACGATGTGCCATAAGCTCAGTTTTGGGGCAATTCTAACCTTGCTTATTTGCTGCATAGGGCTCTCATCTACCTCTCCAACGAGGCCCTCCGCACAGATTCATTCCCGGAAGAGAATGGACTGTTCCGCCAGATCACGCACGATCCTGTCGGCGTCGTTTATGTTATTGTACGTGGTTTGAACTCCTTCTCTTTCACTAGTCGCACCTAATGCTCTGCAACTGGAAACAGGCTCCATGGAACTATCCTCTCATGACAGCAGTCAACTCGATCATCCCCGCTGTTTTGGCCGGTAACTCGGTGCTGCTAAAGCACTCGCCTCGCACTCCTCTATGCGGAGAGCACTATCAAAAGACGTTCGAGCAAGCGGGCTTCCCGAAGAACGTGCTCCAGTTGTCATTTGTTGAGCACGACACGGCTTCAGAGATCATCCAGCGCCCGGAGACGGCATTCGTATCGTTCACGGGGTCTGTCCGAGGGTACGTCTGTCGTGTTTTTCAACTTGTGGGCCCGCTTTCTAATAGTATGGATCCCCCACCACAGCGGACGACAAGTACAACAAGTAGCATCCCAACGCTCCATCGATGTGACTTTGGAGCTGGGCGGAAATGTAGGCCAGCTACCTCTTCTTTGCTTTTGAGTCTCGAGCGCTAATACCTACTACCTTGTTGTAGGACGCTGGATACGTGACTGCTGAAGCTGACGCTGAAGCCGCAGCAGAGGGCCTTGTGGATGGTGTTTGCTACAATGCCGGTCAGTCGTGCTGCGGTGTGGAGCGGATCTACGTCCACGAGTCCAAGTACGACCAATTCTTGGAGAAGGCGAAGAGTTTGTTTGAGGCCTACAACTTGGGTGACCCGACGGACGCCAACACTTCGATGGGTCCGATGGCACTTCCTACTGCTCCGGAAATGCTCGATGCTCATGTGAAGGACGCAGTGGCGAAGGGTGCTCTACAGCTGACGGGAAGCGGAATTGTCTCGGACGCAGCTGGAAAAGGCCGCTTCTACTCGCCTACCCTGCTTGCGAACTGTAATGACTCCATGGGCATCATGACGGAGGAATCCTTCGGACCGATTGTCGGTGTTGAACGTGTGTCATCGGATGCTGAAGCCATCAAGAAAATCAACGACAGCAAGTACGGACTGACAGCGTCGGTATTCTCATCAGACCGTGAGCACGCTATGGCTCTGGGCTCGCAGATTAGCGCTGGAACGGTGTACATGAATCGATGCGACGTGCTTGACCCCTATCTCCCGTGGACTGGCAACCGTGACTCCGGCAAGGGCGTCAGCCTCTCAAAGCACGGATTCCGTGGCGTCACGAAGCTCAAAGCGGTAAGTGCTAGTGCTCATTACTTGCTCTCATTTCTCTACTAACGCTGTGCTTGGTTGGTGTGTAGTGGAACTTCCGTGTTTAGAGTTTACAGAAAACGAAGGTTGCTCTGCAGGTGGATAGATGACTGCAGTGGTGAACAAATTTCAGACAAGAAATCAATCGATTTGGCATGATCCCTTTTATTGTGAACTTCGAAGAGCTACTTCTACTACACATAGTACAACAGTAGAAGTACATGTAGAAGTACATGTAGTAGTGCTGAAGTATTGCCAACGCTGCCGACTAATGTAACGCGGGCTACATATTTGTGTGTTAGATCATGCTTTCTCTACTGTCCTTCCCAACACCTACGAGGAAATCACCAATAGTTTCTGCGTCCTACACCTCGCTAGGGCCTCCGAAAGGGTCGACACGACCCTCGCTCGTCACGTAGGCAGACGTAATACCGCCGTCAACAACGAAGGAGGTGCCAGTAATGTACGACGCATCATCGCTAGCAAGGAAGAGTGCAGCCTTGGCCATCTCTGCAGCCTCTCCGAAACGACCCATAGGAACATGCACCAAACGGCGTTGCTTCTTCTCCTCCGAGTCCAGGAACTTCTGCAACAGCTCGGTGTTGAGCGGACCGGGACATAGGGCATTCACGCGGATGTTCTCGCGAGCGTGGATCGTGGCCAGCTCTCGAGACATGGCAATGACAGCGCCCTTGCTGGATGTGTAGGCGAGCTGGGGCGTGGCTGCGCCTAGGATGCCCACGAACGAGGCCGTGTTGATGACGGAGCCGCCACCGGCACGACGCATGGCCGGGATGCCATACTTGCAGCCGAGAAAGACGCCCTTTACATTGATATTCATGGTAAGATCCCAAACGTCCTCTGGTCCGAGAGTTTCCAAGTCCAGACTAGTTATATATTTTGGTACATACGTATTTTAGGTTGCCGACTCTAGAGCACATACAAATGCTACAGTCGAAGAATCATACAAACAATTTCAAGGCTGCTGGCTGATATTTATCGACCTGGTGACATTCGAGGTTTCTTCTAGAGAGACGCGAAACGAGTGTGGCGATCAATTCAGTGTCGGTATTGTCTTATGAAATTTTCGCTCAGACATATTTATCGACCTGGAGACATATTAGCACGAGGAATCATGCATACATGTATTAATTTCATTCTCCAATTTGCAACGAAAAGCGCAGATGATGGAGGATCAAGACCGACTTGCACGGCAGTATCTCGAAATACCTATTGAGTACAGTAGGCCGAACGTACTGCTTGGAGACCCACATCCCGTTTATGATGAGGCGGGCGAGTATATGTTTGAGCTGTCACCAATGACCGACGAGGATGAACATCACAATTTGCACCCAAATTCCACTACTGGCTATTTCAACATCCCCATATCTGAAATCGAGAACTACCGAGGCCATTTCGTCTGTAAATATGGATTTACTAGTACTTCGATTGGAGATCGAGGATCGTATCTACCAAATGAGCTCGTGATCGGCAAAAATTACCCGCCAGACCAGCTAAGACTTATTTTACGCCATGCACTTACGGGTTTGCTTCCTGAGACAAACTTCCTTCATGACGTGGAGAATGCAATGCGCAACAGACTCCGACGTTTTCGCATGCGTTATCACGCCCGCGGTATGACGAGATACGCTCGAGACCGATGTCGTCACAGTGAGTCTTTTGAATACGTCACATTCACAAGAGATTCACTAAATGTGCAGGAAGTCTTCACATTGATGAGAGACGATGCAAATCGCGGTCGTCGATCCGCGCGGAATGTAGTTGCTCGCGAAGACAGACGGCGCCAGCGTGAGATTCAAGATGAGATGACCGAGTGTAGACGCCGTCAGCGTGCTGTTACAGAGCACTGTCGAAGCTCGCACCGGGCTGCAGTGCGAGCGCTTCATCGTCGCTTGCTACGCGATCGTGCGTCGCCAGAACAATGTGCCCGTCAGATACAGCAGCTGCGAGCAAGACAGGAACGCCGAACTGAGGGTCTTCGACTTCAACTTGCAAGAGAGAGAGAGAGATTCGAGGCATATCTGCAGGATATAATTCCTCGAACGAACACCGAGTTAATATATAGGAACGAGATTGTAGCCGCGTTGGTAGCGCCGGAGATTTTGCTTCCGGCCTTACAAGACCAAAATGCTGTACGTTTACGCTTAGCTGGGGTTGAAGTATAGATCTGAACTTAAAGTAATACACGTAGTAAATTTGTTTCTTATACCGGTTATTAAGAAAATAACGCGCTTCTAATTTGTGACCAGCTGGAAATATTTGCTCTGGAAAATCGAATTCTAAAGTCAACATTTGACTTTAGAATTCGATTTAGGAGCGATTTAAGGAGCTACGCATCGCCAAGCAAGAGCTTCCTTCGGCAAGGGCGAAGAGATCAAATCCTGGGAGTACCAGTCTCGCCCGCTCGGCGCCGAAGACGTCGAGATCAAGATCTCGCACTGCGGCATCTGCGGCTCAGACCTGCACACGCTTGACAGCGGCTGGGGACAGACCACGTATCCGTGCGTGGTGGGACACGAGATCGTCGGCGAAGTTACGCAGGCTGGTCCCGACATCAAGGGCCTGCAGGTCGGCGACCGTGTGGGTGTCGGAGCGCTGGTGTCGGCGTGTCTGAACAAGGACGTGTGCCGCACGAGTTTGCGATCAAGATCCCGGATAACATTCCGTCGGACGTGGCTGCTCCTCTGATGTGTGCCGGCACGACGGTGTTCACGCCGTTTAAGGAAGCCGGCATCAAGGAGGGTGACCGTGTCGACATCGTGGGCATTGGCGGCCTGTGCCACATTGCCATCCAGTTCGCCAAGGCTATGGGTGCCGCCTCCGTGACGGCGTTCTCGCGCTCCAACTAAAAGGAGCAGGAGGTGCGCGGCCTGGGAGCCGACGAGTTCGTGGTGTACAAGGGCGAATGCGGCGATAGATAAGGTCGTACGATGCGGAGCGATCGACGCTGCGCTTTGTGGCCTTGACAAGCATGTTGGCGTACAACTGGCCAGCGGTGGTGGCACCACCAGCCTCCAGCACATCTCGGCCCGTTTTCACATAGCCGTCAATCACCAGGTATCGGATGCCGTCTTGATCATCAGGAGTCGCAGCCGCACTCGTGTGCAGGAGCTTTAGTTTAGACGCATGCAGCGGCGAGCGAGCAGCCACGCGCCTGAGCATCTTGTTGGTGAGTGGAGATCGGCGGAGCAGTCGAACGCGGCGACACGCCATCGCGTCCTTACCTTGAGGGGATGCGACGGGAGTGGGCGGTTGAATTATCAGCGAATCAAAAGCGTTTGGTGGCGCTAGCCAAGGGATCTAATCGAAACAGATGACGTTGCAGATCACTTTGCCATTCACCAACAGCTCCTCAATCCGAAATGTTTCGCCACACCACTCAGGTATCCCTGGCAACTTTGAGTCCGCGAGGTTCCTGCCAGTGAACTCACTGCTGCTACTGTAGCTCGCAACAACCGCTCGTCAAGTCGCCAAGGTCTCTTCCCAGCGCGGCTTCGCTGCTTCCTCGTACGTTAAAAGAGCAATTGCCCGCTACATCGAAGACACTCCATAGTTGAAAATATTGCTCGCTGCTGTTGCAGACTGAAAGTGGACAATCCATACACGGGCGAGACCTTCTGCGAGGTCGCTTATGACTCGAAGGCTGAGGCGCACGCCAAGCTCGATGCGGCAGTGAAGGCTCAGCTCGATTGGAAGAACGTGCCACTCAGGGAGCGTCAGGCGCTGTGCACCAAGTGGATTGCCGCCCTCAAGAGCAACTCCGAATCCATTGCACATGAGATCTCTGGCATGATGGGGAAGCCTGTGCAACAAGCTCGCAACGAGGTCAACGGTACCATTGACCGTGCCAAGTACGATGTGCCATAAGCTCAGTTTTGGGGCAATTCTAACCTTGCTTATTTGCTGCATAGGGCTCTCATCTACCTCTCCAACGAGGCCCTCCGCACAGATTCATTCCCGGAAGAGAATGGACTGTTCCGCCAGATCACGCACGATCCTGTCGGCGTCGTTTATGTTATTGTACGTGGTTTGAACTCCTTCTCTTTCACTAGTCGCACCTAATGCTCTGCAACTGGAAACAGGCTCCATGGAACTATCCTCTCATGACAGCAGTCAACTCGATCATCCCCGCTGTTTTGGCCGGTAACTCGGTGCTGCTAAAGCACTCGCCTCGCACTCCTCTATGCGGAGAGCACTATCAAAAGACGTTCGAGCAAGCGGGCTTCCCGAAGAACGTGCTCCAGTTGTCATTTGTTGAGCACGACACGGCTTCAGAGATCATCCAGCGCCCGGAGACGGCATTCGTATCGTTCACGGGGTCTGTCCGAGGGTACGTCTGTCGTGTTTTTCAACTTGTGGGCCCGCTTTCTAATAGTATGGATCCCCCACCACAGCGGACGACAAGTACAACAAGTAGCATCCCAACGCTCCATCGATGTGACTTTGGAGCTGGGCGGAAATGTAGGCCAGCTACCTCTTCTTTGCTTTTGAGTCTCGAGCGCTAATACCTACTACCTTGTTGTAGGACGCTGGATACGTGACTGCTGAAGCTGACGCTGAAGCCGCAGCAGAGGGCCTTGTGGATGGTGTTTGCTACAATGCCGGTCAGTCGTGCTGCGGTGTGGAGCGGATCTACGTCCACGAGTCCAAGTACGACCAATTCTTGGAGAAGGCGAAGAGTTTGTTTGAGGCCTACAACTTGGGTGACCCGACGGACGCCAACACTTCGATGGGTCCGATGGCACTTCCTACTGCTCCGGAAATGCTCGATGCTCATGTGAAGGACGCAGTGGCGAAGGGTGCTCTACAGCTGACGGGAAGCGGAATTGTCTCGGACGCAGCTGGAAAAGGCCGCTTCTACTCGCCTACCCTGCTTGCGAACTGTAATGACTCCATGGGCATCATGACGGAGGAATCCTTCGGACCGATTGTCGGTGTTGAACGTGTGTCATCGGATGCTGAAGCCATCAAGAAAATCAACGACAGCAAGTACGGACTGACAGCGTCGGTATTCTCATCAGACCGTGAGCACGCTATGGCTCTGGGCTCGCAGATTAGCGCTGGAACGGTGTACATGAATCGATGCGACGTGCTTGACCCCTATCTCCCGTGGACTGGCAACCGTGACTCCGGCAAGGGCGTCAGCCTCTCAAAGCACGGATTCCGTGGCGTCACGAAGCTCAAAGCGGTAAGTGCTAGTGCTCATTACTTGCTCTCATTTCTCTACTAACGCTGTGCTTGGTTGGTGTGTAGTGGAACTTCCGTGTTTAGAGTTTACAGAAAACGAAGGTTGCTCTGCAGGTGGATAGATGACTGCAGTGGTGAACAAATTTCAGACAAGAAATCAATCGATTTGGCATGATCCCTTTTATTGTGAACTTCGAAGAGCTACTTCTACTACACATAGTACAACAGTAGAAGTACATGTAGAAGTACATGTAGTAGTGCTGAAGTATTGCCAACGCTGCCGACTAATGTAACGCGGGCTACATATTTGTGTGTTAGATCATGCTTTCTCTACTGTCCTTCCCAACACCTACGAGGAAATCACCAATAGTTTCTGCGTCCTACACCTCGCTAGGGCCTCCGAAAGGGTCGACACGACCCTCGCTCGTCACGTAGGCAGACGTAATACCGCCGTCAACAACGAAGGAGGTGCCAGTAATGTACGACGCATCATCGCTAGCAAGGAAGAGTGCAGCCTTGGCCATCTCTGCAGCCTCTCCGAAACGACCCATAGGAACATGCACCAAACGGCGTTGCTTCTTCTCCTCCGAGTCCAGGAACTTCTGCAACAGCTCGGTGTTGAGCGGACCGGGACATAGGGCATTCACGCGGATGTTCTCGCGAGCGTGGATCGTGGCCAGCTCTCGAGACATGGCAATGACAGCGCCCTTGCTGGATGTGTAGGCGAGCTGGGGCGTGGCTGCGCCTAGGATGCCCACGAACGAGGCCGTGTTGATGACGGAGCCGCCACCGGCACGACGCATGGCCGGGATGCCATACTTGCAGCCGAGAAAGACGCCCTTTACATTGATATTCATGGTAAGATCCCAAACGTCCTCTGGTCCGAGAGTTTCCAAGTCCAGACTAGTTATATATTTTGGTACATACGTATTTTAGGTTGCCGACTCTAGAGCACATACAAATGCTACAGTCGAAGAATCATACAAACAATTTCAAGGCTGCTGGCTGATATTTATCGACCTGGTGACATTCGAGGTTTCTTCTAGAGAGACGCGAAACGAGTGTGGCGATCAATTCAGTGTCGGTATTGTCTTATGAAATTTTCGCTCAGACATATTTATCGACCTGGAGACATATTAGCACGAGGAATCATGCATACATGTATTAATTTCATTCTCCAATTTGCAACGAAAAGCGCAGATGATGGAGGATCAAGACCGACTTGCACGGCAGTATCTCGAAATACCTATTGAGTACAGTAGCTGCTTGGAGACCCACATCCCGTTTATGATGAGGCGGGCGAGTATATGTTTGAGCTGTCACCAATGACCGACGAGGATGAACATCACAATTTGCACCCAAATTCCACTACTGGCTATTTCAACATCCCCATATCTGAAATCGAGGCCATTTCGTCTGTAAATATGGATTTACTAGTACTTCGATTGGAGATCGAGGATCGTATCTACCAAATGAGCTCGTGATCGGCAAAAATTACCCGCCAGACCAGCTAAGACTTATTTTACGCCATGCACTTACGGGTTTGCTTCCTGAGACAAACTTCCTTCATGACGTGGAGAATGCAATGCGCAACAGACTCCGACGTTTTCGCATGCGTTATCACGCCCGCGGTATGACGAGATACGCTCGAGACCGATGTCGTCACAGTGAGTCTTTTGAATACGTCACATTCACAAGAGATTCACTAAATGTGCAGGAAGTCTTCACATTGATGAGAGACGATGCAAATCGCGGTCGTCGATCCGCGCGGAATGTAGTTGCTCGCGAAGACAGACGGCGCCAGCGTGAGATTCAAGATGAGATGACCGAGTGTAGACGCCGTCAGCGTGCTGTTACAGAGCACTGTCGAAGCTCGCACCGGGCTGCAGTGCGAGCGCTTCATCGTCGCTTGCTACGCGATCGTGCGTCGCCAGAACAATGTGCCCGTCAGATACAGCAGCTGCGAGCAAGACAGGAACGCCGAACTGAGGGTCTTCGACTTCAACTTGCAAGAGAGAGAGAGAGATTCGAGGCATATCTGCAGGATATAATTCCTCGAACGAACACCGAGTTAATATATAGGAACGAGATTGTAGCCGCGTTGGTAGCGCCGGAGATTTTGCTTCCGGCCTTACAAGACCAAAATGCTGTACGTTTACGCTTAGCTGGGGTTGAAGTATAGATCTGAACTTAAAGTAATACACGTAGTAAATTTGTTTCTTATACCGGTTATTAAGAAAATAACGCGCTTCTAATTTGTGACCAGCTGGAAATATTTGCTCTGGAAAATCGAATTCTAAAGTCAACATTTGACTTTAGAATTCGATTTAGGAGCGATTTAAGGAGCTACGCATCGCCAAGCAAGAGCTTCCTTCGGCAAGGGCGAAGAGATCAAATCCTGGGAGTACCAGTCTCGCCCGAAGACGTCGAGATCAAGATCTCGCACTGCGGCATCTGCGGCTCAGACCTGCACACGCTTGACAGCGGCTGGGGACAGACCACGTATCCGTGCGTGGTGGGACACGAGATCGTCGGCGAAGTTACGCAGGCTGGTCCCGACATCAAGGGCCTGCAGGTCGGCGACCGTGTGGGTGTCGGAGCGCTGGTGTCGGCGTGTCTGAACAAGGACGTGTGCCGCACGAGTTTGCGATCAAGATCCCGGATAACATTCCGTCGGACGTGGCTGCTCCTCTGATGTGTGCCGGCACGACGGTGTTCACGCCGTTTAAGGAAGCCGGCATCAAGGAGGGTGACCGTGTCGACATCGTGGGCATTGGCGGCCTGTGCCACATTGCCATCCAGTTCGCCAAGGCTATGGGTGCCGCCTCCGTGACGGCGTTCTCGCGCTCCAACTAAAAGGAGCAGGAGGTGCGCGGCCTGGGAGCCGACGAGTTCGTGGTGTACAAGGGCGAATGCGGCGATAGATAAGGTCGTACGATGCGGAGCGATCGACGCTGCGCTTTGTGGCCTTGACAAGCATGTTGGCGTACAACTGGCCAGCGGTGGTGGCACCACCAGCCTCCAGCACATCTCGGCCCGTTTTCACATAGCCGTCAATCACCAGGTATCGGATGCCGTCTTGATCATCAGGAGTCGCAGCCGCACTCGTGTGCAGGAGCTTTAGTTTAGACGCATGCAGCGGCGAGCGAGCAGCCACGCGCCTGAGCATCTTGTTGGTGAGTGGAGATCGGCGGAGCAGTCGAACGCGGCGACACGCCATCGCGTCCTTACCTTGAGGGGATGCGACGGGAGTGGGCGGTTGAATTATCAGCGAATCAAAAGCGTTTGGTGGCGCTAGCCAAGGGAACAGATGACGTTGCAGATCACTTTGCCATTCACCAACAGCTCCTCAATCCGAAATGTTTCGCCACACCACTCAGGTATCCCTGGCAACTTTGAGTCCGCGAGGTTCCTGCCAGTGAACTCACTGCTGCTACTGTAGCTCGCAACAACCGCTCGTCAAGTCGCCAAGGTCTCTTCCCAGCGCGGCTTCGCTGCTTCCTCGTACGTTAAAAGAGCAATTGCCCGCTACATCGAAGACACTCCATAGTTGAAAATATTGCTCGCTGCTGTTGCAGACTGAAAGTGGACAATCCATACACGGGCGAGACCTTCTGCGAGGTCGCTTATGACTCGAAGGCTGAGGCGCACGCCAAGCTCGATGCGGCAGTGAAGGCTCAGCTCGATTGGAAGAACGTGCCACTCAGGGAGCGTCAGGCGCTGTGCACCAAGTGGATTGCCGCCCTCAAGAGCAACTCCGAATCCATTGCACATGAGATCTCTGGCATGATGGGGAAGCCTGTGCAACAAGCTCGCAACGAGGTCAACGGTACCATTGACCGTGCCAAGTACGATGTGCCATAAGCTCAGTTTTGGGGCAATTCTAACCTTGCTTATTTGCTGCATAGGGCTCTCATCTACCTCTCCAACGAGGCCCTCCGCACAGATTCATTCCCGGAAGAGAATGGACTGTTCCGCCAGATCACGCACGATCCTGTCGGCGTCGTTTATGTTATTGTACGTGGTTTGAACTCCTTCTCTTTCACTAGTCGCACCTAATGCTCTGCAACTGGAAACAGGCTCCATGGAACTATCCTCTCATGACAGCAGTCAACTCGATCATCCCCGCTGTTTTGGCCGGTAACTCGGTGCTGCTAAAGCACTCGCCTCGCACTCCTCTATGCGGAGAGCACTATCAAAAGACGTTCGAGCAAGCGGGCTTCCCGAAGAACGTGCTCCAGTTGTCATTTGTTGAGCACGACACGGCTTCAGAGATCATCCAGCGCCCGGAGACGGCATTCGTATCGTTCACGGGGTCTGTCCGAGGGTACGTCTGTCGTGTTTTTCAACTTGTGGGCCCGCTTTCTAATACATGTAGTATGGATCCCCCACCACAGCGGACGACAAGTACAACAAGTAGCATCCCAACGCTCCATCGATGTGACTTTGGAGCTGGGCGGAAATGTAGGCCAGCTACCTCTTCTTTGCTTTTGAGTCTCGAGCGCTAATACCTACTACCTTGTTGTAGGACGCTGGATACGTGACTGCTGAAGCTGACGCTGAAGCCGCAGCAGAGGGCCTTGTGGATGGTGTTTGCTACAATGCCGGTCAGTCGTGCTGCGGTGTGGAGCGGATCTACGTCCACGAGTCCAAGTACGACCAATTCTTGGAGAAGGCGAAGAGTTTGTTTGAGGCCTACAACTTGGGTGACCCGACGGACGCCAACACTTCGATGGGTCCGATGGCACTTCCTACTGCTCCGGAAATGCTCGATGCTCATGTGAAGGACGCAGTGGCGAAGGGTGCTCTACAGCTGACGGGAAGCGGAATTGTCTCGGACGCAGCTGGAAAAGGCCGCTTCTACTCGCCTACCCTGCTTGCGAACTGTAATGACTCCATGGGCATCATGACGGAGGAATCCTTCGGACCGATTGTCGGTGTTGAACGTGTGTCATCGGATGCTGAAGCCATCAAGAAAATCAACGACAGCAAGTACGGACTGACAGCGTCGGTATTCTCATCAGACCGTGAGCACGCTATGGCTCTGGGCTCGCAGATTAGCGCTGGAACGGTGTACATGAATCGATGCGACGTGCTTGACCCCTATCTCCCGTGGACTGGCAACCGTGACTCCGGCAAGGGCGTCAGCCTCTCAAAGCACGGATTCCGTGGCGTCACGAAGCTCAAAGCGGTAAGTGCTAGTGCTCATTACTTGCTCTCATTTCTCTACTAACGCTGTGCTTGGTTGGTGTGTAGTGGAACTTCCGTGTTTAGAGTTTACAGAAAACGAAGGTTGCTCTGCAGGTGGATAGATGACTGCAGTGGTGAACAAATTTCAGACAAGAAATCAATCGATTTGGCATGATCCCTTTTATTGTGAACTTCGAAGAGCTACTTCTACTACACATAGTACAACAGTAGAAGTACATGTAGAAGTACATGTAGTAGTGCTGAAGTATTGCCAACGCTGCCGACTAATGTAACGCGGGCTACATATTTGTGTGTTAGATCATGCTTTCTCTACTGTCCTTCCCAACACCTACGAGGAAATCACCAATAGTTTCTGCGTCCTACACCTCGCTAGGGCCTCCGAAAGGGTCGACACGACCCTCGCTCGTCACGTAGGCAGACGTAATACCGCCGTCAACAACGAAGGAGGTGCCAGTAATGTACGACGCATCATCGCTAGCAAGGAAGAGTGCAGCCTTGGCCATCTCTGCAGCCTCTCCGAAACGACCCATAGGAACATGCACCAAACGGCGTTGCTTCTTCTCCTCCGAGTCCAGGAACTTCTGCAACAGCTCGGTGTTGAGCGGACCGGGACATAGGGCATTCACGCGGATGTTCTCGCGAGCGTGGATCGTGGCCAGCTCTCGAGACATGGCAATGACAGCGCCCTTGCTGGATGTGTAGGCGAGCTGGGGCGTGGCTGCGCCTAGGATGCCCACGAACGAGGCCGTGTTGATGACGGAGCCGCCACCGGCACGACGCATGGCCGGGATGCCATACTTGCAGCCGAGAAAGACGCCCTTTACACTTGATATTCATGGTAAGATCCCAAACGTCCTCTGGTCCGAGAGTTTCCAAGTCCAGACTAGTTATATATTTTGGTACATACGTATTTTAGGTTGCCGACTCTAGAGCACATACAAATGCTACAGTCGAAGAATCATACAAACAATTTCAAGGCTGCTGGCTGATATTTATCGACCTGGTGACATTCGAGGTTTCTTCTAGAGAGACGCGAAACGAGTGTGGCGATCAATTCAGTGTCGGTATTGTCTTATGAAATTTTCGCTCAGACATATTTATCGACCTGGAGACATATTAGCACGAGGAATCATGCATACATGTATTAATTTCATTCTCCAATTTGCAACGAAAAGCGCAGATGATGGAGGATCAAGACCGACTTGCACGGCAGTATCTCGAAATACCTATTGAGTACAGTAGCTGCTTGGAGACCCACATCCCGTTTATGATGAGGCGGGCGAGTATATGTTTGAGCTGTCACCAATGACCGACGAGGATGAACATCACAATTTGCACCCAAATTCCACTACTGGCTATTTCAACATCCCCATATCTGAAATCGAGAACTACCGAGGCCATTTCGTCTGTAAATATGGATTTACTAGTACTTCGATTGGAGATCGAGGATCGTATCTACCAAATGAGCTCGTGATCGGCAAAAATTACCCGCCAGACCAGCTAAGACTTATTTTACGCCATGCACTTACGGGTTTGCTTCCTGAGACAAACTTCCTTCATGACGTGGAGAATGCAATGCGCAACAGACTCCGACGTTTTCGCATGCGTTATCACGCCCGCGGTATGACGAGATACGCTCGAGACCGATGTCGTCACAGTGAGTCTTTTGAATACGTCACATTCACAAGAGATTCACTAAATGTGCAGGAAGTCTTCACATTGATGAGAGACGATGCAAATCGCGGTCGTCGATCCGCGCGGAATGTAGTTGCTCGCGAAGACAGACGGCGCCAGCGTGAGATTCAAGATGAGATGACCGAGTGTAGACGCCGTCAGCGTGCTGTTACAGAGCACTGTCGAAGCTCGCACCGGGCTGCAGTGCGAGCGCTTCATCGTCGCTTGCTACGCGATCGTGCGTCGCCAGAACAATGTGCCCGTCAGATACAGCAGCTGCGAGCAAGACAGGAACGCCGAACTGAGGGTCTTCGACTTCAACTTGCAAGAGAGAGAGAGAGATTCGAGGCATATCTGCAGGATATAATTCCTCGAACGAACACCGAGTTAATATATAGGAACGAGATTGTAGCCGCGTTGGTAGCGCCGGAGATTTTGCTTCCGGCCTTACAAGACCAAAATGCTGTACGTTTACGCTTAGCTGGGGTTGAAGTATAGATCTGAACTTAAAGTAATACACGTAGTAAATTTGTTTCTTATACCGGTTATTAAGAAAATAACGCGCTTCTAATTTGTGACCAGCTGGAAATATTTGCTCTGGAAAATCGAATTCTAAAGTCAACATTTGACTTTAGAATTCGATTTAGGAGCGATTTAAGGAGCTACGCATCGCCAAGCAAGAGCTTCCTTCGGCAAGGGCGAAGAGATCAAATCCTGGGAGTACCAGTCTCGCCCGCTCGGCGCCGAAGACGTCGAGATCAAGATCTCGCACTGCGGCATCTGCGGCTCAGACCTGCACACGCTTGACAGCGGCTGGGGACAGACCACGTATCCGTGCGTGGTGGGACACGAGATCGTCGGCGAAGTTACGCAGGCTGGTCCCGACATCAAGGGCCTGCAGGTCGGCGACCGTGTGGGTGTCGGAGCGCTGGTGTCGGCGTGTCTGAACAAGGACCCCGAGGCTCCGTGTGCCGCACGAGTTTGCGATCAAGATCCCGGATAACATTCCGTCGGACGTGGCTGCTCCTCTGATGTGTGCCGGCACGACGGTGTTCACGCCGTTTAAGGAAGCCGGCATCAAGGAGGGTGACCGTGTCGACATCGTGGGCATTGGCGGCCTGTGCCACATTGCCATCCAGTTCGCCAAGGCTATGGGTGCCGCCTCCGTGACGGCGTTCTCGCGCTCCAACTAAAAGGAGCAGGAGGTGCGCGGCCTGGGAGCCGACGAGTTCGTGGTGTACAAGGGCGAATGCGGCGATAGATAAGGTCGTACGATGCGGAGCGATCGACGCTGCGCTTTGTGGCCTTGACAAGCATGTTGGCGTACAACTGGCCAGCGGTGGTGGCACCACCAGCCTCCAGCACATCTCGGCCCGTTTTCACATAGCCGTCAATCACCAGGTATCGGATGCCGTCTTGATCATCAGGAGTCGCAGCCGCACTCGTGTGCAGGAGCTTTAGTTTAGACGCATGCAGCGGCGAGCGAGCAGCCACGCGCCTGAGCATCTTGTTGGTGAGTGGAGATCGGCGGAGCAGTCGAACGCGGCGACACGCCATCGCGTCCTTACCTTGAGGGGATGCGACGGGAGTGGGCGGTTGAATTATCAGCGAATCAAAAGCGTTTGGTGGCGCTAGCCAAGGGATCTAATCGAAACAGATGACGTTGCAGATCACTTTGCCATTCACCAACAGCTCCTCAATCCGAAATGTTTCGCCACACCACTCAGGTATCCCTGGCAACTTTGAGTCCGCGAGGTTCCTGCCAGTGAACTCACTGCTGCTACTGTAGCTCGCAACAACCGCTCGTCAAGTCGCCAAGGTCTCTTCCCAGCGCGGCTTCGCTGCTTCCTCGTACGTTAAAAGAGCAATTGCCCGCTACATCGAAGACACTCCATAGTTGAAAATATTGCTCGCTGCTGTTGCAGACTGAAAGTGGACAATCCATACACGGGCGAGACCTTCTGCGAGGTCGCTTATGACTCGAAGGCTGAGGCGCACGCCAAGCTCGATGCGGCAGTGAAGGCTCAGCTCGATTGGAAGAACGTGCCACTCAGGGAGCGTCAGGCGCTGTGCACCAAGTGGATTGCCGCCCTCAAGAGCAACTCCGAATCCATTGCACATGAGATCTCTGGCATGATGGGGAAGCCTGTGCAACAAGCTCGCAACGAGGTCAACGGTACCATTGACCGTGCCAAGTACGATGTGCCATAAGCTCAGTTTTGGGGCAATTCTAACCTTGCTTATTTGCTGCATAGGGCTCTCATCTACCTCTCCAACGAGGCCCTCCGCACAGATTCATTCCCGGAAGAGAATGGACTGTTCCGCCAGATCACGCACGATCCTGTCGGCGTCGTTTATGTTATTGTACGTGGTTTGAACTCCTTCTCTTTCACTAGTCGCACCTAATGCTCTGCAACTGGAAACAGGCTCCATGGAACTATCCTCTCATGACAGCAGTCAACTCGATCATCCCCGCTGTTTTGGCCGGTAACTCGGTGCTGCTAAAGCACTCGCCTCGCACTCCTCTATGCGGAGAGCACTATCAAAAGACGTTCGAGCAAGCGGGCTTCCCGAAGAACGTGCTCCAGTCGTCATTTGTTGAGCACGACACGGCTTCAGAGATCATCCAGCGCCCGGAGACGGCATTCGTATCGTTTACGGGGTCTGTCCGAGGGTACGTCTGTCGTGTTTTTCAACTTGTGGGCCCGCTTTCTAATAGTATGAATCCCCCACCACAGCGGACGACAAGTACAACAAGTAGCATCCCAACGCTCCATCGATGTGACTTTGGAGCTGGGCGGAAATGTAGGCCAGCTACCGCTTCTTTGCTTTTGAGTCTCGAGCGCTAATACCTACTACCTTGTTGTAGGACGCTGGATACGTGACTGCTGAAGCTGACGCTGAAGCCGCAGCAGAGGGCCTTGTGGATGGTGTTTGCTACAATGCCGGTCAGTCGTGCTGCGGTGTGGAGCGGATCTACGTCCACGAGTCCAAGTACGACCAATTCTTGGAGAAGGCGAAGAGTTTGTTTGAGGCCTACAACTTGGGTGACTCGACGGACGCCAACACTTCGATGGGTCCGATGGCACTTCCTACTGCTCCGGAAATGCTCGATGCTCATGTGAAGGACGCAGTGGCGAAGGGTGCTCTACAGCTGACGGGAAGCGGAATCTCGGACGCAGCTGGAAAAGGCCGCTTCTACTCGCCTACCCTGCTTGCGAACTGTAATGACTCCATGGGCATCATGACGGAGGAATCCTTCGGACCGATTGTCGGTGTTGAACGTGTGTCATCGGATGCTGAAGCCATCAAGAAAATCAACGACAGCAAGTACGGACTGACAGCGTCGGTATTCTCATCAGACCGTGAGCACGCTATGGCTCTGGGCTCGCAGATTAGCGCTGGAACGGTGTACATGAATCGATGCGACGTGCTTGACCCCTATCTCCCGTGGACTGGCAACCGTGACTCCGGCAAGGGCGTCAGCCTCTCAAAGCACGGATTCCGTGGCGTCACGAAGCTCAAAGCGGTAAGTGCTAGTGTTCATTACTTGCTCTCATTTCTCTACTAACGCTGTGCTTGGTTGGTGTGTAGTGGAACTTCCGTGTTTAGAGTTTACAGAAAACGAAGGTTGCTCTGCAGGTGGATAGATGACTGCAGTGGTGAACAAATTTCAGACAAGAAATCAATCGATTTGGCATGATCCCTTTTATTGTGAACTTCGAAGAGCTACTTCTACTACACATAGTACAACAGTAGAAGTACATGTAGAAGTACATGTAGTAGTGCTGAAGTATTGCCAACGCTGCCGACTAATGTAACGCGGGCTACATATTTGTGTGTTAGATCATGCTTTCTCTACTGTCCTTCCCAACACCTACGAGGAAATCACCAATAGTTTCTGCGTCCTACACCTCGCTAGGGCCTCCGAAAGGGTCGACACGACCCTCGCTCGTCACGTAGGCAGACGTAATACCGCCGTCAACAACGAAGGAGGTGCCAGTAATGTACGACGCATCATCGCTAGCAAGGAAGAGTGCAGCCTTGGCCATCTCTGCAGCCTCTCCGAAACGACCCATAGGAACATGCACCAAACGGCGTTGCTTCTTCTCCTCCGAGTCCAGGAACTTCTGCAACAGCTCGGTGTTGAGCGGACCGGGACATAGGGCATTCACGCGGATGTTCTCGCGAGCGTGGATCGTGGCCAGCTCTCGAGACATGGCAATGACAGCGCCCTTGCTGGATGTGTAGGCGAGCTGGGGCGTGGCTGCGCCTAGGATGCCCACGAACGAGGCCGTGTTGATGACGGAGCCGCCACCGGCACGACGCATGGCCGGGATGCCATACTTGCAGCCGAGAAAGACGCCCTTTACATTGATATTCATGGTAAGATCCCAAACGTCCTCTGGTCCGAGAGTTTCCAAGTCCAGACTAGTTATATATTTTGGTACATACGTATTTTAGGTTGCCGACTCTAGAGCACATACAAATGCTACAGTCGAAGAATCATACAAACAATTTCAAGGCTGCTGGCTGATATTTATCGACCTGGTGACATTCGAGGTTTCTTCTAGAGAGACGCGAAACGAGTGTGGCGATCAATTCAGTGTCGGTATTGTCTTATGAAATTTTCGCTCAGACATATTTATCGACCTGGAGACATATTAGCACGAGGAATCATGCATACATGTATTAATTTCATTCTCCAATTTGCAACGAAAAGCGCAGATGATGGAGGATCAAGACCGACTTGCACGGCAGTATCTCGAAATACCTATTGAGTACAGTAGGCCGAACGTACTGCTTGGAGACCCACATCCCGTTTATGATGAGGCGGGCGAGTATATGTTTGAGCTGTCACCAATGACCGACGAGGATGAACATCACAATTTGCACCCAAATTCCACTACTGGCTATTTCAACATCCCCATATCTGAAATCGAGAACTACCGAGGCCATTTCGTCTGTAAATATGGATTTACTAGTACTTCGATTGGAGATCGAGGATCGTATCTACCAAATGAGCTCGTGATCGGCAAAAATTACCCGCCAGACCAGCTAAGACTTATTTTACGCCATGCACTTACGGGTTTGCTTCCTGAGACAAACTTCCTTCATGACGTGGAGAATGCAATGCGCAACAGACTCCGACGTTTTCGCATGCGTTATCACGCCCGCGGTATGACGAGATACGCTCGAGACCGATGTCGTCACAGTGAGTCTTTTGAATACGTCACATTCACAAGAGATTCACTAAATGTGCAGGAAGTCTTCACATTGATGAGAGACGATGCAAATCGCGGTCGTCGATCCGCGCGGAATGTAGTTGCTCGCGAAGACAGACGGCGCCAGCGTGAGATTCAAGATGAGATGACCGAGTGTAGACGCCGTCAGCGTGCTGTTACAGAGCACTGTCGAAGCTCGCACCGGGCTGCAGTGCGAGCGCTTCATCGTCGCTTGCTACGCGATCGTGCGTCGCCAGAACAATGTGCCCGTCAGATACAGCAGCTGCGAGCAAGACAGGAACGCCGAACTGAGGGTCTTCGACTTCAACTTGCAAGAGAGAGAGAGAGATTCGAGGCATATCTGCAGGATATAATTCCTCGAACGAACACCGAGTTAATATATAGGAACGAGATTGTAGCCGCGTTGGTAGCGCCGGAGATTTTGCTTCCGGCCTTACAAGACCAAAATGCTGTACGTTTACGCTTAGCTGGGGTTGAAGTATAGATCTGAACTTAAAGTAATACACGTAGTAAATTTGTTTCTTATACCGGTTATTAAGAAAATAACGCGCTTCTAATTTGTGACCAGCTGGAAATATTTGCTCTGGAAAATCGAATTCTAAAGTCAACATTTGACTTTAGAATTCGATTTAGGAGCGATTTAAGGAGCTACGCATCGCCAAGCAAGAGCTTCCTTCGGCAAATCAAATCCTGGGAGTACCAGTCTCGCCCGCTCGGCGCCGAAGACGTCGAGATCAAGATCTCGCACTGCGGCATCTGCGGCTCAGACCTGCACACGCTTGACAGCGGCTGGGGACAGACCACGTATCCGTGCGTGGTGGGACACGAGATCGTCGGCGAAGTTACGCAGGCTGGTCCCGACATCAAGGGCCTGCAGGTCGGCGACCGTGTGGGTGTCGGAGCGCTGGTGTCGGCGTGTCTGAACAAGGACCCCGAGGCTCCGTGTGCCGCACGAGTTTGCGATCAAGATCCCGGATAACATTCCGTCGGACGTGGCTGCTCCTCTGATGTGTGCCGGCACGACGGTGTTCACGCCGTTTAAGGAAGCCGGCATCAAGGAGGGTGACCGTGTCGACATCGTGGGCATTGGCGGCCTGTGCCACATTGCCATCCAGTTCGCCAAGGCTATGGGTGCCGCCTCCGTGACGGCGTTCTCGCGCTCCAACTAAAAGGAGCAGGAGGTGCGCGGCCTGGGAGCCGACGAGTTCGTGGTGTACAAGGGCGAATGCGGCGATAGATAAGGTCGTACGATGCGGAGCGATCGACGCTGCGCTTTGTGGCCTTGACAAGCATGTTGGCGTACAACTGGCCAGCGGTGGTGGCACCACCAGCCTCCAGCACATCTCGGCCCGTTTTCACATAGCCGTCAATCACCAGGTATCGGATGCCGTCTTGATCATCAGGAGTCGCAGCCGCACTCGTGTGCAGGAGCTTAAGTTTAGACGCATGCAGCGGCGAGCGAGCAGCCACGCGCCTGAGCATCTTGTTAGTGAGTGGAGATCGGCGGAGCAGTCGAACGCGGCGACACGCCATCGCGTCCTTACCTTGAGGGGATGCGACGGGAGTGGGCGGTTGAATTATCAGCGAATCAAAAGCGTTTGGTGGCGCTAGCCAAGGGATCTAATCGAAACAGATGACGTTGCAGATCACTTTGCCATTCACCAACAGCTCCTCAATCCGAAATGTTTCGCCACACCACTCAGGTATCCCTGGCAACTTTGAGTCCGCGAGGTTCCTGCCAGTGAACTCACTGCTGCTACTGTAGCTCGCAACAACCGCTCGTCAAGTCGCCAAGGTCTCTTCCCAGCGCGGCTTCGCTGCTTCCTCGTACGTTAAAAGAGCAATTGCCCGCTACATCGAAGACACTCCATAGTTGAAAATATTGCTCGCTGCTGTTGCAGACTGAAAGTGGACAATCCATACACGGGCGAGACCTTCTGCGAGGTCGCTTATGACTCGAAGGCTGAGGCGCACGCCAAGCTCGATGCGGCAGTGAAGGCTCAGCTCGATTGGAAGAACGTGCCACTCAGGGAGCGTCAGGCGCTGTGCACCAAGTGGATTGCCGCCCTCAAGAGCAACTCCGAATCCATTGCACATGAGATCTCTGGCATGATGGGGAAGCCTGTGCAACAAGCTCGCAACGAGGTCAACGGTACCATTGACCGTGCCAAGTACGATGTGCCATAAGCTCAGTTTTGGGGCAATTCTAACCTTGCTTATTTGCTGCATAGGGCTCTCATCTACCTCTCCAACGAGGCCCTCCGCACAGATTCATTCCCGGAAGAGAATGGACTGTTCCGCCAGATCACGCACGATCCTGTCGGCGTCGTTTATGTTATTGTACGTGGTTTGAACTCCTTCTCTTTCACTAGTCGCACCTAATGCTCTGCAACTGGAAACAGGCTCCATGGAACTATCCTCTCATGACAGCAGTCAACTCGATCATCCCCGCTGTTTTGGCCGGTAACTCGGTGCTGCTAAAGCACTCGCCTCGCACTCCTCTATGCGGAGAGCACTATCAAAAGACGTTCGAGCAAGCGGGCTTCCCGAAGAACGTGCTCCAGTTGTCATTTGTTGAGCACGACACGGCTTCAGAGATCATCCAGCGCCCGGAGACGGCATTCGTATCGTTCACGGGGTCTGTCCGAGGGTACGTCTGTCGTGTTTTTCAACTTGTGGGCCCGCTTTCTAATAGTATGGATCCCCCACCACAGCGGACGACAAGTACAACAAGTAGCATCCCAACGCTCCATCGATGTGACTTTGGAGCTGGGCGGAAATGTAGGCCAGCTACCGCTTCTTTGCTTTTGAGTCTCGAGCGCTAATACCTACTACCTTGTTGTAGGACGCTGGATACGTGACTGCTGAAGCTGACGCTGAAGCCGCAGCAGAGGGCCTTGTGGATGGTGTTTGCTACAATGCCGGTCAGTCGTGCTGCGGTGTGGAGCGGATCTACGTCCACGAGTCCAAGTACGACCAATTCTTGGAGAAGGCGAAGAGTTTGTTTGAGGCCTACAACTTGGGTGACCCGACGGACGCCAACACTTCGATGGGTCCGATGGCACTTCCTACTGCTCCGGAAATGCTCGATGCTCATGTGAAGGACGCAGTGGCGAAGGGTGCTCTACAGCTGACGGGAAGCGGAATCTCGGACGCAGCTGGAAAAGGCCGCTTCTACTCGCCTACCCTGCTTGCGAACTGTAATGACTCCATGGGCATCATGACGGAGGAATCCTTCGGACCGATTGTCGGTGTTGAACGTGTGTCATCGGATGCTGAAGCCATCAAGAAAATCAACGACAGCAAGTACGGACTGACAGCGTCGGTATTCTCATCAGACCGTGAGCACGCTATGGCTCTGGGCTCGCAGATTAGCGCTGGAACGGTGTACATGAATCGATGCGACGTGCTTGACCCCTATCTCCCGTGGACTGGCAACCGTGACTCCGGCAAGGGCGTCAGCCTCTCAAAGCACGGATTCCGTGGCGTCACGAAGCTCAAAGCGGTAAGTGCTAGTGTTCATTACTTGCTCTCATTTCTCTACTAACGCTGTGCTTGGTTGGTGTGTAGTGGAACTTCCGTGTTTAGAGTTTACAGAAAACGAAGGTTGCTCTGCAGGTGGATAGATGACTGCAGTGGTGAACAAATTTCAGACAAGAAATCAATCGATTTGGCATGATCCCTTTTATTGTGAACTTCGAAGAGCTACTTCTACTACACATAGTACAACAGTAGAAGTACATGTAGAAGTACATGTAGTAGTGCTGAAGTATTGCCAACGCTGCCGACTAATGTAACGCGGGCTACATATTTGTGTGTTAGATCATGCTTTCTCTACTGTCCTTCCCAACACCTACGAGGAAATCACCAATAGTTTCTGCGTCCTACACCTCGCTAGGGCCTCCGAAAGGGTCGACACGACCCTCGCTCGTCACGTAGGCAGATGTAATACCGCCGTCAACAACGAAGGAGGTGCCAGTAATGTACGACGCATCATCGCTAGCAAGGAAGAGTGCAGCCTTGGCCATCTCTGCAGCCTCTCCGAAACGACCCATAGGCACATGCACCAAACGGCGTTGCTTCTTCTCCTCCGAGTCCAGGAACTTCTGCAACAGCTCGGTGTTGAGCGGACCGGGACATAGGGCATTCACGCGGATGTTCTCGCGAGCGTGGATCGTGGCCAGCTCTCGAGACATGGCAATGACAGCGCCCTTGCTGGATGTGTAGGCGAGCTGGGGCGTGGCTGCGCCTAGGATGCCCACGAACGAGGCCGTGTTGATGACGGAGCCGCCACCGGCACGACGCATGGCCGGGATGCCATACTTGCAGCCGAGAAAGACGCCCTTTACATTGATATTCATGGTAAGATCCCAAACGTCCTCCTGGGTGGCGATGGCGTCGTCGTCCGCGCTGTGCATAATGCCGGCGTTGTTGAAGAGGACGTTGAGCGCACCGAACTCCTTTTCGGCCACGTTCACCATGTTTTCCACATCGCTGGCCTTGGACACGTCGGCCTTGATAGCCAGAGCCACCGTGTCGCTCCGGTGCAGACCACCAACGCACGGGAAGGCTCCGAGGCCTTCTCTCTTGCCAAGCTTCTTGAGCTCTTCTTGCACGATCTTGACGGTCTCCGCCGCGGCGTCCGCGTTCAGGTCGGCGCACACAACTCCCTTAGCGCCCTGCTTGGCGAACAGAATGGCCGATTTACGGCCGATGCCGCCAGCGGCACCCGTGATCACGGCCACTTGGCCAGCCAGTCGACTTCCGATGACACTCATAGTGGGGGTGGAGGGGAGAGGTTTCTGCGGAGATACAGCGGGTATAACGCACTTGCGATAGTGAACGTCACATCAAGATAGGATAAGGCTGCAGTCACCGGAATATTGTGTAGCGAACTTTGGATGAGGTGATAAGCGACGCGGCCATCGTCATGACTCATGACTCATGAGATCCAATAAGGATAGAGGGACTCCTCCAGGCACCGTGCTTGAATCCTGCTTGGCAAGCAAAGCAGTGCTTGCTGCATGCTGCCAGCAATGATTGCTGGGCCAGCGTTGCTGGTACGATCTGTACATGTACTACAGAGTCTGTAACAGACCTGTAGACCAGACTCGGGTCGCACCCAGTACCATCACAAATTTGATATTGACATGTGATCGTAGCTCATGGTCAAGGTCACTTCATCGAGTCCGATGTTACCTGTAGTAATTGGATCTTGTCTGCATGGGCCTTTGGCGTTGTCTTTCAAAAAAACTCTCTTCCGAAGCGCGTTTAGTAACTAAACGCGAGCTAAATTAGTTCACCATGCAACTTTGCATGGAAGCTTTCGCAGTGTTGCTCATCGTCCAATAGTGTCGAGCTCCTGGACGTTCGTTGCCAGGTTCTCGTATCAGTGTGACTGCCAGCACTCCTGGACGATCAGAGGACCACGACTAACATGTACATGTACTGTAAGCTGCTGATGGTGTCCTACCGCAACCTCCACCATCTGCACAATCCTCGTCACCGTCAGCACATTCGCGTCACCGATCTTTGAAGATGTGCACTTCAACTTGCGCAAACTGAGAATGATGTTCTGTACACCATATTATCAGTCGAGGTAAGCGACGTCACTCTCGCAATTGCACCAAGACCGTATATCCATCATGCTGACTCGCTTCTCCCGACGTGCGTGTCTCCAGTCGACCGTCGCCTCGCGCGCGCTGAGCTCGGCAGCGTCTCCTTCCCCGCTGAAAGTACTGGTCATCGATGGTTACTCGCCTGAGGGCCGCGCGGACCTTGAAGCTGGTGGCGCCAGCACGGCTGGAAAGCTCTACATCGACCTGCTCAACAATTCGGCACCTGCTGGTGTGGAAGTAGCTTCGGATGTTGTTTATCCCGCGGACAGCGACTTCCAGACACCCGAACTGTCCAAGGTGAGGTGCAGAGCTTTGAACACTTGCAACGAGAACTGACCCATTTTTTTCTCTCTCTGGGCTGACAGTATCACGCAGTGGCGTGGACGGGCTGCTCATTGACAATCCACGATGCCGAAGATATTCGTGTTACGAAGCAGATTGACTTTGCCAAGAAAGTCTTCGAGGCAGGTGAGTATTCGCAACTACTCGCGAGCTTACGGATAAACGCAGCTAACATGAGGTGTTGTAGGTATTCCGCAGTACGGTAGCTGCTGGGCGGCTCAGATCGCGGTGGCTGCTGCTGGAGGTCACTGCGGGCCCAACCCACGTGGCCGCGAGATGGGCATTGCGCGCAAGATCGAGTTGTCTCCGGAGGGCCGGGCACACCCGATGTTCGAGGGCAAGCCGTCGGTCTTCGATGCGTTCACGAGCCACAACGATGAAGTGACCCACATGCCTCCAGGGGGACTTAACCTGGGCGGTAACGACTTCACAGCAGTACAGGCTGTAGCTGTGCGCCACAAGAAGGGAAATTTCTGGGCTGTGCAATACCACCCGGAGTACGACCTGCACGAGCTTGCCCGACTGACGTACTGCCGCCGAGCTAAGCTTGTGGGACTGGGATTCTTCGCAGACATGAAGAGCGCCGACCAATATGTAGACGACCTTGAGAATCTGCACATCGATCCGTCCCGCTACGACATTGCATGGCGCCTCGGGCTAGACGCCGACGTGATGGACGAGAACATTCGCCACTGTGAGACGCGCAACTTCATCAAGTATCTCGCGCTTCCTCACAAGGCAGCGGTCGAAGGCAAGTAAGCAGATGTCGATGAAGAAATCGTCGAAACTCAAAGAAACCAATAGACGGTGGATTTTGAGCTAAATTGGTAGAATCACGATGCCTAGGGCTAAAAATGCAGAATAAATCCTGGTTCCACGAGGGTTAATAGACGCCGAACCCGCACGATGAAGGACGGTGATTTTGCAGAAGTCGATGCCATGGTCTCTGTGGAGTCTTGTGGCAGTCCCAGCTTACCCACACATGGTGGAGCTTGTCTGCTCTTCTCGATTCAATTTTACGTGGATCGGGTCACGTTAAACCAGGCATTGGCGTCATCGTCGCCTTCCATTCCCTTGCTTCTTGCTTTCCAGTTGCTACAATACGAGATCGTCGTATTTGACGACGCCTTAGCCTGTCAAGAGGTCTCTACTACGCAGACCGAACCTGCAGTGACAAGACTGTGCCATGGCAAATCCTGTCTCTTCGAAGTGGACCCAGATGAACTCGCGCAAGAGCTGCAGCGAGACGTTGAAACTCCACTGACACTACTAGTACTTGCCAAGGAGCACGGTAGGGCCCGACTGCGAGCTTTTGCTGCTGTGCCTTTGCATCTAGACATTGGGTTACTGGATGAAGACGAACTGAGAGGCAGCAGACTGCTTCGCATCTGTGAATGGGCGAGTCACAGCGGCACATGGGAGCTCCGAGATCACCACAACGTTGCTGTGGGCAGTGTGACTGGAGCCGTCACACTGTCGTGTCTGGGCAAAGCTTTGGCCCCACATCTGACGCAGGCGTTGGGTGTGCAGGTGAACAAGTCACAGCAAGCAAGTTCCTTCGTGGAGAAGGAGAAACCATCGACTACCGAAAATGAAGACGAGAATGAGTTAAAGGAGAACCACACCACTGCGACGGATACAAACAGAGAAAAAGTGGATAAAGTAGACATAGAAGTCGAGGTGCAGGACTCGAGCGTCCAGTGTGACGAGGAAATGCTCGTTGGAGATGCTGCTGAGTCGAATTCAGCATTACTATCACTGCGGAACTCTAGCAACGAAGGGGGAGGCACCGGAAATGGAGAGTTGGCGAAGACGAAGACAAAGAACTCATGTATTGACCAGTACACATTGTACTACAAGAGAAGCTCGGCTTCAAAGGATGCAATGAATCCGCGTCGTATTGTTCATAGATGTCGATCTTCAAACTCTCAACGAAGCATTCCCGTCGATACTTTTAAAGGCGAACTGTTATTCCCGCGAGAACTTCCACCGCCGCTTTTCTTCAAAAAAGGAGCCAAGTCGTAAGTCAAACACCCTTTGAGTTTGGCTCGTATCCTTATGAAACTTGGTCTTAGCGAGTTAAAAACCGACGACAGTGTAAAAGTGCAATTGCAGATGAGACCAAAGAGAGGCAACAAGAGTAGAGTTCATGCGCAATGACAACGTGTTGTGCAGATGAGCGAGGACGTGTCTGGTCTCGCTAGCTACACTATATCTGGGTACGCTTACTGCTTGCTTCCTTTCTTCTTGGCAGCCTTCTGCATCTTAGTCGCCTGCAAGTTTACCTTGACTTCGCGAGTGAAAGGCAGGTACGTGGCACCACCCATGAAGGGCACTAGCACCTCCGGGACCTTAACGCCGTTCTCGTCCTGGAAGTTCTCAAGAATACAGCAGACCGTACGCGTAGACGCGCAGAGCGTCGAGTTGAGCATGTGCACGTACTTCTTCTCGCGCTGGTTCTCCTTCTTGACGCCACAACGGATCTCCATCGCACGCGACTGGAAGTCTGTGCAGTTGGAGGCCGACACGAGCTCGCGGTACTCCTTGTAGGCAGGGAACCACGCCTCCAGGTCGTACTTCTTGACAGCGGCGTTGTTCAGCTCACCCGACACAATGTTCACCACACGGTACGGCAAGTTCAGCGACTGATAGAACTCCTCAGCGTGACGCAGCATCTCCTCGTGCATCGCAGTCGAGCTCTCCGGGTCCGTGATGCAGAACTGCTCCATCTTATCGAACTGGTGCACACGGAAGATACCCCACGTGTCCTTGCCGTGCGAGCCAGCCTCCTTACGGAAGCAGGTGGAGAAGCCACCGTAACGCAAAGGCAGCGAGCTCTCCGTGATCCACTCGCCCTTGTGGTAGCCGCAAATAGGCTGCTCGGACGTGGCAATGAGGTACTTTTCGTCCTCTCCGATGACCTTGTACAGCTGCTCGTCGAAGTCGTCAAGCTGTGCGACAGCGGCCATGCCTTCCTTGTTCATGAAGAAAGGAGGCTTCAGCATCTTGTACTGGGCCTTCATCAGAAAGGCCGTAGCGTAAGCCATAAGCGCCTGCTCAAGCAGGAAACCGTAGCCAGTGAGGAAGTAGGCGCGGTGGCCAGCGACCTGCACGCCACGCTCAGGCTCGTAGCCGTCGATACGGTGCAGCACCTCATGGTGGAAGTGCAGTCCGTCCTTCTGAATGGGAGAACCCCACGTCTTGACAACCACGTTGTCGTCCTCGTTGTTCGAGATAGGAACCGTGGGGTCCACGGTGTTACCTATCTTGGGTAGCTCCTTGTCCACGAGCTCCTTGAGAGCGTCAGCCTCCTTCTTCTTCTCGGGAAGAGAAGCAGCCAGCTCCTTACGCTCATCGCTGAGCGCCTTGAAGTCCTCCTTGGCTTTACTGAGCTTCTTGATCTCCTGCTGCAAAGCGTTCATCTTCATGCTGATGGTCTCCACTTCGCCCTGCTTCTTACGCCACTGCTCATCCAGCTCGATCACTTTGTTCACGATGTCAACGTCCA
Organism: Phytophthora betacei; assembly: GCA_011320135.1. NCBI lineage: Eukaryota > Oomycota > Peronosporomycetes > Peronosporales > Peronosporaceae > Phytophthora > Phytophthora betacei. Next base: position 178,659 of record JAANHX010000276.1, read on the forward strand.
GCGAGCGCTTCTTCTGTTCGGCACGCACGGCGTCCGGGTCGCCGCCACGCTCAGGGCGGAGGCGGTTGATATCGATCGGCATCTTGGATTGATTGGACTGGTTGTGGGGCAAGTCCACGTATGAGCCATCGAAGGGAAAATTCGCTGCTGCCACCGAACTAGGTTATATTGATGACATTGGTAGGCGTACCTCGTTTTTAGAGAATTTTTTTAGAACGGTTGTAAATTCATAAAAGCGATCGATCCTACGGTCGTCATCGTCAATCACAGCAGCGTGCCTCGCTGGTGGTGACGCTCCTGCGTAGTGGTGAATCGATCGACGACAGTGTTGGCGTTGGTAGCGCCCTTCGTGAGAGCAGCCAGATACGAGACCAGAAGCGCGTCGTTGTACTCCTGCGCGAACGCCGTGTCGAAATGCTCTGACTTCATTGCTGGCAGTTGGTTACAAATACTCGAGATGTGGCGCAACAGGTTGTGGTTTAGAGGCGCCTCACCGTTTTTCATTGTCTGCAGAAAGCGTAGCAGCACATCCACCTGCCGGTCCAGCATCTTCACGGCGTCTCGGACGTTGCCTAAGTAAGGGTGCACTGCAGCGACCAACACCAAAACAAAACGTCAATACAATAGTTTCTCAGTACAGCGTCAGTTCAAGCACGTACACGACGACTTGCTGGCATCACCAACAGGTGCGATCTTCGAGATGTGATCGATGGCTATGCCTTCTGTTTCGGACGTCTCGATCTTAAACGGTGCCTTGACAAAGATCATCTTGGGCACCCCGTTGAGCATATGCAACTCCGACTCAAATAGCGATATCGGCAGCTTCTTCTTGGTGCTCGGTCCCTTAGATTCTGGATCTAGGATCATAAACAGCGGACTCTCATTGAACTCCATGACCTGCACCACCACGACACGGTTAGTCAAAACAAGCAACAGCCATTTCATCAGTCAATACTTACGACACGGTGCACCGCCAGATCACTGGGAAGAGCCTTAGCTCCCACTGTGTACCACCCGAGCAGCTCGAATCCTGGGAATACCTGCGAAACTGCAAAACAAAGTCAATCTCACGAGAAGCAGTCCTTCCTAGCTATTATTTAAGCCACGCACACTGCTGGATGCGCGAAGTGAGAAACTCCTTGTCAATCTGAATATCTCCATTACCAACGTCGTATTTCATCTCAAACGAGTCGTACACGTCCACATCCAGGCCTTTCTGGATGCCAAAGAGCGCGCCAATGACCTGTGGCGCCTCAGTCTGGCTCAGCTGCGAGTTGCACTTCTGCCGCGTCTGGTGATCCGCGATATTGACAATCACCAGCGGGTGGATCTGAATCTGCCGCTCGCCACCTCCACTCGCACCGCTGTCTTCGCGCTGCACCAGCATCTCTTCATCTTTCTCTTCGGCACTCGTCATCTCCGTGTCTTGCATCCTTCTTGTCGATCGATCCTTTGAGGTTCGGTGATAGTTTATGTTTTACACTTCGTTCGGTGGCAAAAATCAGTCCGGATAGTCGTTCTGTCGCTGCACTTTACGTAGCATTTGTGTACCGCACTTGCAATTGTCGGCGTTACGTTTGCACGCGCTGACTATTCCGGGTAACTCTCGTGCTCGTTGAGCAGACAGAAGCTCAAGGCATCTGGGCGCACTGAACCAACTCCCCCCTTCAGGTCGTAACTCGCCAAAGGAACGTCGCACTTCGGAACTTACCACCGCCGCCTGCAGTTCGTCATGAGCGACCAAGTGTCGGACGATCTGCTCTGGTCCCTGGACGTACGGCATAAAGTGTTGGACATTTCTGACACATTTTATTTATTTCTCTAATTCTTGATATGTCCGTTATTTATTTATGTAGAATCTCATCAGGAAAGATGCCGGAGCCGACGTGGAAAACGACGCTGACCTCGTACGAGCAAGCATCTATACACAGGATAACTTACTGGGCTGCTCCATGATCGGCAGCGACATGGTCTTCGGGCGCCGTGAGTCTGCACGATTAGCGGCCGATTATGACAGCATCATGGGAGGCTACGGGCGACCTACGGGTTTAATGGGCTACGGCATTGAAGAAGATGAGCTGGACGACGACGTGACCATCGGCCCCATCGAAGAACGCACCCCCGCAACATTGAGCGTCACGCAACCCAGCAGCGGCAGCAGCTACGCCAGACAGTCCTCGAGTCAGCGTAGTATCAGCGAAGACACAGATCGGTCCCTTTCCTTCGCGTCTGAGGGGGAACTCAGTGTCGACAGCCTCTCAGCGCCTTCACCCCATCGGAAACGCTCGACTAGACGATTGAGTGACGGAGATCAGAGCTCGTACGAGCAACGCATCGAGGCATCACTGGCTGGGTACATCACCAAGTCTTTAAATGTCGAGTCGCGGATGGTTGCAGAGATGCAACCGGACCGACCTTTCACTATGAGCGATCTTGCACACTTTAACCCACAGTTCGGACGTGAAGTGTATTTGGAACGACTAGGACAGAGTCTGCAGGATCAGGAAGGCGGAGCGAAGTCTCTGGGATCGTACCGTAGGTCGACCATGCAGAGGACGTCCACACCAGAAGATATTATTCGACAGGGGTGGCTTTCTAAACGCGGCGATGTAGTCCCAAGCTATCGAAAACGCTGGGTTACGCTGCGTCGGATGCCACAGGGTCCGATGTTGACATATGCCAAGGACGACACTGAAGGATCGCCAACTAAAACGATCGATCTCAGTTCTACATCGCGGTGCGTGGTTGTCACAAGCAAACACGCAAAGGAGAACGAATTCAAGGTCCAGACATCTGCAGATTCCTCACGTCGGGAATATTGTTTGGTAGCGACTTCCAGCTATGATATGACGCAGTGGGTGTGTGCGATTCAGAATGCTATTAACTCGGGGAATTGCTCGACATTTGACGGTGCCACCGACTTCCAGCAACTGTGGCGTGAAGCAGGAATCCAGGGATTTCTAGTTCGCTATGGTGTGCGCAAGTGTAGCTCACGGAATCGACTTCAAACTCGAGTTCTGGAGCTGAACTTTGCGGAACAAACCCTTACTAATTCGCGACGAGGGGAAACCCTGACGACTTTTCATTTTACAGATATTCGTGCCATATCAGCGAGCAACGTACGCACCAGAGGCGAGGAGTATGGTATTAGCATTGATTTCCACGGACGGCATCGATCTTGGCCCATTTTCCTGGATACAATGGAGGCACGAGATGATTTGTTCGCGATTTTGCAGCGCATCGTTGACAACGTGGTAACTGGTGAGGATCTGGAAAAGCGTTCCTCTCGCTTGACACTTAAAACCGGTCTTCTCGAGACGAAGAATGCTGGACCACACGCCACTTTGCGAGGTCGCTTGTTCGTCTGTCTTCACGAAAACTGTATCGTGTTTTATCCAGCCGATGGAGATACCAGCACGCGGCCGTGGTATGTGATCGCGCTTAAGGGTCTTCGGCTGTCGGTCCGAGAAGAGAAACGTCTTCTTTGTATTGGACGCCTGGCTCTAGCATGCCCGTCCACTGCAGTGTGCCGCGCCTGGTACGATGCCATCTCAGCGGCCATGTGTATGCCCTCAGAGATTATTGAGATCGAGCTGAAAGAACGAGCAAAAATCCGCACGGCTTTTCAGTCCTGTGTCTCTCGACTACGAAAACTGCTTAAGGCTAAAGTGACACCCGAGCCGAATGGCCCACCGAAGGATCAAAAGACGGTGAACATGATGATCACTAAACTCTGGGAGCTCGTCTTCCCGGGAGAACCGTTCACGTCAAATAACGACCCGAAGTGGCTGGAGATTGGCTTCCAACGAGGAGGTCCAGCGTCTGATCTTCGATCAAGTGGGCTGCTAGGTCTGTACTGCCTCATTTTCTTTGCCAGCTATCCGTCGAGCGAGTTCCAGCGCATCCTGAAGCGCACAAGACATGGCGTGAGTGAAGGCAACATGAAGAATTACCCTCTGGCCATTGCGTGCATCAACGTGGCATCACTTTTGACTGAAACACTTGGGTTGGGCGACGCCGGTACACACTCGGAAGGCTGTTCACCGAACGCGATGAAGACATACAGTCGTTTGATTGCGCAGAGTGTTTCGAAGTCAAGGTCTTCAAAACCAGCGAAGTCTTATGTGTCGTCGCGACCTCTAAGTGCCTACGAGTGCTGGGACGATGTCATCAACGAGCCAGAGAATCACGTGTTCGAGACCATCTTTTGCCTGCTCTTCCCGATTATGGACTCGCTTTTCGTCGAAATGGGAGCGGTAAGTCAGTCCCTGTTCTTTTTTTGCAGAGTGTTGTTTGTATGATTCTGACATCGTTGTTTTCACTGCTCCTCTAGGGATACATGGAGTTTGGACAAGTGACCGTCGCATTCCGACGCCGTGTGAACGAGATTTTCAACTCGCAACCCAAGTCTTTAAAGGAGCTGCAGAAGTTGGCGAGTGAGCCCTGCACTGGCGCGCTTGCAGTGCCGACGGTGCTGACCAAGCAGCACAAAATAGGCAAGATAAGTATGGGCAAGAAAGTAGTGAAGGCGGGCGGCATGTAGCGCGACGAAAGCAGTCAAACTTTGCCTCCCCCCACATAGAGATTTTGAATTTGTTCGGCTTGCACAGCGATAGAAATGCCATGCAATTTGCGCGAAGGTCGTTGAAGCCATTGAGTCTGAAGATATTGATGTCACATGAGTCCACCACAGATGCGTGAATTTCCGTACCTTACAAATATTACACTTTTTTTTCGCGATAAACCTTCAACACATACATATTGGTAAGTCACGCCATACCACCCCACGCACCAGTAGATGCAGAGCTATTTGATCGTGGAAGTTGCGTCGACATTGGAGATCGATGCAAATGTAAATGCCGACCCCTTCCTCCTCCACGACTGGCACCAGCACCTCGGCTATGTTGGTGATGAAGCGGAGGTGGCTGGCCACGATGCCCAGCACCGCCTTGATGCGCGGCAGTGCGAGCCAGAAATCGTTCCCATGAAAGTTTCATCTCACGTAAAAGCTGCACCGATTGCTCTTTTGCACGTTCCAAAGCCTACATACGAGAATTACATATCGTCAGCACTTTTACATAAACTTGAGATCGCAATAAGGTAGCGTACTGCCTCGGACGTGCTGGTAATCTGAATGTAGGCTTCCGGCATCGACTGTGGAGGGGTGTCCTTCTTGCCATCAGCCCGGCCCTTGCCCCACTTACTCAATGTCTGCGGCCATGGTCCGAAGTAGCGCAGCTGAGCGCATGCAATGGCCTCGATCTTTTTTAAGTGTAGGCCACGCTCGCCCAGCAATTTACCCGGGAAATTGAACTTGCGTGAAACAAGCGCCTCAGCGTCAACACTGTCGTACACGTTGACCTTTGCAAACAGGTGACCAGAGGACACAGAGCCCTCTACGCTATCACCACTTAGCACTGCGTGCTTAAAGCTGTTGGTCTCGCCACTCATGCTGCTGCTGCTTCCATCTTGCCCCATCTCGTCTTGTTCCAGTGCTGAAAGTCCAAGCTTTTTCATCTGCCTTCCTCGTTCTTCCACAGCTTTTCCTTCTTCTTCTTTTCCTTGCAGGCGTAAGCATTTTCCAATTTGTTCTGGTAGAACGGACAAGCTCAAGTTGATCAGTACAGGGTACAGCATACAAAAGCTCAACAGTACATCGTACCGACGCAAAACCCAACGTCGCGGGTGTCCGGAAAGAGCTGCTGACGGATATCTTGTGCTTTCTTGTAGGCAGTAATGGCCTCCTCGTAGCGTTTCTACAGAAGACACAACGGTATTAGCGATCAAGTTAACCTTACAAATAAATGCGGAGGAGACTTCACCTAGAACAAAATGCGTACCTGATCTCGATACACACGAGCGAGATTGATAAATATACGCGCGGCGCGAGGGCTAATGTCATTGAAATAGCGATCTGTAATCTGCAGTGCCTCCTTGATGTTTTCCTCTGCTCCACGCCAATTTTTCTGAATATGTGGAAGAGCGAAAAGCTGTTAGAAAAATGGTGTTCGCAGTCGATCTAATTCATGACATACCGCTAGGCGCTTGAAATTGCCCATGTTGTTGAGCGTCGCAGCTGTCTCGAAACTAGCGTTGCCAAGCCTACTCCGACGAATCCGCAGTGCCCGTTCATATAGACGCCCGATTTCGGCCCGTTGCGTAGCCAGCTCCTCCTCACTGTTAACAAAGTAGAACAATTAGCATCCACCACTACTTTTCCCGCTGGAATTCCTCGACTTACCTCAATTGCTGCGTTTCGAGCTGGTTGGACAGATACAGCGCCAAATTATTCAGTGACTGGGCAACTTGTGGGTGGTTTTCTCCAAGGGTTATCTCCCGGATCTTGAGCGATTGACGATACATGCTAGCAATATCAGGACGTGGCTCTCCCTCCTCGTTTATACTTGTAGCAACGTCGGTCTTGCCCTGAGTTTTCAAACTCTCCTGGCTAGCGCTCTTCAGACTTTCACTGCTGGTATTGGACCTGCTTGGGCTTGGACTAGAGCTAGATCGAACGCCTCCACCTCTCCGCCCTCCAGCTTTTCCTCCCCTCGTATGTCGATTTCTTGGTTCTCGGGCTTCTTCACGCTGTGCTGCCGACGGCGATCGACGCTTTCCAGCGGTTGGGTAATTCTTGTAAAAATTGGCCAAGTTGTTCAGACTCGTTGCATATTCCGGGTGATTCTTGCTTAACACTCGGCTTCGCATTTGAAGTGCTCCTTTCAACAGGCGCTCCGCGTGCTGCAGCAACCAGACATTGTGCGCAAGATATCCCCATCGAGTACTCAGACAGATCCCAAACTGGTTCAGCACTTCAGCAACTTGCGGGTGCTCCGACCAACCTAGAACCTCTCGTTGCAGTCGCAAGGATTCAAGATAATGGTACTCTGCTGCCACCCAGTCGGTGACGTCGCAGCATGCGTAGCCTAGGTCCGTCAGTAGCAAAGCTTCCAACGCGATGAGCTCACGGATACCCACACACGTGCAGCGATCATGTGCTGCAGCTGCAGCAGCGGGCAATTGCGGCTCTTCAAAAGAAGATAACTTGTCGAGTAGTGACAGCTCGCGGTCGAATTTGGCCTCTTCCACGTCCCACAGCAGCGTAGCAGGGTCATTTTCTCGGTTGCTACACGTACAATTCAGCGAGCGTGTCTCTCTTGAGAGCTGCAGACACGAGGAGACCACCTGAATACGCCGTCGGGGCTCCACACGTGCTCGAAAAATAAACCGACAGCGCACGACCAAATTGCTGTACAGAAGCGCGTCAACTATAGAGGAGTTATTGAGCGCCGAGCCTCCCGTAGATCTCCGAGTGTTGCTACTATTGCTTGTATTTCCAGCAAAACTTTTGCTGTGACGTTCCATACTTGGCTTGGGCGTAACTCCATCATCCATGAAAAACGATGGCTCACTCTGTGACCTCATCGTACTGGCAGAACGAGGAGGGGCTTCATCAAGTTGATCACTTACGAGCTCTTGTTGGGCACGGCTGTTGCTCTCACGTACTTGTTCAATGCTCTGCTGGGTGAGTTCATGAGCTAACCGCATCGCTGATTCAATGTTCGCGCGTTCCTTGTCGAAAAGCGCTAACGTGCCATCAAAACGGTAAGCGTGCGATGCCTTGGCAACGATCATACAGTAGTAGCGCACAAAACGTCTCTTCCATGTAAGGAGCAGCTCTTTACCCAGCAGGATACTTGTCGGTGGAGCGCCCATCGATGCCGCCACAAACGATGAAGGGGCAGAATTAGGACTTGAAGTAGGTGCTTGGTCAGCAAAGCACTCGTCCCCCATTCGACCGGCTTCTTCCTCTGCAAAGAGCTGCACGAGATTATGCATACGATATCGATTCGTCTTGGAGTCGAATTCCACAAGTGACCACTGGTGAAGAAGCTCAAGAGCTACACTTGCCGACGGTACAATTACTTCACGGGCTTTCACCTCTTCGCTACTCTCTAGATCGAGCAGGTCGTAGCTGTCATTTGTCATGGCTCCGTCGTTATCGAAGCCAAAGCCATCCATATTCGAAAGTTGAGACCCAAGACTGCGAACGGAAGAAGCGTCATCATCTCGGTTGCGACTTCGGTTGTTCTTCGAGTACGCGTCTGCAGGAAAATATGTCGAGCTCGAAGAATTCGTGGTTGCCCCACCCGAACCACTTAGCGATGACGATGTCAAGGAATAGCCACTGCTTTTCGCCAACTTTCCAGCAGCATTCTGCTCCGTGAAAACACTTGAAAGAACTGCTTCAGCAGCTTCGATCTCAAAACTTCCCCGAAAGAACCCAAAAGCCATGAAGGCTAATCGCAATGGCTCATCTAAATGGCAAAACGATGAGCGGATGCATCGATCCACGCACTCTTTATGACCCACTTGGTTGAGTTCCCTAATAGTCTCGAATCTGTGTTCGTCACGCTGCACGTGAACATATAACAAACTGAATGTTAGTGGCGTTCATTTGTCAGATCGAGACAATAACCGTCTTTACCTCCAGGTACTCGATCATACGCTCAGGTGTGACGGTCATTCGTGCATTAGCAAGCGCACGACCCACAACGCGGATAGCAAGTGGGAGGCATCCACAAATCCTTGCTAGGCGCTCGGCTAGACTAGTTGAGCAACCAGGTGCGACAAGACATAGCAACTCCGTCTACAGTGCACAGCATCGAGGGGTCAGTCAATGAGTGGACGTCAGTAACCAGCGTTCAGTATCTTACCGCCGTATGCAGTGGTAGCTCCGAGATTGAAAGTGAGTACGGAGTAACGCTGGGAATGTGCATGTTGCGTCGCGAGGCAAGAAGCAATTTCAAGTTCGGGGCAACAGATATAAGCTGATGTAGTAGTTCTTCGCCCTTGTTCTCATCCTCGTCCAACAGCTCCTCAACCTTGTCCAGCACTAGCAAGCAGTTCTTGGTCCTACAGTACATGCAGAGGAGCATCAATAAAAAAACTGCAGCTAACGTCATCCCCTGAAGAACTCGAACACGTCGTGCTTTGCTCACCCTAATTCTGCAAACACTTCTTCGTCCGTGTCGGCTGCAGGCATACCCATGCTCTGAGCGATGGCATACCGCACCGTTGAGAGTTTCTGGCCTTCCAGATCCACGTAAAACACACCATCAGAGAACATTCGGCGACTGTGCACAAAATGGGCGACCGAAATAATAAGAGAGCTCTTCCCGATGCCTGGCGCACCCAAACACGCCGTCACGGCATTCTCGCGTAGTGATTTAACCATAAGATAGGTTTCAGTATTGCGACCGATAAATTGACCATGCATGGACGGTATGTTGGACGGATATCGCGGCGTGTAGTCGCGAAGATTCCCATTCGGAATATCACCGAAAAGCACAACATCGTGTGGAGCTGTACCTAGCAGTAAGAATTTGCTGGATTCGTCGTGTGGGAATGCTAACACGTGACCCTTGCAACAGCATTGAGTTGCACTGTGCTGCGAATGCCGCGATCCATCTCGCATCCACGTGCACGTCGGCTCGTGGAGATGTCTGCGCATTAAACACAGCACAAAGCAGCTTAGTATACGGTGAATAACCCCTACAGACGAAAAGATAAACTCACGCGCAGCAGCAAGCAGCTCTCTTCTGTGTAGGGAGTGCACGCACGGCACCTTTGGCGATCTCGAACGCTGTCGACACTGTATGTCCATGAAAAAGTGATAAATAAAAGTGTTTTGCGAACATAGTAGCCGATGCATCGACCACAAGTGAGTCGGAATGCACTGCCACGACATGTGGAATCCCCGCGTTTAAGAACACCGATGCGACCTTCTGACTGTGGCATGCATTGACGAACACAAGCTGTACATTGCCATCCAGCGGCTTCGGTCCTGCAATTGCAGCGTCAACTGTCTTGATCTCTACTGGCGCTGCTTCTGACACCTGCTGCTGTCTTCGGTCACCCGAGAACATCAACTGTCGCAGTGCTTCGGGCGTAATTAAATGTGTGCAGCCTGCTCCATCTTCAAAGCAAAGAGCAGCTCTTTGCCCCAATCCGTGGCCCGAGAAGTGTAGCACCGTGCACTTCCAGGCTGTCATGAGACTGCGTAGGATATCCGCAGTGGCGATGTCGAAGCGCACGTGGATGGCCTTATGTTGCACGTCCGTGAGCAGAGAATGGATGATCTCCCTGCGTTCTGCCTCCAAATCCAGCTTCTCCATAGGGTAAATGCGATGGCGGCTATCCTTGATCACGAGCGGAGCGGCGTGCAGCACCACGAGGTCCAGCGCGTTGTCATCACGAGGCAACCAGGCCTGGTTAAGTTGCTGAGAAGTTGCTGTCGTTGACGTTGCCGTGACTGACGTTGAGGTTAATGGCGTAGACGCATCACCAGTTGATGCAGACCCAATCAGCGCCTCGATGGCTTGCGAAATCCGCACTCGATCCCCGAAGGCCGCAATGCCCACATCGTCGCGCAGCGCGTTGCGCGTGAGCTCCGGCAGGATGGCGCCAGAGATCTTATTGGCAGCGAAGAGATCCACATGCTCTTGAAAGCCCTGCGCGCACAACCAGCTCCCCACGTCGGAGCAGGTCCAGGAGCTCCACGGCAATGCCGGCTCGGCGCCCTCCATTTTTGAATTGAAGTGCGGCAGTCACTAGCATAGGGTGTACCGTTACGTTGACTTAGCAAAATGTACGGTAAAGATAGCGTTATTAGCATCCCGATAAACTCAGATCTGATCCCAATTACAGCACTTGGACCAATCGTTGGAATGTCATCGGGTGGGGGCAAGAAGCGGCCGCGCGCCGACCTACTGTCGTCGCTGGACGCAGCATTTTCATCAGCTGCGCAACCTGCAATATCCAAGTACACTACCCAAGCAGCAGCGCAAGCGGCGCCTAAGGAAAACAAGCAGCAGGCCTATCAGCACTCGAAGCGTAAACGCAAGGACAAGAAGCGTGACAAAGGTGGCAATGCGCGTGGAAACGGAAAAGATACTGGCAAAAAGGAAGCAAAGGGAGAGGATAAGAAGAAGGATGTGAAAGCCGACCCGTTGTACGAGAAGATGGATGCTGAGCTACTCGCCATCGGATTAAAGGACTGCTCTCTCGTAAGGCGCACGCTTGCAACAAAGTTGAGTGTTGTCTCTTGCTACACTGACGCTCCCATTTTTGCTTTATTATAGCAGCCACAGGCGAGTACGTTGGCGAAGCCGCGTGCACTACACGAGACGCTCAAGAACTACCTTGAATCGGTGACGCAGGACACGAGGGCAGGCTCAAATGCCGTTGACAGCCTCAAAAACAAGGTGTTATCCTTGGACAACCCTGTCAAAACGACTTCCGCGGAGACGGTGGAGAAGGCGATTGCAGTGGCCAGTAATAAGCAAACGGCCAGCCTGCTGAGTGCACGTCAGCGTAGAAAACTTGGTCTGCATATGCTTGGTGGAGAGATGAAATACAGTGACGCCGAGCAACTCAATGATATTTGGACGCGGTATGTCAGCCAAGTGGTCGAAAGTGAACTCAGTAAAGTGCAGCCAGTTACTGAGGAGGTGCAGCGTACGCGCAATGCAAAGCTGCAGGCCAAGCTAAAGTATCTGGACCTGTCTGGATGCCGGGTTGAAGGTGAGTTGAGGAGATCTAGTGTCTGCTAGTACTCATTTCTGTTTGTGTGCGCACTTTGCAGTGGTCCAATCGCGAAACCCGTGTAACGTTGGCCTCAAAGGTATCGTCGTCGCGGAGAGCAAACAAACGGTGCAGATCTGCCGCCCTGCTTCTTTAAACAGCGACAACTTCAAGGGATCCATTTGCAGTACGTGTCAATAGTTTTATGCACGCAATCACTGTAGCTTTATCGTGGAACTTCTAACTGAAGTATTGCCGATTATCCGTACAGCACTGGTGAAATCGGAATCGCGTTTTAGGGTTCTCCTCAACACGACCCGATGCTTGGTTCTTGATGGTTCATGGCTCGCTGAGCGTGAATAGTACCGCCTGATGGCGTCGTATTAATACAGCACGTCACCGAATACTGTTGAATAACAATTCATACTTGGTACTGTTAGAAAAAGTTAAGGAAACAAGAACTCGCTGAACTTTATGTACCAAACAACTCACTCTAATTAGTCATGCCATGACTATTAATAATAAGGTGTTTAGGCCAGGGGCTAATGGTAACCAAATATCATATGATATTTTTGATAGTAATAGTACTATTTTCGATATTAAATATTAATAGTAACTCATTTTTGCAAAAGCTAACATAATATTTTTATATTAGCTCGGAGAGCTGAAAAATATTAGATACTACATGATATTTTATGATATTTTCCCACTTAAGTACGTTTCTTGCCAGCTTACCTCTGTGAACCGAGCGGAGCCAAATAACTTTTTCGATCAGGTTCTAGAAAAGCAGTAGGCTTTAAGACTGACGAGTATTTGCTCTAGTATTTCACTGTGACACAGACAAAGGCGATCGAGATGGAAAACTGCAGCTGTTTAACGTTGATAGAGCGAAATCAAAACATTTTTTCTTGTTCTCTACCGATCTCCTCGTCGACATCGTGCGTCTAATAAACCTGCTGCCTGTGGCGCTAGATTAATGCGCTCAGCAGTGCCAACACACAACGCCAACCTTGCCGTCACTCACAATTGTCCCGGTACTCACGGTTGATTAGTAATACTTCAGCTAGTCGAGCGTTAACGACATCTGATTGGTTAATGTAGCTCGATTACGCAATCATTGAAAAATATAATATCGTATTAACTAATATTAAGTTGATATTTAATAATATCATATTGTCTCAGAAGAAAATATTAGGTGATATTTTTTATATTAACTGGTCTACAGGTGATATTTTCACAATATTAACTTCACCGATTTTGGAGTTACCATTAACCCCTGGTTTAGGCGGCGCTTTTGTTTATGTTGAAGTAACCATCTCCGATGTGATGCTGACTATCTAGGGGAATATAATTGTGCTATATCATATAGAGATTTCTTATATAACTGGACTGGTTGGTGGAGAATAACTCCCCTCCAGGACACCAGACTATCTAAATCACCACTTCCTCTTTTACCAAGTCCACCACAAGCGTCTTCTCCTTTTACATTCAAGACTTCCTCTTCACTATGGCCGCCTAATCCTCTCTACCTTTGTCCTCATTCAGTTCTGTACTGCCCTAACAACTCTGCGCAAATCATTCCTTCAACAGGTTATCAGCCCAACGCTTCGCCAGGGTACTGACGAGCTGAAAGCGGCAAGACGATGCGCCTCCAAGCCCCAAGGCTCATGAAGGAGATCGGAGAGAAAATCGCCCGACGGACACCAACTCGCGTGAGGCCACGTTGCCAACTTGGCTCCAGCCACTGTGCTGTAGCACAGCATGCGTAGTTATTCGCCATGCTGGGAGGTCATGAAACTCCCGCGCCAGCCATGGAGCTGTAGCGCCGCACGAGACACATACATTCCGTGCCACACCGGCCATTGCCGAGTTGTGAGGCCATGATGCCAGACCAGCCATAGCGCTGTACTATTGCTGCTGGTTGAAAAGCCGTACTAGAAGGCCACAGTGCCTTGTGCTCTACGTACACGTACACATACACGTACATGCATTTGATGATGTACAAGTACATGTAGTACATATTTAAGGCGAAGAACTAAATACCGCCCTCACGCACCAGCAGCATTGCTGTAGTGTCACGCCATACTGGGAGGCCAAATGCCCCACTTGCGAGCTATAAAGCTGTGCTTAAAATATTCCAGCTACAAGCTGTGTATTTACTACTAGTATATGTGTACTTAATGAGATACCATTTTAAATATGTACATCTCGAGCTACAAGGCCGAATGGCACAGCTAAAACCTCGCTTAATGCAAAGCTGCAGCAGTCTACTAAATGCAGATCTACGGCTTGTTGAGAACAGGTAATCCACTACATTTTGGACCTGTAAAATAAAAATATACCTTAAAAAAACAAGAAAGAGATAAAATGAAAATGGGCAATTGTCCATACAAACATGTGTCTGGTATTTAACCAAGTTAAGAAATACGCCCAGAAATGTATGAAACTGGGAGGCAACAACGCCGAAACAATTCATTCAATTCGCCAAACTTAAAAAAATTATTGCGGCAAAAGTTATAAACATTTCCAGCATAAAGAAAAAATCTTCAATACTTTATGACTTTAAGACAAGCCTACACAAGCCTCTGTCTACAGAAAGCAACTATAGTTTTACTGCATTAGTTTCATTTTCAATGGAATCGATAGTTTACAAACCTATTGCTTGCACTTGCGAAGTATAAACAAAATAAAAATCTTCGAAATGAGAAACAACTCCATGAGCCTCTAGGGAGAAAAATAGCCCCAACGATGAGAGCCTGCAAACAAGATGCGTACACTACCGATGACACTGTTAGATGTTTTTATGCTTTGAAAGCTGTAGCCTTTCTTTAAAAATATTTGAAAACTATAAACTCTCCACACAAAAGTAAAAGCAATCAAATAATAACAAAAAGCAAATACGAAATTTCAAAGTGTGAAGAAATATCCACAAACTAAAGAGCACAAAACTGGCAGTTTAATGAACAAAAGTTTAACACAACTTTCACAAAATATCTAAATATCAACACGGTGAACAGGTGTATCCTCAAAGGTTTCCTGAGTAGCCAACAATACAGCGAACAGGTTTTGACACCTCAAAATGAAAGGTTTTCCTGAGTAGCTTTCTTCAAAACGCGTGCAACAAAAGCGCTAACAACGACATCCTACTATGGTGAACAGGTTTAATCCTCTACGGTTTTCCTGAGTAGCCAAAATAACAATAAAACAAGAAATCTGTACAACCCCTGCCAAAACTGGTAACAAAACGACAAATCTGACAATAGAAGTCAAAGAAAAAAGAATGTCAATATCAAAACAAGATCTACCTCTTGTAAATGTTCATGTACGCACAGGACTGTTATTAACAGCCACCTGTGGTGCACCTGACAGATAGAGCATCATACACATTCCTCGATGTGGGAGGCTGTTGAAGTAACCATCTCCGATGTGATGCTGACTATCTAGGGGAATATAATTGTGCTATATCATATAGAGATTTCTTATATAACTGGACTGGTTGGTGGAGAATAACTCCCCTCCAGGACACCAGACTATCTAAATCACCACTTCCTCTTTTACCAAGTCCACCACAAGCGTCTTCTCCTTCTACATTCAAGACTTCCTCTTCACTATGGCCGCCTAATCCTCTCTACCTTTGTCCTCATTCAGTTCTGTACTGCCCTAACAACTCTGCGCAAATCATTCCTTCAACAGTTTAGAATTGATGAGCCTTCTAGATTTGTGACGTCACTAAAGCGCGAATGCACATTAATTTCAAAGCACGACTAATGAAAGGTCAAATGTATACATTGTATACTACACATATGTGTACATGTCGTAAAAACGTTTTAGAAAATTTCTATGAGTGCAAGTGCAAAGTCGTCGGGCAGCAGCATTGCGCGCCTGCTGCTCCTGGGCGTGGTCTTCCACGCGCTATACATCCTCAGCATCTTCGACGTCTACTTCCAGTCAACTGGGGGGTCCTCTATCCGCAGTGCCAATTACACCTCTTCGCCTCCCGCCAAGCGCGTCATCATCTTCACATTCGATGGTTGTCGCGTCGATAAACTCTTCAAAGTCGTCGCCAGGTACGCAGACCACTACGACCTCAACCCAGACAGTGCTACGAACACCATTGAGACTAGTACGGACAGTCGTGTGCCATTCCTAGGCGATGTGATGCGAAATCGTGGTAGTTGGGGCATCTCTCACAATCACGCACCTACCGAAAGCCGTCCATGTCACGTGGCGCTCACTGCCGGGATGTACGAGGACCCCCACGCGGTCTCTAATAGCTGGAAACGACATCCACTTCCCTTCGACTCGGTGTTCAATCAGAGCAATAACGCTTTCGTCTTTGGCAATAAAGACGTTGCACCGATCCTCGCGGCTCACGCACCACAAGCAAAGGAAAAACACTATTCCGCGAGAGAGGAAGGCGACATGGTACGTGAAGACACGACGTTGCTGGATGTGTGGGCGTATCGCAGAGTGAAAGAACTGTTTGCAAAAGGGACGGAAGCGAAGGATTTGGAATTGTACAGGAAGCTGCATGACGATAAATTGGTGGTCTATTGCCATTTTCTCGGCACTGATTTGACAGGACCAAAGTATGGAGCGGACTCGCGAGAGTACTTGGAGAATATTGCTGTGGTGGATGAGCTGATCGAGAAGACGTACAAAATGATTGAAGCTTATTATGGGAACGATGGACAAACAGCGTACGTGGTCAACGCGGACCATGGAATGGATCTTCGTGGGGACCATGGAGATAATGCTCCAGCTAAAACAAGGACAGCAATTATTGCGTGGGGTGCCGGTGTCCAGGGACCTGAGGCAACACAAAAGAATGGCAGGAATGAGTTTGATATTGAGCTGCCTACTCGATCGAGAGCGGAGGTGCAGTCACGACTGCAGGCACAGGAAAACGAGGAGCAGGCTGCTGTCCGCGAGTGGCGTGCAGTATTAGGAATTAAGCGCAAGGATGTTATGCAGACAGATGTGGCAGCACTTATCAGTGCTTTAGCAGGACTTCCGTATCCCCGAAATTCGGTTGGAGTTCTACCATTTACTTACTTGCGGCAGGACAAGTATCGCGTCACTGCTATGCGTGCAAATGCACAGCAATTGTATCAACACGCATTGCGCAAGGAGGAGGTAAAACGCGCTCGCCGAGGGTTATTTTTTGTTCCATACTCATCCCTCCACAACCGGGTACCAGACCTCGAGGCCCACATTGATGAGGCCATCGATAGCCTGCCTGAAGGTACAAGCCACACAATTCATGACGATGCGTTCCGTGTCGTCGAACTATTGAGCCAGGAGATGATTGATGTTTGTCGGCTAGCGATCGTCTATTACCAGACGTACGACTGGTTGTTTTTGCGAGGTTCGATTGTATTGGGGTACATCGGCTGGGCTCTCGTCATGACTATAGCTTATCTTCATCCCCGGGAATTTTGCTTACGGTGGCTTATGACTCATACAATTAGCGTCACGTTTGTTGCTACTGTCGCTGCAATGATGTGGTGGCGGCTTCTCGCAGACTCACCGTCGATGTATTACGTTTACGGGTTGTGTCCTCTTGTCTTTTGGAAATTCGCTTGGAGACATCGTCATGAACTCCTAGCAGTACTTCCTACGAGAAAGAATTCCGGATGGAAGTGGATTGTTCAAGCTGCCTTGGTATTAGTTTGCTTAGAGCTGGTTGTCATTGGCTACAAGCACCGTGTCGCGTTCAGCTTGCTGTTTGTTTTCCTGGCTGCTCAACCAAGCGGTACCCTATTCCGACCGAAAGAAAGCGTGCAGCTGAAGAAGCTGGTGACGCCAAGTTTTTGTTGGTCTGCGAGCTGTCTTTTAATCGCAATTTTCCCGTGTCTACCGATCGGTAATGACGAAGGCACACTCTTGGTTCATTTTGGAGCATTGTTGGTACTGTTATTTACCTTTCTTGTGGCTCGCACCATATCTGCTATTCATGACCAAACGTCCCAGTGGAAGGCAGTGCTTTTATCTGGTGGGCCTCCAGTGCTTATAGCAATGTTGACTCTGCAATGGACGTCAACTTGCCTGGATGACAAAGCCACGCCGCCTTTCTTTCTCGTGGTTTTAAACTGGCTGCTCGTCATCCTTCCAGTAACATGGTTACTTGTCCGAACAAAGTGCCAGACCTCAAAAGCTTTCTCGACCATAAGGATGAAAGCGACCTGGAACGCCAACGAACAGGTCAAGTCACACGCGTAGTGGTTGTGCGATTATTGAAGATAATTCTTGCTCTTGCTCCAGGCTTCATACTGCTAAGCACATCATACGAAGTGTTGTTTTACTTGGCACTATGCTGCGGGCTCATCAGCTGGGTGGTGGTGGAAGCAAAAGAGACGTTGACTCGAGGAATTACTGCGTCTCGTGAAGTGCAGCGAGCGCTGATACTTTTACTGTTTGTCCAAGTTTCGTTCTTCGGGACAACCAGCGTGGCCAGTCTTACCAGCTTCCAGATCCCATCGACTCGGCAATTTTTAACACAACCTGCTCCCTCTATTGCGCAAGCTCTTGTCGTACTGAAGCTCATGATTCCGTTCGTGCTTGTCGCCTGCGCTTTCCGTCTGATCTTGCTGCTACCATCAACAGCAGCATCGACACGAGAGAAAGAACTGCGTGGAACATCTCTTTGGTTGTCGTCATATTTCCTGCCGGCAGTGGCGTTGGCAGACTTCCTCGCTGTGCAGTTCCTCTTTCTCGTGAATAATGAAGGCAGCTGGAAGCAGATGGGGAATTCTATCGCGGAGTTCTGCATCGTCAACAGCCAAATCGTCTTGCTGCCGACGATTAGTTTTCTCGCCTGGTTCTTCGTTCACGACCTGGAAGCTGTTGGCAAAGGATACGAGTTAATAGTAGAAGATGAAGACGAGAAGGATCACTAGAAACTACATGTAAATACTTCAAGTTAAGCCCTTAGAATTTTTTGTCATGATACTGTAGTTGCATCTCGTTTATTTACATGTAACAAGTTGCGACCAGGACAACTCCGATGCCCGCAGAGAAGCAACCAGCTCAACGTTTTCAAATGGCAACGAGTATTCACGCGCAACACGAGCTTTGGCGTTGGCATGAACCACTTTGCAGTCTAATCCGTTCCCACGAAGATGATACAGATGCACACGAGCACGTCCAAGTTTTAAAACTAGCAAGGTCCACCGGTCACTCAAAAACACCAGGTTCATAAGCATACGCTGGGCAGTCGACGCCGAGCTCGTCGCGATATCATCACCATTGGCAGCATCGTTGTCGTTTATATTCTCCTGTCTCGGGCGTTGTTTGTTGACGATATTTCGTTGACTTACCCATGGAATAGTGGCACTCAGCACAGCAAGTAGAGGCCCCAGGAGATCATCGTCCCAACTCACTGAAAGGCAACTGGGTTCCCATAGAGCACCCGCAGCACTCGGAACAGCCGATCGAGCAAAGAACAATGGTTCAGGGACTGCATCTCCCTTCTCGTGGGGTTTCGACTGACTAAACTTCGTCGGTTTGACCCATCGACGTCGATACCAGCGCATCAGCGCACGCACCATTAAAATGACGACGACGTAGATAATGGCAGCAAGAGCGACGGCTAGCATATCACTGTACACTCCCTCCAGATTCATCTTCCAAGCATCCAACGTCTCGGAGCGCAGCAACATGAAAGTTGGGACAGGTTCTACCTCGTTAGCTTCCAAGATTCGGGCATCACGGTCGTCGACAGCAATTCCTCCTTGTGCTACAAACGCAACAGCACTCAGCGCCAATACGGGCAGAAGATGGCCTCGCACTCCCGAGACTCCGTGTGCTGGAGTCCACGCCCCTGCAGAGGTCTGCAACAACGCTCGAAAACGGGCAAGTAAAGCCATGAGCCAAGCGCAGCGCATATGTACCGCTAGCCAACGCGTCAAAGCTGCAAAGCTATCCGTGGCGCTGTCGCCACCGTCATCTTCCAGTTCGTACAGTATCAGCGCGTCGATGATGTGTGCGCTTGCGTAACAAAGCACTGGAAGCCAACTACCGTACACTACGACCTGAGTCGGCACAGCGAAGAAGACGCGAAGAGTGCGTCTCAACCGTGACGTATCTGTGTTTGGGGCTATGTCGAAGGCTGAGCCTACTGAAAAGCAAGCAAAGAGTAAGCACAAGACTCTCACGATGACGTACAGCTGTCCAATAAAACGTAGAGTGGATGCCAGAGAACTCCACTCCAGCGCATCAGTGTAGAGAACTTTGCCCTCGACACGCTCGTCAAATATAGTCGTCGTAGTGCACACGTCTGTGTCAGTGCATTCTCGAATCCGATACAGCACCACCACGTTGTAAATCTTGTGTGCAAGTAGCACCGCCCCTCCCAGCCTTGTAAGAGGGTCCGATTCAGCTTCGATCTAGGTAATGTCAAGTTTCTCGTTCTTAGACAAAGTCTTCTGTAGTACAGCAGCTCGCGACGATACAGTTTCCCACAGTGCGTCTCTCTCGCTTCCATTGACAGCTAAGGACGCAGCCCATGGTTTCTCACAGAAGAGAGGGCGATCCAAGTCGTCCACACACAAATCCACTCCCGGATTGGCAGCATCAAGGTCTGCAAAAGTTGTGACCCAAACACTGAGCCAGTATTTGTGATCCAGCAAGTTGCGAGACAAGAAACTGGCGCTGCTACTTGCAGCAGAGGAGCCGGAACCTGCACTGCTTGTCCCCGTCCAGCGAGCTTTGGATCGTGCTGCGAAGCAGACACGTTGAGGGAGCGAGCTGAGTTCTCCCCTTGTCGTGATTGCAATGCCGTCGTCTGTCTGAGCCACATTCTTGTAGCTGGTGGTACTTGGTGCATTGGCTGCAAGTGCTTCAACCAGGGTATCGAGCATACTAAACACCGTAGTTCCAGGTAAGGAATCGCCACAGTCACTGCTGTACGCCGAGTCAGTGGAGTGTGCACTTAGTATGCATGAAGGCCATGATGACGCAAGCTTCGAAGACGTATCAAGTAGTTCTCGTGCCGTGCGTAAGCCATAAGAGCTTGGAGTGAACTTGTAGAGCGCCGTGGAGATCTCGGAGGAGCTACAGAAGCTCCGTCAGTGCTAATTGAGCCGTTCCGAAAGATCGTGTGGCCTGGACGTGACGTGGGGCCATAGACTGTAAAGACATTGGGCTCAATCTGGACGAAGGGGAGACTGTCGACACTTGAGCCTGCGCGTGGGACATCGGAGACGAGCAGCGCGTAGGCAAAGAGAGCGAGAAGGACGCGGAGAGCTGAGGATCGAGGCAGCCGCTCGACGAAAGCCGCTGCCTCGCGTGAATTTTCCGGGTGCATTGCATTCAGAAGCAGCGATGATCGTTTGCGTTGCCAGTTGGCATTGGTAGGGACGGCGGACGCCGACGGAGCCTTTGCTGGACTACCAGGTACGGCTGCTTTCTTTCCATTCGTCTCGACTACGTGCGATTTGTCCTGCACACGCTTGCTCGACTCGCGATGGCTGCCGCCGCTCGCATCACCGGTAGTGGCCATGGTGAATAGCAGCTAGGCGAGAGAGTACTCAACCAACGGTCGGACTCGCTCGATGGTCATCGGTTTCATTGCGAATTACCATTGGTAGGCTGAAGTCGTGCGCACACTCAAATGAATGCAATCCCAGTCTTCCATCAATGCAGCCATCATCTCACTACAAAGCGAAATTGCCATCCAACTTTATCGTGTAGACTCCACGGTGCCACCGGTGGATTCCACCGTCGGTGGAGCTCGCACTGCGATGAAAATCCATTTCGGCGTGTGACTTGTGGACTCTTTAGTGAGCCATGTGTCGTGGGTTCAGCTAGGATTACGACACTTGATTGGACAAAGTGTTTGTGGGGTATCTCAGACTGCACTTGCCATTTTCCGACTTGCCAGGTCGATTCGACGTCTTAATCCGCCACCATGAGCATCGACTGGTCTCTCGAGTGCTGTAACGACAAGCAGTTCCTGTCCATCTTCCTCATCATCTGCTACGCCGTCGCCATCTTCAAGCTGTAAGGGCGTCACTTTCCACCCGTGTCTTCAGTATTGCACTGATTCTTCTCTCGCATCCTTGCTGCAGATGGCGCGTATCGATCCTCCACCCGTTCAAAATTCTGTACGTCCCTCTCGTATTGCTGCCGTAAACTGCGGCGGACACTGCACTAACATGACATGGGCCTTGCATGACACCGGGGATGACGCAGAACGGTGTTCCTACACGAATTGGGGCACGCGACAGCTGCGTGGCTCACCTGTGGCAGCGTATGCAGCGTCCTATAAGTACTACAAGCGCGATGCTGTAGCTAATGTCGTTGCTGCTTGTAATGTAGGTTAAAGGAATGGAGGTGCATCCTGACGAAGGTGGTGTGACCAAGACGATCGGTGGACTCCAGTGGGTTATCCTCCCTGCAGTACGTTGCCAACCCTGCGTGGCACAGTATAAATATGATGTTGACACGATTGTGTTCATGACTGCAGGGTTACCTGGGATCGGCCGTGTGGGGCATGGCATTGACGATCGCAAGCGCCGACAAAACGGCTTCTGAAGTGGCAGCAGGTGTCCTCATCTTCTTCCTCCTGATCTTCATCTTCTACGCACACAACGGCTACCTCCGCATCCTGAACTTCTGCTTCATCTTGCTGCTTGCGGGTCTGCTAGCACTGAACATTTGGACGACTTTCGACGCTCTCCAATACGTGACGCTCTTCCTCGGTGTCATGAGCTGCCTCTTCTCGGTTTACGACATCTGGGACGACCTCATTTCCCGTCGCGTAAACGAGAGCGACGCCTCGGTCTTTGCCAAGATGACGCACACTTCAAGTCGATGCTGGGGAGTTATCTGGGGTCTTATCGCGCTCGTCTCGCTCGTTGCCGCCGTGTATTTCAACCTGCTCGTTGCAGAAGACTCTGGCGAATCGCTCACCAACATCTCCGACGCCTCCTCAGGCACCAAGGTTGCTCTAGCCTGTGCCGTCGTCATTGTGGCTTTCTCTGTACTGCACACTGGATTCACGCGGAGATGCATGCTGCGGAAACGTGACGGATTGGGAAGCTACTTTGCCGCTTAACTTTAGATATGATGCTGACGAAGCACCAGACTGTCGTCGGCCAAATGATATTTCTCCGGAAGCGTTCATTCCTGGATCGTTACCACCCGACAAGGTACAACTGCAACCTATACACTTACCTACCAAAACGCTACGTGCTTGAAAAGCACGCACCTTATAGTTCTAAGGACATTCGTTGTCCGAAAGGCTTTCGATCTTTTATTCGCTTGCGACTTGACTCTGAGAACCCAGTCACCTTATGAAAGAATACCATTCGTCATACGCTGGAAATTGTCATACTGACGCGTGCTGTAGTTGTTGTTGCTCTTGCGGATGAGCGACAGCACGTGCGCCACAGTCTCTTGCTTGGATAGTGTCAGCTTGAAGCGAGAGCGCAGACGCAATAAAATATAATCAGCGTCGATGCCCAGGAAGCACGGGTACGGTGACTGACGCGACATGACGTCCACCAGGTCACAGATCTCGTCACAGTGCTGCTGACACGCCAGGAAGCCTCGTGTGCACAAGGTCACATACTCCTTGAAGCCCTCCGAGTCCTGGCCACCCATGGTCTCCACCATCTCGGCCGTCAGCTTGAATGGGGCTGTCTCGATGCTCAGCATTCCACCAGGCGCGATACCAAGTAAGAAACCATAGTCGATATGGATGATGTGCCCTTCGTTATCCAGCATGATGTTACCGTTATGCCGATCCTTGATTTGCAGGAAATAGCACACGAGGGAGTACCCAGCCATAGACTGAATAAACTTCCGCCGCGCTTCTTTAAATCGGTGCGAGTTAGGTCCATACGACTTCTCGAAGTGATGAAGCAGCGAAACGTATCCTTCTCGTTTTTTCAGACCATCCAACGAGATTGCGTTGATCAGCGTCTCGATCAGTCCAGTAGACGAGCTCGTAGCGATGATGCGGTATCTCTTCACCCACATCGGCAGATTCGCACCCCGGAAGATTTCAACGAACTTCTGAATCAGCTGCAGCGTAAATACCTCCTGACGAAGATCGTCGTTACTCTTGCCAATCATAGACACGATGTCCCACCCGGGTAGATGGCCGTACGGCGAGGCAGCCATCAGTCTTGCACGTTTCGAGCTCCACGACTCTCCGAAAGCTGCTTCAAAGTCCCTGCGACGTGCCTTTTCACGCTCAATCGCTTCTGCTGTCACGTTGCCCGATGCTAAATCCATCTCCAACGGTGTTGAAGGCTGGTCCTCTACTGTCCCTCCATCTGCACTCGCTTTATTCACGACTCTTTCGGTAGGCTGCATGAGGACCGGTGGAGCCGTAGATGGCGTTGACACAATATCAGGGACGTCAATTGGTGTTTCAGGAACCGGGGCACGACGAGGCACAGCGACAGGAGACTGGTACGGTTCAGGAACAACCGGGGGAGGAATCACATTCTCCGCTTGAACTTCCTCCGCTTCTTGTGCATCACCGGCAAAAGCTTCACTGGCCTGATGTCCAATCAGCTCACCGATTTCATCATCCTCAACATAGTTAACTTCAGAAGATTCAAGCGCACCACTTCCCGTCAAATTCTGTCTTGAAGGCGATCGTGGAGACCCTGGGTGCGAGGCATCAGGCTGTTGTTCATCTTCAAAAGGATTACCTCGAATCACCTCGAAAATCAGCAAAATAGGGACACGTGCTTTCGTCGAGAACGCGGTTCCTTCCTTTGTGGGTATCCGCACGATACGCTCGAAAGGGTCCGTGGCTTTCACCAGCGGTACGTACGCCATAGGCGGAAGATGCAGTTTCTCTAAATACGACGGTAAATGAGCCTTCCGATCCTGTATAGACGGTACAAAACGCAGCGCCTCGGCGATATCCGTGATCTGCTCCACGAAGTCACATTCGTCAGCAAAGTGTTTTGCCAGCAGGGACTTGTCTGTCTGGCTCATGCGTCTCATCGACTCGCTGAAAATACTGGTGGGCTGGTGATCAGTATCCTCCTCGTCAAGAATGGACAGCCGTTCATCTTGCTCATAGTCGTCACCCGTAGGGTGTGTGAGCAACATCGAGTCAAGGTCTTCCTTCGGCGTGAGCAAATGCTGTTGGAAGCGCGAGAAATCGCGAAAGCGGCTGTCCACATCTCCATCTAACGAGCCATTCCGGTTCGAGCCGTTCCTGGCCATTGGCGGTGAGATGGGTGAGTACGAATCCATGCCCGCAGGAGAGCCACTTGTAGTAGAGATACAGTGTGCTAGGCGACGATGGATTGCAATCTCCTCTGTAAGCTTCACGATAACTTGCAGCTGGTCATCTGTAGGCATCGGCAGGTTACGCTTGTGTACCTGCGATGCTTCATGCTGTGGGTCACGACTGAGTACAGTGGCACGGTCTACACCTGCGACTTCACGCTCAATCTCCACCATCAGCCGTACCACTCGTGCATATTTGTCCTGCATCTCCTTGGGCTTTCTCGGATCGAAGGAGTCTTCGAGTGCGCCTTGAAGTTGCCATCGAAGCAGAAGCGCGAGATGAATGGAGCGCGAACACACTGACAAGATGAGTTCGTCCAGCCAGAAAACCTTCTCAAAGTCAAAATTCGGGATCGACAGGTACGCATGAACGATCTGGGGCCAGTAAAACTCCACTTGGTTGATGCGCGTGTACGAAAAGTGCAGTAGCTTCTCCACAATCGGTTTGAACAGCAGAGGGTCACTATCCAAGTGACGATGCAGTAAGATCACAGCGCGATAAACGCTAAAGCTGCGTGCACGGAATTCGCGGTGTAGGCCCAAGATCTTCAAGTCTAACGGAATTTCTGGATGGTCCATGGTGTGATCATAAAAGCGTCGATCCTTCAGCAAGATCTCCTCGCATTCTTCAGCGGTAATCACCTTTGCCTTCAGCAAGTCAATAGCAATTTTTGCAGACTCAGTTTGCAGTGGACGCTTGGGCATAATCAGTTCAATCGGAGCCTCGGGGTTCAGTGGTTTCGGGTACAAACAGATTCCTGCCTTTAGTCGTTCCACCATCGCCCGCAAGTAGTTGATGTAATTTTGCGCCTCATAGCAGCGGTCACACACGCGCTTGGCGTAGTAGTGAGATCTCTGTGGGAGGGGGACCTTGTGTGTCGTGAATTTATCACAATACAAACCGTCACAGCTGTTGCACTTGTACAGCAGTGTCGCTGGTTGTCCAGCGGCAGCAGCTTCTGCTGCCAACCGAGTGCAATCCGGACACTTGCACGTCACGTCCGTCTCAGTTGATGGCACCGTCACTGTGCTCACGGGCGAAAGGGACACTTCTAGTGACGCGTGCTGGAAGAACGCTGCTGCAAGGCGCGGTACTGTGGTCTCCACTGCTGTCTGGATCGCTCGGATCCACTTCTCCTTGTCCATGGCTGTGTCGGCGTAGGCGTAGAAGACTTTGTTCTGTGCTGTAGCGAATAGGAAGCCGTGCTGATAGATGTGCATGTTGCCTTTTCCATCCCATTCCTGCACTCCAAGCACGTCCACTTCGCCCTTAATACGCAGCATATGATACGCATCCTCCTGAGTGCTGCTCGCACATGGGATATCACACAGCTTTAGCTCGTCATATTGAATTAAATAGGGAGCAAATCGACTTGTCTTACCTGTAATAGTGGAAAGAAGTGCCCACGAGAAAGCAATAGCGCCGCAGCATAGGAGGTGGCGATGATGGACTAATGCGGAAGGTAAGATAGCCCTCGCAGCTGGCGCGCGGGGCCTTCATGGCGCTCCACGAGATCTGACGCGGTCTGCTGCGACGGCGAAGTCTCGTTGTGGTGATCGGCGTCTGTGGACACTCGCAGTAGGGCGCAAATATCCAACCTACGCTTTGCCGGGCTCGGACTGGAACGTGGGGGGAAGCTGCCGATTACTCGTCTCTGGCGGGGTCGATACGCACGGACAGTGGCTCGTTAGATAGAGGAAATGACGGGGAATACGACAAGGCTAGGGAGGCTGGCCGCGCGTCGCTGAGAGGGGAGTTGCAGCGAGAGAGAGGGACGGGCCGGCAGCGCGAGCCTTCTCTCTTCAAGTGGGCGTTGTGTTGTGTGTGGAGGCTCCCTCCCTATTATGTCGGGAGGGTCCAGGTGGGTCAAATTGACCGTCAATTGATCCCATGGGTCTCAGCGAGACTGGTACATAAGTGATACACACTTTTTTTGCTGGTTGCGAGCGCGTCAACGTTGCCATTTTCGATCAATAGCGATGGCTCGTGGGAAGAAGACGGCAGCATCGCTTAAGGCGTCCACGCCGAATGCCAACGGCGGTAACAAAGGTAGCAAGAAGACAGCAGGTGTTGCAGCGAATAAACAGAACAAGCAGCAGGTGCAGACGCCTGCCAAGATCAGCAAGAAACTTGTGAAGGTCATCCAGCAGCCTGTAAAGGAAGAGAGCGAAGAAGAAAGTGAGGCGGAGAGCGACGAGGCCAGTGAGACGGAGGGCAGTGACGAAGCCAGTGATTCGGAGGGCAGCGACGAGTTCGAGGATCAGGGATCGTCCAGCGACGACGAAAGTGGCGATGAGGCGGTCGACGAAGATGATGCCGAGCTCACGGAGCTGGAAAAGAAGACGCGTCGCTTTACGGTGGACCGAGAGAAGGAGGTGCAGAAGATGCGTGAAGACGGATCGCTTTCGGTGGCGTCACAGCTGCACGTAGACGACCTGTCGTCCGACGATGAAGAGAACGTCAACACCATCGGCAACGTGCCGCTCCGATGGTACGAGGACTACGACCACATCGGCTACAACGTGGACGGTAAGAAGATTATGAAGTCGAACAATGGCGATGGTATTGACAACGCTATCGCTGCGAAGGATGACCCAAACTACGAGTACGTCGAGTTATAGCTCTAGTTTCAGGTTGAAGGAGGCTGACGTTGTGTTAATTCTTTGTTGTTTGACAGTCGCACGGTTTACGACGCGTACAATGACCGCAAAATTGTCATTTCGGACCGCGACATGGAAATCATTCGTCGTATGCAGGCCGGTGCTTTCGCGCACCCGGAGTTTGAGGCGTACCCTGACTACGTGGACATCTATTCTTCCAACAAGATCATCCACTCTATGGGTAACGACCTCGAGCCTAAGAGTCGATTCCTGCCGTCGAAATGGGAGCGTATGAAGGTCATGAAGATCATGAAGGGCATTAAGGAGGGTCGCATTAAACTTGACCAGGAACCCGAAAAGAAATCCGAGGTCTACCAGATGTGGTTTGACGACGACCAAGCGCAAACTCGCAAGGGTCCAGCCCATGTGCAGGCGCCAAAGATGCCGCTTCCTGGACACATCGAGTCGTACAACCCCCCAGATGAGTACCTTTTCACCAAGGAAGAGCGTCGCGCTTGGGAAGAAGCCGATCCGGAGGACCGTGAGACGAATTTCATGCCGAAGAAGTTCAAGTCGCTGCGCGAGGTGTGTGGATACGGCGGCTTTGTACGTGAACGCTTTGAGCGCTGTTTGGATCTGTACTTGGCTCCTCGTGTCAACAAGCGTAAGCTGAATATCGACCCAGAGTCGCTGGTGCCGGAGCTGCCGAAGCCCCAAGATCTACGTCCGTTCCCCAACACGTTGGAGCTGGTCTTCAATGGCCACACCGGTCGTATTCGCTCGCTGGCTGTGGATCCGTATGGCCAGTACGTGGCCTCGGGCTCGGACGACTTCACTGTCCGCATCTGGGAGCTTGAAACTGCACGTTGCCTGCATGTTTACAACGTTGGTGCAGTGGTGCACAAGTTGTCGTGGAATCCGAACAAGGACCACCAGCTGCTAGCCGTGGCTGCTGCCAAGAAGGTCTTTATCATTTCCACCGGAACTGGTAGCGCAGACCAGACAGAACTTACCAATGCGCTTGTGGGCGATGCCAGTGACAGCATCCAGACAGATAGCGCTGATGGTGACGTTCAGGTCGTTGATGAAGATGAGGCTACTGTGGAGGCCAACGCACTCAAGAAAAAGGTGCCGGTGACTTGGCGGTTCTACAGCGGCACGAAGGACAAGCACAAGTCAAAGAAGGCGGAGCGGCCGTGGCTGGAGCGCCGTGTAGGCTCTGGTATTCGTGTTGTGCTGCACCACACGAGCGACGTGAAGGACGTGGCATGGCACTACA
Source organism: Phytophthora betacei (assembly GCA_011320135.1). Taxonomy (NCBI): domain Eukaryota; phylum Oomycota; class Peronosporomycetes; order Peronosporales; family Peronosporaceae; genus Phytophthora; species Phytophthora betacei. Next base: position 207,385 of record JAANHX010000276.1, read on the forward strand.
AGGGCGACTACCTTTCTACAGTAGCCCCCGGCGCTGGCTCTGGGGCAGTGCTGATCCACCAGCTCTCGAAGAGGAAGACCCAGAACCCGTTCCAGAAGAGCGTGGGCCAGGTGCAGTGCGTGCTGTTCCACCCGTCCAAGCCATTCTTCTTCCACGCCACGCAGCGCCATGTGCGTGTGTACAACCTCGTGAAGCAATCGATCGTTAAGAAGCTGTCTTCAGGTGTCAAGTGGATTTCGAGCATGGCGGTGCACCCGAACGGTGACCACCTGCTTGTGGGTAGTTACGACCGGCGGTTGTGCTGGTTTGACCTGGATCTGTCCTCTAGACCGTTCAAGACGCTCAAGTACCACGAGAAAGCTGTACGCGACGTGTCGTTCCACGCCAAGTACCCGCTCATGGCTTCTGCCTCGGATGATGGCACCATTCACATCTTCCACGCCATGGTCTACTCGTACGTATTGTCATCGTTTCACTGAGACGAGACGCTATTGAGTTTACTTATTGACTAACTTCTTTGAACTGTACGTTTGTGTGTTGCAGGGACTTGATGAAAAACCCGCTGATCGTGCCACTTAAGATCCTACGCGGTCACGAGGTGTCAGGCGGTCTTGGTGTCATGGCGCTGGCCTTCCACCCTGTCCTGGTACGTGTTGCATCGGATAATGTCATGGGCATACACTTAATCTAACCAATACGTTGTTGGTATTGCAGCCGTGGGTGGTGACAGGCGGTGCCGACGGCTCCATTCGCCTGTTCCAGAACATTCACTAACTCGTTGCAGCGAACGACGAGCAACCGTCCGCTAGTAACTTGCAAAACTACGCTCTTGGTGTAGTTTATCATGCTGCCAATGACGATTTCAATAATAGACAACGTGTGTGCTGCAAGCGTTAGTTTCTCGTGGTTTCTGGTGGTTTCTTGCCAAGGAATCGCTCACGGACAGGCTTGATCACCTTGGCGAGCAACTATTTGTAAGTGCGGGCATGGTAACGTGAGGCCGTGACGATTTTACCCATCTTGAACCATGAGCCAACATGGCATCATGTATCGACTGATCATTACAGTGTACATGTACGTGTTCATGCAGGAACTACGCTCGCGCTCAACGGAAGTGCTGTGGCGATTCAATAATATACTACAGTAGCAGAGACAAGTGGCATAGAAGTCCTTAATTTATTTAGCAATGAAAGGAAAAGAGGTAGGTTAGGCTACAGCTAGACAAGTCGGGAAGCTGTGGCTACTCGGCCGATCCAGGTCTCCCCTGCCCTGTACCGTACGCTACAGAATACACCACGAGGTTCTACTCGCAAAAAGACCACAATACTTGTACCATCGCCTGCCCGCTTGTCCTTTTCGGATCTCCACGAGTTCGTACGCAACTTCCGTCGTCCAGTCTTTTAGTTTTTCTTGCCCATTCCAGGGATGCGGAACCGAGATTTCTTTGACGCTGCTGCAGGCATCGGAGGGGGCATCTGACCGTATCGCACAGGGTACTGGTACTGACCACCAAGTGTCGTGGGCGGGTGCTGCTGCTGCTGGCCATATCCTCCGTTAGGTTGGCCATACTGTTGCTGAGGCTGCCCATACTGCTGTTGAGGCTGTCCGTACTGCTGAGGCTGGTTTTTACCGTATCCGTAGGCCCCCGGCTGCTGCTGTTGCTGGCCGAACCCAGAGTGCTGCGGGGGGTACATGCCTGTGGCCATGACAGGCGGGTAGCCGGCGTTGTTCATGGGGTTGGGACGGTTCTCCTCGTCCGAGCTGCGCTGGTTGTGGCTCACGCGCTTGCCGTTCATGTCGTAGAGCGATCCCTCCGTGGGCTCTCCGTCGCCGTCTAGCAGACTGGCGCCATCCACCTTGCCCTTGCGATCCAGCACCGTGTCTCCCGAGAGCACGGCCCGGTCCGACTTTTTCTTGCGCAGGAATCCGACCATTGTGACTAAAGACTGTGGTTATGTGAAGGTGTGTAGATAGCAGAGAGGACGCGAAGGTTTCCTCTCGGCTCAGGCGGGACGAGGACGATTCAAGTATGGTGCGCACGTTTGGCTCCAGCCGGCCCCCTCCCAGCTCTTGCTGCCGCTCCTATAACGATTTGTCGCAATTTTCTGAAACCCAAGAACTTGGATTTCGTATGCCGCACGAAAAGGCGCCACCTCAGAGGTCGAAAAAGCTCAACTAGCCGCCCAATAGTAACTTGCCGCTGTCAAATCCACGTGGACGCACCAGCAAGAATGTTGCTGACAGATGGCGGTTGACTGAGCTTGACTATGGCGTCGTGCTGTTGTGCCGCGTGGACTTCAAATTTCTGACGTGGCTGCCGATGTCAAGGCGTAAACCTTTAATTCACTGCACACTGTACATGTATGAAGACTGCAGCTCCTTCCACCGCTAGTCGTCTTACTTGTACATGCACTCGTGGGGCCGGTAGACCGTTTCGATTCCTTGGAAACCGGTGCAGGTGAACCTCGGTTCACGTAACGTGACACGTTGGCAGTGCCAACTTTCCCAACGTCTTGGGAGAATGGCCACTGAAGACTTCCACAAAAGCAGACCATATGTGGCAGCTGGAACTCAAGCCGCACGACTTGTGGCGCGGTCCTCTTGAGTCGAGAGGACAGCGCCACAGGACGATAGTGCAACAGCAAACAAACGTTCCACACGATTATTTTATTGACTTGACGCCCAAAACGGCGACCGTTGTTGCCCTTAACGTGAAATTCTATCGCAAAATTTAGGCTGCAGTGTCGTACGAAGCGTATCCAAAACGCGCCCTTTTGACGCTGAGACATGTTTTACAAAGACTAAGTCCACTTTTGATCCGATCAGTCTGATTCAGACTTCGCCCTACATGCTCGAGTCGCAAACCTGGCCCAGGTCCTGGACGGTGCACTGTGGCACACAACCTCGTGACACGCTCAACCAGCAATGACAATGACATTGTCAATCTGCCAATAAACCTACATGTACATGTGTGATCTTTGATCATTGATCGACCACATCCTCGCGCTGTCTGCACTGTACGTCAATGTGAATGCAGCTTCAACCACACAGTGCCTCAGAGTGCGAGAATGTTCACGGAGAAACCGCTAAGCCAGCCAGTCGATCATGCATGCGGCAGCTTGGTCGTCAAGCGCCAGACTGGGCCAGCCGCTGGCGGCCAGCGCTGTTCCAGTGAAATCAGACCAGTGTGAGCGCAGGTGCGCTCGCTCGCTCTCACTAAGCCGCGCCGTGGTTGTGTCCGTCCAACGTTGGCCCTAGCGTTGCATCGAGCAGGCGGAGACAGCGCTACTTCAAGCAGTGTGCTTAATCTCACTCGCACATCTGCATCTACACGTGAGCGAGCAAGTCTTACTGCAAGACAGAGGTTGCTGCACCTGCAAGCTCGCCGCACATTTTGCCCATAGTGGCGCTTCTTCTTCGTGCATCTAAAATATATCCTGCTTCCCCCTGCTGTACTGATTCGGCAGTACAGTCAGAAGCATCACGTCCAAAGTCTTGTGGCTTTGAATGGCGGTAACAATAACCCCTGCAGCATCGTTCTATTATGATGTCGTCTCGGAAGGACTGGTTGCCTAATTTGCGTGTTTGGTACGAGTCTTCTGTAGCGTGCTAATGCTCTGCAGTTCGCCGAATTTCACCACGTAACACGCTTGTCGAGGAAATCCCGCGTCATCTCCTCATTTTGCGCAATATTCTCCATGTAAGTGTCGTAAGACATGTGCCACGGGTCGGGTACGTCTCGCGTGAAAGCACACAATACACCCTCCCGTTCCTCGATTCTTGGGAACTTCTCCATGACCTTGTAGGCCATGCCGCTGGCTACACACACAATGTAGTCGGCCTCCATGCACATTTGCTCCGTTAGGAGCTGCGAGCGGTGCTTGGACAGATCCAGCTGATACTTCTTCATCACATCCACCGCGTGCTTGGAGGCTGGCGAGCCCTCTCGGTCAAACACGTCCGTCAACCTGTTCGACAAACACCAAATCAGTTTATCTGAGTACTACGAGGCAGTAGTGAAGCTTATTTCACTCACGCTGCTGACCGGATGACAATCCCCTTCTCTTCCTGTTGCTCGCGCGACATATTGAGCTTGCGACGGAAGTACTCGACGGCGAAGTGCTCCGCGACCGGCGAGCGACACGTGTTGCTAGTGCACACGAATACGACATTCATCGGGGCGGTCCTCGTCCACTTTCTCGGGGGGCCCCTGCGGATTCCGATCTGAGTCGCGACTCGCCGCGATTGGTCGGTCACAGTGTGTATACGAAGAGGAGGTTGTGCCACAAGTTGTTAACCACAAGGTGTGGTGCGCAACGCAGCATGTTCCCGCCTTCGTCGGCGTGACTTTAATCGTGACGATCGTCGCACGCACTCCGAGCAGATTTGCAAGATCATCAAGCCTTCATCATGAAGTTGATGATCCACGAGTACATGTATCGTGTTCTTCATTAAAATGGATACAAGTAGTTTGTTCAAAACTGAATTTACACATTTAGTTTCAAGGTGGTAAGCGTGACTGTTTACTGGAAATGCTGGACGATTTTAGCGTACGGAAATGGCCCCAGGGACTCACTGTGGTTCTGCGTCTTCGTGGATGACTCCAACAGCGTGTAGTCGAGATCTGGGTGCGCGTCCTTGTTGGCGGCGTACGACTGCGAATCCCATTGAATGTCGAAGCTGTTGACAAAGAAATCCTGGAACTGCGCGATCCATCGGCGTAGCGCCACGTGCGGGATGAAGTAGAAGCCGCAACGATCAGTATCATTCTCCTTGACCTCCTCTTCAACGGGTGCCAAAGTGAGTGCGATATACAGGTGGGAGGCATATCTCTCGCGCGACGTGTTGCGCCTCCGAGTATTCCCACAGACACATGACAGTCATGCGGTCGCCCCAGTCCGTCGTATTGCGAACAAAGTATTCGAAGTCTCCGTTCCGTACGACATAGCTTTGGGTCTTTGCATTTCAGATGCAGCGGGATCATTAGTTGATTAGACACGGGCTTCATAGTATTCTGATTTTGCACGTACACAGTGACAACAGTCGGCGATTCCAGTCGAGAGATGGTGTTGTGCATCGAAATACACAGAGAAAGCAGCACGAAGAGCGCAACACCATTTAGCGCATAAAAGACCGTCCGCAGCGGCAGTCGGACCAAATTACCACGATCACTGGCAACCTTAGAGTGGCGCGAGAGAGCTAGCAATTCAATGTCGTCGCTGTCAGCTGGGATTTACAATACTTCCCAACGTTAGTGCGAGTGGAAGTCATTCATATTGACACTGCTGCACTTACATCTCCCGGAGCCGTAGCGAAGCAACGGACTGCGATCGCGTGAAGCGCCCGACCCCACCATTGTTGTTGCTGTCGAGGAGGCGCGAAGAAGAATGACACGTCCAGCTGGAACGGATCTGATCGTTCTGAAACAGAGATTGCTAATCTGAGTTTCCATCCAAAGATTACTCTGAGTCAGAGTCTCTGACTGCAACTTACATGTATTACATTTTTCGAAGTATCAGTATAAATTCAAATGCTCACGTTACATGTAGATACTTAGCTTAAAAACATAGTCACTACCACCCAAGATCTTAGCAGCCCTCACCGCCAGCGATGACTAGACATGCGGTGGAATCGTAGATGCTCATGACGTTGGTCATGACGGACCACACCAGAGCGAACACTAGATATATCACCGTGATGACCCCCATGACATAGCTGGAGCCACCAAGACGCTTCATGACCTGCGTCTGCTCCTTTTGGCGGGGGAGCATCACCAGGAACACGAGCGAAAACAAGTTGAAAGCGTACATGATCACGACCGTGTAGGTCACATCTTGCCTCACTCCATGACTGTCGTTCTGAATCCGCTCCGTCGACAAGTCCCACATGCTATCGACGTTACGGGTTATGGCAGCAGCGAACGGAGTGCAGAGGTTGTAAACCGTCGTGAGAAGACCGTACATGGCACCTTCGTGTCCTTCTGAAGATAACTCTACGATGATGAAAGACCCCACAATGTATATGATTCCCTGAGGAATTTGTTGCAGAACGGGGATTCCAAGCCAGAGCCAAGGTGAGCGAGTAATATCCCAGATCGTCACCAACCTCACCACAGCGTCGAGCGACAAGTTCCAGATCATAGTCACCACCGTAGTGCGTCGCCAGTCCCAGTCACGACCGTAGTTACCAGCAAACCAGACCGACATGGCAAACGCACCAGTGGTGAAGAAGCCGGCAATTTTCTCTGCGAGCGGCGAAACATTGACCCAGTTGGTTTGAATGGGCATAGCAGAGACCCACGTGAACATGGCGAAGATGCCGGAAATGGTCTGGTAGGCGATGTACTGGTACACAGCACGAGTCTGCACGATGTCCCAGAGCTCGCACATGTAGTGCTTGAAGTTCTTGTGGTATTCGGGGCGCTTCTCTTCGTAGATGAAAAACCACGTTAGAGGAACCATAGGCACGAGCACGATGCCGGCGATCAACATGAGCATCGGGAAGGACAGCGAAAAGTCGAAGTCACCTCCATACTCGTCACCGTTGAAGCAGAAAGCTACCAGAACCAGAGCGAAGATGTTGAACACGTAGCGAGTCGTGTAAATCACCGTCTGGGTCCTTCCTCGAATCTCCAGCGGCTCGCGCTGTGCCAGCTCCACGACGATACCGTCAGCGCACACGTCGGACATCAGATAGCCGAATACACAGCCCATCATTGGAATGATGTACAAACTGCCCTGGTTGGCTGCATCGTAGTTGATCGTCTCGATGATTTCAGGTGTGTAGTCCTCGGGCTTGACAGCGCGATAGGCAGTATCTGTAAAATAAGGCCGGCCTTCGGGCGTCACAGCCATTTCTACAAGCATGGCCAACGTGACGATCCAGCCGATGACCATGTACGGCCGACGACGGTATCCCCAAAGCGGGAAACAGTCGGAGACGATGCCGTAGAAAACCTTGAAACTCCAGGGTAGCTGTACCATCACTGTCGCCGTTGTGGTTTGTGAACCGGGGATGTTGAGGTAGTTCTGCAAAAACGGGTAAATGACATTGGGGAGCACGCCATCGATGAATCCAACGGCGGCGTACTGCGCGACGAGTCCGATGTACTGGCGCGAGAACAAGTTCGGCGCTCCACCGCTTCGTAGCGCGCCTCCTTCAATGTAGTCATCATACACGTAGCGCAACTTGTCGTAGTCATGGGCCGGCGGGTCGAGTGGGGACATGCTGCACCGAGATGCTCCCAGCATTGCTGCGCTGTCAGGGTTGTAGAGCTCAACCTTTTCGTCTGGAAGCGGCATTTCGTAGTCGGTCTCCGCTAACGTTGTCTGGCTCATACGCAGGAGCACGCGAATCGCAAACTGCACCCTACTCCATCACTGATAAGAAACAACGGTACATGCCTTCGAGGACGGCGCCGACTGGAATGCAGAGGGCGGGCGACATGCGTACAGATTTGCAGGTGTTAGCGTCACCTCCATAATAAAGACCATACTGGAGTCCATATAGTTTGCCATCATCCAAACTTTCTCTTGAACAGATGACAAAAACAGAGGGCTCTGCATACGCAAGAAATGCAGCACTTCAGTAGCTACAACTACTGTAACGCTGGTGAAAGAAGGGCCCAAGAGGCGAGAACTGCCGCTCCAAGACGGAATGCACATGGTATTTCGGCAGGGGCAGTCGGTCAGTTCATCAGACTTGCCGTGATTGACTTGAGCTGTTGCTTTGCAAATTTACCCTACCAGTTGAAAAATGCATCAACTGCGTCGATCCTTATAACCGGAGAGAACAGCATCAGCTGGCGGAAGCGCTGACCGTGATAGTCGATCACTGATCGACCAAACCGGTAAGCTCTTTTGCTACTACCAGCAGATACAGATAGGTATCCTTTTCACCTTAATTGAGCTCGACCTCTTTCCGACAACGACGATACTAGCACTTCAGGCTGAAGTTCAGCTTATCGTAGACCACGTTTTACTAAAACTTTTAGTGCACTCGGTATCCTTGGAGGTGCGTCCTACTTCGAAGTACATGATACCGGTTTCACCCAGCAGACGCACCAAAATGCACATTGCAGGTGAAGGTTGTGCATTGCGATGCATTGACCATCGAGACATGGCAAACAACGTTGACAACATCGGACGACGCGAACCGGCTTGGTCTGCCCAACGTGAACGCCAGCTTGAGCGAGAAACACTCAAGATTTGAAAGGCCCGCTACCGTTGTCTGAAATGCTGGATAGTATCCAGTGGATACCAACCAGTCTGGTTACATGTACCACTGGTAATACCAGAGACCCGCTGCCTCAATATCTCCGCCAACTCGAGTCTCGACACTGCGAGAGAGGAGTCCCTCTGCGGCAGATGGCTGCCGTCGTCAATGTCGAGGATTTGTAATTTGCTGTCTGTTCAAGGTGGTACCCCCCAAAGAAGGACGCAATGTCACATTGCGCCGCGTACATGTACATGTAGTGCGTTTGAATCGAGCAGTGCATTGCCACGAAGGAGCCGAGCGACCATTGCTCGGCTATCATTCGGAGCCCAACACGCTCTATCAAAAATAGTTGGCCCTTGCTTCGAAATACTTAGTAATGGCTTACAATCCCTCGTAATTTGTCACGTAGCCAATCAATTTACTATATGTACAATTCTTACTTAATTTGTTGTCACTTGGGGTGTTCAAAAACAAGGGAGCCAAGGCTTATTAATACAGTGAGCTGTATGTGAGTGTTTTGGCTTGTTGGCTTGTTGTTCGGGGCGTCTTTCACGAGATGATAGGCTATCCAAGTCCGATGGACAGCAAGGTGGGTGTCGATTTGCTTCTTATCGATCTTGCTGCGGTGCCAGCGCATTAGTCAATTTACGCGGCTGGAGACACTTTGAGTGTTCGACTAGTCCCGCGGTGCCAGCGCAGTTTACTTTAGCGTACAGGTGCAGGTACCACGATGAAAGCAGCCCGAACGGACACGTTGACCTCGCAGCAGGCACCAATCGAGTTGTATAGCGAGGACTCAGGGTCGTGGATGATCACGGACTCACCGCAGGACGAGTCCCCGTTCCCCATGGTGTACGAGGACCAAAAGATGCGGTATGTGTACGACGATTACATCGAAGGGGGTGCCCTCCGAAGTGGAAGTACACCGAAACTTTTTTCGCGGCAGTATTTTGGACTCGTTGCGCAGTATGCAGGTGTCGGCTTCATTGACGGCGTTCTACCCAATGTCATCTACCCATTCTTACAGAACTACCTCAACCTCCCCGGGTCACAAACCACCACAGCGTTCGTGCTCGTGCAGATGCCGTGGAGTTTCAAAGTGTTCTACGGCATCATTTCCGACTGCTTCCCAATCTGGGGCTATCGTCGGCGGCCCTACATCCTTGGTGGCTGGATCTTCGCTCTTATCATGCTTGTGATACTGTCGTGCACTCCTGAAAGCAAGCCATACTTCACAGATCCAGACTACCGAGACGTGAAGCCCGAGGACTACACGCCCGAGATTATTGCGACGATCAACTACGACGCGGTCAACGACGGCAGTGTTTATATTATTCCGATGATGGGATGCGCCTTCGGGTACTTGCTGTCGGATGTGTGTGCCGATGGAATCGTGGTGGAGTTGGCGCAGCGCGAGCCTTACGAGGTGAGAGGCAACACCCAGACGGTGATCTACACCACGCGAACTGTATTCAACATGCTGGCGTATATCCTCTTGGGATTCTGTTTCAATGGCGAGGAATATGGCGGCGATTTTGACTTCTCGCTGTCATTCCCCATGCTCATGCTGATTGTGACTATTGTGCTTGCGCCGATCGTGCCGGTTACCTGGTTCTTCCTTCACGAGGAGAAGAACGCTTTCGCTATGAACTTTAACCACTACATGCACACACTTTGGGATATTATCAAGACGCGTGCCGTGTACCAGTACATCGCTTACCAGTTTTTCTCGGGCATTTTCGCGTCGTTCACGTATTTGTCCAAAAACCCGGTCATGAGAAATTGGGCGGACGTCTCGCCCATTCAGGAAAAAGTGGGTGGACTCTTATCGACTGCCATGTACGCTACATCCATTTATTATGCTGGCAACTATGGACGCAGCTGGGACTGGCGTCGTACGGCAGCGGTGACAATGGTGTGCTATGTCTGTTTGGATGCATTCGTAAAGCTGTTGACAATCTGGAATATCGCTCGCTCGCCATACTTCTGGCTCGGAATTCCTATTCTTGAGCAGATTCCACTGGGCGTGATCTTTATTGTGAGTTCATTCATCATTGTGGAGCTTGCCACTGAGGGACATGAAGGCGCCATGTACGGCCTGCTCACGACGGTATACAATCTCGCCATTCCATTTGCGACCACCATCACCCGCAACGTGGACAGTTTGTTTAATCTGACCACAGAACGGATTCAAAACGATGCCACCAGTGTAAGAACCGACATGACCATGACGGTGCTCATCATGTGGACGGCCAACTTGTGCTCGCTCTTCTTTTTAGTGATGCTACCGCGCCAGAAAGAGCAGACGCGCGCCATGAAGCAACTGGGCGGCTCCAGCTATTTCATGGGCGTTGTGACCGTCTTGTATCTCATGTTTGCTCTACTGTGGACGATCACAACGAGTCTGTTGAGTATCTTCCCGAATACATCCTGTCTTGTCATTGCAGGCGGCAACGGCTGTGACAACAAACCCGTCAGGCCGTAACTACTGAAGAAAGTCGTATAATGAAATGCAGCGCCGACGCTGCTAAAGTGAGTACTTCCTCGTCGTGTTATCAAGCACTCAGCTATAGCGCTATCAAACGATCCGATGATCCTATTCTAAAGTTTAACAGCGTTAATTCACCGTGAAAATCGTGACTTTCCTATCACACAACCATCTCAGCATCATCTAACGATTCCGTCCGTCACTGAAACAGCGACCAGTCCAAGACGGCGAAAGACTGCAGCGCCTGTTTAAATATGGCGGCAGCCACCTCTGAGTTGTTTTCAAATTGGAAGGCATCACGACTGCTGCTGGCTGGGTTAATACGCATGGGCGCTGACATCGACAGCACCACGTCCGTGGTCACGCCAGGCAGCCGGATGTTACCCAGATAAACGCGTACCACGTTTTTGGCATGATCACCCTCCTTAAACTTGGCCACGCGCTGGTCCCCCACGATAAGCTGCGTAACGTGCGGCGCGTCGACGTTAGTGGGTGCATTCTCGGCTCCCGCCTTTTCTTCAAGTAGCACCATCACCTCGTCGGGCCCACATCCGTTGGATTGGGCGACCTCGTTGAAAAAGTAGCGCGCGCTCTGAGCATCCGTCACGCTCTCCTCGTACTGCAGCAGCTCCACAATAATGCACTGGTCTATGGCTGCATTGGCGAACACCTCTTGATTGTCGGGCACCTGTCGGAATGAGCTCACGTCCACAAAGCCCTCAGGGATCTCGCAGCTCAGCGCGCCGCCGAACAAAGGACGCAGCATTTGGTACCGGTAGGTTGACACCCAAATATGATCTGTTTCCGTAAAATACCGATTTTCTATAAAGGTATACATGCTTTGAAAATTTGCTTTCATTAAGTAAACACTTAAAAAGTTGCTTTTTAGCATATATTATCATAAAGGTTTACAAACTTAGAAATTGCGTTCATTTAGAAATATTTTAGGATCGGGTTCGCGACCATTAGATCGGAAACCGCAAGTATGAAGATCGAGGAAGTACAGTCCACAGCCAAGGCGCAGCGCATTGCGTCGCACACGCACGTGAAGGGACTAGGATTGGAGGCAGATGGCACAGCGTTTCCCATTGGATCGGGTCTTGTGGGCCAGGAGAAAGCACGAGAGGCCGCTGGGCTTGTCGTAGAACTCATCAAGTCCAAGAAGATGGCCGGTCGCGCATTGCTGCTAGCAGGGGCTCCCGGAACTGGCAAAACAGCCGTGGCGCTTGGTATTTCGCAAGAACTGGGACCTAAAGTGCCGTTCTGCCCCATGGTGGGCTCCGAGGTGTACTCGTCTGAAGTAAAAAAGACGGAGATTCTGATGGAAAACTTTCGTCGCGCCATTGGACTCCGCATTAAGGAGAGCAAGGAAGTCTACGAAGGTGAAGTAACGGAAATGACGCCCGAGGAGACGGAGAACCCACTTGGAGGATACGGTAAGACAATCTCGCATGTAATTGTGGGTCTTAAGACCACGAAGGGCTCCAAGCAGCTGCGACTGGACCCCAGTATCTACGAGTCTCTGCAGAAGGAGAAGGTCTCAGTGGGCGACGTCATTTACATTGAGGCCAACAACGGTAGTGTCAAGCGCGTTGGACGATCGGATGCCTATGCTACCGAGTACGACCTCGAGGCGGAGGAATATGTGCCCATCCCTAAGGGCGACGTGCACAAGAAGAAGGAACTGATCCAGGACGTGACGCTGCACGATCTGGACATTGCCAATGCGCGACCGCAAGGCGGACAGGATATCATGTCCATGATGGGGCAAATGATGAAGCCAAAGAAGACGGAGATCACCGAGAAGCTGCGAACGGAGATCAACAAGGTCGTCAACAGATATATCGACCAGGGTGTGGCCGAACTGGTGCCTGGTGTGCTGTTCGTGGACGAGGTGAGGTTTTATGGAAAGTACGAGTCTAGTCTGTTGATATCTAAGTGGTGATTGTTCTCGTAGGTTCACATGCTGGACATCGAGTGTTTCACGTACCTAAACCGTGCTCTAGAGTCGACACTAGCTCCGATTGTCGTGTTCGCCACGAACCGCGGCGTCTGCCAGATCCGCGGCACCGACATTTCGTCTCCTCACGGCGTTCCGCTTGATCTACTGGACCGCATGCTTATTATCCGCACAATGCCGTACTCGGTGGAGGAAATGGTGCAGATTATCAAGATCCGCGCTGAGGCCGAAAGCATCAAGCTCATGGAAGACGCTATTGTGCGATTGGGCGAGATTGGGTCACAGACGTCGCTGCGATACAGTGTGCAGCTACTGACACCGTCCCGGATCCTCGCAGAGACGCAAGGTCGTTCTGAAGTATCGGTGGACGACATTGACGAGACGAATGACCTCTTTAATGACGCTAAGCGCTCGGCGCAAGCGCTCGCACAGACTGAAGGATACCTTATGTAACGACAGACAAAGATACCTGCAGCTCAAGGGTCTGACCGCCAAAATACACTTGAAAGGTCACTTACCATTGTGCTCTTGACTTTGCTGCTGCTGTCTTCTTGTTGTATACATGTAGATGCTATGGAAGCTCTGAACAAAGAAATCGTGCGAGAGTCGGCAATATTTGCAGCTCTATCCCCACGTGGCTACTCCAGACGAGATGAAAACTCGGATGCTCGTAGAGCAGTAGCTGCTGTAGCAGGACCGTCGACCACACTCCCGCCGGTGTATCCAAGAGATGCAAACGCCATCCTCCCAGCACAGAGTCTGCAGAAGTCGAGGTTCCTGCAGAAGACCCCACAGGCGCTCATGATGGCGGTCCCTATGACGACAAACGAGTGTTGGCTAGTGTGGAAATTCTTGTGCGACTGGGTCAAGACGCAGGTACCGTACGGCATTAATCTTAACTTGTTTGTGTTGTAGCTGACGATTTCGGCTGTGTTTGTAGCTTGCGATGGAAGTGCCTGCTTCGATTCCAGGGTTCGGGACATTTTATCTGCGAGTCCAATCCTTAGGCATCCGCATCACCTTTTTCGGTAATTAATGGAGCGATGCCATGGCTATTTTCTTTTCAGTGCTTGTTTCTGATTTGTGTTTTGCTACTTGCAGAGCCCGACAAGCAATTCCTCCGCAAGTTTTGCCTTCAAGTGGACTCAGAAATGCCTGATCCAGCACTCGCTACGCTATCATCGACAGGCTCTAATTCGGATGCGTTGGCATCCACTGAAAGCATTAGCAGAGCACCTAGCGTTGTTGGACTGGGTGACGTATTTGCTTTCAGTTTTGTGGAAATGGCTGCATGCTGTGGGAACGCAGTTGATTTAAAACGAGCACAGGAATGGCTGCATGCGGTCATCAACAAGCTGGGCAACGCAATGAGTCAATGCGATAGGGTAAGCACGCCAAGGGACCAGTAGCACGCATATCTGAGTATTAACGTTGGCCACTGTTCTTCTTTACCAGGTAGAGCTGAACATTGGTGTTGGGGTGATCGTATGTGGTGACTGTGTCATTCAGCGTCATCTACTTTCGCGTGACTCGGTAGGAGACGCACTCGCAGCAAGCTTTTATGATGTAAACTAAAGGCTTGTTGCGTGCATTAACCTTCATAGCGCCCGCCCCCACGACTGGACTACGAAATCCGGACAGGAGAAAGTGTCGTGAAGCGGAAGTTGCTCGCCCAAGCAGCTCTTCAAACTACTCCAACACCTCCGACCAAGTAAAGATCGAGAGTAGTGTAGAGTATGCAAGGTTGAATGCTAATGGCGTTGTGCATTTGTCTCCAGGTACTCTTTCCTGTCAGGATCCACTTTCTCGTCATCGATCCAGCTTAATCCTGTGCTTGACCGGTCTAAGGACGTACCAGATTTTTCATTTGGCCCACCGAATCCTCGACGACCGACGTTTCATTCTGTAGTGGCCACATCGGATAGCAAAGCTTCTCCTCGCCCAACTCAGCTTCATCATCAATATCATCGATCACCAAGTCCACGAATTAGTCGTATCAATGCGTCTGTGACTACAGAATCAGCACCGACCGATGACAGAAATGAAGCAGAAACGACGTATACACTTACCAAGCAGGAGGGAGAGGAGACCTCGACGACACCACAGCTATTCGATCGGCTAAGCCGCACACTCTTTGTCGAACCTGACCAGAACGTGTCGTATTTGCTCCCGTCGAATCGCATCGGATCTAACTTTATGCCGGCAGCAGCGTTGCTGATGACAGAGAAGTCTGCGTCTCAGTATGGACAACTAACGCATCACTCTGGAGGTGTAGTTTTCATTGAACAACCGAGTTTTTCCGGCCGCTCCTTTCGAAGGCAGAGGAAAGAGCTGCTCCAAAACGCAACACCTGAACAACGATATTTTGAGTATTTGGCCGACGACAAGTTCTTCGACCGCAGTAACCTTGCTCCTCTTCCGGCTGATCTGGAATCGAGAGTCGTGGCCGCTGCTGTGAAGTACATTACTGGCCCATCTAGTGATCGGCTCGAGACGGTTTTGGAGGTGGCACACCAAGAGTTTGTGGACAACTACTACACCAGCGCCAAGAAAGCCATTCTGAATTATATGCTGATGCGTGCAGAGTCTTGTGAGCGACTAGAAATCCCACAAGGAGCACCGGCTCATGCTCTTCTGCCTATAAAGTGGAAGTGGGGCAGCAGTGATGGGCCAAATGGCTGCATTGCGGATCTGAAGACCCTAGTAAGACGCCGAAGCCGGTCACAGCTCATGAATCGCGTCAGAATAACTGATCGCGTTGCTCGATCGGAATTGTCATACGGCAAAGCAGCTCGACGGAAGCGTGCACAGTCCAAGTTGATGTCGCTGCTGATCTTTTCGAACCCGCAAGTTCGAGCTCTTCGCTACATGTGGCATGAAATGTTTGCTTCAATTACTCTGGTAGACCTTCCAAGTGGCGAAGATCTCAACGGTATGGAACCTATGGACATTATTCAATTTGAACGAACCCAACTGGCTTTCTCGGCTAAGGCGAAAGCGTTTGTAATGGAGAACTGGTACATGAAAGCGAAGATGATGTTTGAAAGCGCTATTCAAGCCGAGACGTTCTCTATTCATACGTCAGAGGCAGCAGTGAGTTTCCGACTACGACACTTGTTCGACACAGTATCTGCAGTTATGTCTTTGCAAATTCGCTCGCTTATCATGAAGTCTGTTCAAGCATACGTCAATTTTTTCGAGCGGTTTGGGGTGGTGAATGAAAGTCAAGATAGCGACGACAACGTCCACTACGAGGCAAGACCGACACGCCCTGGTTTACTGATGACGCTGGTGCTGCTCGGTGACCAAATCCAAGTACGACATGCATTGCTAAAAAGTTACCTTGCTTATTTTATAGTACTGTACAGAAGAATGCTACTGACAAATGTGTGTGTTCGGTTGTCGAAAATAGTTTCGAGATCCTCTGGTGGACATTCCAAGTCGCTTGTTGAACGTCCTTCACAACATACCCAAGTTATTTACCAATCTTGGTCGTATTGAGACGCAGTTTGAAGAACCAATTCTCTTGTCGGCTACTTCATCGCCTTTTTTGTGGAATGTCGTTGCACAGGAGGATGACATTGTCGTTGCGACGATCAGAATTCGAGCGATCATTGAACAAAACCTGTCGTACTTGCGGAAGCTGCAGACTGACTATGACATGTTCGCGTTGACGCACCGCTACGTGAATTCTGTTGATTGTTTCCATCTGGAAGAAAATAGCGAGCTGGAAACGTATCGAGCGGAGATGGAGCGTGTTCAGACGACCGCTTTGAGACTTGCCATTGACAACAGACACTCTCAGCATCTTGGTTTGTTCTCAGTGGATTGCCGACATGTGAATACGAGATTGCATACAGATCTCGCTCGATGGACGATTCGTCTGCTTCAAGCGTTTGAGCAAAGAACCGGTCGAATGAATGCGGAATTACGCCAACAATACAAGGAGATCGCCGCTCGACTCGCCAAGACACCGTTAGATTTGTATGAGCTCGTGGATGGCGAGGCTTTCGTGAAGTCTCTGAAGTCAGAGAAGCTTCAGAAGCTTCAAGAAAAGGGTAACGTTATCAAGCAACGACTCCGATTCCTGCTCTTCGAGCGAGAAAACACTCATATTGGCAATGTTACGGCTGACCCGTCGCTGGAATCAATAGACAGTGAACATAAGGACTTCCGCCTGTCGTTGGATCTTCTCTCATCAACTGCAAAGACGCTCAATTGGAGAAGTCACATCGATAAATTACTGGTAGAAGCCGAGTCTCAGCTCGTAAACGAGCGGTCCCGAATCGAGTCCATGTTTATCGCAAAACGATCTCGATTCCAAGCTGAAATTGAGGAATTTGAAGGTGAAGTCCGAGGGTTTGCGAAGAAAGGAGACCTACGACACGCCGCCACTTACGTCGTCCAGCTTGCAAAGATGCAAGACAACATAGTCAACTTTCGGCAAGCTATGACCACTATTATTCAGGAAGAGCAGAAACTTCAGTGGAAGCCTACAGACTTTGGTAAATTGGATGACATTGCCGAAGAAATGGCCCCGTACGAACGACTATGGAAGACTGTGAGGGAGTTTCGAGAGATGAACTCGAAATGGCTACGTGGAAACGTATTCGAGCTACCAGGAAACGAAGGGATGCAAACCCTGCAACAAATGCTTACAGTCGTCTCCGACGTGTCCAGTGTTTTGATTCTGAATTCGGCTGCGGCTGCGATCACTGCCGAGGCTGTTCGGAAGCAGATGACAGACTTTCGTGAGAACGTCCGATTTTTAGTGGCGATTCAGAATCCAGCAATGAAAGAACGACACATGAAAGCGGTGTCGGGACTGATCGGGATAGATTTTACTTCAGAAGAAGCGATCACTTTATTGAAATTGCTGGAGAACGGAGTGTTTGAAAGGATCGGTGATATCGTCGATATCAGCTGCAATGCAACGCAAGAGCAGCAGATTGAACGAGCTCTACATGAAATAAGGGATGAGTGGGAGGCAATCAGCTTCAACCTCGTACCCTCGAGACACCCCATTACTGTAAGCACGGCACTAGCTCCAATATTGTCGACAGATAATGGCGAACCTGAAACAGTTAATATCGTACTGGAGAAAGACTGTGGAGAGCAAATTGTTTCTCTTATGGAAGACCACCTCTTACGGCTGCAATCACTATCCTGTATGGCCCATGCCGGGCCGTTCATCGAGGAAATCGCCTTCTGGCAAACATTTGCATCCGAAATGGGGCAAATTGTTGAAATGCTGGTACTTGTCGAGCACCGGTGGCGCAGAATAACTCCTCTGTTTGCGGCTGGAATTGTTGAGAATGATTCCAAGTCATCTCGGCTCTTTGTCAGCGCGGCAAAGCTATACCAATCAAGTCATGCTACTATACTCCGCAATCCAGCTTGTGCAGAATATTGTCAGCAATCAAACACAACGGTGGATCTAGATCAAACTCCGAAATCCCCAGCTACAAGCTTGATATCCGACTTAGAAGAGTGCCATGAGATTCTGGAAACCGTGCGAGCAGATGTCCGAGTCGGATTCGAAAGCAAACAAGCGAGTTTCTCCCGGTTCTACTACCTTTCGGATCTTGAACTGGTGACTGCGTTGGCTCTTGCAGAGGTTCCGAGTGATGTGTCGCTCTGGAAAGCGCTATCTCGGTGCTTCCCTGGCATCCACAGTGTTCAAACAAATCCTGCGAATGAAATCACAGCACTGCTCAGTTCAGTCGGCGAACCTTTTCCTCTTGGCTCGGCGATCACCACAAAAGACACATCAATGCCGACATGGCTGACAAAACTTGAGACTTCGATGACAACAGTCCTACATGCATCCATTCGGGCGGCTTGCAGTGATCTCCCACGTAAAGAATTTCGAAAATGGTGTTTGGTTTGGCCTGAACAATCGCTGCTTGTAGCAATTCAGCACACGTGGACACTCGAGTCGGAGCAAGCTTACCAAAATGCTAACCAGAGAAAAGCATGGACTGAAATTACGGAAAAAATACTCCAGAATACTGACGCAGTGTGGAAAGAGATGAGAGTGACGGCATATCCACACGCGAAAGTGGCACTAGCGAATACTATACTGTTGCTGACGCAGCTTCGCGATGTCAGCGCTAGCGCACTGGCAGACGTTGGCGGCATGTGGGTGGAAGAAAGTGATGAGAAAAAGAGTGAGCGACACACGTTTCCCCATTTCTCGCCAAGTTTATGCTGGGCAGCACAGCCACGCTTTTATTTCATTGACAGCGTACTGAGTGTCACGATGATGACTTCGTCGTATCTACCTTACGGGCTTGAATACTTAGGAAATGGGTCAAGTGGGATGCTGGTATCGCCACTCACGCTGCGCTGTTATCATGCTGTCGCTCAAGCAGTTAGCACGATGACTAAAGGAGTATGCTTGGAGGGTACTGCTGGTACTGGGAAGTCCACGATCTGTCATCAATTAGCTCGTTTGTGTGGTCGGCTCTACGTCACGTTTCAGTGCGCTAACAAAAAGCTGGTATTTAACGAGCTGGTCAACTACGTCAAGGCTACTGCTTCCTCCGGAGCATGGCTCTGTATTGACAATTTCCAGCTGTTAAATGCAGTAAACGTGTCCTTGATAAAGATGCTATGTGCACAAGTCATGAATGGTCTCGCTGCAAGACACGCGCAGTGCACTCTTGTTGGTGACCGAGTACGTCTACGTCGTGGAGCTCTATTCTTTCTGACGCTAACAACAGGACACGGAGCATCCGGGAACGAACAGTTAGTGCAAGAAGCGCGGTTCTTCTTTCGAACCATTGTCGTGCAGTCACCAGATATCGAAAAGCTAGCCGAGTTCGAGTTTCAAAACGCAAGATTTGTGTATGCATCAGAGCTAGCCAAGCTTTTGACTGTCGCTCTGAGATCATTTGAACGTGGATTTGAGATGATGAACCACCCATCCGCGACAACGAATGAAACAAACATCCTCGGATCTCGACTTGCTAACTTACGAGTGGTCAAGAATGTGGTTATTCGCGCAGCGGAACTAAATGATGCTGAGAAAGAGCATCGTAGACGTACTCGACGAAGCCTTTTGATCTCAGATGAAGAACATGAAGAAGTGTCAGCAACACAAGAACCTATTCCAAACGATACTACTGCCGAGGCTATCGCGAAACGAGATGAAGAAGTGGTGGAGCACCAATGTGTTTTTCTGGCTATTCAAGAATGTATCGGTTCGGTTGTACCAGCAGCGTATCTCCACCTAATTAACGCAGTCCTACGAGATTTCCATTCAGATTTTCTCAGCAACAATCAATATCCATGGAATCACGAGACACAGGAAACCACACGATTAGATGGAGCTCGACGTTGTCTTGAACGTGACGTGGGGAATTATATTCGCACAGATGAATTCTGGAAGCATTTTGGAGTGGAGTTTGGCATGAAAACAATTCAACTTCTGCAAGTGATGAAAACTAGTCGCGCGGTTGTTCTGTCCGGTGCGTCTCAGGTGGGGAAGACGAGTTTGTACACTTCGCTCTCTCGCGCCCTTTCTGAAATCTCAAAGACAATTGGTGTCGACCGGATAAGTGCTCGGAAGATGAGCGTTGGCAAGGCAATCGAACCTACATTAGTAGCCCCAACGCGGTGTGTTGTTGTGTGCCCTCGAGCTCTTCAGCTGGACCAACTGCTCTCCGTCGAAGCGGAAGATCAATCACGTAGCGTACTGTTTAAGCTACTGCAGGAAGCGAAGACATTGCATAGGACAGACAAGCGTACCCAAACGTGGCTTGTTTTCGATGGTGACCTCGATCCCTTGTGGAGTGAGCAACTGCTTTATACTGTCGAAGAACTTCAGGACGATATTCCGGGATACCGGAAAGGCTTGCGACTGTCATCGGGAAAGGTTTTGGTCGTTCCTCATTATGTTCACGTTGTAATGGAGACAACAACACTAACGAACGCATCACCATCCTTTCTTTCTCGTATCGGCGTGGTACACGTGGGTGGGTGTGAAGTCAGCCAAAAGTGGGAAAATGTGTACGCAGTTTGGAAAATACTACGAAAGGCAGAGTTCGAAAAGTATGGGGGACTCATCTTCGGCATACTTGATACGCTAGTGTCCGAACTTGTCCCAGTTACACTGGAGTTTGTTGACGTTAATTTTCAGAACTACACCAACATTGGTCAAGGAATGGAGCGAGTTCAGTGGATGCTTGCCTTTTTCCACAGTTCGTTGAACCAATCATGGAAGAAGTTTTGCTCGCTGACGAGTGAAAAACAGCGCAACACTGCTGTTCATTGCTTATTTCTGCAAGCACTTGTGTGGGGTGTCGGGAGTACTACAGACGTGGAGGAGCGTCGGAAATTTCATGTTTTCTTGTACGACTTCATTCTTCATGGCCCGAACAACGAGCAGTCCACATTAAAACGGTTGGTGCTGTTATTCTTTCCGACTGGCATTCTGGTCGGAAGTGTCTCAAGCAATGTCGATGGAAGTAAGAGTAACACTGTCTCAAAACTTGGAAACGGAGGAGCAATTTCCCCGAAGCAGACGATGTACGACTACGGATTCTCGTTAGAATTTGGATCTAAATGGTTGCTGTGGCCTGAGTATTATACCCGCTGGTCAGAAACATTACTGGGAGCTGCATTCAGAGGACCAAGCACTTTAGGAGAAAGCGGGTCTGTGACTGGATGCAATTATTCGTTTTCTTCGAGGTTAAACCGACTCGTAGTCCCCACTGGAACGAGTTCATCAGCGATTTGTCTGTCTGGCCAGTTGCTCTTGGCGAACTACCCTGCGCTTCTTATCGGTCCTAAGGATTGCGGGAAGACAGCATGCGGATTTGCTTGGAGTTTATTGAGTACTAGCGAGAAACTGGGCTCGAGTGTTTCTGTATTGTCAGAAAGCGAACAAGGAAAAATGGGTGCTACATCTTCGAATCAAGCGCTGATTTGTGCGTCTACTTCGGTTGAAAAAATCTACTCCGGTTACTATACCGGTGCTAGCGACGTGTTGTTCTATTTGGAGACTGCTCTTCAACGAATTCGGATCGAGCGCCAAGGATGCAAGAAACGGGATACCGCCTCATATTTGGAAGGTCCGGATACCGCCTCGATTCCCAATTCGAAGAATACTGTGCTCGTGTTTGTTGATGATTTGCAGTGCTTCGATCCAAATCGCAGAATGGACTCGTCACTTGAATTGTTCCGTATGCTGGCGGAGTATCAAACTGTCGTTGATCCTGTTACAAGCTTGGTGACAAAATGCAAGCACGTTGTCCCGTTCGCGACACTGCAACTACCGACTCCAAGTGTCGAACGCAGTCACACTCGGTCCGATGATATTGGACGCCTACTACACAGATTTATTCCGATTGGGTTGCTCCCTTTTTCGGATTCGGACCTCACCTCTATTTGTGAAAGTATCTCACACTCGAACACAACATTATCGCAACCACCAGGAACACCATTTACATCTTCAGGGAAAGGTACACATACAGCTACCGTCAAAGATTCGGAGAACCTTCTGTCCATTGTTGTGAAAGCCAGCTTGAAGTTGTACCGACTACTGACTTCAAGCAACGACGTCAGTATCTTTTCGAAGAAAGCAACGTTCAACCCAGTCAAGCTGCACTATAACTTCCGCGTAGCACAGCTCTTTCGGCTTGTTACAACTATTTGCTGCGAGATTCGACCTTCACTATCCCCTGCAGAGAAACCAGCACTGTCTCGATTATGGTGCCATGAAAGTGCGCGTGTATTCGGAGACAACATCATCGATTCGAAGGAGTCGCTTAGTTTTCACCAACACACTATCGACATTGCGTTAGCCACGTTTGGGGTTGCAACTGAAGCATTTTTCCCAGCGCGTTTCGACACTCAAGATCTTCAAGATCAGAGTATCGCCCAGAATTGGTTTGCGAATGACCTGTATTTTTCGTACATGGGGGACAGTCCTACTGGTGTCTATAGACACGGCTATCACGAGGTAACTGATATACCGAAGCTCGAACTTCTGGTTGAACGTAGTATGATGGCGATGACCAGCTCAACCTCCAGTTCACCTGAATCGATGGAGATAACTATGTGCACTTACGTTATCAAGCATATCTTGCGCTTGAGTCGATTACTACGAATGGGCACGAAAGCAGTGCTCTTACTGGGCGCATCTGGAAGAAAACTGGTCACGATCACACGTTTGGCATGTTTCATTTGTAAAAGGGTCTCAGCTATTTATCGTATCCCTGGCGACCTTGGTCGACCGAATGAAGAGATGACTGATCGTAGCAAGTGGAATGCAACTTTTAGAACTGCGATGTTGAAAAGTATTCGGGCTCGCGACACGTCGCTAGTTTTTATAGTGAAAGACAACTATCTGCATCCAGACGCTTATCCTTATCGAATTATCGATAAATTTCTAGGAGGTCACAACTTGCCTCCCGACGTCATCGCGTACGAACATCTCGATGAAGAAATTCTTGCTGTTTTGCGCGAAAGAGAGCAGAGCCCTGCTCAAGTGACTCGGTCTAACAGTCGAAAATCCGTGACTACTCTTCATCAAACACCCCCCATGCATCGATCAAAAAGTGCGCTACTTGATTATTTCTTTCAGTGCGTCAGACAAAAGCTTCAGTTGGTGCTCGTTCTTTCATTAACTGAGCCTAAGAATTGGACGTCGATACTGTGGCGATTCCCGAATATTCTGAAATGCTGCGACGTCAACTACGCTGGACCATGGTCAACGGACGACCTAGTAACGATGGCACGAAAAAGCCTAAAACAGTCCACAGTTGCTACAGATGCATTGAGTGCCATGAAGTATTCGGAGGCTGCTGTTCAGGTATACGAGGCTACGTGTCGTTTTCTGGAAGACCAACGCACACAAGCAACCACCAAAACTCTTGTTAATCACAAGAGTGACAGCGAAGAGAGTTTGAACACTACGCCGTTGTGGGTCAACTATATCCCCATTCGTGTCGCTGCAGCCAAGTATGCTTATGGATCACTTGAGTCTGTTTACTTCACATTACGACCAGGTGCACGGCACGGTTTCTTCAAACATGGCTCGCTTTAAAGCGGGTCTGGAATTCATTGACCAAACCGCCCAAATCCTGAAAACAGAGCAGACGCAAGCCGATCTGTTACTTCCAGAAATGCTCGAGAAGACAGAATTGCGACGACGGATGTCTGGCAGCTGGGAAAGAGAGCGAATTGCGACGGAAAAAGTCACCAGAGCGCTGGAGCTGGCAACGACTCTGGCTGTCGCTCAACGTGAGCGACTTGCTATGGTTACTCAAGAATATCACAACTTGATTAAAGACTCTCGGGATGCGTTTGATCAAATCAAAAGCTCACTGCAAAAATTCCACGAAGCTTGTGAAGACGAGGATGTCGATGGAGAGAATATTGCTACGGATGGCATTGAGGTCGGAAAAGGCAATACCGGTAGTGTCAATGAGGTGGATACTGAAATGGTTGCCAGGCGGCGTCTTCATCGGCAAATCCGTGAGTTTGCATCGTTGAATCGGATACCTTCTTCCATTTATCAGCTGTCAGAATGTATTGGCGTGATATTGGGCTTCGAACCAGTAGAAGGACGTGATGAAATGGACCCAGACGAGACTATCATGAACTACTGGGCAAATGTCGCTATGCAAGTCAATTCTACCGCATTCTGGAAAACGCTATCGACTTTTGACGCTCGAGATGTCACGGAAAAGATGCTGAGTGTTTTGCTTCCGATTTGTCGGTCACCTGACTTTGATAAAGATTTATTTGCATCCGTTCACGAGGTTGCTGGTGTCCTGTGTGAATGGGTCCAGAAATGTACCGCGTTTGCTCGAGACTTCGTGCTAGCGTTACCAAAACAAGCTCAACTGGAACGTGAAAAAGAGCTACTCAAAGAGGCAGAAAAGCGAGTTGACAAGACCAAAGTGGAGATTTACAACCAAAGTACATCAGCTCAACAAGCTGGTGCACAACGAGATTTATCAGAGCAGGAGCGACAACGCGCAGACGAGAAGTTGCATGACACGACGTCACAACTGCAGCTGACAAGTGCAGCTTGGAAGGTTTTGTTTTCAACGCGAGAGAAGTGGCAGCAGCGGTATGACGCGTATACTGAATTGGCAGAACACTGGAAAGGTGACCTGCTGCTAGCTACAGCAGTGGTATCTTATGCTTCGTGTCTTAATTACTCGGTACGCTTACAGCTTCACCGGCTCTGGACTGAAGCTGTAGCGCCGTATTCATTGACTCCTTCGTCTCTGCATCGACCTCTACATGAAATCTTCCGAATCGGAGAGTCAGAACTTGCCAAGATGAATTTGAACGGCGTACAGGTGGATGACGAGAGTACACTAGAGAGCGCAGTGATTGCATTGAACTGCTATCGTTCGCCACTTCTCATTGATCCATATGGCGTGGCTTCCGACTGGCTGAAAAAACAGCTAGGTGCTGGGAAGGTTGCTGTTGCATCAGGCAACAATACTACGACTAACGCAGGGGTTTGGAAGGAAGTGGCTACAAGCATTAAACAGCAGACGTCTCTAATTATTATGGATATCTGCGAAGATCGCTTACAAGGCTTGCATTCGTTCGTCGAGTCAAAACGAAGAGCTATGTTTGATGCTGTTAACCGTGATATTACTGTTAGCCGTAATGGTAGTGGATATTGCTGTTGGTGTTACCCTCCTGAAGATCCGACGGAGGAGACTGATGCGGTAGAAACGCCAGCTTTTGAGTTCAGCAGTGACGCGTGTAGAGTTTTTTTTGTCTACACAGACTCCAACGTTATTCCAGAGTGGATGTCCAAATATCTGAGCCAGCTTACAGTAATTCAGTTTGAGTTGACAGCCTCATTCGTGGAATCGCAAGCTCTGCACAAAGTTCTGGAGTCTCAAGGACGACTTCGAGAAGTGACGGAGATCCGAACGTTGCAACAAGAAATGGTGATTTGTGACGAACAGATTTATGGTTTGGAAGAAGAGCTGCTAGAGTTCTTCAACACTGAAAAGACCGAAGTGGTTTACTCCGATAACTCGAAAGCTCTCCGAATTATCGCCAACCGAAGGGCTGCTAACACACTGCAAAGCACCAAAACGGAAGCCATGGCAACGATACAAACACACTGGGATAGTCTGAAGAGCTATGCTGCTGTTGCCAGGCGATGTTTGGATGGTGTATGGGCTTGGCGCGAGTTCAATTTCCTGGATAACAGAGATTTTGCTTGTACTGAGAAGCTGCTTCCGCTTTCACGGGTGTGGCAACTGTTGGTCCGAGCTGGTGAATTGAGCAACAAGAACGACACCAATTTGGAAGAAGTCATGGCCTGTTTTACTGGTTGTCTGCAGCAGTATGTCAGTATGAATCTTCGAGATGAAGAATGCCTGCTTTTCAGGTTTCTACTGGCATTTCGTATATGGCAGCGACGTATGGATGACCGCTTATTGGGACCTGATGTTGTCGCAGTGCCATCTGAAATTACCTTTCGAACCCGACTCTCAACGAACGTTGAGCTACTTGTTCGGTTGCTGTCGTTAGTTGGGCCCCAATCCGATCGGGATGCCTGTAGACCAACCATGAAAAGTTTACTTGCGCTTCGCCCAACAGGTGTGAAAGCGAAGGCTTGGTCTGTAGTGTGCTACCTGGCAGAAGCGTCAGGAACCCTTCGACAGTTTATATCAACGATGCAGAGCATGGAAAGCGGTCAGACCGCATGGCAATTGCTGTTTGAACAAGACACAATGATGTCAAGTGAATGGAACACTCCAGTTCCTCTTGATGTGTTTACGCGTTTATGTATCGTGGTAGCTGTTCATCCACAAAGATTTCTGGGCGAGCTGGAAGATTTTGCCGAGCGCGAGCTAAAACGAATTCACTTGGCACCAGTCACAGCGACATTCTGCTCACTAACTGTGACGGAAACGAGCGCTCCTTCGCTACCCACGTTGGTGGCCGCAGCAGCTCACTCTGCCCCGGATCGACTTAGAGATCTGTACTACATGTGGCAGTCGTTTTCAAGTGCCAGGACGCCCATTGTCGTGCCGTGCCCTCCAACGATTGACTTTGTGGGTGCTGTAGCAAATGTGGCGAGACGTGCTGGTGCGACCATAGATACAGGTGACACTATCCAGCTATTACTTTCCGACGAAGCTGATTTCAAGAAACTAGTTCTGTTGGCTATGGAGAAAGGTCAATGGATTGTACTTCCCAATTTACATTCAAGTCACGGTCGATTAGAACAACTCAACAGTATTTATGAGTTGCTCGGGGATAAAAATGTTCATTCCGACTTTCGCCTGTGGATATCGATACGGAATAAACCTGCATGCACGAGGCATTTTGAAAGCATGCTCATCAGTCAAAGAGCCATTCGCAGAGAATGGGGAAGAGGATGTATCTCCCTGAAGCGAAGTTTACAACACACGTTTAATATTCTCAAACAAGAACTCGATGGGCTCATGCTCAATAGCACCGTGGGCACACTGACTAGTGCATCGGTTTTGGGCGAGAAGGAGGAGAGATGTATAAAACAGTTTGGAGTATTCCACGCCTTTGTTTCTTGTCGCGACCATTTCCCGTTTGCCCAGTGGAAAATACACAGAGAGTTTGGAGATACGGAACTGTGCACGGTCCTTCGTTCAATGGTGGCTCTGGACACCGAGAAGGAAATGCTCGTTAAAGAACTGCATAGTACACCGTGGAACGAGGTGACACTTCGTGGAGTTATTACGAATGTCTACGCGTCCACGTTGAAATCTGACCACGATAAACAGCTAATTGAATGTTGCATTACGTTCATGCTAAACGCATGGCCTACGCTACAAGGCGACGGTAAACGTGACACCACAATGACCGCAGTTCACTTGACCGTTCCAGAAGCTGTGTTGGTTATCGAGAAGCTGGCCGTCATCCCTTGGATGTCTGTTGTTAGCGCCATTCCATATTTTTGGAAAAGTGAGTTGCGCAGCCCACCAATGCTGAAAGATTCGGTAGCTATGAGTGAAATAACTAAAGACGTCACTACGTTGTGGGATCCCCACAACTTGCGCAGCGACCGACACAAGGAAATGGCGACAAAGCTAGCGGTAATGGTAACAAACAGAGGATACCAGGTGAATTCGACTCTGATGCCGGCTCAACCACATCCTTCGGATACACTGTCGTTACTGGAATCGCTTACAGAATTCTGCACAAGTACTGATAGCGTCACACTGCCCGTAGCGAGTGATAGTGAGAATGAACACAAGAAGCCAATCTCAGCGCTTATCAACCATGAACGGCGTGCGCTTACAGAAATTCGATCAGCAATTCAGAAGGATATTAAGCGATTGGAAAGGGTGCGTTTCGGTGGACGGTTTGTATGCCATTTTATGCTGACTAGTGCGTTTTGTTTTATAATACAGGTAGGTGTTCGGGATCAAGCGCTGGATGCAGATACGTGGCAACTTTTCGAAGTGCTTCGTCGTAATTGCGTTCCAAAGTCTTGGCTCTCGCTTTTGCGTTTGCCAATATCGAATGGCAATATATCGGAAGGCCAGGACCTGAATAACTTTCAAAGCCTATTTCTCCGTCGACTGCATGGTTTTTCATCTTGGAAGGATTCAGAAGACGGCCCATGCCGGTTGCCGCTGGATAATTTTCTAGAGACAAAGGTATGTGTAGTATGGTACTAATTGTGTCGAGGTTAGAACGATCTGACACAGACTTTTACATGCTTGTACAAAAGTCGGTCGTTGAAGCTGTTCACCAACATTTTGTCCGCAAGAACGTTGGCAGCGCATTGTGTCAACCAGATTGCCTGAAAGTTGTGTCCCTCTTTGAGGACTCTTCAAAGTTTGCACTTCCAGAGACCGAAGATTATGTCTACTTTTCTGGCGTTCGAGCGATGGGGCACTTGCAGCTCCAGATTATCGACAACAGGGGTAATTTTCGTCGTGCTCCCGTATCGCCGGAGGGTATTCCTGTGATTTTACAGGTGACTAGTTCATGCTCAGCAGTCATGTCCTCCTGCTCTGACAAGGATATCGAAGAAACTACAACAAAACCAAGTCAATCGACTGCGTTCTTGTGCCCGTTACTCAGGGCTTCCATGTGCTGTGATACCAGTATTCGAGTGGAAACACCATTATCCATCGACCAACTTGTTTTGAGTGGAGCAAGCTTACAAATGCATATAGGTACTGGCAGCGATTTTTTTTACTGAAAAATACCTACAATAGTTTATACTGGTTAAGTATGAAAACGGATTCGTGAAATGCCACCGGTTCCGGTACGTACGGTATCTCAATCCGAAATCTATTTTCACATGGCGGCGGTACAGTACCAGGTTTTGTCAGAAGAAATTAAATAATCTACATGTATCCTAAATTGCACGGGCAATAACAATATCATATTATTTGCGGCGATTTTATGCAATAGTATTATTATTGCCACTGCGTGTACTCAGATAAACTGAGCGCTCCAGCGAAATTTTGATAGATTATTTTATTTCCTCTGACAAAACCTGAACCCGGCAAGCGCGACAGCAAATTGGAGTGGACGCATCTGAAAACTTCCACCACTGGGGTCCCATTCAGCTGCTGCTTCTTGAATACAACAGAGAGCCGAACGTAGATCCCCGATATATTGGAAAAAGGCGGTAGGACCTGGCGACCATGTGGCTGGGTCGTGAGTGATAGATCGGCCACCACCACTCTGCGTGGGTAGGAGAAGAGGGTAAGAAATGGTTCAGTTGGCGGGTTCCGAAATGGACGGCGAAGATCATCTTTTCCGCTACCTCGGTAAGCGAGTAATAATTATTCCGAATTAATATTTCCGTCTATAAGCAATGCAATCTTTTATTCGGAGGGCCTGTCTGTCCGAATTGGACTCTGATGCGTTCATTGCTGTCTTTTTCGAGCAACATCTGATGCAAAAATTGACATGCTCGGAGCTGTACTGCACACACATAACAATGTCTCGTGTAGTGTTTGTGCAGTACAGCTCCAAGCATGTCAATTTCACACAAACACCGTCAGGATGAAAGCTTCTTGGTTGCCACTGTACCTGCGCCTCCGTCACCCACTCACTGCGACGCGGATCTTCGTCTTCATTCGCATGGTGTCGTCGATGAAGTAAACTTAAAGCTCCGCTATGAAATATTAACACGTGTATTTCTGCTTGGTGTTTCGTCCACTTCAGCTTAAATTTACCAAAACCGGGTGTCGAAAACTCGAGAATGTCATGAGTGCGACATGCCGTTCAGTAAGCTCTTCCAGCAAACTTCCGCTGTGTGCTCGAGGTACAGTATTACGCCGCATTTAGCGAGCTGCACGGAGCCTGCCTCATATTTAGCAGCAATGGACTCGAATATCCAGGTCTCTCCGCTCGTGAAAGCCTCCTCTACGGGCGCAATCGGCGACCACGAGGCTATGAGCCTCTTCGGAGGACCACCGCCCCCAACGCCTCCCCCCATGCCAGTAAAATCAGTTTCCACAGGCGAGATCGACGACCACGAGAGCTACGATCTCTTCGGCGTCGGTCCCAGCATCTCTGTGGCCACTGCAGTCACGAAGGAACCCGCGCCCATGGCCAGTACAGCTCCAGTGGAAGAAGGAGGCGCCGGAGAGGTGCCTGTGCAACCTGCAGAGCCAATATCACCCGTCAACAACGACCTCTTCCCTGCAGCGGTGTCAACGGATAAACCAGACAAAGTTGAGGAGCCGGCGCTCTTATCATCGTCGAGAGGACTCAGTCACCTTGACAGCAGTAGCACCGCCACGGACTCGGTGGGTGGAGGATCGTTCAGAGGAGAATTGCCACGTGCCAACAGCAACGCGTTGCAGGTAGCTCCGACGCAGCAACCGGCTTCTGAACCGACGTACAAGATGGCAGGCAACGCTGTTGATATTGTGGCCGTCAAGAATATGGATGGAAAGTATCTTACGACTTCATGGCACGTGTCGTTCTCATGGTCGCGCTTTCGAACGAGTTACGCTACAGGTGTGGGCGATATGGTCAGGATCTTGGTCAATGGGAGAGAAATGCCAACCAAGATGGAGTTGCATGAACGTGGCCGCTGTACGTTTATAACAGGCGGCTTGATTATCCCACCGGACGATTTGTGTTTCGCTGATCTGACCGAGGATCACCCCAACCTTGTGCGGTTTGAGCACTTCCAGAAGTATACAAACACAGTCCGCTATGTAGATGCGAAGCTGCATCTGTGGGGACCCAACGAATCGGTCGTCGTGGTCGATTTGGATGGCACGCTTACAATTAGTGACGTGGAAGGCCATATCCGCACTCTGCGTCTTGGCCAGTACGACTTCCTGCATGCAGGAGCTTGCGACTTCTTCACTAAGTTGCACGAACTGGGGATGCGAATCGTATACCTCACTGCACGTCCACTCGACTGGGCTTCGGCGTCGCGAACGCACTTGGAGAATGCAGTTCAACAATCGATCTCGCTTCCTCCAGGGGTTCTCATCACAAATTCTACAGGTCTCACGGGTGCACTGTTTACTGAGGTTGTCAATAAGACCCCACACCTTTTCAAGATCCAAGTACTAAACGAGCTGCAACTCACGCTTATTCACGCTGGCCGCGTGATCGAGCATCCAGTCTTCGTGGCTGGTTTCGGCAATCGCCCCACCGACATCGTGGCCTACGAGGAAGTAGGCATGGACCCAAGCCTCATCTTCATGCTGGATCCGTACTCGAACGTCAAGGCTGTGTCGGACCCGCGTCTCTACGAGTCGTATAGTGACCCGAACGCGTTGCTGTGGCTTCTGCCTCGACTCAAGCATCGCATACCCATCGAAAAAGTCGGCCGTATCGATGACTACACTGTGCGTGAACTCGTTCTGGCTGAAGATCGTGAACAGCTGCGTATGGCTGAGTTGGAGGCTCGTCGACTGCAACAGGAAGAGTTCGAGCGTGCGCGTCAAGAAGCCGACCAAGCCCGATACACCTCCAGTAATGCTCTACGCGCTAGCAGCAGAAGTCTCTCCAGGTAAACTCCGCAGCGAATGGTCGACTGTCTCGTATTATATTTCTTCCGTAAAATTAAAGGCTAGAGGTACTAGTATGGATATCTATCTACCACCAAGCAATGACCACTACCGAAATGGTTCAATCAAAATGAACATTAAACTACTTCTCTGTATTGGTCTCATTTCAGCGATGTCCGTATATCGAAGTTGCTGGTTGAGCTTCCGGCGGTACAACACACGCTCGGCTGCGCATCAGCAGCGTCAATTCGAGGTGCTGGTGCCCGCGCTGCAGACTTTTAAGCGTCTGCATGGTCACTACGCCGTCCCGCTGCGCTATACAGTGCCGAGTACTCGCAATTCTGGCGCTGAGCAATGGCCACAAGAACTCCACGGAATGAAATTGGGCACGACTATCTCGCGGTTCTTAAAGGCTTGTGCGTCAGCTAAGAAACCCTCGAAACGACAGAGCTTAGACCGACTTCGAGCACAACTTCGGGAAATTGGAGTACCGGAAGTTGAGGACTGGAAACGTTTCTTGTGGGACGAAGTGACAGTGCCAGCAATGCAGACGTACAGATCGAAGCACGGAGATCTGCTCATCCCAGCATCGTTCACTGTTCCTGAAGGAGATGACGCATGGCCCCGCTCGACATGGGGCTACAAACTGGGCTATTGGACGAGCGAGCTTCGGCGTAAGAAGGACATGCTGCAACAGTATCAACTAGACGATCTGGTAGCTCTGGACTTTAGCTGGAATGCTCTCGAAGCTCGTTGGAACCGATACTTTGTTCCAGCAAGGCAGACGTACCAGGAACTGTATGGCACTTCACAAGTACCACAGAGCTTTGTGGTGCCGTGCAACGATCCAGACTGGCCGGCAGAGCTCGGGGGATATCGACTTGGGCAAAAGGTGAATAATTTGCGTTGCGGTAATGCCGAGGAGCTGCAAGATATAGAGCTGATCTACAAGAGCTGGATGCTTCTAGAAACTCTGCACGTAGTGGACGAAGGTGACGAAGATCTGGATGCACAAAACGACGAAGAGGAATTTGAGAAATAAGCCACAACTCGACAAGTTGCTTTTGATAATTTCGTGGTGCATTATTAATGATACTTTTCTGTCTCTCCATCGTCATGACCAAAAAGTCCCACCGCCCAACATTCCTACTGCTCGGATCGCTCGGTCAGCTCGTCCTTGGCATGCCAGGATGCTCTTTGCAGCGATGGGACCTTAGCTTCAGATGCTCGATCCGAGCTGCACAATGCGCGGGTAGCACGGCAGCGTGAGGAAGTCCACCATGTCGTCTCCTGTCAGCACCTTGCCCATGATCTCGCCTCCGAGCGCCCACTTGTTGCCCGGAGGGGCATTCAGTGACCGCTTGTTGACACACTCCTTCAGGATGTCCAGCACTAAATCCTTCGTCACGGTCTTGCCCTCCACCGTCTTACAGCTGTGACGAATCCATTGCCAGACTTGTGCACGCGAGATCTCGGCCGTAGCAGCGTCCTCCATCTTGTTATGCAGCGGGATACAGCCACTGCCACGAAGCCACGCCTCCGTGTACACGAGCGACACGTCAATATTCTCCACCAGACCATTGTACGTGATAGCACCCGTCGGGGGTTCGATGAGCTGAGCTGCAGTGATATCCTTGCCGACCTCAGGGATGAACGAGATCTGGTTCGGACCCGACATCTTGCTGAACGCGTCCATGGCAATCTTGACGAGACCCGGATGCGCCACCCACGTGCCGTCGTGACCCGCAGTCACCTCACGCGACTTGTCCTCCGTGACGGCAGCCATGAACTTGTTGTTGAGCTCCGAGTCGTTCTTGACGGGGATCTGAGCCGCCATGCCGCCCATAGCGTGAGCGCCACGACGGTGGCACGTGCGGACGAGCAGCTTGACGTAGGCGGCCATGAACGGTGTGGTCATACCAACCGATGAGCGATCCGGCACCACGAACTTGGGGTGGTTGCGGAACTTCTTAATGTACGAGAAGATATAGTCCCATCGACCACAGTTGAGACCCGACGAGTGGTTGCGCAACTCATACAGGATCTCGTCCATCTGGAAGACAGCCACGATGGTCTCCACCAGCACAGTCGCGCGGATGGAACCCTGCGGAATGCTCAGATAGCTCTGGGCGGCCACGAACACGTCGCTCCACAGCTTGGCTTCTAGGTGGTGCTCTAGTTTGGGTAGGTAGAAGTACGGACCCGAGCCACGCGCCAGCAGTTCGTGTGCGTTGTGGAAGAAGTAGAGGCCGAAGTCGAAGAGCGATCCAGACATGATCTGGTTGTTCACAAGCACGTGGGCCTCGTCCAGATGCCAGCCACGCGGACGCACCAGCAGCGTTGCCACCTTGTCGTTGAGCGCGTACTTCTTGCCTGTCTGCGGGTGCGTGTACGAAATGGTCTTGCGCGCTGCATCGATGAGGTTTACCTGGCCGTCCACCTGGTTGAACCACGTGGGGGCCGTCGAGTCCTCAAAGTCGGCCATGTAGCACTTGGAACCAGAGTTAAGCGCGTTAATAACCATCTTGCGGTCCACAGGGCCCGTGATCTCGACGCGGCGGTCAGCCAGGTCAGCGGGGATAGATGCCACCTTCCAGTCGCCTTCGCGGATGTAGGCGGTTTCAGGCAGGAAGTCCGGCAGCACACCGGCATCCAACTCCTTCTGACGCTGTACACGCGCAGCCAACAGTGCATGTCGTCGTGGCTAAAATTGCTCATGCAGGAAGGCGAGGAAGCGTAGTGCATCGGGCGTGAGTACGCGGCGGAACGCATCCGAGACGTGGCCCAGCACGCGGACGTTGGCGGCGTTGACATTGAGCTCCGACATGGCGGTTTCTATGTGTATTGCGTCTGGACTTCTCTCGCTGATAGCGACGAGGCAAATTGCGGAATGGCTTCTCGCTGGGCGATCCTAAGAGGATGCCGACGTTTTGGACGTGCTGGTTCGCAATATGAAATCGTCTTCAACGTACGAAACGATTTTAGCCAATAGGCGAAGATCGAGGATCGACGTAGCCAGTGTCACCGGCTCCCCTTAGCTTTGAGCTTACAAAAAGCAGGTGAAAAAGGAGGGACCATCACTCTTGCTATTGCGTTTAACTTCCACCGTGTTGCGAGCCAAGATAATACACCGCAGCACATGCTCCAAAGTGATCGTGGTGATTGGACGGGCACTTTCTCTGGCCAAGGGATGCATCTCCCTGCGAGAACTCCGGGTACGAATTTTGCCGAAGCGCTTGGTCGACCATACACCCTGGTTACCAGGGTTTGGTATGCCCACATTCGAATCATGGGCAGGGGCTCATTTCCGCTTGAAGACTCTCCAATGGAGATCTACGGCCATGGAGTTTGCAAACGAATGCGCCGGTCGTTCGTAGTGTTTTGGTCCAGATGCCACAAAAACGTTTCAATCTGTGGTACACGCTATTTAAAGAAAGGCATTGTTATTAAATTATTGTAAAATTATAATTTTTTAATCAGGTTACATGTATACTTCCGGATACAGTAGATCAAGACAATCACGGTGCATGCTTCAAAAAGACTAAACTTCATTTTCAAATGTGCTGCTACTCTAATGAAGTGCGCATAATTACTATTAAATGGAATCTCATTCTTGTAGAAGTACATGTGCACGTACTTACAAAAAGTAAAGGGTATTGCGGAGAGAGCGACTTCTGATATGCCTGTCCTGCATTTCACAAGACGGCGCAACAGTTCTTGAATCGGCCCCGACCATATCGGATAGGCAAATTGACCAGGGTATGGGAAAAATAAAATACTTTTATTATTATGGGAATAATATCTAATGAAAACCTGATTCTTATTTAAAGGAACTTTTATTAGTTGCCACCTTTGAAAAGAGAAATAAATCTTAATTTTACAGACTTGCAAAAAACAAGTTTGCGCTGAACGGTTAAACAAATAAATAAAGCGATGCCTTGATTATCGAGGAAGAAGAGGGGGGGGGGTGCCTTCGACCCCGACTCAAAGCGATTTTGTGATATCTAGTTTTGGTTGCTGAGAGTCTCGACGTGGAGCTTTCGGTCTCAGGCTGAGACCGAAAGCTCCACGTCGGCACCGGAGCGACCGGCGCTCTCGTTTGCAAACTCCATGGCCGTAGATCTTCATTGGAGAGTCTTCAAGCGGAAATGAGCCCCTGCCCATGATTCGAATGTGGGCATACCAAACCCTGGTAACCAGGGTGTATGGTCGACCAAGCGCTTCGGCAAAATTCGTACCCGGAGTTCTCGCAGGGAGGTGTTTTCACATGCATCCCTTGGCCAGAGAAAGTGCCCGTCCAATCACCACGATCACTTTGGAGCATGTGCTGCGGTGTATTATCTTGGCTCGCAAGGCATTTCAACACGGTGGAAGTTAAACGCAATAGCAAGAGTGATGGTCCCTCCTTTTTCACCTGCTTTTTGTAAGCTCAAAGCTAAGGGGAGCCGGTGACACTGGCTACGTCGATCCTCGATCTTCGCCTATTGGCTAAAATCGTTTCGTACGTTGAAGACGATTTCATATTGCGAACCAGCACGTCCAAAACGTCGGCATCCTCTTAGGATCGCCCAGCGAGAAGCCATTCCGCAATTTGCCTCGTCGCTATCAGCGAGAGAAGTCCAGACGCAATACACATAGAAACCGCCATGTCGGAGCTCAATGTCAACGCCGCCAACGTCCGCGTGCTGGGCCACGTCTCGGATGCGTTCCGCCGCGTACTCACGCCCGATGCACTACGCTTCCTCGCCTTCCTGCATGAGCAGTTTGAGCCACGACGACATGCACTGTTGGCTGCGCGTGTACAGCGTCAGAAGGAGTTGGATGCCGGTGTGCTGCCGGACTTCCTGCCTGAAACCGCCTACATCCGCGAAGGCGACTGGAAGGTGGCATCTATCCCCGCTGACCTGGCTGACCGCCGCGTCGAGATCACGGGCCCTGTGGACCGCAAGATGGTTATTAACGCGCTTAACTCTGGTTCCAAGTGCTACATGGCCGACTTTGAGGACTCGACGGCCCCCACGTGGTTCAACCAGGTGGACGGCCAGGTAAACCTCATCGATGCAGCGCGCAAGACCATTTCGTACACGCACCCGCAGACAGGCAAGAAGTACGCGCTCAACGACAAGGTGGCAACGCTGCTGGTGCGTCCGCGTGGCTGGCATCTGGACGAGGCCCACGTGCTTGTGAACAACCAGATCATGTCTGGATCGCTCTTCGACTTTG
Source organism: Phytophthora betacei (assembly GCA_011320135.1). Classification (NCBI taxonomy): domain Eukaryota; phylum Oomycota; class Peronosporomycetes; order Peronosporales; family Peronosporaceae; genus Phytophthora; species Phytophthora betacei. The sequence continues at coordinate 244,247 of JAANHX010000276.1, forward strand.
GCCTCTACTTCTTCCACAACGCACACGAACTGCTGGCGCGTGGCTCGGGTCCGTACTTCTACCTACCCAAACTAGAGCACCACCTAGAAGCCAAGCTGTGGAGCGACGTGTTCGTGGCCGCCCAGAGCTATCTGAGCATTCCGCAGGGTTCCATCCGCGCGACTGTGCTGGTGGAGACCATCGTGGCTGTCTTCCAGATGGACGAGATCCTGTATGAGTTGCGCAACCACTCGTCGGGTCTCAACTGTGGTCGATGGGACTATATCTTCTCGTACATTAAGAAGTTCCGCAACCACCCCAAGTTCGTGGTGCCGGATCGCTCATCGGTTGGTATGACCACACCGTTCATGGCCGCCTACGTCAAGCTGCTCGTCCGCACGTGCCACCGTCGTGGCGCTCACGCTATGGGCGGCATGGCGGCTCAGATCCCCGTCAAGAACGACCCGGAGCTCAACAACAAGTTCATGGCTGCCGTCACGGAGGACAAGTCGCGTGAGGTGACTGCGGGTCACGACGGCACGTGGGTGGCGCATCCGGGTCTCGTCAAGATTGCCATGGACGCGTTCAGCAAGATGTCGGGTCCGAACCAGATCTCGTTCATCCCTGAGGTCGGCAAGGATATCACTGCAGCTCAGCTCATCGAACCCCCGACGGGTGCTATCACGTACAATGGTCTGGTGGAGAATATTGACGTGTCGCTCGTGTACACGGAGGCGTGGCTTCGTGGCAGTGGCTGTATCCCGCTGCTACCTCGAGTGCCTTTAGCTCCATCATTTTTGCTGATATTGGACAGCCTTCCTTTTTCATAGGGTTCACCGACAGCACAGTGACCTCTTCTGCCTCGGTGGAGAGGACGGTTGCTGCGCCAGCCTTACGGTAGTTCTCGAGGTGTTTTTTGCCTTCCTCGCATACCGCCTTTGGGAAGCCCGTGTGCTTCTTCCACTTTGATAGTTGCTTCTGCTTTCTTTTCCTTTCGACGTTGGTGATGATAGGGACCCTATAGAGTTCTACCGTAGCATAGGGTAGAGCTCTGTGGTAACCTGGTTGACCTTAAGTCCCTGTGCAAGACGCTCGAGTACCTCAAGTTTGTGCTTGTAGTAATGCGTGTATATGTTCTCGTCTTCCTGCCTGTTCCAGTGGTCCGAGGTCGTGTCATTGCCTGGATCTTTGAATAGTTAAGGCGTTCTTACCACACCAGCCACCAGTTGGTCTATTTTTAGCTCCTTGCTAGCTCGCAAGCAAATGCTACAAATACTTTGTTGGTGTTGGCTATCATAAAAAATCGCTTTTTGGAAACGCGCTCGCTTAGGACAGAAGCAATACGGTACAGTAATTTCGAAGCAAATATATTATATTAATTGTAATTTAAAAAAATACTACTGGTCACCAAACATGAAGCTTGGCGGGTTTGCCCTCAAGAAGGGCAAGAAGAAGGCGCTGGGGGCGTCTGCAGGCTTCTTAGCGTCCGTTACAACCGCTTCCCAGTCGCCCGAGAAGGAATTCGTGACGGACTTCGACCCACATGCGCCAACAACGCTCACGGAGCACGGTACAAAGCCCCTGGTCATTCCCTTATTGGAGACCAACGCCTGGAGCGATGCCACACAGGACCCAAACAACGATAAAATAGGCACTTCAGAGGACGAGCAAGCAGCGGCCCAGATCCTTGCTGAGACGCAGGCAGCTAAAACGACTCAAAGCTGCGGTAAAGACCTGGTGATCCCCGTCGAGCGACAGAAAAAACGCGCCGAGCTGTTCCAGGACGGCGACAAGAGACCCAAAAATGGACAGAAGAAGCCCATTTTACAGCAGAATGCGGTCCCGGGTCTCGATGAGCTGCAGGACGTCGCAGACAAGTATCGGCACGATGTGGCGCTGCGCCCTGAGGCCCCAGACGTTCACAGTGACGTGTACGAGTCGGTTCCCGTTGAAGCCTTTGGCGCGGCACTGCTGAGGGGGATGGGCTGGGCAGGAGACGTGGATCCAGAGGATGTGGGCGTCGTCCCGCAGCCAAGACACAAGCTACTGGGACTGGGGGCGACCAAGAGACCGACTTTGCCTGGAGAGGACAAAAAGAAGAGGAAGAAGAGGAAACAGGAGCACAAGGACGAGGACAGACGCTCCGGACTCAATACGGACATATCCCAACGAGAAGACGAGAAGCGTAGACGCAGCCAATCGGGGGATAGGGACCGTCGACGGCGCAGTCGCAGCCAAGACCGCCGTAAACGAAGTCGAAGTCCAGACCGCGACCGTGGTCGACACAGAAGTCGGGGACGTGATCGCGACCAAGAGGACCGAAGCTACAGAAGTCGGGACCGAGAGCGCGATAGACGCAGCCGCAGTCGGGATCGACACAGCCGTAGACGGTAATGAAGCGATAGAAGATACCGCAGCTTCAACACGAGCAAGCATGAAGGCTACGTATTACTTTGCATTTTACTACTGGTTCTTTTTGCTACAATTGTTGTTACTATTGGTTTTGCTATCGTCGTTGTCTTCTTCTAACAGCGACGTGTCCAATTGAAGCGGCAACGGTGGAATGGACGTACAGATGTCTCCAAGACTGCTCAGAGAAAAAGACACAACAACGAGCGATATAAGCTAAGCTTACAAAAAAGTAGATGGCCATCTAAAGAGAGAGACACGGCTATCGACACGTACACAGAGAGCACCGTCTCGCAGTTTTCGCGGAACTTGAGCATCTGCACGCGGTTCTCGTCGGCTTTGCCGTTCAGTAGATTCGTACGCATTGTGTTGATGGCCAGTACGTTGTCCTGCAGTAGCGCTGCCAGTCGCGCTTCCTCCAGTTCAGCAGTAGCTGGCGACTGGTTCGAGTCTTGGTACGGCTCGATCTTCATGCGCTTTGCGGCGGCTGGTTGGTCGCTCGGGTATCCTAGCGCCTTGACCTTGAAGGCCACGTCGCGCACGCATTTCCGCGGCAGCGTGGCGGCGATCTTAATGTAGCGCGTGACGTTGTCGAACTGGTCAGCTGGGAACTGCGTGAGACCGGCGTGTAGCACTTGTAGTTCCTGTTGCGTCCACGCCGTTTGGGCCGTAGAGTACACGACGGTAGGCGAGATAGAGGGCAGGTAGTCAGAAGCTTGCGGCGACGACAGGAATCCATGGCTACTCATGGAAGTCGACAACTGCTTGGCGCTAGTCGCCTGGCTTGAGGCGCCGGGAGGGAGTGTCGCCATCACGTAAATGTTGGCGTCCCCTCACGAACTAAAACCCCGCCTGTTCAATGTTTTAACGTAAGTAAGGTTTAGGACCATGTTCTGGCCCTTCTTGGAGCTCCAAGAGCAACTCGTGTACTGTCCGCTGGCTGATTTCGGCGCCTGTGGCGTTCGAGAGGGTCAGGATATCTACGCACAGGCGGTCGTAGCACAACCGGTGACAGGCCACATGCCATTGAAAAATGCGCTTGAGCTTAGTGGAAAGATCGCGGTGCTTGAACGAGGGATGTGCGACTTCGTTACCAAGGTGCTACATGCACAGCAAGCAGGTGCAATAGCAGTGCTCGTAGCCAACACTAGTGACGACGGTGGCGACGACGCCTTCGTGATGGATGCAGGTCAACGCATTGACCAGTTGGCGGAGACGGTGAATATCCCGGCCATGATGGTGTCTAGATCGCAGTCAACCGACATCTTCCAGCAGATCCGTGAGATCGTAAAGACTTGAGCTTTACTATCCGATTCCTTGGAGCTCAAACAGCCTCGCGAGTGCTGGCTCAACAGGAGAATTTGACACGGCAGAGTCGGAATGCCGCTCGTAGTATCGAACTCAAGCAGCAGCGGGAGCAACAGCAACAAGAGGCAGCGAGTCTGCTACGCAATCGTCTTGGTAAAGTATCTCAGTCTATTGGAACTGCAGCGGTGTCTTCCTCGGAGAGTGTCGTAGCCACACCGAGCACCAGAGCGAGCGAGTTAGCGTTCGACTGGTCACCGTCTTCATCAATGAAGAGCAGCTCGGCTGGCTCCACACGTTGTCGTCCTGTCAGTGAACGCAGACGTCATGTGAGTCGAGGAAACAATCAAGATGAACTTGAAGTAGTAGAGAACACCCACAGTGCAGCAGCAACTCTAGCGATGCTGCACTGGTGCCCGATGACGACGGCCTTATTGGTCTTGGATGTTCAAAACTACTTCACGCTGCGTCACGGATACGGGGCCAAGCGAGCAACCGGTGACAAGGAAGAGCGTGATACAAAGGCTTCCGGTCCAGGTATCAACCCTCAGTTTTACGATCGCGTGGACAACGAGCTGATCCCGACGATCCAGGACGTGCTACTCGCTAGCCGCTCGACCGAAGGAATGGAAGTCATCTACTCGGTAGTGGAGAGTGCTACACGCGACGGCCGTGAGAGGTCCCGTGCGCACAAACATGCTGGCATCCACGTGCCAAAGAATGGATTCGGAGCTCAAGTTCCCAGCCGAATAGCGCCAGACGACGACAGTGACATTGTGCTCTCGCGCACAGGAGTCAAGTAAGTGTGGCTACTCTGGTGTAGGTGTGATCTCTCTTGTGACGCTGACGTTGTCTCCTTGGCTGGCAGTGCGTTTGCGGCCACGAATCTGGATTATATCTTGCGAAACTTGATGGTCACTCACATCGTCGTCATGGGCATTTCAGTACTGGAAAGTGTCGAGTCTTGTGTGCAGACGGCGTTGGACAGAGGTTACCAAGTCACCGTTTTGAGAGAGGCTTTTGTTCCACTGCTAGGCGTCGATGCAGAGGACTCTAAGACGACTTCGACGCTCGAGAGCTTCACGACACGAGGTGCACAAGTGCTTAAAGCTGCCGAGTTTGTTAGCAAGTTGCAGTCATTTGCCTAGTTCGAAGAATGACAAACTTCCTTTTGTTATATTTGTCACGCTTGTGAAACGTACCACCGTCATTGAGTTTAGAACCGATAACTTCTCTTACAATGGCTGAGTTGTCTGAAGTCGAGGCCGTATTGAAATTCTTGGTGAATGCAGTCATCTCGTCAGTTGATAGCAAGGAGGAGGAGGCTCAAGACGTCGAAGTGCTGCCCGTAGGAGGCTTTCTGTGGAAATTCCCATCCGAAGGAAGCAACCGCCTAGAGAACTGCAACCTCCTTCCTCCCCCGGTCCCTCAGACTCTTGATTACCCACGAAAATGCAGTCACTGTGGCGTGTGCTGGGTGTCCGATCGCGAGTTCGAACTCGACCACCTTCGACAATGCTCCGCCGTGGAACACGTTGAGGATATCAGGCTGAAGGCCATGAACCTGGGGGTTGCACGACGTGTGTGGTGCGAAGTGGATGAATCATTTAGTCGCCTACAGTGGCGATATGATAGAGATCTCGACAGTGATAGCGCTACCGACTTCATCGAATTTGTCGATATCGCTGAGATAATTGTGCTAGATGAGCCAGTAAATAGCTTTCAGATTGCTACCCATACCCACCGTACGATAGTATTTCAATGGAGACCTGGGTCTGATACTGCAAGCGATCTTGGTCCCTATCGTCTGAAGCTGGATGCTCGTCAGTGGCAAGAATACTTGGATGAACTTAGTAAATATGCACGGAACTCGCCCATGGAAGCACAAGCATTCGAAGAAAGAAACTCGTCTGTTGATGACGTTTTCAAAGAGATTACTTGCTTACTTGGTGAAAGCAATGCTCAGGATACCAGAATTCTGTTGGTGAGTAAGCTACACTCCTTCCTGGAGAAACCTTGCTTCAAGTCGCATCCTTCTTCTCTGTGTGATGACAATGGCAACTCGTTGGTGCACTTGGCTATCCGTCTCAACCTTGGACACAGAACATCAGCTATAGTCTCCGCACTTGTCAGCTCGGGCGTTGACTGCAATCTTCAGAATCAAGAGTACGTTGTTTTTACGTTTAGAAGGGTTCTAGTTCGCTAACAACTTTTGCTTGTAGTGGCGAAAGTCCCCTGCTCTTAGTCGCAGCATCAGGAGACGTCGACTCGGCCAAAGTGCTACTTACTGCCCCGTTTATTCAAGTCAATTTAGAGTGTGCTCTCGGGGTTACAGCACTTCACGCTGCAGCGAATGCTGGTGATGTTAAGGTGCGTGGATTCATTTTTTGAAATCTGATCACTCCTAAAGTCTAGATCTGGCCATTTCGGTGATCTAGATGATGCGACTGCTGTGTGATGCTGGTGCACAACCAGAAAAGAAAGACGACAATGGTTGGACAGCGCTTCATTACGCTGCCGCATGTTCCAGTGGCCTTGAAGTCATTCATTTCCTGTGTGAGATGCTAGACGACGATTTCATCGACGCCCAGTGTACCGAAGGAAACACAGCTCTTCATGTGGCAGCTGGCTGCGGCTGTCTTGAAAATGTACGCGCTCTACTTGAGACTGCAGCGAGCCCACATATCAGCAATTTGAATGGAGAGAGCGCCTACCATCTTGCACTACGCAATCACCGCATTCAGTGTGCTGTAGCTATCAACGATTATCAAAGTATACCCTCGACAGGTTACACTCTGCCGCTCCCACATCCAGCCAAGGAAACCGCGCTTTCCAAACCTACGACAACCAAAGGCGGAGAGTGGATCGAAAGCTTTACAGAGGATGGATACCCATTTTACTACAACACAAGCACGGGCGAATCGTCTTGGTACAAACCGGGAGAGTACCAGCTATCGGATGCGATTACTCACCTGCAACAAGACGAACGCAATTCTGGGATCTACGACGAAGGGATGTCAGACAACGACACGGGTCACTCTTTCTGTTTTGCTACAGATCACGAATCTGGAAGCATTCTACGAGATACAACGGGAGAGCAACTTCCGCTTTGCTTGATCCCGATGGTCAGCCCTTTGACCTCTCTTGACAACCCGACGGCTGCAGCGAAATATGAAGCTGCACGTCGGAGAGAACGAAAACAGAGGAGACGTCGCCAGTCGAAGCTATATCTTGTTCATGATCACGAAGCTGCTGTTTTGAACGGGACAAGGCAAGCCAGTAAGCCTTACCAGAAGTACTAGACTTGCCGTTAAACGCTTAAGTACGTGCTTAATAGCTTCGATGACAGCTTGGATCGTAGACTGTTCTCTTACGTACAGCGTAGTCGCATACACCACCAACGATGTGACACATTCTTCTTCAAACTGCACCGTGCCGACCACCGACTCCTTTACCTACAGCGATATCCTTGTCAAAATTCGGCTTAATGGAGAAAGGTGCATAGACATCTAAGCATTTTCTGCCGTGGATCGAAGTCATGCGAGCTCGCCGGAAGAATAGAACCTGACAACTTTGTCTCCGAGAGAAATATACTACCGTATGGATTCATGATAACCAGGTGACCTCGTGATCCGAGGCTGAAATGGTTCTCGTCCGCACCCTTTTGCTGTCCGTCTTCTAGTGACTAAAGTGATCACCGGATGGTGATAAAACAAAGATGTCTGGGATACCGACAGAACCTCTCGCCTTGAATCGAGCTCACTATCCAATTTACCGCTCTACGATGGCTCCTATCTTGCCCCCTTGCTGTCGTCGCTGCCTTTTGCTGCTCTTTTCCTCGCTCTATCGAAGCCCACTCGTGGCTAGTGAAGCCTGTATCACGTGATACCGGGCCACGTACGACCGACGGTACCATAGGCTGCCCCAAAACCAACGCCGGTACCCCAACTCCGTTCTCCCCCGGTGAGAAGATTGACGTTCGCTACTGGCGCAATAATCACCTCGGTGGGTTCATTCGCTGGTCCCTTTCACCAGTCGGTAGTGAGACCGCCTCGAACTTTGACGACAACGTCTTCTTCTACACATGCCGCGATCCGGACCGGACTGTGTCCCCGCTGACGGTTCAACTAGTCGGTACGCTGGGGATAGCAGTGGAGATCACACGATCTCGTGCGGGGATACCATCTACCTGATTGGCTGGATGAAGGTGACTACGTGTTGCAATGGGTCTGGTTTGGTGTGGGCTCCAGCTACGGTAACGTCGGCTGGGCTGAGCCTCAATTCGTGTCATGCGCAGACATCACGCTGACATCCGCTGGTTCCAGCAGTGAGCCCGAATGCCCTACTTTTGTTGGAGGCGATCGAGTGACCAAGAACGAGAATTTGGGTAACGACGAATGCTTCTACTTTTACACCAACTCGATCGAGTCGACGCAGTACAAGGGAAGCAACGAGGACTACGAGCAGGACTATGTTTTCGGCAAACCTTCGTACATCGAGAACTGCAGTGGAACTCGTGCTAATAGTGGGAACGCCACAATGTCCCCTGTAACGCAAAGCCCCGTCACGACGTCCCCATCTTCTACAGCTGAAAGCCCGACTGCTACACCCGCTTTAACTGAATATCCGCCAGAGTCCACCTTCGACGAAAGTAGCGTCGCGGGGGATGCGAGTAGCATTTCTGACGAAAGCAGTGCTAGTGATTATCCAGCCGGAACTGTAGCACCAGGAGGCTGTAAAGGTAAAAAGCGTTCTTGGACTCGTCAATAACCTACGGGCCAAATCGTTTTTACTCTGTGCTTACGACGTGTGCATGTATTTTGAGTTCCAAACTTTTTGCTTGTGATTGGTCACTGTAGTATAGTCCAAATAATACATGTAGTAGTCTTTACAACTGCAAAAAAAGGAGTTTTTTTTAAAAGCTGCTTGAAAAACAATTGGGCTGCAAAAAAAGGTATTTTAATGCCTTTATTTGTGTACTACTACGTAGAAAAATACACATGTACTGACAATTAAAACTAGGAAAGGTGAAGTACAACATCTATTAGGCTATCTATCCCTTTGCAAACGCCACAACACTAATATGCGCTTCAACCCGCGCATCTACCATCCGTCGCGTATACCATATAAACGAAATCACTCATCGTTGATGTGGATGTCGCTGTCCGAGTACTGGCACAACGTGCCCGACGGGCCATCACCCAGATTCGACGGCTTCGTGCCGCCCTGCGACCACTGGCACACCTTCACGTCATCCTTTCCGTCCGTGGTCTTCACGTGGATGTTGCGCAGAGTGGCCTTATCACCATAGTTCTTGTTGACCGTGACGATGCTCACCAACGGGTCGATGGCGTACACGTTCTCCACAATCACAGTGCGTGCAATGCCTGCGCATGTGCCACACGAGCGGTACAGCTTGCCGAACTCCTGGGCGAAAAAGCCGTTGATCTTGACGGTGCCGTAGCCGTTGTGCTGCACGACCTTGTCCGAGGCGTAGCGAGCACCGCAGTTGGTGACGGTGGTGACACTGGAGGCGGTTCCGCCCTTGACGCTCAGCGCGTCCTCGCACACGTCGTCCCACCACACGTTCTCAATAGTACAGTCGTTGTCATCGCAGTGAACACCCTCTTTCTGGTTCTTTCCGATGATAGCGTTCTTAAGAGTACCACCGGCCTCGACGAGGAATACGGCCGTGTCCTTCTGGCCCTCGCCACCCGAGCACGTGATGTCCGAGTGCTCGAAGGTCTGCATCTTGCCGTCGAACACCTCGCCAGCCTTGACGATGTACGGCTTCGAGTAGAGAACGACTCCAGTACTGGCGGGCCACGTGCCATCAGGCATCGTGCCGTTTGTAGCACTCTGCGTGACCGAGCCACTGCCCGCGTTCTGCGTCACCGAGTCGCTGCCTGCGTTCTGCGAGACCGAGTCACTGCCTGCGTTCTGAGTCGCAGAGTCGCTGCCCGAGCTCTGAATGGTGGAGCCGGCGCTTGAACTTTGCACACTGGAAGCCGAGCTAGAGCTGGACGAGGAGCTACCACTAACACTGGGGGCGGATGTCAGCACTTGATCCTCCTGCACGGGGGCGCTGCTACCAGCCGAGGCCGAAGCTGAGGTTGATTGCTGGGTAGGTACCTCAACCTGCTGCGTGTTGCTACCAGATGACGAGCCGCAGTCGAGGACAACGTTCGTCATAGGTGTATCGTTGACATTGCTAGAGGCGACATCCGTCTGGGTTACATCGCTCTGGGTCACATCGTCGGAGGCGACATCCGTCTGGGTCACATCGTCGGAGGCGACATCCGTCTGAGTCACGTCGCCGGAGTTACTCGAGGCCACGTCCGTCTGCGTTTCGTCGTTGACGTTGCTTGAGCTAGACGGCTGCGAAGTCGCATCGTTTTGCTCGGTGTTGGAATCCACGCTGGTCGGCTGCGAAGCCGAGCCGCTTTGCTGAGCGCTGTTACCAGAACCGCAGTCAAGGACGACGTTGTTGTAGGGAAGGTCAGTGGCACTGCTGGAGTCCACACTGGACGGGTGCGAGCTGGGACTACTTTGCTCGGCGTTGTTACCAGTGGACGAGCCGCAGTCAAGCACCACGTTGTTGTAGGGAAGGTCGGTGGCGCTGCTGGAGGCGACACTCGACTGCTGCACATCAGTCTGCGAGACATCCTCCTCCGACGAGTATAGCGAACCAGAGCTCGAGCTTGAGACAGATGGCGTAGCCGTAGGTTCCTCCGTCAAGTCCTGCTGCTGCGTCTGGCTGGCATCACTGCTGATTACCGATTGCTCGAAGCTGCTGTTCTCTACGGGCGCCACCGTACCAGGGGCGTCGCCCTCCGAAGCGTCGGTCGAAGAGTTCGAAGAAGCCTGGTACGAAGCTGAACCCGTCGTCGACGACGAAGACGTCTGAGTGGGGCTCTGCGACGACGAGGACGCAGTCGAAGCCGAAGAGGCCACTGACGAGTCGGTTGACGCCGAAGACGTCTGGGTCTCACCCGACGAAGCGGTCGACGAGGAAGGGCTCGTCTGGGTGGCACCTGATGAGGCGGTGGAGGTCGACGAAGCCGTCTGAGTGACATCGCCCGAGGAAGAACTTGTCGCGGTTGCACGCGATGAGGCGGTGGAGGCTGAAGAAGCCGTCTGGGAGACGTCGCCCGACGAAGAAGAAGTGGACGACGGCGAAGTCTGCTTCGCTTGAGAAATGTCCTCGTTGATGTGAATATCGCTCTCCGAGTATTGGCACAGAGGCGGAGACGGACCGTTGCCCAACATCTTGGGCTCACCGTTGGCGTTGCCCTGAGACCACTGACAAACCTTCACGGATGCCTTGCTCGACTTGACCCAAATGTTCTTCAGCGTGGCCTCGTCACCCCAGTTCTTGTTGACAGTCACAATGGCGTTGCCCGGGTTCACAATGTACGAATTGGACACCGACACCTTCTTCGGTCTGTCACCACAAGTGCCACACGAACGGTAGAGCTTGCTGATGTCCTCACCGTAGAAGCCGTCAATCTTGACGGTACCGTATCCGTTGTGCTGGATCACCTTGTCGTCGGCGTACCGGGCACCGCAGTTGGTCACAGTGGACACACTGGAGGCGGTTCCGCCCTTGATGCTGAGGGCGTCCTCGCACACATCATCCCACCACACATTGTCAATGGTGCAGTCGTGCTTATCACAGTGGACACCTTCCATTTGGTTCTTGCCGATGATGGCGTTCTTGAGGGTGGCACCCGGCTCCATCTTGAACACGGCGGTGTCGGCTCCGCTCTCCGTCTGACCTTCACACGACACGTCGGAGCGCTCGAAGGTCTGCATCTTGCCATCGAACACCTCACCAGCCTTGATAACGTAGGCTTCCGATTACTGGACGGTGCCTGTGCTGGCCGGTCATGAACCATCGGGCACGGCCGTAGCAGTTGCCGCCGCCACAAGGAAGGCTACGGACGTCGCGAATGGTGTGAAGGGCTTAACCATTGTAGATTGCAGCAGTCGAAGTTGTGGAATGGAATGACCACTTGCTGCTTTAGAGGCAAATTGATTAATGACACAACTCCAGTGAACACTTTATCTGCGCGACATCGCGACTACCAGAGAGAGTATAGTGACTGTTTGAGCAGCAGGTCTCGGTGACAGCGGGGCAGGTATATCTGATGGCCCCAACTCGAAGATCGGGAGTCACAGTTGTTTTCCCGCAGGCGTCCTGCTGAGTGAGGTTTGCGGGCGAGCCCACATGCTTGGCCCTTTTCGCTCACGTATCAAATCTATGGCGATGGATCATGCCAGTCATTGCAGTTTTGCTTGTTGACAAGTTGACATTTTGCTACTCGCGCTTTTGACTCTAAACTTTCGAGTCAAAAGCACGACTACAAGAAGATTTCGCTAAACACCTTTGTATCCCAAAATCGCTTTTTTAGGGCAGCGACTTAGCTTACCTGTACCCTGTAGCGCTTCAGAACGGTTTCGATAGAGCTTGCAGTGCCTGAAGCACTATGCAAATACGTTTTCTCTTTTGCAGCGGCTGGCGGGTGGAAGCTGTAGTCTATAAACGATGGGAATTACTTGCTGCTCTCAAATTCAGTCTGGTACGGCTGTAAGATCTTGAAATTCATCTCCTATGGTGCGTTCGGTCTGTTATTTGCGCACAGGTGTATGAAAGAGTTAAAGACCTGTGCGATCGTTACTTTTCATATCCTAAATGATCGTTTTCTGATTAAACTGCTGCATTTCGATCGTAATGTCAGATCGTGAACGGAGGCAAATACCCGCACAATACTGTGCAACAGTGGTGTCAATAATAGCGAAGTTCTTGGAAGAAACCTTCAGGATTCATTCACTAGTTTGGAGACAGTAAATATTGACCTAAAATACGTAAAACTGTATATCATGGAGGTTTTAGCTCGTGCACGTGGCGACTGCTGCTTAAAGCTACCGGTACCTATCTACCGGTACCATGTACTTTAGTATATTAAAATGCACGTACATATACTTTTATATAAGCCCATACAGTAGCGACAGCCAAGTCTTGCCGTGTACTGTATCAGTACAGTACTTGATTCAAGCATCACTCCGCATGGCGGAGTCTGAGCCATGCGCTCTATTAGAGAGTCTGTTTTCCAGTACTGTAGGGTCTACAGTTCAGTCTGAACAATGTACAGTTCCCCGTTCTTGTTGACCGCTACCTCAAGAGTTAATACAATTTACTCTCCATGGTGTAATGGACAGTGTACTGTACATACGTGCACACATGCATGTACAGTATTCACATCGTCGACCGATGAGGGTGCTTACAGAGGTGGTGGGGACTTTGACAGCAAGGCTCTGATACTGTACATGTAATGACTGATGGTCATGTAGTCGAGATAAACGAGACGGTCGGAACTGACGGCCACTACACCGACGGACAGAATGCAACTGCCACTTTCCCACTGGTACAAAAGCGGTCAGATGACCACAGCACTTTTTTTTACAGTAACGAATTACCAAGAGTTTTTGGCAAAGTTAGGGAGGCAGTTGTATTTAGCACTAAAAGTTGGTTTTAAGTGCTTTGTTAAAGGCACTCGTGACGGTGGCTGCCTCAATGGATTCCCAAGCTGTTATGGCACGCTTTATCGTAGCTAGGCGTTTTTCCTTAGCAGTCTTTGCTGTAGCATTCTCGAACAACCACAGAGCCTTGAGCTTTGCTTTCAAAGGCCCCATGATACCAACATCTAAGGGCTGGCAAGCCGAGGTTGCATTCTTAGGTAGTGGCTGGAGCACAGACATAAGCTCGTCTGACACGATTGCCTTGGACTCACCCGAGACATGGCACTCTAAGTTATCTACGAGTAGTAGAGAAGAGCGTGTAACGTGCTGCTGCAGTAGTGAGCGTAGGTAAAACTTCCATACGCGGGCATCCATCCACGCTTTAGTCTGAACAGTATACATATGTCCTAAAAACCATTACCGTAACCCCCGTCAGTTAGTAAATAACAAACATAAATAATAAGATAGAATAAATATGTACCGTCGGGGTATGTAGGCAGCTCTTCTCTCTCGATAATGCCGTTTTGCTCTCCACGCAAAATGAAGAGCAGTGGAAGCTTCACGCCTCCGCGCGGATAGTGCATACAGCCGTCAATCGAGCGGAATGCTTCTGTTGAGCTGTAATAGCTGAAGACTGACCTCTCTCGGATAGTATCTTGCCCGGCGGTGCGTCGAAGTAAATCCCAGTTTCGTCACAGTTAAAAACTTCGCTTGCAGCATAGCTATTGTACTTAGACTTAAAAAGTTTAGCGAAACTGTCCTGTACTTCTACCAAGTCTTCCAGTTTTTCCTATAAATAAAATATCAAAATGATTAAATTAGATCAGTTCCATACAATTTATAAGTCAAAGCACTACCTTTAAACCGTGCGGTGTGCGCTGCACGAAGCCATGCCGATAGGCAAAACGTCGTAGCAACCTTTGTAGAGACTGATACGCAGTATATTCGTCCTTCTTGCCCTTCAAGTAGTCCTCCAGCCACTCTGATTGCTCCTCTCGAATGTACGCGGCCATTAGAGATGCAGTAAGCGGCAGGGATTCGCGTCGTGTCTCCTTCATAAAGGTGACGAGCATAGCGCTAAACGGTATTATCTCGTGGTGACCTGGTGCCCGCGACAGGGTCTTCTCGCTCCCTTTAAACGCAAAGATATCGTCTTCGCTCTTCCTCCATGACGTTAAAGTCCATCGAGGGATTTTTTGAGACGTGGCAGCCTCGCGCTGACTTAAACCCTGTGTTGCTATAAGAGCATGTCGTTTCTTCTTCATTGTATAATGCATCCGACGCTGTTTAGGCTCCGCGTATACCTCGTCAAGTAGGTCTGCAATCGCCACGATTTCTGGTGGTGACGGAGGCTCAGGTGGGGGCTCCGACCGGCGTTCGGACTCGAACTCCGAGGTGGTTTCAGCTACACGTACCGCCTCCATTTTACCAAGTGACTGGTGCAGAATAACCACTGCAGTTCAGCTGTACAATGTGGCGTTTTAACTGTTTTGATTGGCTTATTTGGTAGATTTGCAAGTGGCAGATATGACCTGCGCCCGTTTTACGTTGAATTTTAATGGCAGTTGCATTCTGTCCGTCGGTGTAAACCAGCCTGACCGTATGGTGCTCAAGAATAGAACTTGTTTATATTAACGCGACTAACAACACAGCTGGATCATATCTTCAAGGAAATTAGACGTGACGTGCAACGACAAGTTCGCCACTGTCGTAATTAACTGTACATGTTAGAATAAACTATTAATAATAGTACCTCTCCACTAACAAATTTGCGGTCTATATATAGCACATACACTGTAAGCAATCACTTTCATGAACGCTCAAGATTATTTATCTTCCCTGTTCAGTTCAGCAGAATTTAATTTAAAATTGTACGACGATCTTTCATTCGTACAGGACAGGACAACTGTTTCCGGTAGTCGAACGTTAAT
This sequence comes from Phytophthora betacei, assembly GCA_011320135.1. Classification (NCBI taxonomy): domain Eukaryota; phylum Oomycota; class Peronosporomycetes; order Peronosporales; family Peronosporaceae; genus Phytophthora; species Phytophthora betacei. Next base: position 259,393 of record JAANHX010000276.1, read on the forward strand.
CAAACTGCTTACAGTATTATTAAAAAACACTTTTCTTGTAAAACAAATGGTATCAAATGTTAAGGCCACTCTCCGTTTTCGGTTGGCAATACCGGTACAGCCTATCAGTCGTGAATCGTGTGATCCGTTTTCGGTTGGCAATACCGGTACAGCCTATCAGTCGTTGATTCGGACGGAAAAGCCCACACCAGAATAAATTCTAGACGACTACACCAACTGGAAGTTTGGCTGTTAGTGTGCCTTGTTTCGCGCAGACTTGTTCCAAAAGAAATAGACGCCTTAACGTGTAAGGCCGAATGCATTTTGGGGCCTCTCACTCCCACTTTTATACATTAATACCATTTAGTATCATTAAAATTACAAAATCTATAAAAATGTGTTTTTAAGAATCGGTACAGGACGTGGAGCGATTGTTAATAATAGAACAGTCTGATGGATGCTTCTTACAGTATCATTAAACTCAAAATAGAAGGTCAATTGTCAAATAATGGCCTGATGGCGCAAAATGTGGGCTAACAGTGATGCCATACATAGTTGTAGAAAGATTAATAAAAGATCTAAAACAAGCTTTTAATGGTTTGTTTTTCGACAAAAGAAAAGCGACACAATATAGTAGTTGCCCTTCAAACACTGCTGTTGTCTTTCATATGCACGAACACTATACCGGAAGTCCTCAAAACAGCTCTCGAACAATGGTAAGTGAGCTACGAAAATATACTAGCTTTTGTAAAGCGAAAACGAGTGCACGACCACTTGCTTCGCGAATACAACTTAGCGACCTGTCAACAAGCTTGACTGGCGGGATTCGTCGTCACGGATTTGACACGTGAGCGAAAAGAGCCGACAGGGTGAAACACTTGGCTCGACCGCAAACGTCACTCAGCAGGACGCCTACAGGAAACCAACTGGGAATCCTGATCTTCGGGTTTGAACCATCAGATCCTGCTCCACCGCTGTCCCTGATACATGTACGCATGCCACACAAGCGGTCACAGGGCCCTCCGATGGTCGCGCAGTCGTCCAACTTCTGTTTTAATAAATCGTTAATCAGAACTTTGACATAAATCAATTTGCATCTTAAGCAGCAAGTGTCCAGTCAATTCCATAGCTTCGATTGCTGCAATCTACTATGGCTAAGCTCTTCACACCATTCGCGACGTCGGTTGCCCTCCTTGTGGCGACGGCAACTGCTACGGCCGTGCCCGATGGGTCGTGGCCGGCCAGCACAGGAACTGTCCAGTACTCGGAAGCCTACGTTATCAAGGCTGGTGAGGTGTTCGATGGCAAGATGCAAACCTTCGAGCGCTCCGACGTGTCGTGTGAAGGTCAGACGGAGAGCGGAGCCGACACCGCCGTGTTCAAGATGGAGCCGGGTGCCACCCTCAAGAACGCCATCATCGGCAAGAACCAAATGGAAGGTGTCCACTGTGATAAGCACGACTGCACCATTGACAATGTGTGGTGGGATGATGTGTGCGAGGACGCCCTCAGCATCAAGGGCGGAACCGCCTCCAGTGTGTCCACTGTGACCAACTGCGGTGCCCGGTACGCCGACGACAAGGTGATCCAGCACAACGGATACGGTACCGTCAAGATTGACGGCTTCTACGGTGAGGACATCAACAAGCTCTACCGTTCGTGTGGCACTTGTGGTGACAGACCGAAGAAGGTGTCGGTGTCCAATTCGTACATTGTGAACCCGGGCAACGCCATTGTGACTGTCAACAAGAACTGGGGTGACGAGGCCACGCTGAAGAACATTTGGGTCAAGTCGAGCAAGGCATCCGTGAAGGTTTGTCAGTGGTCTCAGGGCAACGCCAACGGTGAGCCCAAGATGTTGGGCAACGGTCCGTCTCCGCCTCTGTGCCAATACTCGGAGAGCGATATTCACATCAACGAGGACATTTCTCAAGCGAAGCAGACTTCGCCGTCGTCCACTTCTTCTTCGTCGGGCGACGTCTCCCAGACGGCTTCTTCAGCCTCCACCGCCTCATCGGGTGCAACCGCGACAAGTTCTTCCTCGGGCGATGTCACTCAGACGGCTTCGTCGACCTCCACCGCCTCATCAGGTGCCACCCAGACGAGCCCTTCCTCGTCGACCGCTTCGTCGGGTGAGACCCAGACGTCTTCGGCGTCAACTGACTCGTCAGTGGCCTCTTCGGCTTCGACTGCGTCCTCGTCGTCGCAGAACCCCACTCAGACGTCTTCGTCGTCGACGACGGGTTCAGCTTCGTACCAGGCTTCTTCGAACTCTTCGACCGACGCTTCGGAGGGCGACGCCCCTGGTACGGTGGCGCCCGTAGAGAGCGGCAGCTTCGAGCAATCGGTAATCAGCAGTGATGCCAGCCAGACGCAGCAGCAGGACTTGACGGAGGGACCTACGGCTACGCCATCTGTCTCAAGCTCGAGTTCTGGTTCGCTATACTCGTCGGAGGAGGATGTCTCGCAGACCGACGTACAGCAGTCGAGTGTTACATCCAGCGATGCCAGTGGAAGCACAACATCTAGCAGTAGTTCAACCACGAGCCAAAGCTCCACCGCCGGATCAACTACGCAGAGCTCAAGCAATGGTTCTGGCAACCAGAGCTCCGACAGTGAGTCAGTTACTCAGAACTCCGGCAGCGACTCCGTTACGCAGAACGCGGGCAGCGATTCCACCACACAGACTGCTACCAACTCGACAGGTATGGTCCCAGATGGGTCATGGCCGGCCAGCACAGGCACCGTCCAGTACGCGAAAGCCTACGTTATCAAAGCCGGTGAGGTGTTCGACGGCAAGATGCAGACGTTCGAGCGCTCCGACGTGTCGTGTCAAGGTCAGACGGAGAGCAATGCCGACACCGCCGTGTTCATGATGGAGCCGGGTGCCACCCTCAAGAACGCTATCATCGGCAAGAACCAAATGGAAGGTGTCCACTGTGATAAGCACGACTGCACCATTGACAATGTGTGGTGGGATGATGTGTGCGAGGACGCCCTCAGTATCAAGGGCGGAACTGCCTCCAGTGTGTCCACTGTGACCAACTGCGGTGCCCGGTACGCCGACGACAAGGTGATCCAGCACAACGGATACGGTACCGTCAAGATTGACGGCTTCTACGGTGAGGACATCAGCAAGCTCTACCGTTCGTGTGACACTTGTGGTGACAGACCGAAGAAGGTGTCGGTGTCCAATTCGTACATTGTGAACCCGGGCAACGCCATTGTGACGGTAAACAAGAACTGGGGTGACGAGGCCACGCTGAAGAACATTTGGGTCAAGTCGAGCAAGGCATCTGTGAAGGTGTGCCAGGGGTCTCAGGGCAACGCCAACGGTGAGCCCAAGATGTTGGGCAACGGTCCGTCTCCGCCTCTGTGTCAGTACGCGGAGAGCGACGTGCATATCAACGAAAAGTGATTGTATTGAAATGTTTTGCAAAATTTGTAGTGTAAGAATAAAAGCTAGAATTGATGTTTTTACAAAGCTTTGAAGGCGCTCTTGTATTTTTCTTTTAAAATAATGTTTTCAATTGATAACACAGTGCCATGATCATTTGCTTTGTTTGAGTTCCGGGAATAAATTCGTGTGGCATTGATTTTTTACTTGTGGCCACAATTTTCCTGCTAACAAAGTATTCGGGCCTGTAAGCTATTTCAAAAGCAGAAGCTGCATTCACACATGTGTGTGAATTTAGCTTCTTCTTTCTCTAAATGCTAGAGACTTTATGCGGGCTTTTTTTCGTTTATTTCCTACCTGCAATTTTTATTAAGTTAGCTAAATTCTATTTTTAAAAAAGTTAAAATATAATTTAGAATGAAGCTTTTTAAAACGTTTTAATAGAACAAATTAAAAAGTCTGCGCTTCCAAATTTAATTTTTGTTAAATATTAGCCTTTCCAAATTAATTGTTTTTAAATATTTGCTTCTGATTTGTGTCAGCAAAATAATTTACGAGTAGTATTGTGGGTTCTACTCAAAATTTTCAGGGCCGATTGACATGCCTCCAGGCGCAAAAAATCGCTCCACTACCAAACAACATAAAAAATGACAGATGAGAGTGGTTTTCTCGCTTTACATCATTGTTCAAGATGGAGTCGACGTCGCCAACGCAGACACCTCAAGGGCGAGTGCGAACGTACCCGTACCCGGAACGACGCCGTAGTCCAGCGTCAACTGAGGTATATCAACCAGCATCATCTCACGTTTACCGGTTGGTCATGCAGCCCATTGTGAAGGAGACGGTAGGCGAGCGAGACAGCTCTGGTGACTCTCTTGACCCCTTTGTAGCAGGTGGAACTTCGTTCCAGGACATTCTGGAGAAAATATGGGCGGAATTCAGCACTCATGTTAAAGGGAGGGCAGTGAAGTCCGGTGGGATTTGGACTGTCGAGCAAGCTGCGATTGACTCTTGGTCCAAGTTCATGGTGTTCAAGGTGAAAAAACACATCGTCGACAGCTCAAAATCCAACCAGGACTGGAACACTTGGCTTCAATCAATGCATGACAAGACTGCCACGCTTCTCATCTATGAATATGGCGTCAGTCTCGGGAGAAAACAAGATCGCCAAGCTTTTCAAAAGGAGTGCATTCTCCCAGCCGAGACTGACAGGGCCGGCGCAGCTGCTGAAGTCACACTTCGCGAGGTTGTGGGGCGCCTACAAGACTTTTGGAGCGCCACATACACAGGTGAAGCTGTGGTGTGGCGTATGTGGGCTACTGAGGTGGTTCGCAGTCAGGATCGTTCCACATGGGACGATAAAATACGTGCTCCACCACCTCCACATATTTTGCGACTCTTGCGGACAACTGATTCTCGTGTCCAAGAACACGTCAATGATCTTCACCGCTCGACACAAATTGCTCTCGACGTCGTGAACGCATCTATCGCTGGGTCAACAGAGTTACGTCGCGACTGGGCGATGTATGGTCGCCGGTTGGAGAGTTTTGAGACGATGTTGCAGGCTCGTAAGGTCCAAATTGAGTCGCTCCTCCATCACATGCCTCTACCAGACCCTGGAGAGTTGGTCGACCCGCTGCAGAACATGGAAAATCTTGAGGACTTTGAGCACCAATAATTCAGATAGTTTAAGCGAGCGTGCTATCATTCATTTGTTTTTTTTTCTTTTTAACTAAGCGTACGAAAGCCTAATGCATCCTCGTCCAATTCTTCTTCTTCCTCGGAAACGTCCTCCCAAAAATCTGGTACTGCGCGTGACTCTGTTGACAGCGGCCCCACAGGATTGAAAGTTCCATCGACCATCCAGCCGCAATGTTCAAACACCCGAGCCATATTAAAGTTCACAAAGCGTCGAAATGTGTCAACAATAAATGGCATTAAGTCACGATTCGTGGACTCCACGTAGTAGCGCTGAAAGGCTTTCTTGACGTAACCAAAGAGAAATACGATGGTATTAAAGAACGGGCAATAGGCAGGTAGAAAAATCGGTACAATTCCGATACTTCTTAGATAATGCACAATTTCAGGGTGTCGATGGATGGATGCACCATCTAAAATCCAAACAGAATTAGTTCTGGGGTAAGGTCGAACACTGGCACGCTTAGAGTACGCAAAATCTTGACAACATCGAACAAACTCTAATCGGTCAAATGTTCCAACAGTGTCATAGTAGTCAATAATGCCATTGACACCAATAAACGCAAGCATGGAGACTCTGGGTTTTCGCTGGAACTCACCCCGAATAGCCACCTTTTGACCTCGAAGTGCGTAGCCTCTCTTTCGCATCATTCCCCTGTTATCGAATGAAACTTCATCCAGAAAAACAACATTGTAGTAGGTCCAGTTGATGTGACTCAGCTCCTCCACAAACCGAAAGATGTCTCGCTCTTTGATTTGAATGGCTCGGCGTTCCAGCACTTTCCAAGTTAGCCCAAAATCGTGAATAATTCTCCACACGGATGTTTTGGAAATGGTGAGCTGAAAGTTCAAGCGAAATGCAGTTTGTGCCTCGTCCAGATATGCTAAAGGTCTCTGCTAAAAAAATACTCGAAGCCATGAGCGCTGTTCTACCGTAAATTTCCGGTCTGACTTTGACGTAGCGCGTTGGTAGGTCCCCGTAACTTCATACACACGAATCCAGTTTCCTATTGTCTGCTGTGTTTTGTTGTAGATGTGTGCCAGTTCCTTCCTGGAATAGCCAAGATAGTAATAGCCGTACAAGCAGTGGAAAACTGTGTTGGGACTAGCATGTTGCCGAGTAGCTGCTGCCTCCATCGTGCTAAAGAGTAACAAATGTTGTTTAGCAAATCGTTGACGTATCTACCAGCATCAAAACACAAGATTGACAATAGTACCAAGTGTACGGGTGCGTCCTTGGAGATCCAGGGCTGCAAGGAAAGGTGCTGCAAAAGAAGCATCCAGCAGTGCAGCAGTCCGGTTCGTTCCGCGTTAAACGGCAATCCTAATTGACCAATCAGAGCGCGCTGTTGATTTGGGCGCGATGCCCACGAATCGATCAAGAATTCCATATATACTCGGAATCCACAATAAATAAAAATTTCACAAAATGGCCCGACATAGGGGTAGGCCAAAAAGCAAAACATTTTTATAATAAAGGCCATCAAGAAAGCGTGGGCTGCCATTCCGGTGTCGACTCTGGCAAACCTGGTTCAATCAATGAAAAAACGTTGCATGGAGGTCTACTGCCTCGAAGGGCTCAAGACCAAGTACTAGTACACCTACAGCAACCATTTTAACCACTACCCTTGCTTGAATAGCGCTCATATAGGCATCACTTAGTACTTCGTCTATCATTTTCGCGCTTTGCACACTAAGTCGAAGTCAGCTAATGGGCTGTATCTCGAGTGTCAGTTGTCGGATAGAGGAGGCATCGTTTGACCGAGCTTTGTATTGGCTAAAATTCATTTGGACAGAGCTTGAGATTGGAAGAAAAAATGGTGAAAAACGAATTTTCGTCTATATTTTCCGCGTGCACAGTAATAATAACAAGCAGCAATGAATGCCAATTTCCTAAACGAAAGTTTCCCATGCTGTAAACTTTACAGTGTAAAACCACAGTCCATTGCATTTATTATAATAAAAGTCCTCTTCTATTTTGATTTGGAATTTCCCCTGAAACCTAATGATCCTGTGGAAGATCCAAAGTAGAATTATGTGAGTTGAAGAACATCATCGAGCAAACAGAATCTTTGAATTCCAGAATAAACACGTAGTCGATCACACAACAGCACATTTATTCTTTTACGCAAATACATCGCCACGCTAACGCGTCGGCCCTTCCTCACAATTTTATAGCAAACACACACTCCCCATATTTATTCGTTGATGTGGACGTCGCTCTCCGAGTACTGGCACAGCGTGCCTGATGGACCGTCGCCCAGGTTCGACGGTGAGCTGCCGCCCTGCGACCACTGACATACCTTCACGTCGGTGTTACCGTTCGTCGTCTTCACGTGGATGTTGCTCAGCTTCGCCTGGTCGCCGTAGTTTTTGTTCACGGTGATGACACTCACGAGTGGGTCGATAGCGTACACGTTGTCCACCGTCACCGTGCGGGGAATGTCACCGCATGTGCCGCACGAACGGTACAGCTTGCCGAACTCCTGGGCGAAAAAGCCGTCGATCTTGACGGTCCCGTACCCGTTGTGCTGTACGACCTTGTCCGAGGCGTAGCGAGCACCGCAGTTCGTGACGGTGGTGACACTGGAGGCGGTTCCGCCCTTAACGCTCAGCGCGTCCTCGCACACGTCGTCCCACCAGACGTTCTCAATAGTACAGTCGTTGTCATCGCAGTGAACACCCTCTTTCTGGTTCTTTCCGATGATAGCGTTCGTAAGAGTACCACCGGCCTCGACGAGGAATACGGCCGTGTCCTTTTGGCCCTCGCCACCCGAGCACGTGATGTCCGAGCGCTCGAAGGTCTGCATCTTGCCGTCAAAGACCTCGCCAGCCTTGACGGTGTACGGCTCCGTGTACTGAACGGTTCCAGTGCTGGAGGGCCATGTGCCATCCGGCACCGAGCCCGTCGACGTTGAAGTCGAGGAGTTGGTGGACGTGTGCGTGTTGGCCCGGTACTTGGGCTCTGCGTAGTCGAGCCGGTGCTGGGGTTCTGAGTCGCGGAGTCTCCGCTGGAAGCCTGGGTAGCCGATTCGTCGTCCGAGCTTTCAGTGGAGGAGGTACTGGTCTCCGACTCGGTCTCCGAGGTATCATTGTCATGACTGCTGGCGGTGATCGTCTGCTCTTCGTTCTGTGCGTCATCGCTGTCTGCTTTCTTATTGCTGGACGTGGTCGACTGCTGTGTCTGCGTGGTTTCGTCCTTCGACTCGTCGTTGGTCTCCTCCTGCTGGGTCAGGCCAGCCTCCGTACTGCCTGAAGTCTGCTCCGAGTTGCTGTTACTGCCGGCCGGCGCCACCGTCCCGGGGGCATCCGAGTCCGAAGAGGCTGTAGATGAGTTAGTCGGGATCGAAGGCGACAACGCAGATTCCTGTGACGAGGCAGTCGAGGTCGTCTGTGTAGTTGATGATCCAGTGGAGGAGGACTGCGTTTCAGTGGTCGACGATGAATTCGACGTCGTCGACGTGCCAGTTGCCTGAGAGACATCGCCGTTGATATGCACGTCACTCTCCGAGTACTGACACAGTGGCGGGGACGGACCGTCGCCCAGCATGGACGGTTCGCCGTCCGCATTGCCCTGAGACCACTGACAGATCTTCACCTCGTCACCACTGGACTTGACCCAAATGTTTCTCAACGTGGCCTCGTCACCCCAGTTCTTGTTCACCGTCACGACGGCGTTGCCCGGGTTCACAATGTACACATTGGACACCGACACCTTCTTTGGTCTGTCACCACAAGTGCCACACGAACGGTAGAGCTTGCTGATGTCCTCACCGTAGAAGCCATCAATCTTGACGGTACCGTATCCATTGTGCTGGATCACCTTATCGTCGGCCGAACGAGCGCCACCACCGGTGACAGTCGATACACTGGAGGCAGTTCCGCCCTTGATGCTGAGGGCGTCCTCGCACACATCATCCCACCAGACATTGTCAATGGTGCAGTCGTGCTTATCACAGTGGACACCTTCCATTTGGTTCTTGCCGATGACGGCGTTCTTGAGGGTGGCACCCGGCTCCATCTTGAACACGGCGGTGTCGGCTCCGCTCTCCGTCTGACCTTCACACGACACGTCGGAGCGCTCGAAGGTTTGCATCTTGCCGTCGAACACCTCGCCAGCCTTGATAATATAGGCTTCTGAGTACTGAACGGTGCCGGTACTGGTGGGCCATGTGCCATCAGGTACGGAGGCGGCGGATGCCGTCGCGAGGAGAAGAGTCGCGAACGGTGCAAAGGACTTGACCATCGTGGATTGCAGTGGGGCGACAGATGAGGAGCTTGATCACTAGCTACTCGAATGGCAAAACGATTAATGAAGAGATGCCGGCACGGACTAATGTTTTAGTCGGCTCGTTAGTAAAGAATACGGAGGACACCAAGGACTCTTTGACTCGTTCGTTGGGATACGGAAGACTCCATGGCAAGGAGTGGGTGGTATGCTTGGACTTGACAGGTTGTCAATGAAAGACTTCCAAAAATCTCCTAAAGCAAGTACCAAACCCAAATTTAGGCTAGACATGATACATCACTTGGGACCGGTTTAGTACCAGCTTGGTCTAGGATGTGACACCAAAAATGGACCAAGGACTCGCAACGTTAAACTCTCCGCACAGCAACAGTGGAGGCGCTACGGAAACTGTGGGCTGTGTAGGCGGTAGGAGGGCGATCTAGATGGTGTTGATGTAGATGGCAGGGCGCTTCAGAGGCCCCAGGTCCGCCTCCTACATAATGTACGCAGCTCTTGACCTAGATTAGAATTTGTATGGTAGTTTTCGTACTTAACATTTGAATTGGGGTAAACCCTTCTAATCAGATTGCTTGGTCCGAACCAAGCGCATGGGTTGGTGAGACATAATTTGGGTCTGACCAATGTTTGGTACCAGTTTTGTACGCACATGGTCCACCAGATGGGAGAGGTTTGGTCCGCGCGCTTGGGCGATTTTTGGAAGTCTTTCAATGACAGCATTGGTGCGATTTCCAGATGATTCCAGCTCTACTGCTGATGGATTCGATGGCTTATTTTGTCTTCGTATCGTCACTTTATCAAGGGGGATCTCTTGCGTGCTTTGCGTTGAAAGGGGTACAACCTACCGGCATTAGTACAGCTAGGTGAAGAGGGGCATCCTTTACAGCACCAAACTCGACTGTAGAATGCGACAGTATCTGGCAAGCGCAAGTGGAAGTTGTTGAGCGATGCGTTCATCCTATACTATTAATATCCGCCGCTCGTGTACACATACAGCGGGAAAGTCATCAAGACGTAGTAATTAATTCGAAGGTGCATACTTTAGTGATGAATTCCGAGTGCGTCGCGCAAAACCTCTCTTAAAAAATATTGTTAATAATTGCATCGGCACCTGTCGAAGGAAGTTTATCGCTTGACTCCGCAACGAAGGGCTACGGCCAAACTTGACCCCGCGCGAAGCGCGTAGGGTACCTAAAGCGAGCGCAGCGAGCATGCCTGCGGTTTGTAAACTGTGTGCGTAGCACGCGGGTGCAAACCCACGACTGATAATGGCCATCACTAGCAAGCGAGGCCCGCATGCGGGTAGTAGCGGGCTTAAGGTTTAGCCTCCACGTTTTGGGTTTGGGTTCCAGGGGTGTACATGTAGCCTACATGTACGTGGTGTAGTTAAATACCGTATCTTCTTCGTTGCAGAGTCTACCGTCTTCCCCCGCACACTACGCCTAGGCGCTTTAATAAAATAATGGAATTATAACTTTCGCGATAAAATATTCGTATAGAACACATAGCAAAATACAACGCCTACTACATATAACAGTAACATGTGTAATTATAGCTGTAATAGGAGGTGGTTGGCTGTCAGTGTTTGACCACAACTTCTCTCGTTCCTCTTGTCGGTTGCTCATTCCCCAAGTTGTCATGGTGAAAAGCAAGCGCCGAAACTATACTATCAAAGAGAAGCTGGATATCCTGTCCCAACACGCCAAAGGCGTCAAAGGAAAAGGCTTCTTTGCTATAGGGAAAAAACACCAAATAGCTCCAGGAACAGTTCGAGGGTGGTGGGATCTCCGCGACAAACTAAAGGAAGCTCTGAGAGATCGTGATATTACCACGCGTACAACAAGAAGGCTGGGTGGGGGAGGAAGACCTGCCAAGCACGGTGATGTAGAATTTTGTCTACATGAGTGGATTTTAGACAGAAATACTAGAGGACTGCGGGTCAAGGACGCTTACATCCGGCTGCAAGCTCTGAACATCTACCGAGAGCTACATGATCCTCAGGCATCGGGCTTTGATGCGTCTACTGGTTGGTTGGCGCGGTTTTAAACGTCGGAAGAACCTCGTCTCTCGGCGTCAGACGACTACACGAATACTGCCTGATAATGCTGGAGAGATTTGCCGTGATTTCATTCATCGTGTTCACCAACTCATCGATCTGCACAATATCAAGCTTGACAACATCGTTAACATGGACCAAGTACCAAGGTACTTTGAAACCGAGCCAAAGACGACCATCACGACTCGTGGATCCCGTGAGGTACTTCTAAAAAAGGGAGGGACAAGTCATTAGCGCTTCACTGCTACGTTTGCCATTACAGCCTCTGGAATCTTCCTAAAGCCCCACCTTCTCTTTTCAAAACTAAAGAATCGTCCGAAGTGCCCTGATGGTGTTCTGGTAGATGTGAATAGTACTGGCATGTGGAGCGAAGATATCCTGCTGCGCTTCTCTAAAGCGGTGTTGTGTTCAAGGAAGGAGACTCAATTCTTTAGGGAGCCGGTGCTCTATTTAATCGATTCTTACGCGTGTCACGTAGCTTTGGCAGAGTCTACACTATTGGAGCGCTACAACATCTTTGTCGTGGTGGTACCGCCCAACCTCACCAGTATATTACAGCCACTTGACGTAGCTGTCAATCGTAGTTATCAATCGTTCTACCGGAACAAGTATGATGACTACATTAGCAGAGCGTTGGTCGATCCGGTTATGCAAACCGCTGCTGGAAATCCCAAGATCCCCCATTACAAAACTGTCGCGGAATGGAAGCTGGACTGGGTAGCAACTCGTCAAGCAGATGACATCAAGAAGGCATTTACACTGTGCGGGATTGTACCAAAGTCAAGCTTTAACCAAGACAAGCTTCATCAGCCCTTAAGAGACCTTCTGGAACCAGATCTTGACATGGAGAAATGGCACGCATCGTATCAATATCTCCTTGATGAAGCGGATGATCGAGAGCAGCTCTGCGTATCCGCTCCTTCCTGGTACCTGCCGGAGAACGAGAGGCCAAGCTTGTTCTACTGTTTACTCTTTGGCACATCAACTGCTATAGACGACTTTGTTTACGAGCTGGTGAACTACATGAAAACCCTGGACGATCTCGACGGCCTCATTGACGCGCAGTATCTGGAGGATATTCAAAACGGAGACACAGATCCAGGAGAGTTGGAGATTTATGCCGCTTCAAAACTTCACAACTGGAACGTTGAGGTGACTACAGTAGACAAGGACTGCAAGGTGGTCTCAACATTTACTTACGAAGTAGAGAACCCGATGAAGACGGTGCATTTAGCTCGTAGCGGATCGTACTTCGCAGTTGAGGTGGATGGGTGCATTGTGTAATCTTTTGTATGGTGAAAAAATATAAAGAAAAAAATATGTTTTGTGTAAATATTTTCTTCATAAAATAATAAAACCTCCGTATTTTTAATGCAGTCCCCAAATGAAAGAAAACAACTGACCCTTACTATACGCACATTTATGTTGTGAACTGCACGAAGGCGGGCTCGAACCTCGGTCAGTAGCATAGGAGGGTCGAACCTACACCACTAAACAAAGTAGACCCTGATTGATTTGTTCAAACATTCATATTATTTTCGTCGCATAACGCCTAGGCGTTCAAAACGAATAATTCTATCGTACGTTAAAGACTACTCTATAGCGCCTAGGCGTAGTGTGCGGGGGGAAACGGTAGCGATTAATGTCGTGGGCAAAGGGCGATTGTGAATTTCCTTGAAGACGTGCCCCATCTGTTTCTGGTAGTCGCGTTAGTCGTAGAGATTGCTGACACTTTCGTCGGTGGACATTCCATTCTCAAACACCACACGGACATGTAGTCCCGTGGGCCACGAGTCGTGTACATCATCGTCTTTCATGTGCACGCTATATGTATCAGATAGCTTGGCGTAATAGCAATCCCTTTGTGGTTGGTCTCTCACGAGTCGACGAGCATGACTTGGACAGTCGGCACTTGAAAGCTTGACAGCTTGTGTTTTGCGATAGCGGCTGATTCCTCCCTTGAGCCGTCGATGGGGCCTCTACTCTACTAGAGGCTCTAGGTCGAGTCACTCCAGTGAGTGGCCCTCTTAAATTAGGCGTACGTCGCACCGAAACCCGGGGCACCGAAAATAACGAACCACCGAGCGAACCAGGTGGCTACGAAAAAAGAACTTTTGGTTGTCAGGCGCACATGTGGGCATTGTACTATTAATACCTCAGTATAACCCGACTCCTTTTAGTCAATGGTGCTGTATCTACAGAAGTTGATTGCTAGGTTAATGTCGAATTTTTTTTAGTCTTGCAGATGGCAAGCTTGATTCGTGTTTCTAATAGTAGAACATGTGTCTGTTAAGGAATATCTAAGTACAATATCTGCTCGTTATTTCTACGTCGTGGGAGGCTCAACAACTTGTGAAATAACAGCTTGCGAATCCTCCTTGGTCTCTGTCGATTACCTCGAAAAGTTGAAGTAAGGCGTGTGTGGACAACTTGCGATTAATTCCAAAACTGACGCACCAAACGTCAACTTGTCAAGTGGTTCCCGAAAACCACAGAGGCAATCGAACAGGTCAATCGAAGAGCTGACCCGCAAACCCCAAACAGCAGCAAACTGCAGGAAAACACCTGGTGACTGCACACTGATCTTTCGCAATCAGGTCCCAATTCAAGATGTCAGCAGTATGGAGCATGTTCATTCAATATCATTCCACCCGGGACCACAACTTCCTGATGGTTGACCGGTAGACCGGCACTCTTTGGTGCCTTCCGTATCCCTACTAACGAGCCGACTAAAACATTAATCCGCGCCGGTCTCTCCTCATTAATCGTTTTGCCATTCGAGTAGCAAGTGATCAAGCTCCTCATCTGTCGCCCCACTGCAATCCACGATGGTCAAGTCCTTTGCACCGTTCGCGACTCTTCTCCTCGCGACGGCATCCGCCGCCTCCGTACCTGATGGCACATGGCCCACCAGTACCGGCACCGTTCAGTACTCAGAAGCCTATATTATCAAGGCTGGCGAGGTGTTCGACGGCAAGATGCAAACCTTCGAGCGCTCCGACGTGTCGTGTGAAGGTCAGACGGAGAGCAATGCCGACACCGCCGTGTTCATGATGGAGCCGGGTGCCACCCTCAAGAACGCCATCATCGGCAAGAACCAAATGGAAGGTGTCCACTGTGATAAGCACGACTGCACCATTGACAATGTCTGGTGGGATGATGTGTGCGAGGACGCCCTCAGCATCAAGGGCGGAACTGCCTCCAGTGTATCGACTGTCACCGGTGGTGGCGCTCGTTCGGCCGACGATAAGGTGATCCAGCACAATGGATACGGTACCGTCAAGATTGATGGCTTCTACGGTGAGGACATCAGCAAGCTCTACCGTTCGTGTGGCACTTGTGGTGACAGACCAAAGAAGGTGTCGGTGTCCAATGTGTACATTGTGAACCCGGGCAACGCCGTCGTGACGGTGAACAAGAACTGGGGTGACGAGGCCACGTTGAGAAACATTTGGGTCAAGTCCAGTGGTGACGAGGTGAAGATCTGTCAGTGGTCTCAGGGCAATGCGGACGGCGAACCGTCCATGCTGGGCGACGGTCCGTCCCCGCCACTGTGTCAGTACTCGGAGAGTGACGTGCATATCAACGGCGATGTCTCTCAGGCAACTGGCACGTCGACGACGTCGAATTCATCGTCGACCACTGAAACGCAGTCCTCCTCCACTGGATCATCAACTACACAGACGACCTCGACTGCCTCGTCACAGGAATCTGCGTTGTCGCCTTCGATCCCGACTAACTCATCTACAGCCTCTTCGGACTCGGATGCCCCCGGGACGGTGGCGCCGGCCGGCAGTAACAGCAACTCGGAGCAGACTTCAGGCAGTACGGAGGCTGGCCTGACCCAGCAGGAGGAGACCAACGACGAGTCGAAGGACGAAACCACGCAGACACAGCAGTCGACCACGTCCAGCAATAAGAAAGCAGACAGCGATGACGCACAGAACGAAGAGCAGACGATCACCGCCAGCAGTCATGACAATGATACCTCGGAGACCGAGTCGGAGACCAGTACCTCCTCCACTGAAAGCTCGGACGACGAATCGGCTACCCAGGCTTCCAGCGGAGACTCCGCGACTCAGAACCCCAGCACCGGCTCGACTACGCAGAGCCCAAGTACCGGGCCAACACGCACACGTCCACCAACTCCTCGACTTCAACGTCGACGGGCTCGGTGCCGGATGGCACATGGCCCTCCAGCACTGGAACCGTTCAGTACACGGAGCCGTACACCGTCAAGGCTGGCGAGGTCTTTGACGGCAAGATGCAGACCTTCGAGCGCTCGGACATCACGTGCTCGGGTGGCGAGGGCCAAAAGGACACGGCCGTATTCCTCGTCGAGGCCGGTGGTACTCTTACGAACGCTATCATCGGAAAGAACCAGAAAGAGGGTGTTCACTGCGATGACAACGACTGTACTATTGAGAACGTCTGGTGGGACGACGTGTGCGAGGACGCGCTGAGCGTTAAGGGCGGAACCGCCTCCAGTGTCACCACCGTCACGAACTGCGGTGCTCGCTACGCCTCGGACAAGGTCGTACAGCACAACGGGTACGGGACCGTCAAGATCGACGGCTTTTTCGCCCAGGAGTTCGGCAAGCTGTACCGTTCGTGCGGCACATGCGGTGACATTCCCCGCACGGTGACGGTGGACAACGTGTACGCTATCGACCCACTCGTGAGTGTCATCACCGTGAACAAAAACTACGGCGACCAGGCGAAGCTGAGCAACATCCACGTGAAGACGACGAACGGTAACACCGACGTGAAGGTATGTCAGTGGTCGCAGGGCGGCAGCTCACCGTCGAACCTGGGCGACGGTCCATCAGGCACGCTGTGCCAGTACTCGGAGAGCGACGTCCACATCAACGAATAAATATGGGAATACGTGAAGTGTGCTGTAGAGTTTTGTAGCTATGCGACGTTCATGAGTTTTCAAGATGCATGTATAAAACCGGAACAGCAATGGCTCTTGAAGATTTAAATTAGCTGTAACGTTTCCTCCCGCTATACTTCCTCTGTCCGAGAATATAAGAGCTAGTTTTAACAATCGGAATGCGTTAAGCTTGCAGCTGATTACTGTAGTTTAAATTACTACTATCTCCGGTCTGAGAGTGAATGTGCACTTCAATGTGAAATTATATAAATAAATTGCTAGTATTTTCGGACACAATTTAAACAGGTTATTTCCGGACAGAGGAAGTAATAGTCGAGGTTTGAGCCCAGTTGGACTTCAACTTGGAGAAGACCAAGCTGGCAATTGCTCTACCGTTTCTGCTCTGTTCAGCCGCGCTAAGTTGCGCTAAGTGACTGCGATCCAACGAAAAATGATTTGTCGCCCCACTCGGAGTGGTACAGTAATCTACCTCAATTAAAGAAAATCGATAAAATTATAGCCTTGAATATATTATGCGGCGGAGCTTGCATCAAATCACTATCCATTGATTATGGTTTCCTGTAATCACGCATTTTTATTTTAAATGGCATTTATACTAGATGGCTTTTTTTCAAAGGCTAGTTACTGTACTGGTACACTCTTGGATGTCCATCCACAAATTCCATCCATCATGGAGGCTTTGAATGCATTTGCAACGAGCTGGAGTCAGCATTTTACCGGGGCGTTATGTGAAATAGGGCCGTACATCAACGACTTCATTTCTAAAAGTAAAGAATTATTATATAAGTACATGTACTTCTAATATTTTGTTTTCTAATTCTTAAAAAGAAGCCTTTCTTAAAAGATGATTAGAAAAGAGAAGTGATTATTTAACAACAAGGCCACCGCAGTGAAATGCCCTATAATTATTCTTAGAGTCTTGCCGTTGTTGGTGCACCACAATGTGATCTGCTGCGCCCCAGCTTCGCAATTTAGTTTGAAAATCTGTACAGTACATGTACATGTACATGTGCAGCGCGAGTTGTGTACTGGCCTGCGCCTGTCTATTAAATACTTAGTAACACGAAAACTCTGAGACGATGGACGCAAGACTTCCAGTCACTTCGGGTCGAAGGTCGACTTCTGGTATGGATGGATACAAACCTCACACATTGTGAGACTGTTGATAAATCTGGAGCTACCTTTGCTTCCTTGCGCCAATGACACCACGATGACAACGGAATTAGAAGCCGCCATCTTTCGGACGGCAAAAAAGGTAAAAGCGAGTCCTCAACTCCAATCCTTGAATTCTCTTGCTGACACTTGGCTCCGGTATACTTCGTTCAAGACACTCGAGTACCGATTAATTGGGTATTGTTGAGAAACAAGGCGCGGCTATCCGAGCTGCACATTCCGTGTCCCCATTCTGAGTGCTCGGCAGACGAGTATGGGAAACTCTTATGTGTGTAGCGCTTTTGACGGCCGTCTCTGGTCAATTAGGAACGTGGTGCAAAAGCATCTGGACGAACCCCTAAATATTGTACGCATGCATTCGTCAAGATAGATCTTGGCTTCGTGCCAAGCCTCTATGGTGAAATATGTGCTCAAATCCGAAAGCTGAAGCATGCGAGGACTATTTTATCACACCACATGTGCCAGGGAAAACCCAGCGATCGCACGGAGCGTCCCAGCCTAAAGCACCGCTGCTCATTACGGGAAAAACTCGCTCTTCGGCACAGAAGGCCGTTGCGTGTGGGATCCAGCATGAAGACGGGTCTCTCTCCGTTAGTGCTGTGTGCAGCTCTGTTGATATCGGCAGCGTCGGCAGGAGGGGAGACCAAGACCGGCGCAGGAGCGTCGAAAACGTCGACGGGGTTGGACACAGGAGACGCGTACCTCGGCTCGGTCGACGCGAACCAGAAGAACAATTACGATTTTAAATACGTTAACAAGGACAGCGATACGTCTGAACGTGCTGGAACGCTGGGCGACTCGGTCGTGGCCGGTAAGGAAACAGACGCGAAGCCATCGACGGATGTCGTTACGTTGTCTCCCGAATTGAAGAAAGAAGCGGGAATTGATAAGGGGGCAATCAGTACCGCCGCGAGTGCTGCGACGGGTACGTCCGTCGAACAGGGTGTCATTGGAAGTACCTCTGGCGGCGACTCCGCTCCTCAGCAGGCTGCGCCGCCGAAAGAGGGTGACGACCCCAAGGCTACGAAAGGAGGGTCGACGTACACTCCGGCACCGACAAGTGCCCCCCAACCGACACCGGCGAGTACCCCGGCGAGTACCCCGGCAAGTAACGATAACGATGAGTCGAAGAAAACCGAGGAATCAACGGATACCCCTCCGTCAACCCCGGCGACGCCGCCATCGGGAGGAGACCAGTCAAAGTCGACGGACACCCAGGAATGGACGAATGCTCCGCAATCGACGCCTGCACCCGATGACGACCAATCAGGGGACGACGAGCAGTCGACGTCGACGGACACTCAGGAGACTACTCCTGCTACCGAGGACGATCAATCAGGAGAGGACAAGGAGTCAACCGATGCCTCCGGGTCTTCCGACACCCCGCAGTCAACTCCTGCGTCGGCTCCTACGACCGATTCGTCGCAGTCAAACAACCAGTGGACACCTGCCCCGAACCAGTCGACCGACCAGTGGACACCTACTCCGAACGAGTCGAACAACCAGCAACCGACTCAAGCTCCTAACAACGAAGCTCCGCAGCCGACACAACCCACACAAGCCTCAAACAATGAAGCACCTCAGCCTGGTCAAAACTCAAACTGGAAGGGTCAGTGGGGAGGCAACTCGCAAACCCCGGCCAACAACGGTAGCCAGAACTCGAACTGGCAAAGCAATTGGGGATCGTCCGGACAGACTCAGACTCAGTACACGTCTGCGCCATCGACGACCTCCGACTCGAGCCAGGAGACGAACCGCGAGTCCCCTGTTCCTACAGAATCCACTTCCTACGCGAGTACACCGGCCACGACTCCGTCCCCTCCTGTATCGAACTGTAAGGTTCGTCGCGCGAGACACTGAGTAGTGGTTTCTATTGTAGGCAAATAGCCTTACTGTTAGATTTGTTGCGTTGAGAGCTTCGTGTGGGAGTTTGCACGCGAAGCACAGAATTGTTCTAGCCCTTAAACATGTCGTCCTCGTTCAAGTTCAACAGTGAGGCTAAACATTACAGTTCGTGTTGTTGTTGATCAACCGACGAAGCTGGGGAAGAAGACAAGCTCGTGCTGTTTTTTTCTTCATCTCTTCTTTAGTAGTATTATACTGCAGTAGAGCTACGTAGTACTACGAATTAATAGTATTCCAATAGAAGTAGTAGTATTTTGCTTTGGTTTTTTAACCGGCGAAACAGTAGAGGATTGGTTGGTACAGTGAACTTTTATTTTTGATTAAGGATAGAGGTATTAAACAGGAACTCGTAAAACTTTAAATACTGGGGCACCAAGACACGAAGCCAAGACACCAAACAACTTAAAGGCAGGAAACCAAGAGCTTTCTGTTACCCAATGCTCACTGAATAAAATTATGTTGGGGATGGATGTCATGTCGCACAAATCCTTTGCAGCGGCGGCAACATTATCATCAAAGTAGCGCCTGCATGATCAAGGGAGCACCAACACGTCTCTGAACATAGCTAGCTAGGTCATGCTCAAGCTAACCTCTGAAGCGCTTACACTTTAAAGCACTAGCACGGATTCATTAAACTCCGTTTCGGATGAACTGAAAGAAGCTGCATCACCCTTCCTTTTACACCCTAGCCCTGTTTGGTGCCTTTATTCAGCTCCTTTAGGCTCGGTCTTATATCTGCCCACAATAGCGGGATGGGATGCCTGAATCCGCAGGACTTCCAGCCCGGTGTTATAGACAGGTGGCTCTGTGTGCTGCTGCTGTCAGCTAGATGTATCCCAAGACCGTGCCACACAACGTCTTAGTGGGACGAGAAGGGGTGTCAGCCCTATGGGTCATCCCAATATCCCGCAAACTAGATCGCTGATTGGTCCATCCCTCTTTTGGGACGATATAAGACTGAGCCTTAATTCTTATAAATAAAAAATATTTCATAAGCGATATCGTGCACGCCAAAACTATATGCGCACTCGAAAATTATCGATTTCTTCCCAGATATAGTGTTATTTTTTGTATTGATCTAATGGCTACGAGTCATAAAAAGCAATGGAAGGACGATCCTGGAAGTATGGTTGGACAAACAGCATTAGCTTTTAAACTATTGAAAATACAACGGAATGCCATCGGGTCAAAACTATATGTGCACTTTGTAGTTGCTCACTAGTAATGCGTTGTGGCGCTTTTCAGCTCCATGGCCAGCTGCAAATGCTTTGACATGCTCTTGACAAGCTTCTTTGTGTAGTCGGGCTCGAGACGTACCCACTCCGCTTTGATGCAAGCCTTCAATTCGGCTCGGCAGTCAAACTGACGTCCATTTGTACACATCTGACCGACCAGAAGTCCCCACATGATCTCAATGATGCTGAAATCGGGGCTTTTGGCGGACCACTCCGTAGTTGTACCGCTATTAGCCTTGATCCCCCCCCCTAAGTGAACCTCGAAGCGTGTATGGAGGCGTTACCCTGCGGCAATATTGACACATATTGCTTATTTTCAGACTGAGTTTTGTCCGGTAAGGAAGTCAGTTTGCTCGCAGAGTCTCCGTGTACTTAGCTGAGTCCTGCTTTCATTTTAGAAAAACTACATCCGTATTGCCGCTCATCGACACGCCCGCCCAAACCATGACGCTTCTACCACCGTTGTCGACATTAGTTTTGGCGCCACTTTAATGTCGTGCTTGTAGCAACGGAACCCATCAGGGCCGTCTAAGTTGAATTTCTTTTCTCAGTAAACACTACGGTCTTCCAATATTCCCTGCAATCTGCAAATATGTTTGCAAATTTTACTCTGGCCACCTTGTGATGGGGCTTCAGCGCTGGAGCAGGTCTCCTCTCTATATACTTGGCGTATCGGTTTCTGTGCAGCACTCGTAATAGCCGTAGTTGCACTGGGTCGGCGTTCAACAGTACAGCAATCTTCTTGGAAGACCGGTTGCGCGTTACGCCGAGGCAAAAAAAAATTGTGTGGCACTCCGCTCGTCGATAACGGATGACCTGCAGGGCTGTCGATTATGGCATGATTATTGATGTAAGACAATGCCCAACAATAAATAATGTAGTGCACGTATGAAAACCTCGTGCAATACATAATGACATGTACAAACATCAAAGCATACATAATGGACACGTATATGGCAAGTTTTATGTATTTCGTTAGCGTTTAGTGCTATCAACGGCGCGTACATCCCAATAAGTCTCGTTCTGACGCAAGAACAAAATCTGCTCGAGCGTCGCTGGATGGAGGTATTTGCGCTCATGGACGAACGTGACTCGGGCCGTACAGAAGAACCTTTCACCCTATTTTAGGTTGGCGGAATACTGCGGATCAAAGTGTACTGTTGCTCTTGTTCGGCAAGCCTTTGCCGTTTCTGCACGCGCCCCACGAACGAGATCCCATCCGATGGAGGAGGAGCTGGTAAAACCCAACAGCAAACGGGCACAGGGCTATCTTCTCGGCCCACGTCAAGCGAGCTGTCTTGCCGCGTAAAACACGAACGGAACCAGACTCGAGGTCTGGGCTATGAATTATGTCAGCTCGCGAACCTGTAAAACTCAATACAAAGGTTAGAGTTCCCGTCAGATACTTTATGGTAACTGCGTAGCGTACCGAGATAGGTAGAGTATTGCAGCATGGACGCAGTAAGTCTGTCAAACTATTCGCGAGCGTCCAGAAAGTCGACGCCAGCTCCTTGAACGGCCTTTGAAACGGACTCCGCATCCTGTAGCTCTACGTCATGCGCCAGTTGCAGATCTGCGATGTCATCATCCATCGTGTCCAGATGCTCGAGTAGCTGAAAGTATCGGTGTAGCATCGTGGACGTAGAACTTCATAGGGTGGCTTGACGAATTACGAATCGAGGAGACATTTTTAGCCTAAAATTAAGCAATTAATAAAATAATCAATAAAACGTGAGTACATACCACAAGTATTATATATATGGCATCAATTTCCATAAAATAAAATGAAACTTACCGTAGCTTAGCCGATTGAGTCAGCGTCCGAAGCTTGATCATCAGAGCCTGTACTTGAGCAAGGTCGTCCTCGTGACCCTGTATTTGCTGCTGCACCGCAACATTTAGTTGATGTGAAGCACACCCCACGAGCAAGACGCCAACTAGGGTTGGAAGACGTCGGCTGACGCTGTAGTTGTCGCCTACAGACACATTGTTGCTGCTGTTTTCCAAAGTCATGCGGCAGCATCTTAGCAAGGAAATCCACGTGAGCTGCAGCAGAAAGGTCATCGTTTGGCTCGTTTAAGAGGGAGCGATGCATAGCAGCGGTGTCTTCACCTTCTTTTTGACTTCGTAACAAGCGAAGACAGCCAGGTAATGCTAGGACAAATAAGTCCACCCATCAAGGATGAGACCAAAAATGTCCGGCATCTCTGAGGCAATTGACCTCCCCACTGTTAGCTCGATCCCTTCCATCGTGACTCTGAAGGTCTCTACGCAAATTGGGTCCAGTGTGGTAAAGCTAATTATACACAAAACAGCAAAGTTTTAGTAACTTCTATTAAACAAAAGTGATAAACACGAGTAATAAACGTACCGTCTCGCTGTGCGATTCTCACAGAACGAGAGAGGTAAGTTGCTCGAAATAATTTAAAGCAGTCACCCGTACAAATTGCGCGAGGTCCTGAGAGCGTAGTTGAGCAGGGACCCTGTCTCGGCCGTTTGCCTCAAGCATTTCGGCTTCGAAATTGGGGTGCTCACGTCTCTCGTGCTGTATTAGGCTGGTCAACCCGTTGCGGGGAGCCGTTGCTACCACCGAATATAGGAACTGATTCCAGTGTAAGTTTTGTCACTTTCAGTCAACTTTCGGTTGCGCAGATAGAGCCGGTTTCTGGGGATTGGGTTGAAGAGACGATAAAATACCTTACCGTTTTAGTAAAATACCTTACCGTTTGAAATTCTCAGATTTTGGAAAATTGTGCGCCACACGATTCGAATGGCATTCGTCGATTTCCCCCCTTGGAGCCAGAAGACAGAGTGAAGGTCCCAGCACGGTTAGCGGCGCACACAGCAGGAATGGTACGTTGACACACAGCACCTCAGTCTACTACACTCACTCACTAACTCTGCTATGATGTTAACAGGGCGACAGCTCAAACTCTTCACCGTATCCAGGCTACGGGCGTGTGGACCACACGCTGCGTGATAGTGCAGAGCTGGATCGCATCCGGATTCGTGACAAAAAGCGAAAGGAATGGGATGATACGCTAGCAGCTTTGAAGAAACTGCCCCCGTCTCCAATGCACGACCGTGACAGCAATGATCGCGCGGCGTATCGTACTGAAACCCTCATGCGAATCAAGCTTCAAAAGCAAGCGGCACGTCTCGTGGCCGAGGGGAAGACGATGGTGACGCGCAGTACCGCTGCTACGCTGCTAGCTGAAGATCCTAAGAAAGCCAGCGACGACAGTGCGCCGAGATCTCGCAAGAAGTCTAGCTCAAGAAACTACAACGCTGCGCTTCACGAGGCGCTGGAGGCTCTTGATAAAGTCGATAGCGAACCGTCTGTGTCTTGCAGTGACTCCGATTACGAAGACGACAAGACCAAAGGGGAGAGTGGCGAAAGTGATGCAGCGGAAGGGGAATCTGAAGGATTATTGGCCGAGAATGATGGAGATCGCGGCGATGGTGCCGCCAGTGGTAGCACCCAAGTCGAAAGTGAAGGCGATGGTGGAGACGTTTTGGATGCAAATGATGATTCAAGTGATACCGAAGACAAACCGAATTCATCGCCGAATGTACACCAAACGTTTACTAAGAAGAAACAAGACGCTGGTGATTCATTCTTCCAACCAGGTACCAAGATGTTTAATACCTGGGAGGAGTTCCCCGCTGCTTTTGACGCCCACAAGTCCAGTCTTTCCAGCAATTTTCCAAGCGGACAAGCACGTCTGTCAAGTTACGGAACAAGCAGATACTTCGGGCTGCGAAGAAGACCATGGCGGCCGGAAAGAGGAAGCGGAAAGCAGTTCGTTTGGCTCCCAAGAAGTGGGAAACTTACTCGGAGACGCTCGTGTGCACCCATGGTCAGCCGTATGAGCCACGCGGCAAAGGATCAAGAAAACACAATTCGGTTCGTGATACGAAGTGCACAGCGAGAGTGAACGCGCGGGTGACTTCCAGCATTAGTGGTACGTGGTACGTGAGGGTAACCACGTCGGGGAATCACAACCACAACTTGAACATGCGCACTTGGGAGAACTACGCAGAGAACAGGATTGTCTAGGACCCGCGGTTGACGAATGATGTCGAAGTACTTCGCAAGGCAGGAGCTAATGCTCAGGGAATCCTGAAGTACTTACGGGAGCGCACGGGTACATACCGTCACTTGTTTGGTATGTTTTCGGTTAATGATATTTTTTTTCTGTTTTTCTTTGGTGTTATTACATAGGCAAGAGAACTACTCTCCGTGACGTTCATAATATGGTGCAGCGGCATAGGATGAAGGAGCAGGCGGGTCTTAACGATGCTCAGAGGGCGTTTGCAGTCCTGGACGAGTTTTGTAGGCAAAACGGCGGAAACTCTGCTGACGTTTTGGCCGACTGTGAGACAGACGTTGCTCGTGTCGCCACGTTCCAGACCGCAAAGATGAAAAGATTGTTCAAGGCTTTTCCTGAGGTCGTCATGGTCGATTCCACTCACAACACGAACGTCAATCGGTACAAGTTATTCAGCTTTGTAGCTCACGATGTATTCGGAAAGGTATGCGTGTAAAGCTAGATGTTTTATTCATTAGTTATTATTCTAGCAAGTCCATTAGGGGCAATACGTACACCATGCTCTTGTAGAAAGTGAACACAAAGTCAATTTGCCGCGCGTAGTGGAGATTTTCAAAGCCAACAACCCCGAATGGACGAAGATACGCGTGATTATGACCGACAAAGCTGTCCATGAGAAGGAAGTACTACGAGAGATGTTTCCTGATGCCCGCCAGCTGCTCTGCCAGGGGCACGTGATTACATGGTTGAAAAAACAGGTCACCAGGTTGGCACCCGCCGTGAAGAAGGAAGTGGAAAGTTTGGTGAGGCTTCTGGTGTACGCTACCTCAAAAAAGGAGTATGAAGATGCACGTGGAGCAATGTTGCAGCAACTTGGTGGCGATACGAGGCACGAGTTATACAGGACATTTATGGAAAACTGAGACAACAGTCAAGAGGAGTGGGTCTCTTATCAGCGCGGCAACGTCCCCCACTTGACAAACAATACCAATAACAGGATTGAGTCAAAGTGGGGCAAGATCAAGGATGTCATAGATGACTCATTTACTATCGACCAGCTCCTATCTACGCTGATTACCCTTGCAGAAGAACAGTATCTCGCAGAATATCACAAGGTTGGGAGCAGGCCTTCCCGCTGTGACGAAGACGCAGAACTTTCATCTTTGGCTTTGCACGTGAGCACGTTCGCTTTGGATTTAGTGGCCGCGCAACATGCATTAGCGACGGGTCCGGGTGCAGATTACCAGGTGGAAGTCATAACTCAAGGAACGGCGAAGGTGACGAGTCCAGGGTCCAGCCAAGTTCATGTAGTGGACACTCAGGTATGTACAGTGTTCTGTGTTGGTTATGTAATTTTCTGTATACTTTTGGTACATGATTGATTAACTAGCTCGTGTGTTTTGTAGACGAATTCGTGTGACAGTACCTTTATGAAGACTTGCATACTACCGTGTCGTCATGTGATGTTCGTCAGAAGTACTTGTAATTTCGAGACAATTATTCCTCCCATGCGCTCATTCCCCGCAAAATGGATTGTCCACAGTTCGGTTAATAACATTGGAGACGGTGAAGTGCTTTCTGGTGGTATGAAGCAAGTTACGTGTCCCGCACTTCCCAAGGAGAAGGCACTGAACAGCTCCGACATGTACTGCAAGGCGAAGGAAGTCACTAACAAAATTATCGACCGCATGGCGTTGCAGTCGACTCCGGCGTACCGAGTCGCGTTGCGGTGGCTTGAGGACTTTTACACGGCGCTCAATACTGGACGTGTGGTGGCGTTTTCAAGCCATGAAGTTCCAGTATTTCGCGGGTTATTGCAGGTGGCTTCGACAACTGGTGCACGTTTATCCCAGATGTCATTTGCTGAGGTCTCGCCCCCTCCGCAGCACAATGACGAACTCTCCACCAATGTGGAGGATACTGCAGCTCAAGGGAAAAGTGATACGGTTGTTAAAGAATGTGAAGTGAAAGAGGTTTCGGTGGGAGAAAAGATGGACACTGTCAATGAAAACAAGTCTCGAGGTGGCGATAGTGATGCCGAACGGTTACTTGGAGATCTCGTTGAAGTTGATGTTACCGATGATCAAGATATGGAAACCAAACGTACACCAAAGGCAGCAAAAACTACACAGAAAGGTAATCCAAGTGCTGGACCGACGCTAGGGCCCGCACAAACAGTAACTTGGCCGTTCGCAGACCGACCCGTGATTAGTGGCATGACAAAAGCTCAGAGAAAGCAGGATCAGAGCAAGAAAGACCGGGAAAATGCGCGTGCTCTAGCTGCAAAATATCGCGAAGGAAAGAAGACAAGGACTGCTAAGTTCGATGAGGTGGCTGCGCTTTTGGATGGACCATTCAGCGCATTTCAGGCTAAAGATATGGTGGACGCTCTTGCTATTCCAAGTGTTGAACTGCACGGACCTGTTTCGGTCAGACCCTTTAATGTGGGCGAGGAAGTACCAGTTGTGACGAAAATTCCTCAGTTAATCAAGGTCCTTGAAGGCATTGAAGCTATCAAGGCAGCAGAGGATATCAATCTACTCGCGTACTGGCCAGATTACGGAAGTGCTACAATCGACCAGCTGGATGCTATGGCCAGTATAATTGAAGCTCGCAAGCATTTCAAGTTGGTGGCTCGTACGATGAAGTGGATCGACGATGTGGAATGGCAAGTTGAAGACATTCGCTATCCATTCGTGGACACCAGTCACATAACGAAGGTAATGTTCGTACAGTACCACAACCGAATGTACACCGAATGTACACCGAATACTAACAGAACTAACTGTATTATGATAAATTTGCAGAACCATCACAAACAATGCGTTTATGCTCTTAATCTGGCCGTGAATCGAGTACCGGGGGAGCTCGTAGCTGGACATCAAATTTTGGACATGCGTGAAAATCTTTGGCTGCACACAACGTCGATTCTCGTTTCCCTGCTCGTGTTGCGCGACGAATATCGCAATGTTGGTGTTGTGAGTCCAAGATATCATGGATTCGCGCTACCTGAGCAAAAGAAACGTGTGGCAAAAGGATTGGGTGCATGTAATCCCCAAAACCAACGTGTAATTGGTGCTATGAATCTCAATCTACACTGGGTAGCGTTTCTCGTGGACAAGAAGAAGATAATCTGTTTCATGTTCGACCCACTTCAATCCGATGCAAACTACACTACCATCGAGACGAGTGTGCGTGCAGTGGTTGAGAAGATTTTGGGTCTTGAAGACATGCTGCACTATGAGCGCATTACCTGGTGTACGCAACAAGATAGCAGCTCCTGTGGCGTGTGGAGCATTGCCATACTGGAAATGCTTTTAAGTGGCGCTATTTGGAACGATTGTATCTACAATCTTGTGCCGTATTTGCGCATGCGCCTGCTGTACAAAGCAATCGCTTTCATTGAGAGAGAGTCCGTTGTCATTGACGTGTAAGTTCATTCCTTGCTGTTGAACATTTTTGTGATATACATTTGTATACCAAAAATATACACAACTTTACTTTTGTTTGGTTCTACGTTTGGTCCCTCGCGTACATGCATCGAAAAACCGCTAAGTCGCACAACTTCTATATATAGACTTGAACCATAAAGATTGGACCTTTGTGGTGTATATTTCTTACACCAAACCTAAGATAAAAAATAAAAAAATACCGTCTTTGATGGGTAACCTTTTCCCATATGTTTGCACCAGATTATAGCCAGTACAGCAGTACCGAAGAAAGCCAATTAATGTCCATCTAAATTCGGTGGTAGCAACATCGTCCACCCGTTGCGACGGGTTTGCTTTCGAACCGTGCCGCAATGACGCCAGAATTACTCGAGGATGACTTCATCGTAGTCATCGCGACACAGTTGGAAAAAGAATCCAGTGACTTGAGTAGAGGTGAAAAAAGGACGGGCGGGGGGCGTAACAAAGACCATGACAATGGCTGAAGGGATATTTGGGTAGCAGGAGAATTGTAAATTAGGGTATGAGAGCTGTAGACTCAATGACAGGCCGGGAGTTTGCCAGTGTATATTAGTTGGTACGGAAAGGATGTCAGAACGGGATGGATACATTATGACATATAGTGGGTTTTCTAACATTCATTATGTACGGTATGCTATGATACTTATTATTATGGTTATTTTAAATTCGGCAGCCCCAATGACCTGCCGACTTTCTTGGACCGCTGAGTACACTTAGACTTCTTCAGAAAGTTTCTAACGGCCCCCTCTGTGCGTTCGAGGTGCCTGGAGATCTCGCGGCTACTTAGTGTCGCTTCCTTGTAGACATTAATGCGCTCATACTTCCCTGTGGTTGGACGCTTTCCGAACGGCATCGGGATTCGACGTGAAGGTTGTAATGCGAACCAAAAGTGGCCATTTTTGCGCTCTTTTCAGTGGTCTAAAGTATTTGCTAAAATGGACACACCATTTTTATTTATTTGACATTATAAAGTATGCGCAAACAGTTATGTCTCGACGGCATAACGTTATATTTTCAATTGTGAAAACGTTAATGCTGGTTGTCCAACCAGAATTTCAGGGTCGTCTTTCCGTTGCTACATACGACTCGTAGCGATTACGTTAATACAAAAATCACTATACGTGGAGAGAAATCAATAGTTTTAGAGTGCGCATTTAGCTTTGGCGTGCACAGTTCACCTCTTAGTATTGTTAATTTATCTAGAAGGGTAATCTCGTTTGAGAGATGTCGTCACTTTCTATCTCTTTCAAAACCTCACAGCCGCAAATTCATAGTGAGATCACCTGTTGCGGCGACCACTGCCCATCTTCGAGCTCTAGCCACAGCGGTAAGTGAATTGTTGCGGTTGTTGTTTTGGGAGGCGAAGCGCTTACTGGCAAGTTCGACTCGATTTCTGTCTGATGATCGTGCAACTGTAGCTGATACTTGAAGCTGCAGCATCTGGCCTTGCAGGTTGGTTGGTTGCGGCAAACTCCTATGAATTTAGACTTGCTTTCATTAAGCTATTACCTTAAGCTCTGCTTATACACTTTGCTTGGATGGTGATTTTGCTATGCATTACGAATTTTGCCGCTCTAGAGCCAACGTCCCATCCTGCCGGTACTTTGCCCGGCAATCAAGTGCTACTTTTCTTTACTGAAATCTAGTCTAAATTACCAGCCATGATGACTCCACGCAAAGGGGCTGCCACTACTGAGGCTGGTAACCAAAACTACCCTCAGGCTATGAGCCCAACGCGGGCGAGTACTGTGGAGGAAGCTCAAGCCGCAAATTCTGGCCCCGCAAGTGCGCTAGCAGCGCCATTAGCTATTTCGGTACTACGTTGCTAGACGGAGAGCGTATCTTGCTTGAAGTGCTGTCTACGTTTCTCGACCGTGGAAATGCTACACGTTTCCCACAAGAAAACCCATCACATCCCCCGAACGCGGTCTCTCTATTGGCTACAAACTCAACAGTGGGCGAAAATACACCGGAAGGGGCCGGTGGATCGTACACTCGCCAGCGGATGGGAAGATTTCCCGGAGAATCTATTTTTGTCAGTCCGCAAAGATAAAGAGCAACCAACTGCCCGAGTCCCGCTGTTTTATCACCCGCGGACGTCTTGCTGGACGACCTGCCTAAGCCACGCCTTCCATACAAACTCCATGCAATCCAGTTGATGAAATCGACTCAACGAAGTGAATATCTTGATTGGAAGACCGACGTTAGACTTAATTTCATTAAGCACCTTTTGAAAGGCATGACCTTTGGCTCATAGCGCTTTGACAAAGATCGCGCAAGTTCAGACTTGCAGTATCTATCTACATGGGATGAATAAAGCCGGAAGGTCTTCACAAGACTCGTGTTAATGCTCAAAGTGCACCCGCGATGAATGCTTGATGACGAGCGTTTTAGCCGACGCTCTATCTAAGCTGTGGAATGAAATTTGTGCTCATTTTGAGCAGGGCAATGGAGTTAACCCGACGTACCTAAAAGCGCAATTGGACACCCGCCGTGTGCTGACTAGTAAAAATGCTGATACGTACGTACAAGACATGGAGCGCCGTCGTCGCCTGTTACTGAGCAACGGAGGCGCTATGGAGGACTGGGAGATTGTAGACCTTTTGCTAATAAGATCTCTGCTGGTGCTTCCGCTGCTCGTCATGGAGCACACGCGGTGGCTTGGCAAGCACCACCCCAGAGAGCAGAGTCTACCTACTTCTGTGTAACGTCTAGGCACTGCGGAGCAGAGTCACCAGCAGCTCCGGCAGCAAGGAAGTACCGGTACTGGTGATGGATCTCGTGGATTACCTGCTCGTCAAGTGCATGGCGTTGCAGCTCGGGACCAGGGTTCAGGAAATGCAAAAAGGAAACGAAAGAGCAGTAATTTGCAACTACCCGAAAATCTTTCAAACAGCTGAATCGGTGTGTGTTAATTGCAAAGTGAAAGGGTACTGGTGCGGGAATCCAGAGTGCCTCGTTCTATGCCACCAAAGCAAGCTGTCACTCGTGCGAAATGTGAGAAGACTGAGAAAATGCGTGCTGCGGAGAAAACGTTTCGCTCGTTCGCTTGTGCTGCACTCGTAAATGACTGCGAAGTTGACGTTGCTGATGGTGGCGAAGATAAGAACAAAACTGTCATGCAAAGGTGATTTAGTGTAGCGCAAAACTATATGATCCGATCTTCTCGCGTGGCGTCGTGTCCGAGAAGAAAGTCCCCACGAACTCGAGCGCGTCGATTGTTATGGCACGCGCTGCCTCCGTGCGATCATTTAAGAAGCGCTTGGTGAGAACAGGCTCGTAGATGCACGTTGCACTACCATACTAGAAGTACTGCAGTACTGTAGTAGGCTGCCACGAGGGCCATCCGCACGAAGGCGTTTGGGTTCATATTGTGCCGAGTAATGAACAGCTTACTGAACGCCGTGAATTTGAGCACTGTGACCTCATTTTGCAGCATTAGATCTGTGTGCTGGGCACAATGACCTGAACAATTGCGTCACCAGGCGGTCGAATGTCGCCGGGGTGTTAGACAAGCCACTCCCAAAGCATGCCGCTTGGAGTGCTCACCGTGGTGAGCGGGATGTTGCTCTTGCGCATCAGGATCTGGTAGTATCCGTCTACCAATCCCAGCGCACTGTACAGTACGCTTCCGACCATGTTGTTCAACAACACATCCTTTCGTAGGATTGGTGTCTGGGCCGGCGCCGTCGCGTTGTTCAGCTTGTTATAAGCATGAACTAGACGCCACTTTCCGTTCGGCTTCCGGACGCAGAAAGTTGGCGCCGAGTGCGGGGACTTCGACTCCCGCACCAGGCATGCCTTCGCTTTCGCGGCGAAGAAGGCATCGATGCCCTCGCACTGTTAGTGTGGAAGAGGCCATTGTCTCGTGACACAGTTCTTTGTGCCAGGCACGAGATGGATCTCATGCCGTACGCCTCGATCCGGTGGGAGTTGGGTCGGTGGTGTTTGCTCACCACGTCCGCATACTCCGTCACTAAAGGATACACCGGATCCTTGGGGTTATTAAGGATCTCAGAACCCAAGCGCGTCTGATGCTGCTTGCTCAGCTCTTTTAGGACGTCCTCGTCCAAGACAGAGGAGGAATTCAACACCTCCCGAGTAGCCTCAGGTCATATGAGCACCATCTCGGCAACGTTCCCAGCCTTGAGGCTGGCCAGGAAAGACTCGACCGTTACTTCCTCGAAGTTCAGTATCTCTGCAACCTCTGGCAACGGTTCCAAAAGGACACCAGGCGCCTTGACGGTTAAACCGGTCTCACTTTCAAAGATGTGATAGCATTCTTCCACCGGCCGTATCGGAGGAGCCCGGGCCCTGGACTCCGAGTCGCTTGAAGCGACGTCGATCTGAACGAGGTTCAGTTCCGACTCTCGGTGGCGGCGGCGTCGTCGTCGACGGCGACCGTGACGTGGAACTTTGTTACCCACGTCTGGGGATGTCGGAGCACCGACATCCGAGGCACTCGAGGCCTCGTGTGATACTGTGTTACCCACACAGGAAGCGTGTCCGGCGTCTTCCTCTTCAGTTAGGGTCTGGGCGACCGTGTGTGAAGCTCTGTTACCCACCTTGAGCACGCTATTACCAGCGCTCGTGACAGCTGCAGCTGTCTGCGGAACTATGCTACCCGCGTGTGGACCTAAGTTACCCACTTGGCCAGCGCCTCCTCTGGGCGCCGCCACCATCGAAGCGTCCTCGGAGTCGTTATATACGGCGACGACTCCCAAGCATCTGCCAGATGCTTTGGTACCCTGGTAACCCTTGCCCGGGATGCCCCGGGCCCCGACAGAGGTGGGAACATGACTTACCATGCTCTGTCGGACTTCGCAGGGCAGCTGGCACAAATTGCCTTGTCTCACCAGTCGATCCAGGGCTCGTGCTCCTCAAGCCAAGGCATGCCCAGGATCATATCGTATGGATCCATGTCGAGAACAGTGAACTGTTCGAGGCTGTCAAAGTCTTCAAACTTGACGGCCAGATCCACTTGGACGTTGGGAACAGTGACAACCTTTCCGTCGGCCAGTCGCACTGAAACCGTCCCGTCGCCCTTGCTTTCTCTCAAAGCATCGGACCGCTTGTTGTTAATACGAGTAGCCGTCTGGCGGCGTGCGAAATTCTTCGACGCCCCAGAATCGATCAACGTTCTATAGGGATGATCGTATCCCCGTGCCACTGCTCTTCGCCGATTCGAGAGTGCGAAGGCTCTTAGGGACTAAGTCCCCGTGGTACGCGCCACCCGCGTACCCACTTAGTTCTGCCTTAGTAGGGCGCGTCGCCCCTACTGGTCTCCGGCGCACCCCTGTCCCCGGGATCCTGGCTTCTGCCAGCGACCCTTGAGGACGGGCTTGGGGAAGGACCGTCTGCGGAGTCTTTCCGCGGGACAGTCGCGCTTGAAGTGGCCCATCTTCCCGCAGCCGAAGCAGCGGATGTCACGCTGTTCGGCGGACCCGAGTTCCATGGGAACTGGTCCGTTGGGGCTTGTTCGACTGGGAGCCGACAAGGAACTCCCAGGCCATGCTGAGGCCGGCGTACGCGCCTGGCGATGGCTGTACTCTTCTTGAAGAGCAACTTGAATCGCCTCTTCAAGGGTGCTTGACTGCACCCGGAACTGCTGAGTGCGTGCGGGGCCCACTCGAAGGCCGTCCATGAACACAGTCATCTTGATGTGTTCGTTGAGTGGGTTTCCCACTAGGGACGCCGTGAGCTCCCGTATCTCTTGTACATACTCGTGCAGTTCGCGCCACCCTTGTTTACACGAGAGGAAGCGCGAACGATGGCGGTACTCGTAGTTCGCCGGGAGGAACGCGGCTCGGAGCTGCTCACACAGCGGAGCCCAGGATGTGAAACATCCAGGCGATGTCGCCCCCCGTATGTAAACCCAACTCTTAGCACGACCGCTAAGGTTGGAGAGTGCAAAACCAACACGGAGCTGTCGAGATCAGAGCCGCGTCCATCGCGAGCTCTACCTTTCGAACCCAGAAGTGAAGGTTCTCACCTTCCTTCCCTTCATACGACTTAACTTTCAGCCGTATTGGCTTCGGGTGTGGCGGGTTTGTTTCCGCCGCCGGAGCCTGCAGGTTTTCCCGCACATGTGCGATGAGCCCCTGCTCGTACGCGACAAACGCCTTGAAGCGCTCGAGCTGCTCGGCCGGTGTTGACACCACCAGGCTCTGCAGGGGCGCCATCCCGAAGATGCCTGCCATCTTCCGAACCGACTCGAACTGTGAATTGTTCATATGGGAGAAGTCATTCCTATCCATGGCAACGAACTTCGGAGAGGTTCAGGTAGTCTACCCGCGGCGGCGTGGATTGACTACAAGTGCTACCAACTGTGACGCGGTCACACTGCACCTTGCGCTAGAGAAAGTTGGCCTTCGAGAGTTTTCAAACTCTCAGTGAGCGGCAGCTCATAGGTCCCCTTTGCCTACGGGAGCGAAGTGACCAATTAAAGGTAAGCTTTAAACTGAATGTATTTATAGGTAGGCTAGCTTGAGTTAAATATACAAACTATAAGTCACCTATAGATAAGCAATGTCATCAGCCAATGGACGACCCTGGTACCATGTACCGGATATTCTGAAGTACACTTCATGTAACTAGGGGTACACTTGAGGCTACGTACCCCGGTTCAGCTTGCATCGGTGTATTTTGCATTTTGTAGATAAAACTTGTTAATCATTTCTAGGAGGGTATTATCCCTTCCCAAAATTCTCCCACCAACTGTCTCGTACTTAGAAGTGGTATTTTCATAAACGTCTTTATTAATAATGCTGGTGGGTCCAGCATATTGAAAAAAATATACCCCAGATTTTTCGGCCGGGACTTGAAGGGTTAAAACAATGCGGAATGCGGTATTCCACTTAGTTTAAACATATAATATTCCGATTACATGTATTGTGCATTTTAATGCTTTCACTTAGCCTGATGCTCGATTAAAAATAAATACCAGTAGAGGTCGTTTTATTAAATTGAGGTCTATAAAAAGTACAAATCGATCTAGCTAGACTGGCTGCTAGGGTAGCCAAATCGACCGTTCGGGATCGATCAACCACCAAATCCACATCGATATCCTGTAAATCGACCCTTTTTGCCGTTTTGAATTGGTAATTCGATCACTGATAAAACAAATCGATGCCTGCGTCTTCCCATCTCATTTTTACGCGTGGTTTTATGTTTCGACCATGCTCGATTTAGGTTATAAAACGGATGGACATTCCATCTGCAAAGCATAATACTCTAAAACAAATCGCTTATTCGTTCAGACTTTATCTTTTTGCGTCGATAGTGCTAATGGGCACCAGTAGCTCACGCTGGTATCCAATACATTACTACCGGCCCAGTGCCGAAAGGGGTCCGTTATGGATCTGCAGGTCATCCACAAGAGCAATGCAAATTTTTATTTTAGTACTGCAGTCTACAAGCAACGATTGTGATTTTGGTTGTTACATGCCCCAACGAGCAAAACCTTTCTGCTCTGGGGCACACTATGAGAGAGAAAAAAACTTCAGAACGCCGTGACTCAACGGGTCACGGCAAAAGCGCTTGTGCTCTGCACGCTTCGAAGGCTGCTAGCTGTGCTCGTTTGGCTACATGTATTGTGCTTTGCACATGTTTTGCCCTCTATTTTAGACTTGTAAAACAGACCCAATGGTATCTGCAAATCAGAGTTTTAGCGAAGATCGTGAAGTTATTATCTGACGCAAGATCGCACTAAAAAGACCAGTAAATCGTGCCTTATATAAATAATTATGCTGTCACGTGATTTTCCCGTTTTACAGCTCATTTTAGAAAACGCCTTGGCCACTGGAGGTAAGGCGTTCTGCTACGGATTATATGTAGTGATTCTAATTGATATCTCTCTGTGCGTGGTCCGTCTGCATGTAGATTAAACTTAGGAACGTGGTAGCGCGACCGCAAAGGAACTTGCCTCAACAGCAACGAGCGCAGCGTTGCATTGGTATGCGACCACGTACTGTAAGCTTTACTACTTCTTGCGCTGACAGGCGTTTTGTACAGATCTGCGTTATATCCCAGGAACAGCTCAACTATTCTACATCGTCGTTCCAACTGCGGATCGTGCTTGAGTACGTTTGTCATTTGAGCTAGTAGAGATACCGTTCGGATCTCTTATAATGTGATGTACTTGTATCGCGACCCTAACCGTGCTATTATGTGACTGTGTACCTGGAATAAACACATTGTACAGATTAACAAGCATCTTAAGGAGGAGTTCATCCATATTCTAGCTGGTGAAGCCAACGAAAGGTATCAAAAAGGCTAATAGTGTCATGCAAGTTCAATTTTTCATTGTGTTAATCATTTTATTAATGTCGTGCAGAACATGGCAGCTACAGCAGCATCGCAAGTGACGGCAAATGTTGAAATGGCAGGGGACACAAAGCTAAACGGTATAATGACGGTACGCAAAGGGATTATTGAAAAACAACCACGTGGAGGAAAAATCAAGAAGTTTACGTTTACATTAGAGGATGGATAGGAATTTATTCGAACAAAACTGCTTTGATACTTAGAACGAGCGCCATTCACTGGACTACAATTAAATGATGAACGTATTCACTTCAAAGCAAGCAAGGGTGCGTCACAGAATCAGCTTTTCGTGGTGAATGCAGACAGTTTTGAAACTCTGCTCTGTCGAAGAGTAAAACGTGTGTCGAATGACGAGCGAAAATCGTGGAATCAAGATGTACTGGGAAATCTCTCCTTTGAATTCTTTCTACTGCAAAGCGCGCCCAAAGCCTGCACCAACACTTCATCGAGCTACTGCTGCACGAATTAGAACCACGACAGAAGCTGTCGGACGTTATCAAGAGGATAATGGAGTGGTGTTGGGACCAATTACACTAAACCATCTTGTCACTACGCATGTCAGACAACCCGACAGTACACAGTTCAAAATTCCGAGTGACCATACAACGCGTCAAGCGATGACAATTGACGAGGCAGCGGCTTGACTAGCCACAGCTTCGCAAAATAACGTTCAAAGACAGACAGCATCGATTCGCCTCGAGATTAACGGAACGTGGAACACTTTTAAGGTCGATGTATCGAGTTTAAGAAAGGCTCTAGGGCTTCCCGATCATGACATTTTTACACAAGGGATATTTCATGGATTCGTACAGGTAGATCCACCTGCAATGGACCTGAACGACGTCGATCACATTGAAGAAGAAAACGTTAGTGCTGGGCGAGAAGAAGAAGGCTAGGGAGCAACGAAAAAAAAAGAGTAGTCTACACGGACGCACTTCGTACAATATATTTCACTTTATTTTTTATCATTTTAACTTACAATGGAGTCAAACGGACCGTTTCTTAAAGGGCGAGCAATCATATCCACAATGTCCATAGATATCTAAAAGTCCATTAGTGTTTCTCTTCGTACAAAGCTTCATTGCCACGGCCAACACTTCATCAGGATACAATGGAAAAACCAGATTGGCGTATCGCTGTATCCACTTCTTCAATGACCCAAAACACTGCTCGATTGGGTTGAGTTATGGGCAATACGGTGGAAGAAATAGCAAGCGAGCTCCTGCTTGGAACACAACGGTCTCTAATTCCTTGTACAGATGGATTTTAGCATTGTCCAGAATAACGATTGAGTTCGCAAATGGCCACGGATTAAGGAGGGGTAGAACATTCTTGACAAAAGCACGGTGGAATGATGTTCTCGTGAAAGTTCCTTCAGTAGTCTCCCACGCAACAAAACCACTATGGTCCACGGCAGCAAAAATCGATCGACGCTTTCCACGAGAATATGGAAGCTTAACAATGCACTTGGTATTGCGTGCTGACCAACCATAGCGACGATAAGCATGACGGCCATCCTTTGGCGTCTCATAAATAAACATTAGCTGTTGAGGATACGAGTAAATTGCATGAAGTTTTGCTTTGTAGTTGGCAACCTATTAAATTAAAGCAAACAAACAAAATATGTTTAGTAAGTGAACGCAGCGTAAAGATTTAAACGAAAGTCTTACCTCGAGAGGAACGCTTTTCCTTGCTGCCCGAGTGATTATTTTACGAGTGAGGCCCAAATCAAAATGGAGAGCGCGGCAAATTGTAGACAGTGAAATATTCTTCACGTCGGGATAGTTATCACGAAGATAGTCTTGAAGCTCCTCCAAATAAAACATTGGATGGCCTTTTACGTAGTTTTCTACAGCTTACAACACTGCTAGTGGCCACCGTGCTGTTTTTGACGGCGGTTTGTCCTCGTGTACGACTCCTTTCTCCAGAAATAAGCTGTACCAGCGAAATATTGTTCTCGGTTTCGGACCAAACATGTCACTAATAAAGTCAACGTCAAGTCCGTACACATGCATTAGCGAGATTGCACGCCACCGATAGTCTGCTCCATAGGTCATGGTGATGAGTGCCTTGACTGACTGTTTGACTGAGAGTTGAGGAGTGAAACTTAAAGTGGAGAGTATAAGTCGCCTGGGAGAGACGACAGCTCTGAATTGCACTGTTGCAGCTGCATTTCGGACTCTTGTGCTTCTAATTCTGTCCGTAGTCTGTATAACTCTGCGATGTGTATCACTGAAAACAGAGTTTTACTTGTAATCAGAAATCATAAAACCGATTTACGATTTAAAATATAGTTCTTATAACTAAGAAATATGCCCCTCTTTTGCCAAAACATGTGCAAAGCACAATACATTACTTCATGTTAAGCGATTGCGTTGGTTTGAACACCTCAACTAATAACCTGTCGAACGGGCACGAATGGTTTTCGAATGTCCTTTGATGAATTATCGGGTGGAGCTACAAAATGGTCGAGTCTTAGCAAGTGTTGACGCCTAACATTTTTTATCGCTGCGGCACCTTGTCACGTATGTACTTATTAAAAACCACGTAAAAGGACTCAAGTGAAGCTGATATTCCCTGGGTAACTGTAAAAATTCGATTAGCACTGCAAGCTGACAAGGCAACGAGCAGTGAATAGCTAGTTAAGAGCACAGACCGTCGAGAAGATACTGCCTTTAACTCCCTTTACATTCTGACGTGTCCTCGTCATTGTCATTTAGCCGTATCAATGGATATTACCCACTTTCGGCACCTCATTGCACTCAAGAACCACCTGTTGAACGTCTGTCAGTGCTCTGTATGGTGACAATACGTAATACGTGCAATCACGCTTCCCGCGCCACGAAAAACATGCGTCGACAGATCATTATGATCGACGAAATGTTTTCGCTGCAGGTAGCGTGATCGCAAGCATCTTGTGAAACAAAATTGTTTTCTAAACCGATAAATTGAGTTTTGTACAAAAAACTGTTTCTTTAAACGTTGATGATTTAATAGGCAGAGGTACATGTAACATCATCATCATGCTGTATTATGCTTGCATTGGTCTGCAATTACCAACCGCGGCTTCGTGAATTGTCCCCATACGAGACTCGTATGATGATGATGATGGTACTCGTTACGAGTACCATCATCATCATCACGTATTATGTTTGCTGTTTCCTGCACGTATTTCTGTACTTCAGTAAATAAGTGGACAGCTCAGCAAGCGGGCGGACAGCAGCAGTTGCGACTTTTGCGAGTGATGTGGAGCTTTCGTGAAATGTTCAATTTAAGTATTTCACTTTCGACTTCCTTCACAGTAAGAAAAGGAGTTAAATAAATAAGCTACGATATATGCAAGTTTAGTATCAAACCGAGAAATGTATCCCGAGCTTGGTTCAAAAGCGTCGACAACAAAAGAAAACACACCCTATATCGTGAGAATCGGTCGTCACGATGATCGTGTCTGTATGTTTAAGATTGTGAATTCGATGGGCAAAACTGTTGCTCGCGCAAGATTTATTTTCGAAGCGGAGCACTGCTTTAATAACCAAGCAATGGAGCAAGCGAACACATCGGTACATGTGTTGTACTACAACACATGTACCGATGTGTTCGCTTGCTACAACTTGTACAGTACGACATGCAATGTCGCGATTAAACAATACCGTCTCAAGTAGCTCCAGCATCATTTAACAATTTGTCCAGTAGCTCACTACTGCCCCCACTACCTCTCAAGAACATCTACGACGCCCTGCTGCTGATCAATTCATCACCATGGTTAAGATTCGAACCGGCACGGTTGTCTCTGTGGTGGCTCTGCTCGGTTTTGCTCTTAGCATAACTGGAGCAGACGATTCGTGGGGTGACATGGCACAGTACGCAGCTAATTCTCAGGAGCAGCAACCGACAGATGCACCTGTTACATTGGAGGGTACCGGTAGCAAGGAATCTGAAGACGACCAAACGCCTGATGACAATGACGACGACACCACGGACGCACCTTCAAACTCCTGGTCGCCAGCTTCGTCTAACGAAAACTCCGATAATGATACACCTGATGCCTCATGGGAGTCGAGTGGGAAGTCCGATGATAACGGTGACAAACCCTCCTCTTCGCCATCGTCTAGGGAAGGTCAAAGCTCAAGTGAAAACGCGAATGGAAACAAGGACGGATCATCAAAGTCAACTGATTTTGGTGGGGATTCAAGGAAGCAAGAACCTGTAGCCTCGTCGGAAGGTAGCCAAACCGGTGGCAGTACCCCTCCTTCATCCGGCGGTGGAAAGGTACCCGACGGCACCTGGCCTACGAGCACCGGAAGCGTCAAATTCACCGAGCCACGCATCATTAAGGCTGGAGAAGTTTTCGACGGCAAGATGCAGACATTCGACCGTTCGGATGTTACCTGTTCGGAAGGTGAGGGGCAGAAGGACACAGCCGTGTTCCTCGTTGAGGCCGGGGGCACTCTGAAGAACGCCATCATTGGCAAGAACCAAATGGAAGGTGTCCACTGTGATAAGCACGACTGCACCATTGACAATGTCTGGTGGGATGATGTGTGTGAGGACGCCCTCAGTATCAAGGGCGGCACCGCCTCCAGTGTGTCCAAGGTCATTGGCGGTGGCGCCCGTTCTGCCGATGACAAGGTGATCCAGCACAACGGATACGGCACCGTCGAGATCGACGGCTTCTATGGTGAAGATATCAGCAAGCTCTACCGTTCGTGTGGCACTTGTGGTGACAGACCGAAGAAGGTGTCAGTGTCCAATGTGTACATCGTGAACCCGGGCAACGCCGTCGTGACGGTGAACAAGAACTGGGGTGATGAGGCCACACTGAGTAACATTTGGGTCAAGTCCAGCGGAAAGAAGAAGGTGAAGATCTGTCAGTGGTCTCAGGGCAATGCAGACGGCGAGCCATCCATGCTGGGTGATGGTCCGTCTCCGCCACTGTGCCAGTACTCCGAGAGTGACGTGCATATCAACGGCGACGTCTCTCAAGCTGCTGGTGGTTCGACTCCAGCGTCTTCAGATGACGACAACGCTGAGCAAACAC
This sequence comes from Phytophthora betacei, assembly GCA_011320135.1. Classification (NCBI taxonomy): domain Eukaryota; phylum Oomycota; class Peronosporomycetes; order Peronosporales; family Peronosporaceae; genus Phytophthora; species Phytophthora betacei. The sequence continues at coordinate 300,864 of JAANHX010000276.1, forward strand.
CCGGCACTGTGGCTCCCGCTTCACCCAACGATGACAATGACGAAACCTCGCAGAACACTCAACCTTCGAAAGCAAGCGGGGACGGTGACGACAAAAATGAGGCTTCGTCAAAATCTAGCAATGTCAAGTCGGACGAGAGCAAGGCCGACGACAACAACAAGCAAGACGACACGAAATCATCGAAGGGTAACGACAAGTCGGACGAGAGCAAGTCCGACGACAACAAGTCCGTCGACACGAAATCATCGGAGAACGGCGACTCGACGCAACAGGGGGAACCCGCCGGAGACGAGAGTGTAACTCAGTCGGAGATTTCTGACGAAGCTGGTGCTTGGAATGAAACATCCACCAACGAATCCGGTGTAGACGCGAACTTTTCTAACCAGGACCCCACGGTAATTTCTGTTGTCAAGAAGGCGTCTCGTCCAGCTTCGGCATACCAGTAAAACCGGTTTCCAAGGACCCCGTGATGTTTACGGTAAGTCAATTGCGCAAACGGATGTATGCGCAAACAGATGATTGGACGAACAGGATGATTGGACGAGTCCAGTGTTGGTGATTGGATGCACCACATGATTGGATGCAGACTAGGACGTAAGACAGAGTAAGCTCCAATAAATCAATCACTTTGCATTTTATCATCTAGTGCACAAACGACCTTCCTTTTGGTTATGAGCCCAAGCCCCGCAGACTCTGCCCAAGACTACGCCTACGCCATGGACGCCACTTCAACGACCGCCCGCATCAACAAGTTCGACGGAACCAACTTTCACACGTGGAAGTTCAAGATGCAGATGGTGCTGGAAGAGCGCGACCTGTGGGAAGTCGTCAGTGGCGAACTGAAGATGGAGCACTGCGCTACCGTGTTGGACCAAGCGACGTTCAAGCGGAAGTCGCGCAAGGCGCTGGCGATTATCTGTCTCGCGATGGAGGATTCGCAGCTGCCGTTGGTTCGGTCGGCGAATGGTGCGCATGATGCCTGGTCAAGGCTGGAAGGACACTTCGAGAAGAAGAGTTTGGCGAATAAGCTCTTCCTTCGTCGACGTTTCTTCACCACGATGATGGAAGAAGGTGATGATGTGCTGGAGCACATCAACAAAATCAAGACGCTGGCGGAACAGCTCGACGCAGTGGGCGCTCCGGTCAGCGAGGACGACTTGGTGATCACGCTTCTGGCAAGTCTAAGCGAGTCGTACCAGTTCCTCATCACGGCGTTGGAGTCGAGAGCTGACTCACTATCGTGGGAACTCGTGACGGCTCGGCTGCTGCATGAGGACATGAAGCGCAAAGAGCAAGGTGGCGGTGCGGACGGCGCCGCGCACGGTCAAGCGTTCATGACGAGTGACAACGGGAAGCGCAAGGGACGACAGGCGCCAAAGACAAGCGCGTGTCACTACTGCGGCGAACAAGGACATTGGATCGCCAAGTGTCCGGTGAGGATTCGTGAGAATGCGGAGCGACAGAGGCCGCAACGAGCAAACGTCGCTCGCGATGAAGAAGAATCGGGCGAGTTTCTCTTCTTGGTTGGTGGTGCGAGCAAGACCACCAAGTCAAGTGACAAGTGGCTGGTCGACTCGGGTGCGACACAGCACATGACGTACTCGAAGGAGTACATGAAGAACTACAAGAAGATGTCTCCAGTGGACGTGCATCTCGCGGACGATGGTGTGGTTCAGGCGGTCGGGACCGGTGACATCGTGATGTCCATGAAGACTCCACGGGGGACCAAGAAGGGTGTGCTCACGAATGTGTGGCACATTCCCAAGTTGTCACGCAACCTCTTCTCGGTTGGTCGCTTTACCAAGGATGTTGGTCCCGTGACGTTCGAGACGGATGGGTGTTTTGCGGAAGCAAAGGGCCTTAACTGGAAGCTCGGCGCGCGTGAAGGCAAAGGGCTATTCAAGCTGTGCATGACACCAGTTGTGCCCGACGAGGCCAATGCGGCAAGCTCGAAGGATCGCAAAGGGGACACCACATCGTACCTCTGGCACCTTCGACTTGGTCACATTGGCCATGGCGGTCTAGACGCCATCGTCAAAAAGAACTACGGTGCGGGCATCAATATGACGTCGGTGAAACAGTGGGAGCTGTGCGACGGATGTGCACTCGGCAAGCAAACGCGAGTGAGCTACATGTCCAAGTCACCTATCCACGCCAAGAAACTGCTGGAAATTGTTCACAGTGATGTGTGTGGTCCCATGCAGACGTCGACATTCAGTGGCAAACGCTACTTTGTCACGTTCATCGACGAGTACTCGCACTTCTGTGTGGTGTATTTGCTCCGGAACAAGTCAGAAGTGGCCGACAAGTTTGCTGAGTTTGTCGCATTTGCGGAAACACAGACCGGCAAGGTCGTCAAGACGCTTCGTAGTGACAACGGTGGCGAGTACACGTCGGGCGAGATGGCTAAGTTCTGCAAGCGTCGTGGTATCGTGCAGAAGTTTACGCCTCCGTACACGCCTCAACTAAATGGTGTCGCCGAGCGAATGAACCGGACGCTGGTGGAATGTGCGCGCTGCATGTTGGAGCATGCTGGTTTGGCCAAGTCGTATTGGGGTGAAGCGGTAATGACCGCTGCGTTTCTACGTAACCGGTGTCCCACACGTGCCATCAGCCATGACAAGTCACCACACCAAGTATGGACCGGTAAGAAACCACTGCTGGCGAACCTGAAGGTGTTCGGTTGCCATGCGTATGTGACGGTTCCGAAGCAGAAACGCACTAAGCTGGACGCTCGAGCAGTGAAGTGTCGGTTTCTGGGGTACTCGGAACACGAGAAAGCGTATCGTTTCGAAGAGATCAAGAGCGGTCGTGTGCTAGTAAGCCGCGATGCGCAGTTCATGGAAGACGTCTTCGACGGAGGGAGATGCAGCCACGATGAAGATGACATCGTGGAGCTTCAAGAAGAAGAAGTGACGGATCAAGAAGCATCGTCCGAGGATGAGACAATGGGAGACACTGCGCCGCGTCAAGAATTTGAGCCCGGCAGCAAGCGACACCAGCGAACGCAGTCGTTGGAGGAAGCGGTAGAGATCCCGCGAAGCAAGCGACAGAGTCGGCCGCAGACACTGGATGAGATGTCAGCGGTCGCAAGTAGTCGAGAAGAAGATTTCGAAGCGGCCTACGTTGTGGATTCAGTGGGAGAAATGCCGACTACGTTCAAGTCGGCGATGGAATCCAGCAACGCGGTCAAGTGGAAGGAGGCGTGCGACTCAGAAGTCGAGTCTCTTCGCAAGAACAAGACATGGTCATTGGTGCCATTGCCCCAAGGTCGAAAGGCTATCGGTTGTCGTTGGGTGTTTCGCATCAAGGAGAACCAAGCGGGAGAGATCGAGCGGTTCAAGGCACGACTTGTGGCCAAGGGTTTTTCGCAAAAGTACGGCATCGACTACGAAGAAACCTTCGCGCCAGTCGCCAAGTTCACGTCGATCAGGATCCTGCTCAGTCTGGCGGCTAAGTACAATCTGACGGTGCACCAGATGGATGTCAAGACGGCGTTCCTGAACGGGCTGCTTGACGAAGATATCTACATGGTGCAACCGGACGGTTACACGGATGAAGAGCATCCTGACTATGTCTGTCATCTCAAGCGCTCGCTCTACGGTCTTAAGCAGTCGCCACGAATGTGGAACCAGACCATTGACAAGTTCATGCTGGAACTGGGGTTCAAGAAGTGTGAAGCCGATCACTGCATCTACGTCAAGTGGGATGACCAAGACATGATCTTTGTGGCTCTCTACGTTGATGATCTGGTCCTCGCCAGTAACAACGACGAGCTTCTCAAGTCCACGAAGAAGGCTTTGAGTGAACGCTTCGACATGACGGACTTGGGTTGCCTCAAGTATTTCCTCGGTATGGAGATCGATCAAGATGCGGCTACAGGAAAAGTGTCGGTGCGTCAGACCAAGTTTGCGAAGGACATCCTGGAGAAGTTTGGCATGGAGAACAGCAACCCTGTCAAAACCCCTCAAGACCCAGGACTCAAGTTGACCAAGGCCATGTGCGAAGGAGGATGCAACCATGAAGAGACCATGGCCAAGGTGCCTTATCGCAATGCTGTCGGCTGTCTGATGTACCTCATGGTTGGAACCCGACCGGACCTTGCTGCTTCAGTGGGAGTTCTCAGCCAGTTCGCGGCGGACCCGTGTCCCACACACTGGCAAGCACTCAAGCGCGTCTTCCGCTACATTCAAGGTACGAAGACGCACGGCATCGAGTTTCAAGAAACAAGTGAAGAAGGACTCCAAGGCTACTCGGATGCGGATTGGGCTGGTGACGTCGAGACTCGACGCAGTACAAGCGGCTACGCGTTCATGATGAACGGCGGATGCATTAGTTGGAGAAGCAAGAAGCAGCGCACGGTGGCGCTGTCATCGACGGAGGCGGAGTACATGGCGTTAACGGAAGCTGCTCAAGAAGCGATCTGGCTCAAGGCATTCCTGTGTGAACTCGGCGAAATGAAGAACGAGGACCCTGTCATGATTTTCGAGGACAATCAAGGGTCGATTGCGCTGGCCAAGAACCCCGAGTTTCACAAGCGCACCAAGCACATCGACATTCGCTACCACTTCGTGCGCGAGAAAGTTGAAGATGGCCAAGTGGTGTTGCAGTACTGCTCGACGAAGGACATGAAGGCGGATCTGATGACCAAGCCGATCACCGCGGTGCAGTTCGAATATCTTCGCAACAAGCTGGGTATCAAGTCACCAAGCGCGGTCGAGTCGAGTGGGAGTGTTGTCAAGAAGGCGTCAGTAAAACCGGTTTCCAAGGACCCCGTGATGTTTACGGTAAGTCAATTGCGCAAACGGATGTATGCGCAAACAGATGATTGGACGAACAGGATGATTGGACGAGTCCAGTGTTGGTGATTGGATGCACCACATGATTGGATGCAGACTAGGACGTAAGACAGAGTAAGCTCCAATAAATCAATCACTTTGCATTTTATCATCTAGTGCACAAACGACCTTCCTTTTATTTCGACCCCTTCGACCAAAACCAAGTGCAACAGCCGCCGCAAGAGGAACTAAAGCAAGCGCTAGCGATGGAACTGACGCTTTAGTTTAGTTGAATTCGTGTTGTGACGTAATTTGTCCAAAAAAAAAACCTTTGACGTCTTCCTTTCCTTCACTAAGTTTTCAGCATCCAACTACATCCTCCACAGCAACAAGAGTGATTTAATATATGCCAGCACTACTGACTCAGCAGACCACAGCAAAGCTGACCGGGTGGTTCTTAGTACATGAAGTAGCGTTAGCTTAAACCTTTTGAATGAAGATCTCCAGAAAAGAAACAAGAAAATCCAACACCACCAACGCCACATTGAGAGCTCCAAAGACGCAGGCACGTCCGAAAAACCATAAAAACCAAACTCCAAAATAGAGTAAAATAGTACCAAATACCCGCAGAACTTTAGAAGCATACCAGTAGTCTTCAAACCCGGGATTTTTATTCACTTTTCTCCTTCTTTTGGGCGCCTCAACTGGGGACCGATCGCGCTGGTTTTAAACGATGCTTTCCACCAGTGACTTTATATCCAAGTAGATACAGCACACGGCCGTACAAAAGCCCAACAGTGTCCAAGTCACGGTCCCAGCTTTCTAACGTTTGAGAGCCGTGCTAGTGGCAAACATACAGCGATGCAAGTTCATCACTCTAACGTCGGACTTCTCCTGTCATCTCTTGCGGAAGTATTGCGAATGCTACGCTTTCGACCTCTTGAAAAAACAGAGAACAACAGATCCCTAGACCATGCAGCGAGTCGGCCGATTCAATGCCAACGGAGATGGGTTCGTCAACAGAGACCATCAACTGAGAAATTGACCAATTGACTGCTTACGATCTCGAGATCGGGAAGCGTTGAACGTGTGGCTTGGGATACTTACCTGAGGTATTAATTGGTATTATAGTACCTTCTTCTGAAGTTGTAAATCGTTACATGACGGCAACGGAGCTGTTGTGAATGTTTCTGCCGCATTCCCCATGAGCAAATGCCCTCCACATGAAGAAGTCCAAGAGGACTCCAGGACTCCTCACTGAGGACACGAGATAGCTACAGTACACTTGAGCTTTGGCAGATGATGCGGACTTCAGCGATACCGGTATGTCCAGACTGACACGCCATCTGATCGGCCGACTGCCGAGAAGCTCACCATACACTGCAGCCTGTTCAGTGATTCACTGACAGTGAACAGTGTTCATATGCAGCCAAACCCTCCACATTGACCTCGCCGTGGACTTCAGCACAAGTCGCCGACAATCAGCCGCCCAGGATCGCCACTACGGGATCTGCGGGCAGTTCTCAAAGGTGTAAGTTACACTGTAACGTTTGACCGAGTCAGTCCGCCCCCACACAAATCAAAACAACTCCCATTCAGCAACTGTTCTTTACATCGTCGAGTTCATTTCCCTCTCTTCGCGCAACGTCTCACAACCCATTGCACAGAGACGAGCCATTCCGCACTCGCTTTCTTCACAATTGCCAAAGGCAGCAGGCGATTCCGCGCTCCCAGGCATCAATTCCCGATATCTGCCACCAAGAGTGACGGTCCTTGCAGCGCACCAGTGCGGAATCCGTGTACTCGCCACGTTAGACTGGCGTCTACTAGCCCGCATTAGATACGACGATGCCTGGAGCATCCGCCACCATGAAGGAGCCTCCCGCTGTGGACGTGGACGCGCTGCTTCCTGAGACTCCAGTAGGCGCCATCGCTACGCTCACGTCTGCACGTGACAAGGCTCAGGCCCTCGCACGTGCTCAGCATCCACCTCGACTTTTTGGCGGGTATCTCCGTAAGCGCTACTCAAGCAGCATGTACATGGGTTCGTGGCGCTTCTGTGTGCTCCAGGGTGCGCGTCTACGCTGGTACCGCAGCAAGGAATGCGCCGAGACGGACACACAACTGCGTGGAGAGGTTTGGGTGCAGAGCATTGAGTCCTGGGACGGTCGCACCGCGCTCGGCACGTACCCGCACGCCTTCGCAGTGCGTACAACGTCCAAGAAATTGTTGCTTTGCACGGCCGAGACGCAGCGAGATCGCGATCGGTGGCTACAGCATTTAGAACGAGCTCTACAGCGCTCCAAGAACACAGCAGAGCTGTTAGCGGCCGTCAGCAGCGACGATGGGGGACGACGGATCGTCCCTGGAGACATGAGACCACCTCCCACGCCCTGTGCTTTCCAGGAGCGACCCGCAGCGGGCTCCGACGCTACGTCCATTCGGTCAGCGCCGTCGGATTTAACGTACGGACAGTCGCTTGCTCTGGGAGATGCTGGATGCGCCGAGTGTTTCGTACGTTTCCGGCCACTCATGACGCGTCGCGTGCTCTGTGGCTCGTGCGCGCGCGCCTTCTGTGCGCGTCACTGTAACCACGGCATTCGTCTGCAACATCTTGGACTTCGGGCGGCAAGACGCTGCTGCGACCACTGTACTCAAAGACAGGAGTTTATAAGCTACTTACGCTCGTCCAAGCGGTTCCTGGGACCCCTGGCGAGTCGTGGCATCTCGATGGACGCTCTGGTGGCTCGTACTGACGCTAGGAACCAGACAGGGGACATGTTTGCTCGGACACTGCACAAACTTCGACATGGATCCATGACACTCAACAAAACCATCAAAATTTTGTACCAAAGGAGGAAGAAGCCGCATCTGTTCCGTGTGGCGTGTGAACGCCTGCCATTCTACACTGAAACGTGTGTGGACCGTGTCGAGAACTTGTGGTACCAACTGTTACATCTCGTCCAGTGCTTAGATGCTGAGCCAGCGCCTCGTTGTTCGGCTCAGCTGTTCTATCTGCAGCGATACATCCGTGCAATCTGTCGTCGCTGTCCTCGAATTGCACTGCAGACGATTTGGCACGTCCAGGCGTCCGTGGGGGACGGAAACTACCACAATCTACACCCACACACGCTGTTATCGCTGCTGGGCTTCATCTATCCGAACACGACCCTGCCAGAGAGCTCGAGGATGTTCAGTATCTGGAAGGATCTGGTGTTTGCGGACTGCCCCGAGCATCAGCTGGCTCAGATCCTTGCGGACCTACGGGAAATCAACGCACACATGGAGAAGTTGATCTCGCTGGAGCCGGATTCGATGAATGAGCGATGGCTGAACGCCAGAACGTTGCCCCAATTCGAGAACTGCGCTGCAGAGCTTGCCGCGTCGGGGATTGAGCTGTGTGAGTTCCAGTCCAGTATTCTGTACGACTCGTTGGATGTTGATAGTAGCAATCTGTCGGATAAGCCTGCAGGGACGGGGATCGAGTCGCTGGTACTGGAACAAGTGAGTTTTGTGCAGTCGCTAGCAGCTATAAGTGAACGTCTGCGTCATATTCAACCTGTTTCGGACCGTGGGAAGTATTTAGCGGGGGAATTGGAGACGCTGAACAACTCACTTCAATCCTCGGCGCTTTACCCGCTGAGTGCGGCGTCCGACGAGCTTTACCAAGTGGTGCGGATACCACCGACCGAAGGCAAGGTCTTCTCCACTAAAATGCGTGCTCCTACTTTAATTTTCGTCGAGACTGTTCCAGTACATAGCGGTGGAGCGATTGGTCTTGATGACACCGACACGGAACGTCTCCGTCCTTTCGTATTCAGCTCTCATCCTCGCAATTCAACCTTCTTCGAGTCTGCTGTGCTGGATGAAATCGAAGCTTCTGCAGTGTCTTCGAGTGGAGAGACAATGTTGTCGCCTTACAGCAGCTCCACGCTTGCTACACCTACGCCGACTAGCAATGTTGTGGCTTGTCCAGATGACGGAGCTGCAAGTGGCGCTGGATCGGAGGGCTTGTTGGATCGGCACACGAATGGACGAGATGCAGCAGCACCAGCTACTGGCAGACGCCACACAGGCATCATGCCTCACTTACCCCAGCCAAGTCGTGGTAGCAAGATGGGTGCAGGAGCTCGTGCTGGACGTCTAGGCGTTGAGAACTTTGTGTATGACAGCAAGATATTTGGTGAGAGCTGGGAGGAGCGCAAAGCGCGCATTCAGAGTGAGTCACCGATGGGGGAACTGCCTGGATGGGACCTATTCTCCGTGATTGTCAAGACCAACGACGACTTGAGGCAAGAAGTGTTCACCATGCAGCTCATCCACAAACTCAAGTCCATTTTCGAGTTCGAAGCACCGCATTTGTGGCTCCGAACCTACCGGATTGTCGCCACTGGCGCCAATATTGGTCTACTGGAGACAATTACAGATGCCTGCTCGCTGGATTACCTCAAGAAGACATTTCCAGGAGGAAATCTGTCCGAGTACTTCCGCAGCGTGTACGGTGGTGACCCGTCCAACTCGGATTTCATCGCTGCGCAGCGTCGATTCATTGAGAGTATGGCTGCGTACTCCATCGTGAGCTACGTTCTACTGCTTAAGGACCGTCACAACGGCAACATCTTGCTCAGCTCCGAGGGTCGCGTGATTCACATCGACTTCGGCTTCATTCTGGGCATCGCTCCTGGCGGAATGTTCAGTATCGAGGACGCTCCGTTTAAGCTGACAAAAGAGATGGTTGACGTCATGGGAGGCCTGGGATCACATGGCTACAAGCATTTCCGCAACTGCTTGTGTGAGGGCTTTGTGGTGCTTCAGAAATACCACTCGGAGATCGCTGCCCTGCTACAAACAACAGGTCAGCATTCCCCGTTCCCTTGTTTCCACGGCGCGAAGCTAGCGCGTGTTATTGCCAGTTTGCGCACGCGTTTGTGCGTCGGTCTCTCACGACGAGAAATCCGTCGCCGCGTAGACCATTTGATACGTAAAAGCTACAACGCCTGGGGAACACGACAATATGACTCGTTCCAACTGCGTAGCAACAACATTCATCCGTAGACGTCGACATGGTATCGACACGTTATTGTCCAAGGCTTTGTCAGCTACCGATCGATTGTAGCTGAGCTACAGCGCCACCTGTAAGTATTTTAATGGCACATTCATTTTGCGTCGATTAATGCAGTACGTAGTTTTTGGTTTGATTTAAGATTTCTAGGCAAAAGTCTGGTCTGGTCAGGTACGCTGCATGACCTTGGTGAGATGTTTGCGAAGGTTCTCGTTGTCTTCAGTGAGCATGACGTTCCTGGTGAGTAACTCGGCACATCGTCGCTCAACTTGTTCCAGCAACTTCATCCAGTGAGCTTTGGTGCTTGACAGTCGTGATTCGAGTTGGCTCTTGGCAGCACGCAGGGTTTCTAGTTCGTTGGGGTCGGCCACGTTGGTTTCTTTCTGCTCGCGTCGCAGGTTTGCATTCTGAGCCTCCAGCTGTGCTAGTATCAGTGCTTGTACCGAGCGCTGCTGCATCTCTGCTGCGAGTTGTTGTTTTGCAGCTTCAAGACGCGCATGAAGCTGCTCTATTTCGTCTGTAGCATGAACTCCCTCGTCATTTTGATGTGGCTCGGAAGCGTATTCTCGAAGTCGTCGCGTCAAACGTAAACCAGCGTTTCGTGCGCTGTCAAGTTCGTCGCGTACTTCTCTTTCCCGCTCTTGGTACGACGCTAGCAGTTCTCGCAGAGCTCGAATATCAGTAGACTCGCCGGCGTCACCTCCTGACTGATGAAGTAGTGCGAGTTTCAGACGGAAAGTCTCAAGTTGTGCTTGCGAGTCATGTCGTGTTCGCTCCAGAGCCAGCACAAGCTCTTCATTCTCCTCACTTTTAGTCTTCAACGCTGTATTTGCAACTTGTTTATCTCGGATCTCACGCTTCAGATCGTCTTGGAAACGTTCCACTTGACGTTCCAACAATTTTTTCTCCGCTGCAAACGCCAATCGTTGGGTCTCCAGCTCAGCACTTAACTGTTTGACTGTACGTTCACGAACACTGTCAGCATCTCGTCCAGCCTGTTGCGTCTCCAGTTGCTCCTTCTTGGCCGCCCATTCCGCACGTTCCAGCTCGAGCTCCCGACGTACCAGATCTTTCCGCATCGCATCAAGCTTCGTATTAAACTCCACAGCTTCTCGACGCAATTCTTCATTATCTGACTGAAGTTTTTTGCCCTCAGTCTGCTGGTCATCCAGTTGAGCCTGGCGAGCGCGTAATTGAGTGACGATCGTCTCCATCTCTCCCTGGAATTTCTGCTTCTGGTTGACAGCGACGATCAGTTCCAGACTCAGCTGCTGATTCTTTTTGGCTTCTGTGTCGCGAGCAGCTTCTGCCGATTTTACTGCTTTTTGCAGCATAGATAACTCGCCACCAAGTCTCGTCTTATCAGCTACCAGCTCATTCATTTTTGCACACAAATATTGGATCTGCTCAGCTTTTGTGGCGTCGTCTTGCTGAATCTCGACGACGAGTTGTTCTGCCTTAAGAAGTCGAGTTTCAGCCTCGAATTTGTCGCTGTCAAGCTGCTGTACCTGCGTGTCGCGCTCCAACTGGAAGGCGACGAACGCTTTACTGAGTGCCAACTTGTCTTGCTCGCATGACAGCAACTCAGTTCGGAGAGATAGCTCGTTGTCGAACAGCTCGCGATATCTGACGCGTAGCTCGCCCAACTGTGCAGTTAGTGCGTCCTTATCTTCTCGCAACATCCGACGTTCCAGTCCGTTTCAAGCTAATTTTCCGTCTAATGCCAAGGTGTTTTGGTCATTTAAATATTTTACCGTAATAGATTAGCGCTACTACTGGAGTATTGTGCTAAGAGGTGCCATTCTTTCTGAGTGATGTAATGGAGTCCCGTCCCAACAATTTATTTTTCGTTTTTTGCCCAAGTGAAGGAAATGCGTCTTGAAGCTGTCACCTTGATGGTCCCGCTTTGTGTGCTCCACGTTTACGGGCATTCTCGACCTCCGGGTGATTTTCCTGACCACCTCGACATTGAACCTGGTGTCCTTGCAGAGTTTGCGATCATCTCAGGTCTCGTGGGTTGTCTCTACGGCTTCCGACTCCTGCGTTTGATGATTTTTCTCTGTGGCTTTCTCGTCACTGGATTGTTGATGGCAACAGTGCTTGAACACATTTTCGGGCTGAAGACGTGGGTTCTTGCAGCTTCCTGGATTGGCTCCGTCGTCATGGGAATTGCTGGAGGTTGCGTCGCACTCGCATTCTTCCCATTAGGATTGTTTTTGGTGGGATCAATTCTGGCCTACGCGTTCACTTCGTCACTTCCGTATCGTTTGCTCCCGGGTGAATCCAGCACCGTCCTTGACGGTGTTGTTGTGGTACTGGGTGGCATGCTCGCATGGCTGCTAGTGCGGCCATTTGCTATTGCTGCTAGCAGCCTCATGGGCTCAGTTGCTGCAGTGAGGGGTATCGGCTACTTCGCTGGTCGGTACCCCAGCAGAGACGACGTCGACCGCTTCCATTCGTACGTGATGAGAAGCAGAGAACCTTGGATCTACGCTGTTCCAGGAGCCTGGTGGGCGTATCTGGCTGCACTGCTGGCGCTACTGGCTGTTGGGATGATCAAACAATGTCATGACGTCGATAAAGAACGAAGCCACAGTCGCATTGGTCGCTACACTGGCTGGCGATCCGTGTCAAACATCCCAATTCCGTGAAAAGTCAAGAGAGAAGTGACGACGGAAGAAACAGAAGTTACGAAGACATTTGAGTCTCCATTCATTAGTACGTCAAAATACAAAACATCTCCTCTTCCTTTGCCACTAGTACATGTACAGCAGCATCGATGATCACACGTAAGTCATCCTTCTCCATGTCCGCGCTGTTGTTGTCGTTGCGGGGAAGATCTATTCAGGGCTCCCGATTATGGCATTGCTCTATTTATCGGGAACCCTCCCTTAGCATAAATAATGGCATTGGGTAGCTCGTGTCAATACATAGGCAAACAAAAAATAAGAGCCAAATGTAGAGCGACTCAACATCATTTTAAAAATGCACAGCCTGTCGAAATCCCACCGTTTCCGTGTAGTAGCACAATTTTGCTAACTTTGTCCCAAAATGAAGAGTGAGCGCTAGCATGCTTAGCGTTTGCGAGTTAATTTTTCAATGAAAATGCTGTGAATAGCCTAATGAAGAAGAAATCTTTCATTAGAGATTGGTATTCTAGCAAAAAGTAAATTATTTATTGCGTTCGAGAAGTTAGCGAAATAAATATATATATGATCTCGTAAGAAATTATTGTAATCGGTACTGTGAGCAGGGGTTTACATGTATGGTAGCTCCAAAATCTGTGAAGTTAATATTGTAAAAATATCACCTGTAGACCAGTTAATATAAAAAATCTCACCTAGTATTTTCTTCTGAGACAATATGATATTATTAAATATCAACTTAATATTAGTTAATACGATATTATATTTTTCAAAGATTGCGTAATCGGGCTAAATTACCTAATCAGATGTAGTTACCGCTCGACTAGCTGAAGTATAACTAATCAACCGTGAGGGAGGCGTCGTGTGTTGGCACTGCTGAGCGCATTAAACTAGCGCCAAAGGCAGCAGGTGTCACGGTGTACAGTTAGACGGTGGATTAACGATGCTGGCTGACTGCCTGCAGAAGGTCTACTCACTCCAGACTCTCCGGACCACGTCCAAGCAAGCGGGACCTGCGGCCAAGACAGTGACGTTCCAAGTGTGAAGTCGTGAAGCAGCTGGTCGTGGCGGGAATTGGAGCTGGACCGCCACGCACGAGGGATCTGCTAAAAGGTAAGAAGCTCTAAAAACTCTTAGCGAGGTGAGATGAGGAAGTCAGTCGTGGATTTCCTTCTAACAAACAACACAAGAATATATCAACTTTTACATTACTATCCCAGTAGTGTCGCTAATATTACTACCTCCTACGTCGGCCCAAGATACACACACACCGATTAGAGGAAGACCGTGACAATTTGGTGGAGAAGCAGGGTATATTCTAGCCGAATATCGTAGGAGTACAAACGTGACACTCCGTTGCCAAGGAAGAAGGAGAAAGAAGTGGGAAAAGGATGAGTGCTCATGGATGGTCCGGCGAAGGACTTGGAGCCTGTGAAGGGGTAGGGGGATAAGTTCCTCCGTCGGAAACGGAGACCGTGGAGATCCTCGAGGAGGAAGAAGAAGTGCGTGCTGAGAGATCTTCTGACGGCGGCACACCGCAGAGACCTCAAGGAAAGGAGCGCCAGGGAGATGGCAGGGAACGTGGCACGCTGCCGCGAGTTGATCCCGAGACTGGAGGGTACGAGACAGGAACGGTTCACGTGGAAGGAGAGGACATGATCGAAGTTGCGTCTCCGTCTCCGGGAACGAGAAGGACGGTTGAGTCTGTGTCTGGAACGCCTCAGGGTGGACAAATGTCCAACACAGTCCTTGAGCAGTGGGCACGTCAACCGGCGCCGAGCGAAGGAACGACGCCTGCAAGGACGACGACGGGTACGCTCTTGGACGCTTCGATGATGGACTCGGGAGGTCGCCGCGAGGTGGGGTTCGCCTTGGATCGGACTCGTCCCTCCTTGCAACCGATGGACGACTCTAGAAGGGACGTGCCCATGGTCACGTCAGTGTACGGACAACCCAACAACAACGTACCGAGCCAACAAGGAAGCCGACGTGCCCCAGGAGCTGCACCTGTTGTTGCTGGAACACCTACGCGAGCGTACGTGCGTAGTGGAAGTCGAGGAGCGACGCCTGTTCAATCGATGAGAACACCGACGAGAGGAAGTGGAACGCCGACGACGGACCCAGCCTTACAGACTTTCATCATGGACGGTCTCGCACAATTGCTACAGAGGGCTGGGGTGACGAATGGAACGCCGGTGCCGTCACCAAGACCTCAAGCTACAGGACACGTGCCACGTGCCGTGCCGACACCGATTCGACCAGTGACGTCTTCAGTGATGGGGTACCAAGAACCTATGACCCCGAGGATGAGGACGCAAACGCCGGTTTCGACACCTAGCCGAATGCCGGTGGCTGCTATTCCTTCGTATGGAGGCGTGTCAATTCCAATGGCTGGTTCCACGTGTAACGGTGGAGGTGGTGGAACGCCCCAAAGGGGTGCGTTCTACCCTCCCTTCCAACCGCCAATGACGTCGACACCTGGGTGGGCTGCTGCTGGAACGATACCCGCGTGGTCTGCAGCGTCTGCACGGCAGACACCTGCCAGCCCCAGAAGCGGAACGTACGGCTTGCCGTTCCAGAGAACGTCTCCTATGAATGTTGCGACGTTCCAGGGACGAGCAGGAGCGCTAGGACAAATAGGGAACGTGGGTGCTCAAGGAGGAAGGTACGCACCTGACGCAGTACCTCCGCAAGGACAAGTGACGAGTCCGTACTACGACCAAGGAGTCCGCAATGACTCGCACGGGTCAGGGGGAGGTGCTCAGCGGGACGTTCCGATGATTGGTATCCCGACGGAATTGCGGGACGCTGTGAAAGTTATCGTCCCGTTCTACTCAGAGACGGCCACGTACGAAAGGGCAGCCGCGTTCTGGCGTTCCTTCGAGAAGTGTACGCTCGGTATGGACGACCAAATGCGGTTGACGGCCTTTGAGCAGTGTCTGAAGGGCAAGTTGGGTCAGGAATGGTGGTACAATGCGAGGATCAGCGATTTTGAAACCCTGCGCGTGAGATTCCACAACCGCTTCATCTTTCAGACGCCAGCTCAGTTGTGGAGCCGACTCAAGCCTGCTGCTAAGAGGAACTACGGCGAATCTGCGGAAGAGTGGGGCGACAGGATCATCACCATGTGCGAGTACCTAAACTATCACGAACCTCGTATGCAGTACGAGTTCTTCCTTGATGAGTTAAGGAACAAGCAGATGCGGGTCGTTTTGAACGCGAACCTAGCTGCGTCAATCCAGGAAGCGTGCGCTTTATTGCTGTACAAGAGCCTACACCTCCCTGTGGAAGAAGAGGACGAGTTTGCGAATAGTGGGACGACGGTGAGTAACGTGAACGCGGTGACGTCCACGCAGTCGCAGATGCTCCAGCAGCTTCAACAAATGAACCAGTTGATGCTGAAGCAGCAGCAGAATCCTGGAACGTCACAAGGGTTTGTTGGCGCCGTGGCTCCTACGAACGTTCCAAGTACTGGCGTTTCAACTCCGAATGGGAACGTGGCTGGCGCACCGCTCGGACCTCTTCGCATCCGACTAGGGCCTGACACGCGTACCACGGAAGGAGAAGTGGTTTGCGGACGCTGTGGTCGTGTTGGATGTGGACGTGAGACGTGTCCCCGTGGACAAGGCCGTTGCAATCGGTGCAACGAGCTTGGGCACTACTCGATGGAGTGCAACTGGCCGAGACCCCAAGGGAGCTACCGGAACGGGGAACGTCGCCAAGCGGAGTGTCTGCTGTGTGGTAAGGCGGGTCACCTGGTGGCGAGATGCCCGAGCCTCGATACGCTGCGAGGAATGATGCAGAGCGTGGCCGCCGGGAACGTGATTGCACCCGCTTGTACGTCCCAACAATGAAGGGGGCAGGAGGAAGGGGAAGGAAGTGTCGCTCCTTCCTCTTGCCTGGTTGGCGACACAAAGAGAGATGAGGGTTCACCGCGACCGGACTTGTCGGGTGGACATCAGAGGTCTCTCGGGAGAGGTGTGATGAGTGATGAAGGCGCACGTGACGTTCCTGTCACGAGCGTCACGACGAAAATTGTGGAAACTAAAAGTGGAACGAGCGGAGAGAGCAGTCCGACTGAACGGACTGGGCTAAAACGAGACGAGAAGATTGAGGGCTCTACGGAGAGGCCCGCACGAGACGGAGTGGTCGCTGAGGTAACAACGGAACGTTCCTCTGCGACGCTGAACTGGGAAAACGAAAAGAGGGCACGTTCTGAGTTGGTACAGGACGTCAGTAAGGGAGCAACGGAACGCTCCGAGACTGCGTCAGACGCCAAGAACGAGTGTCGGGAGATAAAGGGCTCTATCGAGAAGCCCGTACGAGAGAGAGTGGTCGCTGAGAAAACAACGGAACGTTCCTCGGCGAAGCTAAACTGGGAAAACGGAACAACGGAACGTTCCAAGTTGGTGGAAAACGTCAGTAAGGGAGCAACGAAGCGCCCCGAGACTACGTTGGACGCCGAAGAGAAGTGCCAAGAGAGCGAGGAGGTGGAGACGCTGTTCACCCGCTCAAAGCAGTACGAAGGAGCACTCGAAACGATCACGGAGGACGCATCTGGCGCCAGGTCAAGTCAGTTCTCGGCAGTCATTGGACAAGTGAGCACAGGTCAGGAAAGGACAGAAGCTCAGAAGGCCGAGGAGGACGGAGAACGTACTAAGGGGAAGGATTCGACGCAGCACTACGAACGCCTGTTTACCGACGAGGAGCTGGATATGCTCGAGCACGGTGGCAACCAGGTAGTGAAGAATGAACCCGAGGAGTACGAGCAGTAACTGGAAGAACGATTGTTCCCGATGAACGAAGAAGAGGTGCTGCTACGTGCCAAGTGGAACGCGGATGAACAAGGGAAGCCGACACTCGCGGAAATGAGTGCCGAGCTTGGAATACCGGAAGACGTGTTGGAACGTACCCGGGAGGTCTCATCTGGAGATCTAGGAGCGCCAGAGTATTGGCTGGACTGGTACGCTCACACGCTAGAGACGTCGACTGAAGCGAAACGTGCCAATCGGGACTTCAAGGATGTCGGAGGAATGGGAGAGAAGTCGACAACGGTCGTTGGTTCCGTTACGACGGACGAAGACGAGCGTAAGGGCTATACGGAGATGTCGGAGGACGCGCCGGAGAACGAGTTCGTGCAGAACGTTTGTGTTGGACTCGAAGAGGACGTCGTGCCTACCTCAGAACTCCCTGCGGAGGAGAAGGGGACGTTACCATTTCGATGGCGCTCCATAATTCGTAACCGAGTGTACGAACTCCTCAAACAAGAGCAGAACGCTACGAAGGACCGTCAATTTGACGTTCCTGAGAGCGGGGGAAACGGTGATGCTGAAGACGACATCCCACCTTTGCGGGACAAAGCGAACAGAGTTTTCTTGGACGAGGACTCGTTCCGAGGATACCTCGTCGAAGTGGGTGGAACGCTGGCTGAGACGTTCCAAAATCGAGCGTTGGCCTGGGTACGAGACTATTTCGGGACAGAAGCTTCCGGTATTCACGACAAGTTGTGCGACAGACGGGACAAGACGTCGAAAATAGTGGCTGCGACCGTTGGGACAAGTTCTAGGAAGAGGGTGACTTTCGGTGCGACTATCAAGGACGGAGATCTCAAATTAGGAGAAGAGGAGCCCGAGGTCTACTTCCTAAACGTGAGAAGAGCTCCCAAGCCGCGAAGAAGCCCTGGGCTGCGCGAAGTGAGCGGCGATGATGTCTTCGACGACGGTGAAAGTGTCGTGCCTGATGGCAAGCGAGTCATCTGCACCGTTGGGGGCGTGCACGCGCTGTCGGACGGCTTTATCCATTGCTGCCCGTCCGAAATACTGGCTGATAGAGGTGCGGTCACCCGTCTTGTCGACAAACGCGTGCTGAAGCGTCTCGATCGAGCCTCCGAACCACTAAGACCTTATACAGGGGGCTTGGATAGTGTCTCGGGGCACAATATTCGCGTTAGTGGGGTTATCGACTTGCCCGTCACGCTTGGAATGCAGGGGAAAACGTTTCCTTTCGTCGGGACCGATCACTTGTTTGTAGACGCAATACTCGGAACGGACTCGCTAAGGGCGTTCCGCGCGGTGATTGACCTCGAGGAGCAGTCGATGACACTAAAAGAGACGGGAGACGTGATCCCGTTGGGTGCGACAAGGGTAGAAGAAACCTACGCGACTACGATATCGTCGACGGTGCGTTTGGAACCCGGACGTCAGGCCTTAGTGAGATCGAGCGTTCGAGAAACGATGAAGGACCACTCAGTTGTGTTGGCCGAGGGCGTTCCCGGAACGGACGAGTCTTTAAGAGTCGCGAGGACGTTGAGTACCGATACGGATGGAACGGTGTTGGTCGAGGTGTGTAATTCTTCTGCGGAAGAAGTTGAGATCAAGTCGGACGCGTACGTAGCTACCGTGACTATCGTTCCCAAGTCTGCGCTCACTCCAGGACTTCTAAGCCAGGCGGAACAACGAGGAACATAAGCGCAGTGCTGAGTACGGTGAAAGAGAACGTGACGGCTGAATTTGGGGCGATCGAGGCTGAGATGAGTGTCGCCATGGACGACGGCGAGGAAGACGACTTCGAAGTGGACTTCGAAGACTCGTCACTCGGAGCAGAACAGAGGGGTCTCTTCGCGAAGATGTTGAAGGACCTGAGAGACTTATTCGTCGAAACTTCTAAGAAGTCAGGAAGAACGGACCTGCTACGATTCAGTATTGACACCAGGATCACGCGCCTATTAAACAGCCTCCGTACAGAGTGTCGAAAGCCGAATGGGACGTCCTGGAAGCCGTAATTTAAGAGTACCTGAATCTCGGACTCATCAGACCGTCGACAAACCCGTGGGCCAGTCCTGTGCTAATGATACGGAAGCCTGATGGTGGCGTAAGATTCTGCATCGACTATCGGAAACTAAACGCTGTGACCGTGAAGGACAATTACCCAATGCCTTTGATCGATGACATCCTGGACGTTCTGGGGAACGCAAAGCTTTTCTCCACGATGGACATCGCTTCGGGATATTGGAACGTTCCAATGGATCTCGACAGCGTGGAGAAGACGGCTTTCACGAGCAAATTCGGCCTCTACGAGTGGTTGGTTATGCCGTTTGGCTTGTGCAACGCTGTGCCTGCATTTGAGCGTCTGATGGAGAACGTTCTCGTTAATCTCAAGTGGAGGACGTGTCTCGTCTACTTGGACGACTATGTTGTCTTCAGTGACGACTTTCCGACACATTTGATTCGAGTACGACAGGTTCTGGAACGTTTCCGAACGGCTGGGTTCAAGTTGAAAATGAAGAAGTGCCATTGGGGACGTGACCAAGTGGCGTTCCTAGGGCATATCGTGACTCCGACTGGAATCCTACCGAACCCTGAGAAGGCAAAAGCGGTGATGAACATCGAGAGACCGCATGACTTGCAGACGGTTAGAGCATTCCTGGGTCTGACAAGCTACTTTCGACGCTACATACCGGGATTCGCTGCAATCGCTGCGCCGCTGGAACGCTTGAAGCAGAAGGACGTCGATTTCAGACGGAACGACGACTGCGAGGGCGCGTTCCGACAACTACAACGAGCACTAGTGAAACCACCGATACTGGTGTATCCAAACTCCAAGAAGAGGTTTAAGCTCTATGTAGATTCATCACACTTAGCGGTGGGAGCATGTCTGATGCAAAAGGTCGACAAGAGAGACAGGGCGATCGCATACGCGAGTAAGATGCTGGTTGGATCACAGCGGAAGTGGGTTAACAAGACAAGTGGAACGACAGAAATTGAGTGCTGGGGAATCGTATGGTCGACACGCAAGTTCCGGTGTTATCTGAGTCACGCGGAATTTGATCTGTACACTGACCAGCAAGCTCTCACGTGGATCTTCGGCGAGACAACAAGAACGTCAAACGCCAAGTTGGCACGATGGGCCATGGAGCTGTCGCAGCTACGATTTAAGATATACCACAAGCCTGGAACGTCGATGGGACACGCTGATGGTTTGTCGAGACTGTATCACCGACCGGATGCTGGTATTGTTAGTGCCATCAGGATGGCGGACCTTCTCAACGACAGTGAGGAAGCGACTCCTGGAGTACTAGTGCCGACTTCGGACGAAGTGCAGACTCAATCAGGAACGCAAGCCTTAAACGAAACGCTGGGTCAAAACGTCACCGACGTTCCGATCCCAGTCGGGGAGCCTGCCGAGACTACGGATCCTAACGGAGAGACTAAGTAGGGTGACCAACAGACCGAGGATGCGTCCGTGGCTGTCGAGCCTCTCACGCAAGCGGAGCAGGAAGAAGACTCGCAAGGGAGAGCTCTACAGGCGAACTCATCACCAATTGACGTGTTTGGGTTGGCCTTTGACAGGTTCGTGGCTGAGCAAGAACGCGTGCCCTGGATGCGAGCACTGAAGGCGTTCCTGAAAGATGGAGCCTTGGCTCTTGATTCACAACTGAGAGTGAGTGTGCTGAAGATGTCTCCGCACTACTTGATTCGAAACGGAGTTCTGGCACGTCTCGTACATCTAGGAGCACGTGCCGGTCCAGCCAGAACTGTGTGCGTTCCAACTGTCCCGTTACTGTTCATTGAGACGGTCCTGCACTATTGTTACGCCGACATCTTCTCTGCTCACTTAGGGAGAACGAAGACGACGGACAAGGTGAGACGCCACGCGTATTGGCATGGGTGGAGGAAGGACGTGGTCGAGTACGTGCGTGAATGTTCTATCTGCAGTGGAGGAAAGGGACATAGACCTTGGAGAGCTGGACTGATGCAACGAATGCCAGTTCAGGACTTGTCTAGCCCGTTCTCGCTACTCGTAGTCGACGCAATTGGACCATTGGTCGTCACTCCTCGTGGCAATAAGTACATCCTGGTGTTTGTGGACTATTTCACAAGATGGGTCGAGGCATTTGCGGTTGCTTCGTTGGATACGATCTCGTTTGTGAACGCAATGATAGAGGGCGTTATCTGCCGACATGGAGTACCGGAACGTCTACTAAGTGATCGTGGTTCCAACTTCACGTCCAATCTGGCCAAGTCACTGTATCAGACGTTGGGGATTAAGAAGTTGTTCGGAGCGGCGTACCACCCGCAGACACAAGGTCTGGTGGAACGTTTCAACGGAACGTTGATGGGCATGCTACGTAAGTTTGTGAGCGAGACGCAGACGGATTGGGACGTGTACCTGCCAAGGGTCCTATTTGCGTACCGAACGGCATATCACGAAGGCCTCGGCGACACATCGTTCTTTAGTCTGTACGGACGTGATCCGGTACTACATATCGACTTGGCGTTCCTAAACACAGGAAGGGACTGGAAGAGTAACGAAGTTGCGACGTACCGCCGGAAATTGTATCGCTCGTTGCGTGACTCGCGTCGTCTTGTGAAACGGCAACTACTCAAGGCTCAGGATCGACACGAGCAGAGGTTGGACAACCAAGTGAAGGTGGCATATGCTGAAGGAGACGCTGTCTGGGTGTATGTATACTTTAGAGCCCGAGTGGGGGAACGCAGGACGAAGAAGCTGGCGTTTTCCTGGCACGGTCCCTACCGTGTTGTTGGCCAAGTTGGGGAGAACGCGTACAGGATCGCGATTCCGACGCACCCGAACAAGTTCGTCACGGTGAACGTTAACCGTCTGAAGCGATTTCAAGGGCGCTGGAGTCGACCCTACGCAGACGAGAAGCCTGATAGAGCCGAAGAAGAAGAGGATGAGGACGGTACGGGTCCATTGGACGTCGAGGACCTGCCGTCGACGAGCTTTGTGGAACGTCTCTCTATTGGCGAAGAAGAAACTGCGTTCTCGGAAGTGTCGTCGCCGATAGGGGACGTGATCGCGAAGAGAGTCGAAAAGCGTGAGTTGCAGTATCTCGTACTCACCGCCACGTATGAGACGTTCTGATTGTCTCGAGCGGCGTTGGCACCGGAGTTTGGAACGATGATACGTGCCTTTGAGGACGCAGATCGGAAGAAGAAAGGTCCGCCGGAGTTGCGTCGGAACGTCAGATTGGTCGAAGCCAATGCTGATGTCGACGATGCTGAGGTGTTGTTCTAGCTGGCAACGGGAGCCGGTTAGAATGTGTGCAGTTGTGGGACTGCACGAGAGTGTTTGGGATTCGCTGAGTCTCAAGACACTGAGTGACGTGTACATATTTTCTATTTTGGAACGACATCGGGTTGTTCTTTGGGTTTTACAGAGTTGGATATTTTGGGAACGTCACGAGTCTATGAAGACAGAAGAGCGTCGGGTTGGAGCGCGAAGCAGTTTGTGATGAGTCAGATTGGAACAAGAAGAAGCATTTAAAGGAGGACTTATTAGAGATGGGAACGAGGAACCAACAGTGACGAGACAAGACAAGACGGCGGGGAAGCGACGGAACGTTACGGTAAGTGTAAAAAAAAAAGAGAGAGCGAGCTACTGTGGAGCGACTGCGAGGCATGCAGGCCGAAGGAACGTCGTCTGGAGTAAGGAACCAGAGTCCTCATGCAAGTGGAACGTCACGTGGGAACGTTCCAGATCTGACTGTGGAAGACACCGTGCGACAGGCTCCGGGCGATGTGGCTCGGCGAGGTCACCGAGCGTCAGTCGGGGAGAATTGTCACGGTGTACAGTTAGACGGTGGATTAACGATGCTGGCTGACTGCCTGCAGAAGGTCTACTCACTCCAGACTCTCCGGACCACGTCCAAGCAAGCGGGACCTGCGGCCAAGACAGTGACGTTCCAAGTGTGAAGTCGTGAAGCAGCTGGTCGTGGCGGGAATTGGAGCTGGACCGCCACGCACGAGGGATCTGCTAAAAGGTAAGAAGCTCTAAAAACTCTTAGCGAGGTGAGATGAGGAAGTCAGTCGTGGATTTCCTTCTAACAAACAACACAAGAATATATCAACTTTTACATTACTATCCCAGTAGTGTCGCGAATACTACTACCTCCTACGTCGGCCCAAGATACTCACGACCCCGATTAGAGGAAGACCGCGACACAGGTTTATTAGACGCACGATGTGGACAAGGAGATCGGTAGAGAACAAGAGCAATGTTAGGCCTGTCTTGATTTCGCTCTATCAACGTTAAACAGCTGCAAGCGTTTGCAGTTTTCCATCTCGATCGCCTTTGTCTGTGTCACAGAGAAATACTAGAGCAAATACTCGTCAGTCTTAAAGCCTACTACTTTTCTAGAACCTGATCGAAAAAGTTATTTGGCTCCGCCCGGTTCACAGAGGGTAAGGAGGCAAGAAACGTACTTAAGTGTGAAAATATCATAAAATATCATGTAGTATCTAATATTTTTCAGTTCTCCGAGTTAATATTTAAATATTATGTTAGCTTTTATAAAATGAGCTACTATTAATATTTAAAAATCGGAAATAGTACTATTATTATCAAAAATATCATATGATATTTGGTTACCATTAGCCCCTGACTGTGAGTAACAATGGAGTGACATTGGGGGCAATAGCAAAAATCAGATATTGCTTCTAAATAGATATTCCAAGAAATATTATACTGTAAGTTATTGGCTGCAAAAGAAGTGTATTGAGTAGAATCCACCACCGCGTTCGACCGTAATTACAAGAATTATACTCTTTTTACCCTAAGCTACACAAGATTACTCGAAATCCCACAGTTTTGGTCGTTTTTCTAGGACAACAAATGTTGGGGTTAATGACACTGAAGTATTAAACTACCGCTTCGGTTAGAACTTCAGCACACCGGTACGACATAACTTAAGCATTCGCAAACGTCCTTTTAATTGAAAGCGACTGGTTAATTTGCTCTGCTGCGACCGCTCATGTGCGTTTCAATTTTCCACATGCCCCGTTACCATCACGACAACTATTTTTTTTCGCTCTCCTTGAACCGGTTGGAAAAACCACTCGACATGGCCACTCCGGCACGCGATCCTGACGCAGCCAACACTTGCATGCGACCAGCTTTGTGTACGGAAGTTCGCCATTCCAGCACAAAACACGAATACAATCTTCCACTTGTCTTTCTGAGTAGTCTCCAGCCAATCAATGATACCCTCAACCATGCGAACATCGACGTTCTCAAACCAATGTTTGCACTCACAGATCAAGAGTGGCGCGTAAGACGAGACGTTCTCCCGCACGGAAATATTACTCCTACCTTCGTTTTCGAGACGATCCAAATGACCAAAGCACCCGCAACCAGCTCCTAGGATGTACGGCGGCCACTCAGCATTCGGTGGAGCCAAGAACGGCACTGTCTTGCAAGGTAACTCAGCTAGCTCATGGTACCCATCCAATAATTCGCTGAATGCCATTTCTCTTTGGCCCATCACCAGCTTTGTCGGAACTGTGACCTGCTCTCGAAATTCTCCCAGCAACCAAGGAAAAAAGTCCTCAAAAAGGATACCTCGTACTCCATTTCTTCGCGATGCACAGAAAATCATATGAGCGACCATATTCTCGTAGTATTTGTAGTTCTGACTCACAGCTTTGGTGGTTTCTCCCATAGAGAACCCGTGTCATTTTTTCCACAACGAAAACACTCTCCACACTGATTCGTTGTAGTACCCCGAGTAAGTTTTCCCGCCCAATACAGCGAGGTAGAGCAGCACGTCCTCCCTAATCGTCGGAAAACTGCACAGCGGGAGCCATTCCTTACTGTTAGCGGTCAATTCACCTTGAGATACATAAACATCGGTATGCTGAGAATCCGCCAGATTCGCGAAGTGCGAGTGCATACTTTGGATCCCGGATGCAATCCTCCTTCTTTTCGTCTCGGGTTCCGATGTTTCAATAGCATCAACATTTGACATCGCCATCATCTGCGCATTTCTTCCTTCCGGCTTACTCATAAAACGCTTCGTCTCTTCTGCCCTTGTACGCACATAACAAAACGCGTCATCCAGCAAATCACGCAGATCGAAAGTGTGGGACTTTTCCATCGCGTACACCGTCGCGCGGTCGACGAAGTGTCGGACGAAACGCCCACGTGAATGCTCGACGATGGTCTTCAAGACTGGATAATGAGCTCGGATACGGTCCCAAGCAGCTTGCTTCACTTCATCCTCAAACCTAATTGGTTGATATGGAGGAAAACGAGAAAAGACTGTCATCCACATGTGCGGATCCCCGGAGCTTCCTCCCGACTGATGAGTCAACTTGGCGATCTTCGCATCAGTTCCCATCACAAGCACAACCAAACCACACGCGCGGAAAACATTTCGCTGAAAAGCGGCGTATTTTTCGCCTTCTTCGTCCTGACATTTACTGGCCGTCAGCTCGTCCAACACGAAGAAAGGCACCGCCTTTCCATCACGTTTCAGCTTATCTCGAAAGGCAAGAACTGCGTCCCGGTCGCACTTTTCTACTTCCAACGACATTTTCTTCTCAAAGTAGATCATTCCTGCGTCGCTGTCGTGTTCTAGCTCGTCATAATATGTCAACAACGTGAGAATAAATCCGTAGATCCACAGCTTTTCGTGAGAATAGACCGCCGATATGCAGTTTAGAATATCTACTTCGCTCTTTTTCTTTAGCTCGTCCTTCTTCGTGACTTTATCGAACGCTTCCGCAATCGAAACAAATTTTTTATAAAGGGGCTGGGAGTCCACTCCGATGGACGTGGCAGGCCAGTAGAACCAAGGTCCGCGACCACCTAAAGCAAACGCTAGCTGGGACTTCCCCATGCCCGACGAAGCTACCACGCAAATGAATGGAAGTACGCCGTTTCGATGGGAGATACTGTCGATTTTGTCCAAAATCCTCTCACAGTATTCACTACAGTTCCTCTGGATCTGCACGCCTCGTCTTTGGTAACGCTTCAGCTCGAGTAAAGAGTCTGCGTCTCCATCTCCACCAGCCGTAATGACGGTACTTGTCGGTAACTTCACCAAAATGTGAATAACCTTCGTCGTCGGAGCACCTCCGAACAATTCAACAACTAGTTCTGTTGAGCTGATCTGTTCGCGCAGTATTTCAAGCACTCCATCAGGGATGCCTCCTTTTTGCATTTCAAACACGTCTTCGCTAGCCAACTCTAGCCATGTGTCGCCTTTCTTCGCCAGGAAGAGCTGGAGATTGTTCGCAGGTACATTCTTCAGGGTTAAGACGTCCGAGATCTCCGCCTTGATCGCCTTCTTCAAGTGGCCCACCGACTTGTTCGCGTCAATGTCCACAGAGAACGCGCTCCCAGCCACACCAACGAAGGCACAGTACAAACTAATCATTTTTTCTCGAGCCGACGGATTCTCAGAAGAATTTGCACGATGTCAAGGTTTTGATCGGATCGCAATTTGTGACGTTATTGAGAATTCCGATCAAAATTGCGGGTTCGACTCACTATCTGTGCGCGGTCATTTAGCACAAATAGTGACACTAAAGCAGGAAACGCGGCACTTAAGTACGATCTGGGCCGATTCGAAATAACAGGAAAATTGACACATCGAATGCGACTAATTACAAACGATTTCTTCGATTGTGTCACCTCTGCAGTTACTGCTATATTAATACGAATTCAAAGCTGAACATCATGGATGACACAAGTGACCCTATTCTCCGCACTCTAGTGGCGCCACGTGCGACTCGCGAAGTGTGCCTTAAACACTCAAGTTGCTCAAGCATTTGCTTCCATGTATTGAGAACTTCAATACTTTCCATTTAGCCATGTCCTCTAATAGTCCTAGCTCCAGTCAAATCACGAAAACACTTGACGAAGATCACAGCTTGATCTCACGACGCAGCAGGTCGCCGTGGGATGTCAAGACGGCTCCATCGTCGTGTGAGACGTGCTGCGAGACGCTGACTACGCTTTCTTCTCTTCGGGAGATGTGGCTTCATACGAGATTACCAGCGCCGAATGCATCGAGGCTGAAAATGTCGTCGCACTGAGCAAAGTCTCAGCACGCGTGACATCGACAAAGCACGAAGTTCCAGTCGCATTGGTCGCTATATCGGATACTATCTGGCGACCAATGAATACCGTGAAAAGTCAAGAGAGGAGTGACGACGGACGTAACAGAAGTTGGTAAAATGAGTAAGCTTATTATAACATTTTTAATGCTGAATCCATGCGCCATCATTCCTTAATAACTCCAAGTTAGTAAAAGCCGCTGCTAATATGTTTTTACCGGTATCACTAAAGTAATGTGTTAATGTGTTTTTACACAGCGACCACAGTTCGTATTCCCTCTCCATTCTAGATTCCGGCATATATTATTCAGTCTCCGCACCAGCCACAAGTAAAACGGTATGTCCAGCCAACTAGATCTTCATTACATTTCTTTTGTTCTTATTACACCACAAAACGTACAATATTCAGCCTACCGATCCAGTCACAAAAAGTACTGCCATGACAAAGAATATGTTAATATACACAGATCGCGTCATTTTCGAAGCAGAAGTTAAGACATTCGAGTCTCCATTCGTTAGTACGTCTAAGTTTCACATCACTTCTCCTCTTCCTGTGTAGGCTCCACCACTAGTACAGCAGCATCGATGATCGCACGTAAGTCGTCCTTCTCCATGATTGCGCCGTTGTCGTCGCTGCGGGAAACTTCCATCGATTCGTCCTGGTACTGAGCAGCTCGGTCCACTAGACCGTTCAGCAGACTTTCCTCCAGCTCAAGAGTCGATGCTGTGGGCAGATCAAAGCGCGTGATAACATAACGCAGCCAAGCAGCCACATCGGCGCCCTGGAAGCCGCTCGCAGCTGTCAGTCGGTCGGCCGCGTTCTCCAGCTTCCCACGCAGCTCGTCAAAGAACGGATCGCCCTCGTTCTCCCTCGCCAACTCCGCATACCTATCGAACACGAAAGGCAGAAACGCTGTGGCTACCTGAGCGTGTGGCAGGTCCGAGATGCCGCCCATCGACACGGCCAAGGCCTGTGCCGCTCCTGTACCCGACGAGTTGGCTGCAATTCCCGATAGCAAACTTCCGATAGCGAATTGCTCACGCAGCACAGCACCCTTGAGATCCAGCTTGCCTTCTTTCAATGGAGCAGCGAGAGCGCCCGCCACAGCCTCCAGGCCTTCGAGTGCCAACTTGTTGGTCGCGTCGTCCGCACAGCCCAGCAAATAGCTCTCCAGACACTGCCCCAAGGCTGTCAACGCGCCCTGGACGGTAGCGCGAAGAGGTACCGTCAACATTAATGTTGGGTCAATGATCACCGCCTGGTGCCACAACATCAACAAGTTCGTCAAGTGACTAAGAAGGCAACTTCAACTTGACCTTCACTCACCTCGGACACGATCTCTTTCCCGGGCGCAAAGAGCAACTTAGTCTCTGCATCTTCATCCAGCAACATAGAGGATCTGGCCACTTCAGCGCCCGATCCGGCGATGGTTGGGACTAGCAGAAGTGGCGTGGCGTCCAGTTTCCCTTGCTGCAACTTAAGCTCTTCATCGTCTTCATCGTCGCCCCTGATGGTCACGAAGTCGGCTGCGCTGCCTCCATTGGCCAGCACGACAGCTACTGCACGCGCCGTGTCCATGGCGTTGCCACCACCGAAGGCTACGACACCGTCGGCGCCTACACGCTGAGCTGTGGCGGCTGCGTGATCCACACCTTCGAGTGTGGCACAGTCACGCTCCAATGTGTACTGGAAGCAGGGCACACCAGCTTGCATCAGCAAGAACTCGGCGTATTGAGTGCGTGAGGCGGCGGCAGTGTCGCGGTCGCGCACCAGTAGCACCTTCCGCATACCACTGGCGCGGCTTAATGCACCAAGCTGTTTTGCCGTAACTTTTGCGCCGAAGAGCACACGGCCCGGTTGCCCAGACGCACTGAGCTCATGGGGGCGAGCGTCAAAGCAGGACGAAATGCAGCGCACGTGGCGGCGCAGAGGAAAATGGACGTGAGGACGCAGCAGCCGAAGCATTGGTGAGTTGTTGAGGAGACCCAAGATGATAATGTGGGCCACACAGAATAGCCAAAAAGCTGGATAAAATTCAATTGAGTTTGTCAGTTTATCTTTTTAATAGAAAAGAAGTTTATCGACAAAGACACATAAATAAACACGAAATAAGCGAAAAAACAAAGAAAATCTTGAAATACTTAAAAATATTACTTATAAGCATACAGATTCGACAGTAGAATTGCGATGCAATTCTTTTGTTATCGTTTAGCAAGAAACTTAAATGGAGTTAATTTCTTTAAGAAACGGAACGAAAACGGCAGCGCCTTGGCCAGATTAACGCTAAATAGCGCGAGTTTAACCTTATTCAGCACGAGTTATTGTGAATTTGTTCTTGGTCACATTAACCCGCCGTTACCAGCGTCGTAAGTTACAAATAATCCGTTTGGTTACGTCATACAAAACGCCGTAGTCCAATGCCCAAAGCAGGAATGGCTCGGGAAGAACGCTCCCATACTTCAATCAGTATTCTTATCGACAGAGAATGTAACGGGGTACAATCCAGTGTGCCCCATGTTACATAAAGAGTGACCCGTCACTCTTGTGGACACCTGGTACACGGTACCAGGTGCTCTCGGAACCAGTCAGTGCATGACTACTTAGCTCCACTATAGGTAACCTCTAGTTTGTATGAGACCCAAGCTTATCTTACTTATAAATACATCAGTCTTAAATCTACTCCTCTAAGTAGCAAACCGTTCCCACTGAGGCCGGGAACACGTGAACTTACGTTCACTCGGGTAGTTAATACCCTTAAGCACTTCCTCTGTGCAAGGTGCTGTGTGACCCCGTCACACTTGGTAGCACTCGTAGTCAATCCAGCACCATCGCGGGTAGATTGAACTACCTGAATCCTCTGTGCGCTCAACGTTTGAGCCAAGATGGACCGAAGCGAGTTTCCTCGCTTGAACGACTCACAGTACGAGTCTGTTCGGAAGATGGCAGGCATCTTTGGACAAGATGTCCTTCGCAGCTTGGCGGCGGCGACGCCTGCCGAGCAACAAGAACGCGTGACCGCGTTTGAGATCTACGAGCGTGGTCTCATCGCTCACGTCCGCGGGAGCTTGGAGGCCACGATGGCCGCTCCCCAGGCAACCAGGCCTAAGCCGGTGTGGCTGAAGGTCCCCGCGTTTGAGGAGAAGGAAGGAGAGAACGTTCACTTCTGGGTCCGTGAGGTGGAGATCACCATGAAGGCGGGTCTCATCTCGGACGAGCCAGTTCGGGTGGCGTTTGCCCTGTCCAACCTTGGTGGACGTGCCAAGCACTGGGCATACACCAGGGAAACGACATCTCCTGGATGCTTTGCATCCTGGGCTCAGCTGTGTGAGCAGCTTCGAGCCGCGTTCCTACCGGCGAACAACGAGTTCCGCCAGCGCTCACGCTTTCTCGCGTGTAAGCAAGGTAAACGTGAGCTGCAGGAGTACGCGCAAGAGATGCGCACGCTGGTGGCATCTCTGGCAGGGAATCCTCTACCTGAAGACATTAAGACAACAGTCTTCATGGACGGCCTGAAGGTCGGTCCTGCTCGCACCCAGCTATTCCGGGTGCAAGCGACAACTATGGAGGAGGCGATTCGAATCGCCCTCCAAGAAGAGTACAGCCACAAGCAGGCTGATACTCTTCGGGAAGAGGAACATCGCCACGATGAGATTGGCGTTCCTCGGGAGGCGGAGCATCGCAGCAATGATGCTGTTGCTCCTGCTGTCACGCAGCCCGTTGATACCGGTGAGTACAGCGAGCCCGAGCCCATGACTTAAGCTCAGCAGAGAGCTGGGCCCGCTGCTATGGATGCGGCGGACATGGACACTACCAGCGTGTGTGTCCTTCGCTAGTCCTCGGAAAGAAGACGGCCCGTGGGCCCCAAGACCGGTGGCGCAGGCCACGGCCAGGTGGACGAAGACTCCCCGGCCACCAATAGAAGTGGTATGTCCTACTGAAGAGCGCTAAGCCTTCGTGATGGGTGTGCAGGTTGTGCGCACCACGGGACTTAGCCCAGAGAGACGTGGTTCTCTCAAACCGGTGAAGGGCAGTGATGGGCTGCTGGTGGTACACTCGGTGTACGGGGGTACGGTACCCCTTGAGCGTTTGATGAGTTCTGGGGCGTTGATACGCCGCCGGAACGTCGCTTGCCATAGCGACATCCGACTGCACTCTATGTCAGAGTGGCGGTCGTGGGCTGGTCCTTGGTGAGCTAGCCTTTGGTACGGTGAAGGAAGTACCAATGGTCCTCAACGGACCTGAACGTTTCGGCTCGATGAACTCGCGCACCGCGGTGTCGCTCGCAGCTCTCGCCATGAACAACATGGCTGTGCCGAACATAAGGCACAGCCCGGACTTTGGTGTGGCAAGGCTGAGAAGGGCCTACCAGTCCAGGTCTATGACGGAGCATTGGTGAGTCATGTTCCCACCTCCGTCATGACGGGGGCGTCTGATACAGACCGCCAGGACGCAGAAGCGTCACGGAGCTGTCAACGCCCCGACAGCTCTGCGTACAGCAAGACCATGCTACGCTGCGGCAATGCCACGGGCATGGGTCTTTTGCCCGGTGTGTGGACCTGCTACACCAGCAGCGTCCAACGCCGAAGGTCGTCGCGCCGTACGGGCTTCGACTGTGGTTATGCCTTTAAGCGCTAACCAGGTGGGTAACTTAGGACCACACGGTCGTCCAGACCTTAACTGAAGAGGAAGGCGCTGAATGCGCTTCCTGTGTGGGTAACACAGTACCACACGCAGTCGCCCAGACTATAACTGAAGAGGAAGGCATTGTCCATGCTTCCTGTGTGGGTAACACAGTGCCACACGAGGTCTCGAGTGCCTCTGATGTCGTCAACGAGACATCATGACGTGGGTAACGAAGTGCCACGTCACGTCAGCCGCCGCAAGTCGGGTCCGAACCTCGTTCAGGCCGACGTCGCTTCAAGCGACTCGGAGTCCAGGGCCCGGACTCCTCTGACTCGGTCGGTGGACACCAAATCTGTCCGGTGTGTGTGCGGGTCTGCCACGTCAGCTGACCCCATAACCAAAGGTCGTCGCGCCGTATGCGCTTCGACAGTGGTGGTGTCGAAGGGCATTCACCAGGTGGGTAACATAGGTCCACACTGCGGATAACAAGTTCCGCAAGCAGCGAAGCTGCTTAAGGAGACCGACATTCGGTGCTCCGAGCGTGGGTAACAAAGTTCTACGCAAGTTCACTCAGACCATAACTGATAAGGAAGTCGCTGTATGCGCTTCCGGTGTGGGTAACAGAGTTCCACACAACCAAGGTGGGTAACAGAGTTCCACACCCAAGGCGAGTAACATAGCGCCGCACACAGAGCCACTGGCTCGAGGCGCGAGGTTTTCTTGGCCTCGCCGGACGTAAGCAACTCGCTCGACGTCAAGTCGCGCAGACTCAAACTGCTGACGCGAAGGCTGAATGCCTTCGGTCGACACGGCCGACGCGGTCGACCATACCACATGGAGGAGAGCCGTTGCGCCTGCCAGTGGCTATTAGAAGCCACGAGAGACTCAGTAGTCTCGAGGTTAAGTGGGGGAGAGGCTCGGAAATACCTTTCCTCCCTGACTTTCCAAGAGGCAGGTAGCCGTCGTGCTGCCAGTGGCTATCAAAAGCCACGAGAGACTCAATAGTCTCGAGTGTAAGTGGGGGAGAGGCTTGGAAATACCTTTCCTCCCTGGTCTTAAGGTAAGACCAAGTTCCTTACGGAACCAGGCGTCGATGTACATCGACTGCAGGCTGGAGGCGAACAGCCGGGCTAGAGCTGCGGTAGCTTTAGCCAAACAAGACATAGTGGCGAAGAAAACCACTGGCGCAAGGTGCCTCAGAATCGCTGAGCGAATCAGCAGTGTTGGGGTTGCAAGCAACCACACACGAGGCGAGGCGCGGGCCTAGTGCAATCAACGCACTGGTCCCTTGGTCATGAACGACCTGTCGAGTAGGGTGAACGGAACGCCTCACCCGCCGACAAAGCGGTTGCGGTACGTGATGTACGCAACGCGCCGGGTATAATGGGCCGTGGAGCCATAACCCAAGTGTGGTGCACGAGTGCACACACAACTGACCAGGTGGTGGTCGAGGCAACGCACGCAGTCGTAACTGGTGCCGCGCCGAGCATGACACCGTGGTGATGGCTGCTTGCCTCACCATAGGTTGGTACCCGTGAGTACTCGGTGTCAATGCCAGACACCAATGCCGCAGTGGCATAGTGGCGAGATATGCCCCACCACGGTCGAGTACCATCAAGGTACATGGTGTCTGTGACAGACACTGGTATAGGTGCAAATGATATGCACCATACCACGACCCGATGCGCTCTGGACGCTGTGAGGCAACGCACGTACCGTGCATCGGCACTGGCTGCTGTCGAGCAGCCTGCCAGGGGCTCCACGTAATGAACTCGTCGTGCATGACACACATGACGTGCACGGAGCACTTATGGTAGCTGTGGTACGTGTCGTACACAGCATACCTCGTGTACGGGCCCATGGACCTGTACACTGTGCTTGCACATGCGTCGTGCATGATGCGAGCACTGGCCTTGAATCTGTTCAGGCGACAGCACAGCAGAAGCTGTTGCCACCAAACATGGCAGCCTTGTGGTGGGCGTACCGCACCAAAGGTTAGTACCGTACGGTACATGGTGTCGATGGGAGACACCTACACCATGATTGTGTACCGTCACGGTACACGGTATTGATGAAGGACACCTACGCGCCGTTGGTATGGTGACCAAGACGTGAAGATAGCGTGGCAGAAGCTCCGCCCGCAAGGATGGATCCTTGCTAGAGCCAAAGGCATGGCCCGAGGTGAGCTGAGAGCTCCCTCTAGTGCTGGGGAAGGTGTTTCCCTTATCGGTGTCGTCCCTCGCGGGAGACACCATGCTCCGGACGCGTTCGCGAGGACTGTTGTGTCCTCTGGTGCGAACTGTGGGCGAATGCCACACGTTCGGATGCTATTGCACCCTGTGCCAAAGCACTGTACGCGCGCTAGCGCAGGAGCTAAGGCAGCTCTGAGTGTAGGCTTTGCGGCCAACACAGTTGTGAGCATAGGGATGCAAATCCCAGTGAGCTTTGGCAGCACAAGTCACTGTGGGTGTGACTGAGAGCCGCGCCAGTCTCGTGGCTGCTCAGTGTGAGAATTCACCTTTTGGTGTTCTAATTCTCTCACCTCTGATTGGAGAATCAGTTGTGATTAGAGAATCAGGTGATTCTTAGTTAAGTGCGGGAGGATGTAACGGGGTACAATCCAGTGTGCCCCATGTTACATAAAGAGTGACCCGTCACTCTTGTGGACACCTGGTACACGGTACCAGGTGCTCTCGGAACCAGTCAGTGCATGACTACTTAGCTCCACTATAGGTAACCTCTAGTTTGTATGAGACCCAAGCTTATCTTACTTATAAATACATCAGTCTTAAACCTACTCCTCTAAGTAGCAAACCGTTCCCACTGAGGCCGGGAACACGTGGACTTACGTTCATTCGGGTAGTTAATACCCTTAAGCGCTTCCTCTGTGCAAGGTGCTGTGTGACCCCGTCACAGAGAAACTGTATGCTCCAAGAAGTCAAATCCGAACAGCAAGAAACAGACCAAGGCTGGGGGGAGGGGGGGGGGGGGGGGCTGGAGGGAAATGCGCGGTACTGCGAAAGCGGGAAATCAGTCTCATAAAAGAATTTGACGGCAGAGGATAAAGCGATCATGGCCCGGATTGAGTCGAGTATATGCTTGAAGCTAGCATTTAAGGTTTGCAGCTTAGATTCCCGTCTTATCTGGCGGCAACTACGTACGGTTGGATGACACTCAAACACGCCAAAGAACCAGCTCGCTATGCACCGGACGTATTACGGGCTGAACCCTCCATAAGTCACCCTTCCCCAGGCGTATCGGTAGCGCATTCGACACCAGCTGAACCAACAGTCGATCTCTGTCATCGGCACAGTCTCTTTGGTCTTTTGACTTTAGTCGCTGATGAAGCGCCGTTCATGAACTGGGTCGGTCACGCTCGACGGCTCCCCAATTATGCAGCTCTTCTAGCTAGTTTTTATAATCGTTTGGAGAGACGTCTGCGCTTCGATTTCGTAAAGTCGAAAGCGCGACACCGCACCACAGGACCGCGTCCTCAATACTACAATACTCATATGCCTTCCGTTCCTACTGCGAGCACGGCTCCGTTTTACGACCCCGCGACCCCAGTCATCGGTCAAGGCCTGCCGACCTGCCTTCTCCCCAGTCTACTGGTAAGCGCTCAGCGCTTGGCGACGCCATTGCCCGCTGAAGCGGTGCTCAGGTATTGAAATGTCCGATTATAAATGCTCACGACGTCTGGGCAATCCTGCCACAGGGAAGCCAACACCTACCACCAGGTTTGTGAATGAGGATACCCCGCCACTTCACAAGATACTGGGCTTGACCTTGACGTTGACGCCGCGCCACAAGACCCTCGACATGATAGAGGAGAGACCCATGCTCGTCAAGAAGCGCATAGGGCCCCTGGATAACCTCGCGGCAAGTCAGGGAGACTTATTTGCGCTAAAGTGGCACATGGGTTCGTTGGATCCAGTGTGGATTGCACCTAGCACGACTACAACGGATTCTTTAGCTTGTAGTTTTATTTACCATGATTTAAATAGGTATTTTTAATGGCGACTAAACCTTGCCGATTTTAAACTATTTTTAAAGTTTTGCGGGCTAAGAACGAGGTAGTTTAAAACGTATGAAATTTCAGCGTTGTTAGCACTAATGATAACAGGTGCATGCAACTGAAAATTGATAAACGTTGCTACATGTTTCTATTTTCGCCAAAGATTTATAAACCAGAGAAAGGTCAGTCCGCACTAGCTTTCTTCACAGCGGCCAAAGGCCCCGAGCTTTCAAGTACCAGCTAGCAATGTACCGTATTCCGTATGTGCTTGCTGACGGAATTGTTTTACTGACAAAGTCAATTGGCCAATTAGCGTTCACATTTTTTCGTACCGTCGCTACTTCTATGCTTACCGACAGCTCACCAGCAGCTACAAAATTGAAACTAACAAAGTTGCGGTAGGAGCAGCACACCAACAGCGAAGCATGAGAGTGTCACCACCAGGCCGCCCTCGTGTTAGCAGTAGCGGCCGCAAGACCCCAAAGCATTCCCTTACTTGCTACACAAGCGAGACAAAGCTCGAGATTGTTTCTTTTTTCGCTAAGCACGATGCTAATACTACATTAGCTAATTATTTCCGGGGACACGCAAGAATCGAAACGAACATTACTCTATTAGTGGCACAAGGAGCGAGAGTGGCTAGAAACAGTGTATGCTACACCTAGCCAAGCTCGTTTGAAGTGCGTGCGGTCGAAATGAAGTGCAACTATTCTTCCTGCAGACGCTGAACATGAAAAATGGTGCATTAGATAAAGGCACTGTGGAAAGGTAGAGCCCCCGTATTTGCCGAAATGCTTGAGTTGCAAGCCAAACAGACCGCATAATATTTCCACATTTATGGTATCGTGGCACAGGAGAAAAGGGATTTATAAAGCGTCACCGATTGAGTATTCGCACGGCACGCACTTCGCAAGGACAGGTCCCACGGGCCGACATTCTCTAATATGTATCACATGTGACTCAGCTATCTTTTTTTAAGCATTTACCCAAAACTTCAATTGTTAAAACATGTTTAAATACGGCCTGGCTGCGTGGGGCTGGTACAGACAAAGAGAGGATCACGGTTATGCTGCTTGCTGGCTCAGACGGAGCCAAATATCCACTTGACACTCTAAAACGCTCTCGATCTACTGTTCAAGGTGGTGATGCAGCCAGCTGGAAGTACCGGTGTGGTTTTGAGATTCTCGTACGGACAGAAGCAAAATTATTATGAGCGGGGCAGATTGGCAGCTCTATGCAAACCCAACGACATGATGAAATACTGAAATTCATATCGAATCTCTTAGAAACGGTTTGGGGACTCGTCCAATACCGTGGTAGGCGATTTTGCTATTAGGGATGATTCGTCTGATCTCTGGACAAATGAAATGCAGGCGCTCGCCAAACAAATTGATGTCCACCTGATGAAAGTACCTCCATCCGGTACAGCTGTGGCTTAACCGGCGTCTATTTCTTAGAATAAGTCGCTCAAAAACAGCTTACGAGTAGCATGGATTAATATGTTACTAGAGCAGCTTCGAGCTCATACTGACCGTGAGGTTGCGTTCACATTGAAGGGCCCTACGCTATCACAATTGTGCAAATGGGAGCATACAAGCTGAATATATATTTAAGTACTATGACAATTCAGAGAGGCTTCTGGAAAGTACATTTACTGTCTCCTATTCTGCCTTGAGATGCTAGAGTCGACGTTGAGAACTCTGATGATGTGCTTGACGATATCTGTTTTGGCAGAATTCGATCTAATTGATGTTACAGCTGATAGTTTTGCGTCATATGATGATCTAAATTGTAGTGACAGTGGCGAAGAATATGATGAAACTTTCTATTGCAAATTTGCAGATTGCAATTCTGTATTCTATTTTCAATTGCTTGGCGTACCGTTGACTTTCCTGATGAAGTACAGAAGCGAATCATGCAGATGCATGTAGGCGAGCACGTACGGAATACGGTCTGTCCCCGAGAAAGACAGTCCTTGCAGGGTGTGACGGGGTCACACAGCACCTTGCGCTAGAGGAAGGTATCTTCCGAGAGTATACAAACTCTCAGCGAACGGCAGCTCACAGGTCCCCTCTTTATTTAAAGAGAGCGAAGTGACCTAAATAAGGTAGATTGTAAACTAAGTATATTTATAGGTAGGTTAAGTTTGGGTTTAATACAAACTGTAAGTTACCAATAGAAATGCAATGTCGTTTGACCAATGGTTGGCTTTGAACGACCTTGGTACCTTGTACCAAATATCCCGGAGTATGCCGTGTCATACACCTGAAGTGTGAAGTGTCATACTTCATGTAACCAGGGTACACTTAGGGCTACGTACCTCGTTACATCCCCCCCACTTAGGTTCGATTTACCGACCAATCAGAATGAAGAGGTGTTCGTCACAAACTCTCATTCTCAAAGTCGAAAACCATCGACTTGGCCGCGCGAGCGCGGCGGAGGCTCACTTCACAGTTAGAGCCTCGAGCAGCAATCTGTGCGCTCTTCTTTTAGGTCTCCACTTCGACCGTTTATCATGCCTCGTGGCACTGCAAAGAGCGGTGCGAAGACACGCTCCAAGGCTGCTGCCGGAAAGGCGCAAGCCAAGAGCACTAAGCCTCACGGCAAAGGATCGGCACTGAAGAAGGCTGCTCAGGTGGCCTCCGAGGCGATCGGTTCCTCGGGTGACACGGCTGTAGGCAAGCGAGCAAGCAAGCGCCGCAGCCCGTCGCCCTCGGCCTCAGACAATCGTCCGAACCCTCGGTTCGTGGAACGTGAGTCCACCTCTGGCAGTGAGGACGATGCCGAGTCCGCGAGCACGCACGATGCTCCTGCGGGCTCTGTGGGAGGGCACAGCCCAGTGCCCAGTGAGCACAAGGATAACAGCGTGCAGTCGCTCGCTAGTGATCAAGGTGATCACAGTCCCACGACGTCTGTGCGCTCTGAGAGTCCGGCCATCAAGGCTAAGGGCGCTCCCAAAGCCGGCGGCGATGAGGAAGAGAATCCTCGCAAACGTCTCTCGCTTGCCGAGGGTCTTGCGCGTGCTAAGGCCTCTAAAACCGAAGGCGCCAAGCCGTCAAAGAAGCGTACAGCCTCTAAGTCTCCACTCCGCGAGGAGATGGAGACTCGACACTTCTATCAGAGCATCTTCGACTTCTCGGAAGAAGATGAGGAAAAGGATGAAGAAGAGGAGGAGGAGGGTGCTATCGCTGAGACCCGGGAGGTCTCGAATGACCTCGACCAGCAGCAAGAGGAGTTCCAAGCTGCCCAGCGTGTGCGTGGGGGTTCGGTGGTGGCACCCGTCAGCCAGGGAGCTGCCATCAACTCAAGAGGGTATTGGCCTCCCGAGGAGGGCTCTGGGGCTGACCTATTCTTAGAGCTTCTCGTTGCTCCTCGTGGCCTTGTGGGCGGCCACACTTCTAGGGGCATCTACGAACGTGCCCTTTTTCAGAAAGAGCAGTTGTTCGTTGACAACATGGAGGCTGCTCGGTGTGTGCTTCTCGCGCCACACCGCATCCCTCTCAAGGACTTCACGACTTGTCGTAAGAAGCCCGAGACCCGGGGTGGTCTCTATCCTCTTTGGGGATACCCCTGGGTTATGCCCGAGAACTGTCCCACGTGGAGTACTTGTGAGGACTTGTTCTGGGCATGGGTGGAGTCTCTTAAGTACTCACCCACGGAGTTACGGGAACTCCATGAAGATCAGCTGTTGTCCCGCATCCTGGACCAGCGTGATCTTCGTGTGAGGTGTGCCCACTTGGTCAGCAAGCGCATGCTGCCAAGGGACATCCTGAAGCGTGCGGCTTCTAGCGCTCACGATGAGCGCGAGTACGGAATATATTCATCGTCCGTACCCCGTTCGGGCAAGAAGCCCCGGACTACTTATGAAGCTGCCGCCGCTTCTGTTCCCAGATTGCGACAGCCTTCGGGCAGTCAATCAGGAGCCGTTCAATCGGCTCCCACGAGTTCTCGGAGTGGGCATAACCCCTCCACTTCACGAGGAGCTGTCGCTCACCGCGACACCGTTGCTCCTGGAGGATCCGCTCCACGTGGAAGTGGACTTCTCCATTCCGGTCAAGCAGGGGCGGAGGTGCCCTCGTACGAGTACGAGTACTCGGCGCCTCCCGAAAGCCACTCTCGTCCGAGTGCTCCGACTGCGGGTCCGACACAGGGCTCTGAGGTTGACCGCCTCCGTCAACGTGTCCTCGTGCTTGAGATTGCACTTGGCCTTGGGACTGGCGGTGATGCTGCCGCCCAGGCCGGGAATCAGGGCGAGATCGCTCGTCTTGCGGGCCGCCTGAACTTGTTGGAGCGAGAGGTCGCGAGCCTGCACCTGCGGGTGGATCGCCGGGCCTCTTCGTCCGATCTGGACGAGGCCTTTCGCATGATCCGACGGATCGAGGCTTTGTTGCCACGTCCGGAGCCGCCTGCGGCACACTCCCAGACGTACGCGTGTGGTGCGTACCCAGCGTACTCGGCGTATGGCGCCGGGGTCTGTTCGTATGGATCCCCTCCGGCGTATGGTCTTGACCGCAGCCTTGCCGTCCCGACCGAGGCTTGGGTGCCTGCTCCGACGTCCTCGTCGACGACTGTGACCGGCCCTCGCTTCGAGGAGCTAGGTGAAGGGGGGTCTGCGAGTCAGCAACCCCCTGCGGGTCAAAGTACCGCTTAAGACGTCCGACATAGAACGCCGGGTGCGTCGTCATTGACTTTGGAAGGTCGATGGTGTACGACGCACCATGTCTGGCCAGGACTGCAAAAAGTCCGATGAAGCGGTGCTTCAGCTTGTTGCTGCCGACAGAGTTGACAGTGTCAAGAGGTAGGTTCCTCGTGTCTAGCAACACTAAGTCCCCAACCTCAAATATACTTAAGTTTCCTCTTCCATGTTTGTCTGAGTACTCCTTTTGTTTATCTTGGGCCGCTGCCATGGCATCGCGGACCCTGCTGACAATGCTCAGCTTGGTATCCATAAAGGATTCCACCTGTTTCCGCAGCGAAACTGGTCTCACATCCGAGACCTGGGAGGAAAGAGCTTTCCCAGCCTCCCCCCCACTTAGAATAGAGAAGTCAGTGTCTCCCCGAAGAGTGAGAGACACTCTGGGGTGGCGGAAGCCGTTCAAGTAGAACGGTGTGAACCCCGTGGACGCGTGCACCGCGTTGTCGAGCGCAAACCCAACAACTGGAAGCTGCGTAGACCACGTACGTGGTGCTGCCGCGCACACACTGCGCAGAGTGTCCTCGAGCACTCGGTTGACGCGCTCTGTTTGGCCGTCTGTCTGCGGATGGTCCGCAGTGGACATCTGCAGACGAGTTCCCAGTAAAGGAAACAGCGTTTTCCAAAACGCAGCAGTGAACCGCGGGTCTCGGTCCGAGACAATCGTCTCCGGGAGACCGTGATAGCGGAACACACCATCGATGAACAACCTTGCGGTTTGTTTGCCCGTAACAGTGACGGGAACTGGAGCAAGATGTACCATCTTGCTCAGCCGACACACGAACACCAAAATTCCGGTGTTGCCGTGTCCGTCGGCGGGAAGCCCAAGGATGAAGTCAAGACTCATCGACTTCCAACAGTCAGCCGGTACGGGCAGGCTCTGTAGTGGGGCCGAAGAGTGCCCTGCGGGTTTGACCCGCTGACATGTTTCGCATGTATTAACGTACCGGGCGACCCACTTGTACATGTGGGTCCACCAGAAGGACTGAGAGACCGACATAAAGGTTTTCTCGCGGCCCAAGCGGCCGCTGGAGGGCGCGTCGTGCGCCTCCGCGAGTATATCGAACTTCAGATCCTCGTCGTTGGGTACGACCACCCGTGGAGGATCATGGGGCTCCACCCGGTAATAGAGGAGTCCATCCTTCAACTCATATCGGTGGAGCGGCTACGCTGTCGCGACGGAGAGCCAGTCGGACTTCGCGCTCGTTCCTGCCATAAGGAACTTGACGATAGGCGCGACAGCCTCATCGTCCCGATACGCCATGCGTATCCGATCATATAGATCCGTTGTCACCCGCGTGATATGGGCCAACTCATAGTCAGGACGCCGAGAGAGGGCGTCCGCAAGCACGTTGAGCTTGTCCGGCTTGTATTCGGCGCGGAAGTTGTATTCCGCGAAGAAGGACAGCCACCTCGCCATCCTTTGGGAGAGGTGAGGCGAGTTAGTCGCCGTCCTCAAGGACGCGTGGTCTGTGTAGATCACAAAGGGCCTAGAGCCCAGAAGGTGAACACGAAACTTCACAAGGGCATATTTTATTGCCAGGAGCTCCTTGTCGTGGACAGGGTAGTTCCGCTCGGCGGCTTTGAGCTGCCTGGACTGGAACGAGAAGACTCGTTCGTGTCCAGCCGTGCCGGCCTGCAGCAATGCACACCCGATAGCATAATCGGAGGCATCGCAGACGACGCTGAACGGCTTCGTCTCGTCCGGCAGGGCCAGGACAGGGGCCTCTTGGAGACTGGCCTTGATGCTGTCAAAAGCATCCTGGTGCTCTTGCTCCCAGCGCCAGTCGACGTCCTTCTGAAGGAGGCTCGACAAGGGCTTAGCGAAGCCCGCGTACCCTGCGCTGTACTTGTGAAGGTTGTTGGCCAAGCCCAACCACTTTCGAAG
The DNA here is from genome assembly GCA_011320135.1 of Phytophthora betacei. Taxonomy (NCBI): domain Eukaryota; phylum Oomycota; class Peronosporomycetes; order Peronosporales; family Peronosporaceae; genus Phytophthora; species Phytophthora betacei. The sequence goes on from JAANHX010000276.1 coordinate 343,430, forward strand.
ATCCTTCTGGGATCGGGGCGTCGGTCATGCTGCTATGGCCTTGACCTTGTCTGGGTCAGCCCGAACGCCCACGTTGCTTACGAAGCAACCGAGAACTGTAATCTCTGGTGACGCGAAAACGCACTTGTCGATGTTGGCGTAGAGCTTGTTCGCTCACATTACGTCCAACACCCGACGGAGGTGTCCTAGATGCACCTCCATGGCCGTCTTGCCTCCTTCGGCACGGCTATGGACGAATATGTCGTCGAAGTACGTCTGTACGAAGGTACGCAAAGGGTGGAACAGCTGCGTCACCAGGCGATTGAACGTCGCCGGGGCGTTAGACAAGCCCTGCGGCATGACGAGCTACTCCCAAAGCATGCCGCTTGGAGTGCTTACCGCGGTGAGCGGGATGTCGCTCTCTCGCATCAGGATTTGGTTGTATCCGTCTACCAAATCCAGCGCGCTGTACAGTACGCTCCCGGCCATGTTGTTCAACAACACATCCTTTCGTGGGATTGGTGTTTGAGCCGGCACCGTTGCGTTGTTCAGCTTGTTATAAGCGTGAACCAGACACCACTTTCCGTTCGGCTTCCGAACGCAGAAAGTCGGCGTCGAGTGCGGGAATTTCGATTCCCGCACCACGCCTGCCTTCGCTTTCGCGGCGAAGAAGGCTTCAATCACCTCGCACTGTTCGCGCGGGAGAGGCCATTGCCTCGTGACACAATACTTTGTGCCGGGCACGAGATCAATCTCGTGCCGTACGCCTCGATCCGGTGGGAGTTGGGTCGGTGGGTGTTTGATCACCACGTCCGCATACTCCGTCACCAAAGGATACACCGGATCCTTGGGGTTCTTAAGGATCTCAGAACCCAAGCGCGTCTGACGCTGCTTGTTCAGGTCTTCCAGGACGTTCTCGTCCAAGACAGAGGAGGAGTTCAGCTCCTCCCGAGTGGTCTCAGGTCTTATGAGTACCATCTCAGCAATCTCTGCAGCCTTGAGGTTGGCCAGGAAAGACTCAGCCGTCATTTTGTTCGAGGTTCAGTATCTCTGCAACCTCTGGCAGCGGTTCCAAGTGGACACCAGATGCCTTGACGGGTAAATCGGTCTCGCCATCGAAGATGTGACAACACCCTTCCACCGGCCTTGTCGGAGGGGCCCGGGCCCTGGACTCCGTCGCTTGCAGCGACGTCGATCGGAACAATGTTCGGATCCGACTTGAGGCGGCGTCGTTGTCGCTGTCGACGGCGACCGTGACGTGGAGCTTTGTTACCCACGTCTGGGGATGTCGAAGCGCCGACATCCGAGGCACTCGTGGCCTCGTGTGGCACCGTGGTACCCACACAGGAAGCGTGTTCGACGCCTTCCTCTTCAGTTAAGGTCTGGGCGACCGCGTGGAGTACTGTGTTACCCACACAGGAAGCGTATCCGACGTCATCCTCTTCAGTTAAGGTCTGGGCTACCGTGAGTGGAACTCTGTTATCCATTCTGAACACGCTGTTCTCAGTGTTCGTGACAGCTGCAGCTGTCTGCGGAACTAAGTTACCCTCCTGTGGACCTAAGTTACCCACTTGGCCAGCGCCTCTTCTGGGCGCTGCCACCATCAATACATCCTCGGAGTCGTCATATACGTTGACGACTCCCAAGCATCTGCCGGATGCTTTGGTACCCTGGCAGCCCTTGCGGGCGCCCCGGGTCCTGACAGTGGTGGGAACATGACTCTCTAATGCTCTGTCGGACTGCGCAGGGCGGCTGGCACCGATTGCCTTTCCTCGCCAGTCGATCCAGGGCTCGTGCTTCTCAAGCCAGGGCATGCCCAGGATCATATCATATGGATCCATATCAAGAACAGTGAGCTGTTCAAGGCTGTCAAAGTCTTCAAACTTGACGGCCAGATCCACTTGGACGTTGGGAACAGTGACGACCTTCCCGTCGGCCAGTCGCACTGACACCGTCCCGTTGCCCTTGCTTTCTCTCAAAGCATCGGACAACTTGTTGCTATTACGAGCAACCGTCTGGCGACGTGCGAAATTCTTCGACGCCCCAGAGTCAATCAAGATTCTAAAGGGATGATCGTATCCCCGTACACATCGTACTACGAGCAACCCGCCGCTGCCCTTTGCCGATTCGAGAGTGCGAAGACTCTCAGGGGCTAAGTCCCCGTGGTACGCGCCACCCGCGCACCCATCACGAAGACTTAGTTCTTCCCCAGTAGGGCGCCCCGCCCCTACTGGTTCCCGGTGTTCCCCTGTCCCCGGGATCCTGGCTTCTGCCAGCGACCCTTGAGGACGGGCTTGGGGAAGGACCGTCTGCGGAGTCTTTCCGCGGGACAGTCGCGCTTGAAGTGGCCCATCTTCCCGCAGCCGAAGCAGCGGATGTCACGCTGTTCGGCGGACCCGAGTTCCATGGGAACTGGTCCGTTGGGGCTTGTTCGACTGGGAGCCGACAAGGAACTCCCAGGCCATGCTGAGGCCGGCGTACGCGCCTGGCGATGGCTGTACTCTTCTTGAAGAGCAACTTGAATCGCCTCTTCAAGGGTGCTTGACTGCACCCGGAACTGCTGAGTGCGTGCGGGGCCCACTCGAAGGCCGTCCATGAACACAGTCATCTTGATGTGTTCGTTGAGTGGGTTTCCCACTAGGGACGCCGTGAGCTCCCGTATCTCTTGTACATACTCGTGCAGTTCGCGCCACCCTTGTTTACACGAGAGGAAGCGCGAACGATGGCGGTACTCGTAGTTCGCCGGGAGGAACGCGGCTCGAAGCTGTTCGCACAGCTGAGCCCAGGATGTGAAAAATCCAGGGGATGTTGCTTCCCGTGTGTACACCCAACTCTTAGCACGGCCGCTAAGGTTGGAGAGTGCAAAGGCAACACGCAGTTGCTCGGTCGAGATCAGAGCCGCGTCCATCGCGAGCTCTACTTCTCGGACCCAGAAGTGAAGGTTCTCGCCTTCCTTCCCTTCATACGGCTTAACCTTCAGCCGTATTGGCTTCGGGTGAGGCGGATTTGCTTCCGCCGCTGGAGCCTGCAGGTTCTCCCGCACATGCGCGATGAGGCCCTGCTCGTACGCGTCGAATGCATTGACGCGCTCGAGCTGCTCAGCCGGTGTTGACACCACCAGGCTCTGCAGGGCCTCCATCCCGAAGATGCCTGCCAGCTTCCGAACCGACTCGAACTGAGAGTCGTTCATATGGGAGAAGTCGTTCCTAACCATGGCAACGAACTTCGGAGAGGTTCAGGTAGTCTACCCGCGGTGGCGTGGATTGACTACAAGTGCTACCAAGTGTGACGGGGTCACACAGCACCTTGCGCTAGAGGAAGTTATCTTCCGAGAGTATACAAACTCTCAGCGAACGGCAGCTCACAGGTCCCCTCTTTATTTAAAGAGAGCAAAGTGACCTAAATAAGGTAGATTGTAAACTAAGTATATTTATAGGTAGGTTAAGTTTGGGTTTAATACAAACTGTAAGTTACCAATAGAAATGCAATGTCGTTTGACCAATGGTTGGCTTTGAACGACCTTTGTACCTTGTACCAAATATCCCGGAGTTTGACGTGTCATACACCTGACGTGTGAAGTGTCACACTTCATGTAACCAGGGTACACTTAGGGATACGTACCCCGTTACACAGGGACTGCAGACACTCCGCCAGGCTGACTTGGGAAAATGTTTGAGAGCTGCCTGCAAAGCCTGTATTTGCGATCCTGACGAGCGTTCGAGCGGCTGAATGTGGTGATGCGCTTTCTCAGAAATAAGATATGGAATCTGACCCGGGGTCACTATCACGGATTAGCGATGGTACTTTATGGATAGAATGGATTCGGACTGGTCGAAGTGAATTCGTACTGCACGAAGTGATCAAAGGTCGAGACTATCACTATGAATCTCTAGATGACGTAGGCTACGTGGGCCGATACCGTTGACTGGCAATCTAAGGATGAAGTACCTGGATCCGTACACTTTATGGATTGACTGTGTGGATCTGGAATAGGAGATAACATAATGGATCTGGTGAAGCGGTGGCTAAGCGCATGGGTTGATGGCAGTACAACTGAGGTCCATCAAGTATATGTTCGAATTCACCCTCGCACAAGTATGTATGCCAAGGGAATATGGGATTCACCGTGGGAGGATGGATCCAGTGGGAAACCTACGAAGGAAGGGCTGCAGACACCATCCGAAGGTGGATCTGGCATCGATGAAGGATGCGAAGGTCAGATCCACCGCTAGATGTCCCAGATCCAACCCTCCCAAGTATTGATCCAACAGATTGAGGATCTCACTCTGAATCAGAGAATAACTTGCATTGTGTTACGCAAGTGCCTTCCGGTCCTCAAGAATCGGAGCAATATTGGCTGTACGAGCTCGGCGAGGGTTGGGAATTCCATATCTAGCGTTGGTAGTGATAGTTGGATAATTAATTGGTCAGATCCTACCACTTAGTAAGCTTTCCTTCTACGTGCAAATCCATAAGGTACTCGGATTTACTACTTGGCCGGGAACTATCAACTATCCGGACCCCGGAACCGGCAAGTACGACATAAAGGAACGCAAAGGCTAGGGAGCATACCCGCACCTACGGCCAGATCCCAGATCTAGACCCAGGATCCACCAAGATCGAGTATTCGCTTGCGATCTCGAAACAGCTACGGAAGCGGAGTGAAGGTTTTACCACTACTGCTTCACCCATCCCCACGTCTCGACAAGACACTCAAGTTTCACCACTTGAGCGCTTCGGAAATTACCAATAGAGCAAGATCCCGCCCTACTGACGGGTACACAAGATGAGGAGCGTTCAGCACATCACACAGATTATCGGGAGACCCCCTCCGTAAGTCGGTGTCGGGGCGCTGCTTTTATGTTGGATCCAGCAATCTCGCAGATTTTGCTGATCCCGCTACGCCACATGAATGCGTTTGTGGCAGCGACTCTGCGGAAATTCAAGGCGAGGTGTACGTGGAGCCGTCATGGGGGAGCTGATCGGATATTATATTTTGTCCCCTGGTTGAAAGCCTACCATCAGCATCGGTACAATCGTACTAGTAGGCGTGCATAGATTACATTTATATTGAATTATGTAAATAGTTATATGTTTTTCTTAAACAGTCTTTGAAGAAGTTTGTCGAATACACGTCGAATTTGGCAACATTAAAATTGCCATAATGCCGTACATACATGTACTAGCTCAAACAAGCTACATCCAGGCCAGTATAACTCTCCATCAATACATCTTTGATATGACGTACGTATTGTTTCAAATATCTTTCTGAAGCCTTCAAAACGGCATGTTGGTTTTGTTTACTCCATCAACTTGACCATGCCATATTGCCGAGAAGACATGGGTAACAAACTTAACAGTAAAAATTAGTTCCTCGGTCCGAAATACAAGCAGGATGGGCGGACAAAATTAATTTTAAGAGCAGAAAACCTATAAACGAGCGGCTGAATGGTCTAAATTGCTGTTTAGATTACGGCGATTGTTTTGGTCGACGTTTGAATGAAATCGGCCCTCTGGTCACAAAGTTATTGCTATGCAATGTTCGTGATGAAGATGTGAAATTTGAATATCTTTCGCCGGGATGTCAATTTCCCACAAAATTTTATAGAAACCTATAGAGATGTTGCGCGTGTGATTCTCTATTGAACGGTGCCACATAGAGTGCTAAAATACTTCTACGGTCTGGTTTGCAGCGGCCGACAACAGAAACTGCATTTGTATGAGCGTACTTAGTCGAAATACGACAGTACTATCATATGACTTGAATTTGTAAGCATACCGCCTATATTTTCGGACACGCTTTAAACAGATGCCCCGCTTATATTTTCGGGCAGAGGAAGTAGTTTTCGTGCCCTCTCATATCACATGTTTTGTAATAGTAATTAAACTTGTTGGGATAGTCTGTAAGCTTCAAGTTTTTGTTTAAGTTGAGTCTACTTGTGCGCTCATAATCCTACAAATCATACCAATGGGGACAACATCTACAAATGCAAACACTTTGTGATCAGGTCGTAGACCAGCCTACGCTTATGAGAGCTATCCGAAGAGTATATATTACGTATCGCTACCGATCGCATTTGAACGCCCCCCCCCCCCTCCCCGCCAAAGCGACTCTACAGTGCCACATTCGGTGCACCTTCATCTTCGTCCGAGCTATCATCAGTAAGTTGCTCAATGGCGGCCGCTCGCCTTTGTCGGAGCTGTCCCGAATGTCATGCGGGATATCAGCCGGTACGAGGAGCTCAGTTGTCGCTCTTTGAGTGCGGTGTGCACGACCACGTGGAACACCTACGATGTGGCGTATTTTTAGCTGATAGTGTCCTATAAACGCTGCCATTGAAGGCCGAGGCTGTAAGACGCCTGTTGAGCACTCGATTAATCCACTAGAGTGGGTTATTGCTGCGAGCAACCAGTCTTTGTTCATCCCATGGCCGTTCCAAACGTCTTCATCGTACTGCGCCAGCCACGTCTAGGCGAAATAATTCCAGAATCCACGCCACTTTTGTTTTGAGTAGGAGAAACCAGCAGCAGTACCAGGGCTCCGTAAGAAATAATTACTCGAACAATTAACGCAATTGCGTTAGCGTAGTTATAAATTTTACTATATAGATTCCTTGGCCAAATGTAGATCAATTAATATTTGAATTGACAAAAGGCCACTGGTGACAGGATCGCAGCTGTTCTCACCACCGACAGCTCCAGAAGCCCTGCTAGCAAGTCCGGGATGCTCACTTCGAATTTTGCACGTGCTATACTAGCTCTCAAGCTACCCCCAGTCTCTTCTGCTTGTCATGCCGCTCTTAATCCGATACATCTGCACCATCCTTATTCAAAAAGAAGCCCCAGGGAAATTTGTCTGCAATAGCTACAGCCTTACCAACAACAGCCCTCAAGGTTTTCCACCCAATGGACCACCTCCGCCGTTTCCGCCCAAGTTTCCGCCAGTCGACGACGAGGAGGCCTCAGGCGCGCAATGCTTCTTCAACCTGGTTATCGACACGTTGTGTCGGCTCCAACGCATTGGTTTTTGGTAGGATATTCCCCGGATCTGAACCTTGGAATGGGGTTTGGAGTTTTAGTCGCTACAGAATTGGAGTTACAAAGCCTGCACAGAAAGATTGTGCCCCCTCGTCAAAAGCCGCGTCTTTTTAAGATACTTCACAGGATTTGAGCGCTCAGTTCATCTAGCAGCCAGCTAATCACATCAGACTTCAGTTCACTCCCTTCTGCGCAGGCGCACTGCTTCAGTACGTGTCCGCGCTTTGAAATCAGTGATAGGCCCAATCCTTCATTCTAGCTCCTTGTCAACATCAGTGTTTCACGTGCTTGTCATTCCGCCAACACAAGCTCCACCGATTTGACTTGGCTACAGACCTGTACAAATAGACCTGAACTGGCGATTTGTTCATTAGAAGGAATAAAACTGGTCAGTGCTAAAGGTTGTTGCCACTTTGGATACGAACCAGCTCCAACACTTGCAACGCAACGTCCACCTTCCGGGGTTAACAGGGGATGGATTTTGGAGACAGTGATTTGACATCGGCACATGAAGAGGTGGGAGCCCAGCTACAGGTCAGAGTACAGCGACATCGAGATCGGGCGTTGAGGCAGTGAGACGAGGAGAATTTATGGCAGCACCAGACACTTCATCGAGCACAAACATCGGTGTTGTGTTCCCTGTGCCAGAGCACGTGAGTCAAGCTATCCGAGATTATGTTCCTCTCGCTGGATTCACTGTTGTACCAAAAGGCCGGGGGGAGCGCTCAATTATTCTTGACTGGGGTGTTCGCATTTCCGCAACAATTGATGGTAAGGAGTACGTAGGTTGGATTTGCCAAGAAAGTCATGAATGCCGTCGTAAGAACAAGATTATTCAGCTATATGGTAACACATCGAAAGCCACAAAACACCTCGGCGATGAGCATTTGCTAAACGCAGCGAAATGACAGCAGAGAACGGCAGAAAACGAAGTCGGGCGGAGCAGCTGGAGCGTATCCGGAGCAAGGTTGTGAATGGCGACGACAGCAGAAGAATGACATTACTACTGGAGACGATGCGTGTGGTTAATAACAATCTCCCTTTTCGAATTGGGGAATATGATGAATCTGAGCTACTAGCAGACTTTACCCTAGGAGATGATTTTCGGGTCACGATCAGCAATCACACGGTGACGCGTTCTATTGTCGAGCTGTACTCAAGTGCACGAATCGTTGCTTGTGATGTCATTGATCGCAGCAGAGTTCTTGGAGTACCGACGTTTACAGTGGTGTGTGATATGTTGACGTCGAAGACCCAGAAATCCACCAAATACTTGGGCCTCCGTCTCTACTTTACCGACTGTGAATGGAAACTCCAATCGATTCTTTTGGGTACTCGCCATTATGAACCCATGTATGGCGAGAGAAGTGAAGGAATTCGCGGGCCATTAAAGCGATGGCTTTTAAAGGATTTCGGGGTGACGCTTAAAGATGTGTATGCTTCAACCACCGACGCTGGCCCAGACATCAAATGGATGATGACGACAGGACTTCATCTTAAATGGGAATGGTGTATGCCGCATGTAACGAACGCTGCAAAAAAGATGGCATTTGGAATCGTGCCGCAGCGATGCAACTCGAAGAACCCCGAAGGAACTGATCTGCTTTCACGCATCGCTCGCACCACGTATGCAATTTGTTCTAATGCAACCATGGGGAGTCTTTTTGCCGAGCTTTGTGAAATGACGAACACTGGCGCGTCCAAACAATTGCTTAAGCATAAAGATCACCGCTTTATGGATTTAGAGAAGGTTATTAAACGTTTACTGAGCAAATGGGATCAGCTCGAATACTGGTTTCAAGAGAGGATTAACAAAGCAATTCGTGACCGGCAAGCTGCACCAGAGGGCCTACCTATCGCAGATGACAAGGAACCGCTTCTCCAATTGTATGGACTTGCTGACCCTGTTGCAGCTCTCAATACTAAAAGCCAGAAAGAAGCCACAAACCAAGTGAGCGTTCTCCTGTCGGTATTTCGCCTTCGAACGACCATTTTGGACGAAACGCAGCCCATCTAAGGCAAGGCACGGTCCTCTTCAGAACCTCCGCTGTACTACCAAGTGCAAAATCTCACTCGACTCGCCAAAACTACGCGTGCCCTGCTAGCACAAGCATTTCACAAGAACTTCTTCATTCGCTATACGGACCCATCGCGTTTTCAGAGTACAGCGTATATACCAGAAATGCAATTGTTGTTGCACCCGTCATCCAAGAACCAAGCCAAAAATCTCGCTAAGATTGTCAAAATTTGCAACGAGCAGTTGATAATTGATCCAGAAACAGCCCCACCTTCGCCTAGACGAACATAGCGTGGCGCGAAATGTAGCGTCCGTGAAGGTAGCTGTGATGAATCGACTACGAGGTCTGATGCTTGAAATTTCAAAAGAAAGTGCTCTTGGCTCGCAGGCATCGACACAATCACAACAGCCGGCCAGTTCACCTAATACGATTGGTCCTATGCCAGATTTACCAAGTTTCCAGCAGCAAACGGTGTTTTCGAAAGATCTCATGGAATTTACCGAAGAAACAGCGGTGACAGTTGTTCAACGCGATGTTCATTAAGCTCGAGTCGACGAAGAGCTCGACAGGTGGCTAGCAGATCCGAGTAGACTGCAGATCACTAACTCAAAACCCGAGGGTATCCTTTCATACTGGAAGAGGCAGCAAAATGAGAACAACTACCGGATCATGCCTATCGCAGCGAAAATTCTGTATGCGATTCCGTCTTCCGCCGCCCAGATCGAACGAGATTTCGGAATCACTGGAATGCTGGTTACGAGCCACCGAACTAGCATCGCAAAGCACAACATGGATATGTGCTCATTTCTCAACAGGAACCGCAGATTTGTTGACGTAGCAAACTGCAAGAGACTTTCCAACGCTGAAGTGAAGCAAGCTATCCCTGCAAACGTCCTCGTGCCCCTCACCTCTCACGGGTTTGACGCGCCTTTTTCCACGGAGTGGGAGAACGAGATGGCATCTTGCATATTTGATTTCGATTAAGCCGTCAGTCTAATGGTTTCTCAATATACGCGACTGCATGTTCCTTGAGTCTTGCCTTGCAGTGAAATCCGCATAATGTTCTAGCTAGATGTACTGACCACGTTGCTGTATGACAAATACAAAACCGCTTAGACTAATATTTGATGGTAGTTTGTGCTCGGGGAACACGCTTTCCACGGGTGCCACGCTGGTTGCTGTAGTTGATAAAAGATGCACATCGAATTTACCTTTGAATCAGCTCAAATTCATCTTACCAATGGCATGCAATGCGATCTATTCCGATTAGTCTTAACCTTCGATCACTTACGCTATAGACTCAGCAAAAGTATTCCATTATTCAAAGTGATAAACGAATTCATTCTGTGAAATGGGACCAAGATGATTCCTTGCGATAACTAGTATCAGTTCGCTTTAGTAGCCTCAAGAAGAACAAAACAAGAATTAGCTCGTAGTTGACAAACTTTCACTCCTCAAGTAGATTACGATTTTGCGACAAAGTAGCATACCTGAACGTCGTAGTTCTCGTTCTCGTTGCATTATTCGCTGCTCAACTTGTTTGCTGGCTTTAGCCCGTGCACGAACCAGTTGACCAACGCGTTTGGTACCGTCGTTTTCAGTTCGTGTTGAACTAGATGAACCGAGTTTTGGATTACGCACGACTTTTTGGCGACGTGAAAATGACGAAATCTTGTCTTGGCGCGCTTTCATTCTAGTCACGGCATTACTGTTGCTTTTGTATGAAGGCTGGGCTTTTACAAGTAGCTCATTAATACCACGACTTAACTGAGCAAGTGCCGTCAAAACTGCAGATTCTTCGGGAGGTGTAGCTACCAAGCTTTCAACTTGATGAACTGCGATAGATTGTACATCGTCGGCAGTATTCGTGAGTGTACTGTTCTCCGTAGATTCGGGGGATGTTGTGGGGGCTGAAGACGCGGTAGTATCAGCGACGATCACGTCCGTATTTGACGAAGTTTGCTGGAAAGGGACTGAAGACGCGGTAGTATCGGTGACGATACCTTCCCGATTTGACGAAGTTTGTTGGATGGGGGCTTCACTGAATTCTTGGCATGTACTTAGGGAACTACCTAAACTGTGAAGGCGCACCTCCAAATTTGTAAGTTGCGAAGCATGTCCCGCCGTTTTGATTTTATTCTCCTGCGCAGCATTCTTCAGGTCTCTTAACTCTTGTTCTAGACAGTGTATCTTTGTGGCTGTGGTGTTTTGTGCGGCCTGGAGCTGGTATTGAAGACTCTTTTCTAATGCTGAAGTGCTCGACGTAAATGTAGTCTTGAGCTCATCTTTAGCACCCTGATGAGTGTGTTCCAATCGTGCCATTGTATTTACCAAGCGTGTATCAATATCACTTTTGGTGTGCTATTCAAATGCTTCAATGGTGTCGTCGAGCTTCTTTTGGAGTCTCTTTTCGATGTGATCAGCGTGCGACTGCGCCAATTCAGTTCCCCTCGCGGTAATTTTCTTGTCTTGCTCATCAATCCGAGTTTGACACGATCGCAGGTTGTCTTGTCGCTCAATTTCTGCGGCCTGTTTGGCTGCATCGAGCTTGGCATTGAAACGTTTCTCAATCCAGGCCGATTGCAGATCTGTAGCTGACTCAAAATCATCTTGGACTTGTTTCAAAGCTGACTGCAGCCTCGTTTCACATTCGGATACATACGTAGTGTTGTGTGCATTGTATGATGTCTCCATCGTTGCCAAAGCGCCATTAAAATGACTCTCCAGCTTATTTGCCATAGCTCTAGCTGTAGCAACAGCTGACGCTTGCGCACGTTCATGAACATCGCGTTCCAGGCAACCCAAGCGCCTATCAAGTTCTACAGATTGAAGCTCACCTTGTTTTTTCATTGAAGCGTCGTAATATGCGTGAATGCCATCGAGATACTCGCGAAGGTGACAACCAAGACGATTTTCCGTTCGCGCAGCAGTGTTGATGGCGTGGTCGTGGGCGTACTGAGCTAGTTCTAGTATTTTTTCATCATTTCGGACTTGGGAGCCTTGCAAAACTCTGTCTAGCTCCTGAGCAACGCCTACATTGCTGACAATGATTTCTTCTTGAACAAAAATATGCTGACGTCGCTATATACTGCTTGCACTGACTACGGTCGGGTCTTCGATAAATGACTGTTGTTCAGGGGTTGTGACGCGTGGTCCCTCCGAATGGCGCTCTTGCTCGCTGTCTCCATGAACGACCATTGCTGCAGATGGTTGGAACATCTCTAGCGGTAGTTCTTCAGATGCGAGTACTTGATAGCAACAGAAAGTCTTAGGTTGATCCAATCTGCAAAAGCCGCAGCAAGAGCCCCAGGTTCGAACTAACCCAGAGGTTTGAAGAAACCGGCATGTTGGTTTGGAGTTACAAACTGAAACGGATTCAAACCAGGTTTGCTTGAAATTTTGGTTTGGTTTGGAAAGGTCTAGGTTTGGTTTGGTTTGGTTTGTTCACGGTGTGGACTTTCTTGTGCAAGAGGAGTCAAAACTGACTCGTGTCAACGCCCTGATGAAACGGCTTACTAGTATCCAGTACCGCGCGATGCTGCGAAAAGTGAATCCATTTGGCTCCAGTGATGAGAAACGCTACTCGATGATCGGTAGTAGAACAAAAAAAGGCATTTCTTTGCTCATAGCAGGTGAAAGGGGCGATATTTCAGCAGCTCCATGCTCGTCGTCGCTCTTGTTGATCCCGTCGAAGGACTTGTTGTTCGAAAGGCTCATGTACTATGTCGCCTTGCGCAATACGGTAGAACCCGCCACGATCTGCTTCCCATATCTGCGTAGCCGGTCGGGCAAAGCTCAATGACAAGCGTGTCAACACGGACTTCATCGTGTCCGTGATATCGGCAAGCGTGTTGGTAATAATAATATTACGGCAACTGTGAGGTCACACAGTAGATAGTCCCGTGTAAGTGGTTGTGAGCACCACGGATCCGCGGCAGCCTTTGCGAATCTTTGAGCAGCGATATTAAAGCTTCCTCAACGACGCCCAGACTCTAGTTTCTTTGTGGCCACAAAAGTAGCATGTAGTCTGCTCATTTCAACCTTGACGGAAAGTGGGGTGTGCACCGTTGCCTCCATTCAGCCCAACCCTGTCAGCTGCTACATCCTCCCTGTAGACCTCCTCCTCCATCACGTGTGCTGCTTTGACAGCGTTGCTGGCTCTGAGTTCTCCATAGCCGCCGGAAATGGCCCTGCTGGATGCTGCATATTGCCATATGAACGGTTGTTCTCGCTTGAATATGACCCCGTTCATTTGGGACCTACGTACTCAAACCACACAACCGATCATTACGAAATACAGGTCTGTTCTCGAATCTCACCCGTACCGTAAAAAGAACTATCCGTCAGGATTCTCCTGCAATCTCTTGCTAAAATATTGCGAGCGCGACGACTGTCAACACTTGAAACAGAGCCCCCAATTCAATACGAACGGAGCTGTATTCGTCAACAGAGACCATCAACAGAATTATTGAACAATGGACTGCTTCAAATCTTGAGATTGGGTAGCGTTGAACGTGTCACATGGGAGTTCATAGTCTTCCGCCTGACGCTGTAGATTGTTTTTGGACGTCAACGGAGCTGTTGAACATGCATCTGCTACTTTCGCTCACGTAGTGAAGGTGACACGCTAAGAAGCTCACCACGAATCTACATTGCAGCCTGCTTAGGAACAATTTTGTTAAGATCATGCAGGACAGTTGATAACATCACCCCAAGCCATTTGACTGAATCGATGCAGCCAAAACAACTCGTCGCAGGCTCGACGGTATCTAAGCTAGTTCGCGTACGTCACCACTAAACAATCGCCAGTTTGTTAATAATGCCGACCCTGTCATTTGTCGCCCCTGCCACCAGTATACCAGTATATCGAAGAGAGGATGATAGTGTATAGGTGGGGGGGGGGGTCAAACGCTAAGTGACTGCCCCGCAGTTTAGCCGGATGGAAGCTTCCACAGCCATCATACATCTGTCTTCGATATTGCATTGTCTAAGGAGCTATGCTATCACTCTATTTGGTATTACTAGTTTTACTGTCTGCTTGAAACTGGCATAACTCTCGGACAATAACATGCGGGGTCATATATTGGATAGTGCTGTATTATAACAAGGCTGTGAGCAGTGCACACTAAAGTATAAAGTCACTGATGGAAATTGTCGTCCAGAATCAGGGGATTGGTTCTCAGTTGAGGTGATCGCATCACCCGCTTTTATTGTTTTGTGGGTATCTCTCTCTTTTAGAGTTCGGCAAATATGGCTTTTTGGATGCGTTGGTGGTCTTAGACTTAAGAAATAACTGGAAATCCTGGCTCAAAGGGTTTTAGCTAAGGTTTCTACGAGTACGTAGAACTACCCGATGAGCCATACTGAAGTCTGCTAGCAAATATATATATATTTTTTTGCTGTGACGGATGATGTTTCTGGTAGTACAGGAAAAGAAAGACGTCAAAGGTTTTTTTTCTTGGACAATCTACGTCATTACTCGAAGCCAGCTACATTAAAGCGTCAGTTCCATCGCTAGCGCTTGCTTTAGTTCCTCTTGCGGCGGCTGTTGCACTTGGTTTTGGTCGAAGGGGTCGAAATTACCGTGGGGTCCTGGTTAGAAAAGTTCGCGTCTACACCGGATTCGTTGGTGGATGTTTCATTCCAAGCACCAGCTTCGTCAGAAATCTCCGACTGAGTTACACTCTCGTCTCCGGCGGGTTCCCCCTGTTGCGTCGAGTCGCCGTTCTCCGATGATTTCGTGTCGACGGACTTGTTGTCGTTGGACTTGCTCTCGTCCGACTTGTCGTTACCCTTCGATGATTTCGTGTCGTCTTGCTTGTTGTTGTCGTCGGCCTTGCTCTCGTCCGACTTGACATTGCTAGATTTTGACGAAGCCTCATTTTTGTCGTCACCGTCCCCGCTTGCTTTCGAAGGTTGAGTGTTCTGCGAGGTTTCGTCATTGTCATCGTTGGGTGAAGCGGGAGCCACAGTGCCGGGTGTTTGCTCAGCGTTGTCGTCATCTGAAGACGCTGGAGTCGAACCACCAGCAGCTTGAGAGACGTCGCCGTTGATATGCACGTCACTCTCGGAGTACTGGCACAGTGGCGGAGACGGACCATCACCCAGCATGGATGGCTCGCCGTCTGCATTGCCCTGAGACCACTGACAGATCTTCACCTTCTTCTTTCCGCTGGACTTGACCCAAATGTTACTCAGTGTGGCCTCATCACCCCAGTTCTTGTTCACCGTCACGACGGCGTTGCCCGGGTTCACGATGTACACATTGGACACTGACACCTTCTTCGGTCTGTCACCACAAGTGCCACACGAACGGTAGAGCTTGCTGATATCTTCACCATAGAAGCCGTCGATCTCGACGGTGCCGTATCCGTTGTGCTGGATCACCTTGTCATCGGCAGAACGGGCGCCACCGCCAATGACCTTGGACACACTGGAGGCGGTGCCGCCCTTGATACTGAGGGCGTCCTCACACACATCATCCCACCAGACATTGTCAATGGTGCAGTCGTGCTTATCACAGTGGACACCTTCCATTTGGTTCTTGCCAATGACGGCGTTCTTAAGGGTGGCACCAGGCTCCATCATGAAGACAGCGGTGTCGGACCCACTCTCCGTTTGGCCCTCGCACGATACGTCGGAGCGCTCGAACGTTTGCATCTTGCCGTCGAATATCTCACCAGCCTTGATCACGTGTGCCTCAGTGAATTGGACGCTTCCGGTACTGGTGGGCCAAGTGCCGTCGGGTACCTTCCCACCGCCCGAAGAAGGAATACTGCCGCCTCCTGCGGAGGTCTGGCTACCCGCTGAAGAAGTTGCACCACCCGATGTCTGGCCACCGCTTGGAGGTGTTTCGGGTGCATCGGACGAGGTTTGGCTACCGTTTGGAGGTGTCTCCGAGCCACCAGATGAATCTTCGGTCTCGCTATCATCTTCGCTCTTGTCGCTCGAGTCCATGGAGTCGACAGGAGTTTGAGTCTCTTGGGATTGCTGAGAAGTGTTGCTGCCGTCGGATGGTTTGTCCGGAGCTGAGGGTGCGCTAGGCGATGACGCACCAGATTCAGAAATATCCTGGTTAATGTGCACGTCGCTCTCCGAGTACTGACACAGAGGTGGCGATGGACCGTCACCAAGGTTTAAGGGTTTGGCTCCTCCCTGGGACCACTGACACAACTTGACTTCGTTGCTGCCGTCCGAAGTCTTGACCCAAATGTTGCTAAGTGTAGCCTTGTCACCGTAGTTCTTGTTCACCGTGATGACACTCACTTGAGGGTCTACCGCGTACACATTCTTGATCGTCACGATGCGGGGAACGTCACCACAAGTACCGCACGAGCGGTAGAGTTTACCAAATTCCTCGGCGTAGAAGCCGTCGATGTTGACTGTGCCCTGACCATTGTGTTGCACCACCTTGTCCGAGGCTGATCGGGCGCCGCAATTTGTGACTGTAGTCACACTGGAAGCGGTTCCGCCCTTGACACTCAGAGCGTCTTCACACACGTCGTCCCACCACACATTCTCAATGGTACAGTCATGGTCATCACAGTGCACTCCTTCCTTTTGGTTCTTACCGATAATGGCGTTCTTCAGAGTGCCCCCGGCCTCAACGAGGAACACGGCTGTGTCCTTCTGCCCCTCACCTTCCGAACAGGTAACATCCGAACGGTCGAATGTCTGCATCTTGCCGTCGAAAACTTCTCCAGCCTTAATGATGCGTGGCTCGGTGAATTTGACGCTTCCGGTGCTCGTAGGCCAGGTGCCGTCGGGTACCTTTCCACCGCCGGATGAAGGAGGGGTACTGCCACCGGTTTGGCTACCTTCCGACGAGGCTACAGGTTCTTGCTTCCTTGAATCCCCACCAAAATCAGTTGACTTTGATGATCCGTCCTTGTTTCCATTCGCGTTTTCACTTGAGCTTTGACCTTCCCTAGACGATGGCGAAGAGGAGGGTTTGTCACCGTTATCATCGGACTTCCCACTCGACTCCCATGAGGCATCAGGTGTATCATTATCGGAGTTTTCGTTAGACGAAGCTGGCGACCAGGAGTTTGAAGGTGCGTCCGTGGTGTCGTCGTCATTGTCATCAGGCGTTTGGTCGTCTTCAGATTCCTTGCTACCGGTACCCTCCAATGTAACAGGTGCATCTGTCGGTTGCTGCTCCTGAGAATTAGCTGCGTACTGTGCCATGTCACCCCACGAATCGTCTGCTCCAGTTATGCTAAGAGCAAAACCGAGCAGAGCCACCACAGAGACAACCGTGCCGGTTCGAATCTTAACCATGGTGATGAATTGATCAGCAGCAGGGCGTCGTAGATGTTCTTGAGAGGTAGTGGGGGCAGTAGTGAGCTACTGGGCAAATTGGTAAATGATGCTGGAGCTACTTGAGACGGTATTGTGTTTAATCGCGGCATTGCATGTTGTCTGCTTGCGTCGTTGCTTGCTTATTAAAACAGGTGTGCAAGGCACTTCGAAAACAAATCTTGCGCGACCAGCTATTTGTCTATCTGGTTCGCATACAGGCACGATGAACCGATTTTCACGGTACTCGCTTTGTCGTTGACGCCGTTTAAGTCAACCAAGGATACATCTCAGTTTCTTGTATTTTACTTTTTTTTGGCTTTTTTAAATAAAGTAGAAAATGAAGTATAAAGCCAGAATTTTCGAGACCAGAATTTTCGGGATGCTCATCTAAAAGTTGGCTGGGATTTGGTACTTACTATTTGCATTTCACTAATACTCGAGATCTAAAACCAATCTTAAAATTGAGGGAAAATAATCAATCTGGCGAAAGCAGCCGCTCTTCTGACTTTCTTACTTCACCGCGGATAACGTGATCAAGACCAATCATACTTTCAAGTATAAATACCGACAACCAGCTGCTTCTGCCCGATTGATTATTTCTCTCTTCCCGTGCAGAAAATAAACTCACAGAAACGTAACATCGCAGTGCAAGAAAATAGGATCAATAATGGAGATAGTGCTTCGACTCACCCACTAATATGTGTATCTGGTGGCCGAGGAAACCGAAAGCGAAAATGTATGGATGAATTCAACATTGCAAATTCCTTTGGGCAATTCATCCTGTCAATATATATCTAAATATATTTATCATTACAAAATATAAGCATTTTGATAAAAAAAACAGCTCGAGCCTTCGGCTTAAGGAACCTCTGAAAATTATAAGATTCGCAACAGAATGGCAAGGCAAATGCATGTATAAAATTTGTGTTGGACAACACCAAGCTTTTATTGATTAAGCATTCATTTATTATGCCGTGTTTCACGGAGAAGCTCTGCATTACTGTAGGATAAGCAATTATATTCCAAACAGAGACAATCTCTATCCTAGCCCTCACAAATTTTTGATCGATACGCCCAATCAATTCTTTGCATTTTGTGTTTTGACCAATCACAGTCCATCCCTAAACATTCCTAAGATGTTCCCAATTATTTTGGGAAAACGTGCACATTACCGAATAATGATACGTACAAATGTCAAGTCTCAAGCTGGATTATTAAAATAACTGCGACTCTCCCAAGTTCTCTCCACGCGACTTTGCCTTTTAAAAAGATGCAGCGCAGTGCAAGAGGACTCGACGTCCCGCAAGGGACGGCAGTGCAAGAAGCCGCAGCAATGAAAAGCTTCGGGGAATTCCTAGCTCTCGGTAACATGAAGGAAGAATCCATCGCCACGATTGCGAAGTCGTTGTCTAGCTCTGATGCTTTGCCTAGCCAGAATTTCTACTCTTTGCTAACTGCTTTCTCTATTTTTCTGCAAACGAAACAAAGTTCTCGAGGCAGCCAGCTCGCCAAGGCTACCGCAGTTGGCTATATGTCACAGGTAGTCAATCTGCTGAGAGAGCGGCATCTGCTGTTTATGTCAGACAGCAAGCGAATTGGAAAAATTAGGGATAAAATGGCTGCTGCTATTGAGGAGCGGAACTTGCTAACCGGTGCACAAACAGGAGAGGCACCTGGGTGCACGCTGGGCGACCAACGTCTGCTAGTCCAGGAAACAAGTATTAAGGGGGCTGGAAATGGCTACAAGAGTCTACATGATGCTGCTGTATTAACTCTAATGTGGAACACCTTTGGTCGCGCTATTGATACTTGTTTCGCCAGAAAAACTCAGCTCTCCATGTCAGCATCGGGCGAACTGTTTTTGCGTGTGGCAACAATCAAGACGTCTGTAGTTCAAGGGATTTCCATTTACAAAGCGGCCGTACGCTGGGAACAGTGCATGCTACATGCACTGGGTATGCTCTTTGTGGGTGCTTCTGAGCCATCATGCTACGTATTTCCACTGGTACCGCACGTGGCTGCGTCTGATTTACCTGGAGAGAAAACGTACAGTCAAGACGAAGCGATTATGTATTGGGAAAGCCTCGAAGAAAACCAGGACTCGAAGGAGCCTCCAGCAAAGCGTGTTAGAGGAAGACCAAGTGTAGCCAAGTACATCAACGACATCATAGCCTCGGTCACCGACCGACTCTCAAAATCCTGTGCCCCACTGCCTCCCAACCTTACACCTGGGCTCACTAGTCACTCGTTGAGGCGGGGTGCAGCTGCCTATGCGAACGCGTCACCGAAGCTCGCAATTCAGTGGATCTCGACGCGAGGGGCGTGGCTGCTGGACTCTCTAACAAAGGCGTTCGCTTACGTGGGCACCACCACGAAGGAGGACCAAAGCGTTGGCAAGGTGCTTGCGGGGTACCAGGATCCGCATCTGCCTTGCATAACGCCGTCGATTGTGTCCTTGAAGGCACAGCTACCCGACCTCGAATACGCCCAGCTTCTAGCACTGCGGGGGCTGCTTTTCAAAAATGTGTCGGGTTTCACGGATGTAAATCTGAGCGTTGACGGTGCGGTACTGGATGCTGCAATGGCGGTGCTCTTCATTCATCTCGAGGAAGTCGCAACAGCAGTTGCAAATGAGCAGGGCACGTCTGGGTTCACGTCGCACTATGTGTACCGATTTCGCGAAGCTCTTGAAGCCATCAACACCACCCTGGGAGCTCATTTGACACTAGATTCTTGTATCGAATGGGGGCGACAGCTACGAGTGTTGTGGGAGGCGGAGAATCATGTTCAACTCGGAAATCGGAGTGGCGGTGACACAGCAGCGCTTAGTGCTGCCATCACGCAAATGCTGGCTTCGATTGGAACAATGCAGCAAACATTGCACAAGCTTGTTGCCATGCACGAGGCACAGCCATGTAGCTCCTCCCAACCGCCAACTTGCAGCTGTAGTACATCCGGTTCTAGTGCTCCACTTCCTCCACGCCAGGATGACGTCGTTGTCGAGGGTCACACGTTGGCTGGATGCTTCTTCAATTGGTTCACACTTGAGCTGTGGCACACGGCTACGCAGAAAAAGTAACAGTTTGTGCGCGCAGATCTGAAGGCCTGCATTAACATCATGATGGTCACCGGTGGACGTGATATGAACATACCTGCTGCGCCGGTTGAACGAAATGGAGTCTCATATCGCATGTGGAAACAGACGCTCTGGATGCTAGCGGAAGACTTGGACAAGAAGGCCAATTGCAAGCTGAGAAGTATTGACGGGAAGAGCACCTCCAAGACAGCAGGCTCTTTGAGGAAGCGTTGGAGGAAGCTGCGACTTGAACATCAACCGGAGTACAAAGCGCTGTGCTCTGCGTACATCCTTCGCAAAGCCGCCAACGGTATCGTCGACCAGTGCACACCTGACACACACATTTGGAAGCAGAAAGACTTGGAGTTGTAGGCTCAGTTCAGCTCATGCCTTCATTTAAACTCTTAAATTGTACGCCTATACATATATATTTCACAGCAAACACACAATCAACAGTCTTGCGGTGAGTACACACCCCACTGACACTGTTAGCAACCCGTCCGCTACACGAACAAAGCATTTTACGCACCCCGAAGACGTTGCTAGCACATATAATGTAGCCGTTGGGGCGCAAAATGGGCGGCATTTCACCAGCCCTGCCGGGTTTGATCCAGCTTTAACAGCACGCGAGCGCTGAGCTGCGGCTTCGTCCTGAACGTCGACGCTTCATCCTAAACGTCGGCGCGCTGGTGCGCGTGCCTGGCTCTGCGTGCTTGGCTGCTCGTAGGCGCGCGTGCGCGTGCGTGGCTGCTCGTCGGTGCGCGTGCTTTTTGGGCTGTGGGGGGGGAGTGGCGTGCCTCCTTTTAAAAAAACCTTAAGGTTTGGAACCGATAATTCTGCTCATCTTTACTCAAATGGTTTGGCGGCTGTTGACTGATTGGCTCCCAGTTTTGGGAACGCGCTTTGGAACTCGTTCATCACTGTACACTACTGTGTGCAGAACAGTTTCTTCACCATTAGTTTTACACGTACGTACAGTGTCAGCAAGGAGCTTAGCATACTCAAAGTGCCAAAAAAGGTACTTTTCAATTTAATAAAGTTTTCAAGATCAAGTGCACGTACCTGCAAAATATAATGTTTACAAGGATATCAGCTCCCATGCTTTCCTTATTAACGCATTACTGTAATCTTCTACTGCAGTCCTGTATAACGAAGTAAATGCGCGATCACACAGTGCGAGTCGCACTGCGATCACAAGAGAGATATTGGCGGTATGATAGGTCGTATGCATTTGCTGCATAAGGTGTTGTTCGAACAACATTCACGCGGGTTAAATTACTTTGGTTAGTCGTAATTTAAAGTGATGTTACCCTTAGCCGACACAAGCATCATTCACCTGGGTGGCATCACGGTATTCAGTTATATATTGCCATTACCCTTGATTAAAGTAAAAATAATGTTTCTGATACCAGCTGGAATGACAAGTTATGTACATTTAGTGGATAGTTTAGGTACGGCAATCGTGTAGATCTTATCTCTATATACATTGTAACGTTAGTTGACGTATCGATTGCAGAAGTAAATTCATTTAAGTTTTGTGCTAGAAACGTTAGTTTGGGATCTGAGTTTAGAAATCTAGAGTAGTTTTGGGTCAGAATGACTCCGAAATCTCTGGATATAAAATCCAGAGGACTACACGTAATTTGTTAGTGTGCTAGTATTTTTTTGCAGTGTCAGCTGCGTTAAAATCCTGATACGCTTGGGTAATACTTTATTCAAGAAGCGTTCTCGGAATAATTCCAGAGTAAAGCCCAGAGTAGAACAGCCGAATCCGAATATGGTAATCAATTACTAGAGGTCATTGCTAGGCTTACCCCGCATCGCCTCCTAGATTATTTAGGTAAGTCTAGAGCGTACACACTCCAGCCGAGAGCAAACAAACAGGCTCACTCGTCAACAACAACAGAAAGCTGCACGTCCTGCTCTTGGGTTTCCTGCCCAAAACGTACCCAGAGCTGTCCAAATTGTCCAAAAACATGGGCAGTTTTACCAAACGTGAACATCGCATTTCTGCTCAGAATTTAATATTAAACGTAATTTACAAATCTCATTTCTTACGAAACTCATAGTAAGCGGAAGGATCCTCTTGAGGGTGCCCCCGCCCCCGGGTGTATATTCGATAAGTAGTTGTATTCTAGTGCCTGGGACAGTGTAGCCAAATAGCCGAGTCCTCGATCAAGGTCGATGCTATCAGCTGTATGGTAGTGACGAACTAGGCGCAAGTACTAAGAAGACGCTTACTTGGTGGTAATACAGGGACCATCCAACACGGTCGGTTCCCGACTATCAAGATCCTTCACGAGGCTTGGCCCTGAGGCACGAACGCTAGCCGTGGGGAAGAAGTGAAGAGGGACGGAGTTGAGAGTCAGCGGATTGAGGAAGTGAAATCGTGAGGTGTTGGAAGTAAAAGAGTGATGAGTTGGTGGGGAGAGAATCAAGCCGAGAAAGAGAACCGATACCGATTGCTTGCCGGAAGAGAATAGCCTTTCTGAAAACCGGTGAAACAGCCGCAGGTCAGCTGGCGACAAAAATTGAAGAAACCACATTTGTCGAGTTGCAGAAGAAGCTTAAAACAACAAAAAGAAGACTATTGACGAAGGCGATGGTAGGAACCCGTTCTTCCCCAGGCCACAGTAGCACGCCGACAAACCAAACCCTGACGAGAAAATCCCCAGCCACCCCAAAGCGTACCCTTCAGCCCAGGACACGGATCCGACGGGCGACGAATCAGGAGGAAGCAGACGAGGATGGAGATGCAGCCGTGAGTGCGGACGTGACAATCGCAGCTAATGCACCAGCACCAGGTGGTGGCCAGGATGACTCTGACAATGATGATCATGGACATAGCAACCATCGAGACGGAAGAGGCAATGGCGGTCAAGCAGCCGCAGCACCACCATCCAGAGCAGCCGCACCAGCGGTAGTAGCATCCGGAGCCCAACTTCGGGATGACGACTTGGAGAACATGGACTGGTGGGATAACTTCACGGCAGGACAGCAGCCCTCGATGATGAAGAGATTTCTAATACAGCCACCAGCGGCCGCGGCACCGGCACCGACACCAGTGATCGTCAACGCGCCGGCAGCGCCCGCTCCCAGGCAGAAGATGACGACACCGAACCTAGCTGACTTCCGAGGCACGTCTGCTGAGTCGGTGGAAGAGTGCCTCTCAGCCATACCGCAGGAAGTTGAGAGACACGCAGGGCTAGGAGGTGACACGTGGACGGCAAAAGAGTTGTACTACGGCGTCACAGCACACCTAAACGATGCAGCAAGTATGTGGCTGATCACGATGGCTGAGGGCATGCGACCCGAAGACAAAACCCTGAGCTACTTGGTGAGGAAGATGCGAAGAAAATCCGGCCGCCGTGACAACATTTTTGAATTTCAGCAGCGGCTGGTCGCACGGGAACAGCATCCCAGTGAACGTCTGAGTGACTTCGCAGCCAAGCTAATGAATATTGGCGTTGGAAAGAGAGTGCCGGCTGAGTCGTATGTGGAGGCATTTCTCAACGGCATTAAAAGCCAGACATCCGCCATGCAGACTCGAAGATGAGACCCCAGACCTTTGGAAGACGCACTCCAGTACGCCGAAGACACTTGTGGGGAATACGGTGAGGGTTCAAGGTGACTGGCTGGAGAGTCACAAAGAGAGGCTACCGTGAAGACCGAGGAATGAGTACAGAGGAGGAAGGAGCACCGCCAGCGAAGCGGAGGGCCTTAGCGATGACCATGAGGGAGCAGCTGGACTGGAGCAAGTTGGGACTTGGACTGGGCGGTAGTGACGAAGCGCCACCGCAGTTTGACGTACACGGCAACCTGGAAAACCAGATGAGCAAAGTGGTATAGACGGGCTCGATCTCTATCGCGGCACTGCAAGCGTAGATCCTTACAGCAGGAGCTCGACAGCAGGAGGACCAGAATAGCAAGCCAACAGCAGCCAAGACGAAGTCTCGTGTGCTGGAAATGAAGGCCGTACCGGTGGAAGAGATGAAAGCAGCCGCCTCGGCCGCCAAAGGATACGACAATCAGCAGCCTGCTGGGGCAGCACAGCGTAACAACTGGTGGAATCAGAATGCTGGATGAAGTGGAAGGTGCTACGGTGGACAAAACAACCTGGCAAACTACAGATCAGCGGGAACGCAGCTGTTTCAGCAACAGAAGGCCAACACCAACTGTGGTTACTGCGGTAAGAGAAGGCACAGGTATCGTGGGTGTCGAGCACGAGCAGCCGCATTTGGCAACACATCGGGACCGCCCCAGCAGACGCAAACGACCACAACACCAGCACCGCCGACGGAGAACGCCCGAAGTACCGCTACCGGCATCGGTAATACAGCCGCCGCACAACCGAATCAGGGAAATGGCTAGCGACAGTTGAGGTGGGGGTGTACTGCTCGATTTTGACGAATACCCTTGTGAAGAAGAAGCAGGAGGCACGTGTACTCAGAACAGTAGGCGTAGAAGAAGCCGAGCAGCACGATGGGCGTCCACCGTTGAGCTGGATAACCGGGAGAGTGGTCAAACAAGGGGAAGAGTGCCGAGCCGAGTGGCGAAAACAAGGGGAAGAGTGCCGAGCCGAGCGGCGAAAACAAGGGGAAGCGTGAAGCCGTCGGGTCCGGACAAGAAGATGGAACGATGGCGGTCCTCGAGGATGACAGAGATGAAGCGGTGACAGGCACTGGAATTGATGAATAAATGAGCAATAGAGCGGTGACGATCGACGAAGATGCTAGCGGGGAAGCGGAGATGATTACTGGAAATGTTGGAACAGAACCTGTTGCCGTTATCAGCCATACAGAAGAGAAATGAGTCCCGCCAGTTGAAGATATAACAGCCACCGGCACTCTGGTACTACCGACAGCCGTCGAGACGCTGGCAACGAGCTTGAGTAATGGCTCGACGACAGTAGCCCAAAGACGACACGGACGTGCCGAGGATGAAGTGGCAGCCGTGCGAGCGATACTGGTAGCAGAAGTATGCGAACAGAGAGAAGAGCGAGCCAAAGTACTGCGGGTCCAAGTACTTAATCTGATTCAAGAGCTAGAAAGAAATGCAGTTCGGAGCCGACAGCCGTGGAAGAAAGAGGAAGCCCAGCGGGCCGCACGCCTAGTCATGGGGAAGCTAGATGGCGAAGGGAAGCCAGGGATGCAGAGCTTATATCACCTATTCAACCGCCACAACTCTCAGATCATAGTTGGCTGGAAGAGGTGGCGCGGTTCTAGGCTGAAGTGCCGACGGTGCTTGAAGAGACTGGAACGTTAGCAGCGATAAGAGCGGAACGACGTCGAGCAGCCCAGGCCGTCAAGAATTTCCGTGCTTTGCGAAGCATCAGGCGACTGCAGCAAAAGCTCAAATGGCGACTAGAAGCCCAGGCGAAGCTAAGGAGCATCCTAAGCAAGCGAAAGTAAGACAGAGGAAGCAACGGCGGAAGTACCGGTATCAGCAACGTGGTCGCTATGGAGACGTCGAGCTACGGCCGGGTGAAGATGCACAATCACGACGAGTAGTACGATTATGGTTAAGATGATCGAAGCTGCTTGCCCACAGCATTACTGGCATTGACGAGGAAACACACGGATGAAGTGAGGTTGGACAGCTGCGCTCAGTTCAGAGTAGCCGGCAAAGAACTACGACGCTTTGGACGCTGCCTTACACTGTGGATCTGGTCGAAGGATTCGGCGGTGGAACGAGCCGTGTGCTTGGCGAATGGAGGTTCATCGGCACGACGCAGCATCAGCAGCGGATAGTGGTGGATGCCTTGTTGGTCGAAGGGCAGGGAGACGAGTTCCTTATTGGCGAGGACTGGATTATGAAGCATCAGGTGAGCATGGGTTTCGGGAGCCGAGAACTCAAGTTCGTGAGCGAGCAGGATCATAAAATGATCATTCCGTTCTCACGTCATGGAGAGAGTTCATTGCTGCAGGCTGGACAGACCCAGAAGGTGGCTGTACGCCTGGCGCAGACAGTGAAGTTGAACGCGAACACGCGAATTGTGGTTTGCATGAAGGTGAGCGCAGAAGATGGCACTATTGAAGTCCTCTTGCCGAAGCCTAGTTCTAAGCGACACCTGATGCCGGCTCCAACGGTGGATACTGTGGAGGTCGGCACCATAAGAGTCGCTATACTGAACGTGGAAGGCCGCAGAGAAAAGCTACCGGCCCGTGAAGCGCTAAGTACCTGGATTCCAGTCAGTGATGACATGCCGTTGCTGCAAGTTAACGGCGAGCTTGAGCGTGACAGAGTGAGGAAGTGGATCTCTACATTGCAGAAAAAGGATGCGAAGCCGTTGCCCGACGAAGACAAGCTGGACATTGGTGAAATGGAGCCCGCTGATCGCAACTTGGCGATCGCATTGTTGCGACAGTATGCAGTCATCGTCGAAAAGAAGTCCGGTTGTCCTCCGTTGGCTAAGGTGGCTGTCGAGCACCACATCAGCACAGGTGACGCAGCCCCGATAATGCTACGAAGGCGCAGACATGCAGTGGCGGAGAATAAAATTAATCCAGAAGGAGGTGGATACATTGCTCGAGCAGGGTGTAATCGAACATGGAGAAGGAGCATGGGTTTTCCCGTAGTAATCGTGAAGAAGAAGGACGGAAGCGTGTGCTTTTGTATTGACTACCGAGCCCTTAATGCCGTAACCGCCAAAGCTGTTTACCCATTACCACGCGTCGACGAGACTTTAGAAGCTTTGCATGGATCACAACGGTTTTCCAGTTTTGACTTACATTCGGGGTAATGCAGGTTGGAGTAGCAGAGTAGGGCCGCGCGAACACCGCGTTCATTACAAGAAGAGGGTTGTTCCAGTTCAAGTACATGCCGTTTGGACTTTGTAACGCACCGAGCACGTTTCAACTGTTGATGAACTGTGTTTTGCGTGGACTGACGTGGATTGGTTGCCTCGGGTACTTGGACGACGTGATCATCGTCCCGAAGGGCACGGTGGCTCAGCACGCTGTGGAACGCGCAGTGGTCTTGGAACGGTTAGCAGAAGCTGGTCTCAGCCTGAAGGCAACGAAGTGCTCGTTTGTGACTACGAGAATGGAGTATCTCGACCATGACCTGACGCCGGAAGGGATACGGCCAACCTATAGGCTCGTGAAGGCCATTGTGAGCTTTCCGAAGCCTAAAGACGAAGCAGTAGTCCGAAAATTCGTGGCGCTGGCCGGTTATTACAGAAAGTTTGTACCAGAATTTGGGTCGAAGATGGCCCCGTTGACGGGTTTGTTGAGGAAGAGCTGTGAATGGGCCTGGGGACCCCAGCAGGAGGAGACATTTGCGTGGGGAAAGGCTTGGTTGAGCACGAAGCCAGTCGTGATCTACCCTAATTACAAGTTGCCCTTCAAATTAACGACGGACGCCTAGAAAGCAGGCCTCGGTACAGTCCTCTCGCATGATCAAGAAAGCGGGGACCAACCAGTTGCTTATGCCTCGAAGGTGAACAGTCCTGCCGTTGCTAAATACGGAACTTCTGAGCTGAAGTGTTTTGCTGTTGTGTGGGCCGTCCGGTTGTTCATCCCGCATTTATATGGACGACAGTTTACTATCGTGACAGACCATATTGCATTGAAGTGGCTTATGACGGCCAAAGAACCCGCGGGACGTCTACATTGCTGGGTACTTACCCGTCAAAAGTACGATTTGGAAATATAGTATCGCCCAGAACGTGAGAACTCCGTTGCCGATGCACTTTCGAGGGGACTCGTAGCTGAGATCGGAGACGCTGTTGGAAGCAGAGATACTGTCAGTAATCTTGCCATTGCGGCAGAAGAAGAACCTCACTGACCTTCGGAAGTAGAAGATGGACTGGATCGAGATGCAGATGCAGTAACCCGAGTGGCAGCAGCCCAACGAGTGTCTACCGCCGAGCTGGGTATGGTACAATTCACTGTTGAGGACATAAAAAAGGAACAGAAGTCGTTCATGGTGGAAGAATTAAAGAAGGGAAGTTCATACCGTGGACAGCAAGTGCATACATATGAAGATGGACTGGTACGCATTCACATTAGTAACGGAGAAAACAGAACGGTATTACCGGTGTCTTACTGGATCTTGGCATTCAAAGAACCCCATGACCGTATGTGAGCGGGTCATCTACGTGGCCTTAGACGCTGGAACGATTGCAGAGACTCTATTGCTGGCCGAAGATGCGGTGAGCTGTGCAAAGTTGGCTGGCAGCATGCCAAGATTGTGGATCACGGAACGCAAGGCCAAAAGTAGTAGTTCCTCCGTTACGCAGCGTGAAGACAGGAGCTGTTTGCGATCGTTGGGCATTGTATCTAGCTGGACCCTTGCCGGAGACTGCAGCTAGAAATCGATTTGTTATTGCTGCAGTAGAGTACACAACCAGATACGCTGTAGTGATGGCCGTATACGATCATGTGACAGAAGCGGTTGCTCGATTCTTGATGGACATAGTGATATTGGTGTCTGGTCCTATGCGAGAAGTGATGATGGATGGAGCACGGAAATTTGGAAGCAAGATGATCACAGAGCTGCTGCAGTTGATGCAGTCCAAGGAGTCAACGCCAGTGCCGTATACACCGAACTTTCTGGGACTGGTAGAGCGATTCCATCGATCCTGTAACAAAATAAGATAAGTCTCTATGTGGATGGAAAGCTGGATGCCTGGGATGAGTTCTTACCGAGTGCCCTGTACGCGTATAGCACCTCCAAGCACGTCACGCACGGGTTCCAACCAAATGAACTGATGATGGGCGGTAAGCTGAGACACCAGCTGAATTGTTGAGAATGAGCCGACTGGGGTACCGACACAATGACTTGGAGGCGTATCATGAAGCGCTGATCGACGACTTGCAGAAGGCACAAGAGGTGGCTGCGCTGGCATTGCAGAAGGAGCATGCACGCTAGGTGATGTAATATAATCCCAGGAGCGTCAAGAAGAAGAGTGAGCTTCGCATTGGGCAGCTAGTTTGGATGTACCGACCAGCGCGAGGGCCTGGAGTCACCAAGCTCGGTCACTGCTGGAGAGGCCCGCAACGATTATTGAGGACGCAGGATACGACAATTACTTAGTCCGGATGCGCGAATCGGATCACAAGCTCGGCACGCATTGCTCGTTCCTATTGAGTTACCCATTTGCTGGACGAGATGGCGAAAGATATTGCCCTGGACAAACGTGAAGAAGCCATCGCCGCCGCTGATATTTACTCTGAAGATGAAGCGCAAATGGATCCTGGAATAGCTGTAGCCGTTGGACAACCTTGGATGCCCCGATCTAAATAGCTGGCAGGTGTGGTATGGGAGAAGGTGCTACATCAGTCAGCAATTTACCAGTCAAGGGACGAGCGAGTGAAGCCGAAAAGCAAAAGACAGATACTGAGGAAGGGCCCGACCCCAAGCAGTCTGAAGGTGGTGACGAAGGACGCCGACAAGATGGAGCAGATGACCGTCGACGCTACGGTCGCAAGCGGCCTCGCCTAAGCGAAGCCAAAGGTGCTAGCGAGAGTATTGCAGGAAGAACCCGCTCGAGGAGCGGAAGAACGCCTGATTCCAGAACAACCGACAGCCGAAGAGAAGGACACAGCAGTTCGACGCGAACCCGAGCTAGTGATAGTGCCTTGGCCGAAGCCTGTGTTGGTAGTGACGAAGCCAGTGCTTGTAGTGACGAAGCCGGGGCCGACGAACAACGTGGTGACACCGGGGTTGACGCCACGCGCATCGAAACGCGCGTCCCAACTGATGTACGCCGACGAACAGCTCAAGAACCCTAAGAGCTAAAACAAGAACTACGGAGAGTTGCGGACGAAGAAGACAAAGAGCTAAGAACTCACACCTTTGATACGCGGGGAAGCCGGGGTCCTGACAGGCTCGCCCCCAAGAATCAACGGCTTGAGAGGATGCAGCCAAACGAGACCGTGGTTGAGCGGAGAAGACGCCGATACCGGTCACGCACGGGTCGTTACGTCATGGAGTTCGAAGTGGAACGCATAGTGGACCTGACAGCGGACGATGAGAGCGATTGTGGATCACCCAGGCTGACTACGAACAGCTCTGGCATGACGGACGTGTGCGCACGGAGCAGTGGCCGACATACGATTATGATAAACGTATTAGTAACGGGCAGGAGACCGACAAGCAGCAGGAGAAGACGGAGCCAAAGTAGCAGAGCCGGAGGAACGCACCGCCACCTGAAGCGGGGGCGCTTCCGTAGGTAACGGGAAGAGAGTAAAAGGAAGGATCCTCTTGAGGTTGTTCCCCTCGGCTGGCGAAGAGCGACTAGGAGGACTACACGGAGACCAGGAGCAAAGGACATGAGATGGCGAAGAGAAGGAGCGCAGGACGGCGCAGACAACTTGAAGATGCATCGGGCCGACCCACCAACTCATATTCGGCCCATGTCTGTTGAAGATAGAAGGTCGCAGTGCTGAAGCGTCGCTAATGCTGAGACTTAGGCAGATGTTCGGGTCCGGGGAGGTCCAAGGCGAAAGAAAATCCAGTGAAGACGCGGTGGGTGCGAATAGAGCCCACTACGAGATTAGCAGCGAAAGATGCAAGTCCTAGCTGTTGCAGAAGTAGTTGCCACATCGGTCTCGGTGGAGGCGACACTAACCCAATAAAGAAGCCGGATACGACACTTAGGCACTTGTCTTAGTGAGTCAGAGCACACCCAGGGTAAATGGAGGAGGATTGGATACGCCTGCTGGGCGTCCTCAAGCTCCCGGTATTTGCAGCCCGCAGGTATCGGGGCCTCAATTGAGAGCACGGATGCCAGTAGAAGACACCACGGTGACTTAGCTGGTGCATTCACCTCTTGTGTGGAGTGTGCTTCCTACGGCTGTGTATATTCGATAAGTAGTTGTATTCTAGAGCCTGGGACAGTGTAGCCAAATAGCCGAGCCTTTGATCTAGGCCGGTGCTACCAGCTGTTTGTAAGTGACGTGCTAGGCGCAAGTACTAAGAAGAAGCTTACTTCATCTTTGGGCTAAAATGATGTGCCTGAATAGCGAAGCTCGGATAACATTGCTGGATTCAGTATTTCCTTGTGTATTTGACATGCGTAAACCACTCTGGTGTCCCCGTTAAAACTAGTTTATTCGGAAGCCATTAAGCTTTTCTCGGAATTGCTACCAATCCATTACGCTTAAGTATTAATCAACTATGCCTGCGACTTAATACATACTTGCTCAATCAAACGCTGGCCATGGAACATATCTGCCGGTGGCTTCATAGCATGTCTTCTATGGAATAGCTAAAGGGAGACAACGAAGGCCGGCCTCGTAGCCACCAGTAGCTACCATATCGACTCATATCGACCATGAAAGACGAACTCGTACCCAATAGTAGCTGCCACAGCACATTATCATGGATACCCGTAGCCGTCTTCAGCGTTGTGGACAAGAATAACTTGACATCCTTGTACCTGTGGGGGTTGTGCTCTCCCGGCGAAGATATTCGAGTGTATCTTTAAATCCAACGCACTACTTTGCCAATATTTCAAACATCAATAATTGCCAATCGACACGACTTCTTGAACGAGACGTAAGCCAGTGAATTCCTTCCATCTTAGGATGGCCTAGCACAGTATTCACATTAGAATTTCGCGCGTTGCCCCTGGTCGACACAGGCAACATGCGCAAGAAAAATCTCTTTGTGCGGAAAAATCAGTTATATTAGACGTAATTTCTAAATAATCCGTGAGCACCAATCGAATACGACATACCGTAATTGACAGGATTTGCGTACGAAAAGTCATACCTGCCTGGTACTTATATATTCAATATTAGATAACAAAACCAAGTGGTGGATATTTCACTAAATCACAGCTCTGGTTTGCAATAGATCGAGTCTATTTTAATTTGCTTGTCTTTTGAGCTGTAGGTATTGATCTATCAGCTCATCGATGGCGAGGTTTAATGGATAGGTATTGTTCAGTCATCAGTATATCTGCGATTAAACTGTGTCGCCAATTGGTTCGCTACGCTTACTGTCTGATTAAGTCTCCTCAAAATCCTGCTGCGGGTTCGTTGGCGAGAACGACGGTGAGAGTGACGGCGAGAACGACAGCCTCGTTTTGATGTTTTGGTCAGCAACCAAGCGTGCATCACGGCGACGACGATAGTGTCGCTGGATGCACGTCTTGAGCGCTCTCGCCCCGCCATCGAGCCGTATCAGCCCAGCACGGACGGGTAGAACCGACCATCGTCCGCCGGGAGTGGGCTAATGCCTGTATGGAAGCGCAAAGCACGTTCCAGCAAACGAGTCGAACGACGACTCGCCCCACTTGAACGTGATGTGCATGATTTTCCACAGGAGGCACACGCGCCCGAAAACGTTCTCCACTAGCACTCTATCCGACGAGACCCGAGTATTGCGAGCGAGCCCATCCGATGTCAGATCGCCGCTGCGTGGCTTTTTGCTTCTACCACGTACTGTAGTGCTTGAGAGCGCAGATCAGCATCATGAAAACATCGTTTGGGGTGAAGACGAATTTGCGTCCGCGCCCGAAAACTTAGTGGCTCTTGGGCTCAGGCTCCACGTGAGCCCACAGTAGATGAAACACCGTGAGAGTGAAGTTGGTCAGCGTGACCACAGCGTCTGACCCACCGCCCTCGAAATAGCAATCCAAGAGCGGTGAGTCAGGCTCGATGTACGCCTCGCTGTCGTCCTCGTCGTCGCTGCCTCGCACTTCGTTTTGGGTGACATTGTCGTTGACTAAGGCGTTGTTCTCGGCGAGACGCCGTTGAATCTCTGCTGCAGGTATGGGGGTGGCACTTCGAACCATTTGCAGTAGGGTTCCGAATGAGACTTCGTAAACTTGCCCAAGGCTTCCGTCAGAGTGCTGTCTGCCAACCAACAGATTGGTTGGTGACCATTTGATCTAGCAAAGGAGCTGCTGACAATTTACTGTGTTTCAGCTAGTAATACTGAATCTCAAACTATTTGGAAAGTGCTCTATTCAGGGCAGGGGTAACTGGTCATTTTGAGGATAGTACGTTAAATGCATAGTTATATTTTTGAACTGTCCCAAATTGTTTAATTTGCCACAGTAACTCATCAAATGCTAGATAACTGGTTTTGGGGCCTATTACAAATAAGAAGTATTTGACAAAGACTAAAATAAATATGGAATAAAAAAGAAATGACAGGATTTGATACCTTCGTGCTGCGCTACAGCTTAGGTGCGAGATGTCATATATTACAAATATTTTTTAAAAACAAAGCAGCTCGAAGAACTGTATTAGAGGCCGTAAAAGTTTGCCATCCTGCATCCTTACGCTTACCCCAGCAAAGTCCAATCAGCGATGTTTCTCATTTTAGCAAGTTAGGGGCCATGAAAAATTTGTCACCCTGCAACATTGCACCAACTAAGAGACCAACGATGTTTGTTAGCATACGAGTGCGATCAGGATTCGAAGGCAAGAAGGGTGTAATGCCGCCGGAGAACGCAGTCCGAGGACGAGCTCACTTTTTCTTTTGCCTCACATTGAACACATAGTCTATAGAATATGTAGTTAAGTGTAAAAGTATCTAAATTGGTTTGAGAGCCACTCTACAAAGTTTCATTTATCACGCTCGTCAAAGCCTACGCAGTGTCTTAAACACTGTTGTCTCTACATGCAGGGCTTGGTAAAATTCAATAACCGTAATAATAACTGGCAGTAACTTATTGCAATAATTAATTGGCCCCCAATCCCCAATTTCATCCAATAAAACATATACTACTAGTTTAAAAAACCTATACAATTGGTGGTTGGTATTCGTGGAAGCATGCGCAATTCGCGACAGGAAAGCACTTCTTTCCTGTCATTCCGCAATTTGCCGAAACCAGCACAAGGCCTTCATTTTACGCCGCTCACCATGTTTTCAATAATAGCCCCCGATTTCAATCGCCCCAAGATTCCTTGCCAGAGACCTCTTTGTCCCCGATGGCGACGGATACCATCAGTGTCGGATCTGCTTCTCCCGTCTGAAGCAAGCTCGTGGCACTGGGTACACGAACCTGGTGGAACATCTCGTACGGTGCCATGCCAATACTTACGAGGACGAATTCCGGGCGATTCAGCGGCGAGAAGGTAGCCTCGACACTTTCTTGAAGGGTGATGAATTTTCCAGGACAATTTATCACTGGTTGGACTAGATCAGCATGGAGAGCCGTGAACTGAGCATGTGTGAAAAGGCGAAAATGTGGAAGCATACTCGTGAACCGAGTGAGCGTGAAGACGCTTAAGAAGAACATGTTTGGGCTGGAAAGTGTCGTTCAGGGGCGGATCAAGTTGCGACTGCGTGGCAAGCAAATTGACTTTGCTATCGACGCATGGACCGAGGACGGTACCCATTTCGTGGCGGTCATCGGTGTAACTGAGGACGACAAGTATCTATTGTGCTTTGCGACTCTGATGGACGAGTCGGACATGGGATCGGACGCGATTATCGAGCTGTTTGATGACGTGTTATACACATACGAGATTCATGCCTCTCAGCTGTGCTTCTACGTGTGCGATCACGCGTCTGTGAATGTAGCAATTGCAAACAAGACACTGGTTCCAATGATAGGGTGTGCTAGCCACCGATTAAACTTGGCCGTCCAAGCCCTCATGCGCGAGGACGACGATATATTGGATAAAGTCCATGCGTTTATGGGCAAGTTGAACACGATCAAGAGCCGGCATCATCTCCGCGAGGCAGACACTCTCATGCCCGTATATCGTAATGCAACACGCTGGAGCAGCACATTCTCCATGATCGACCGCTATATTCGCATCTATTCGAAGTTGGACCGCATCGACGACCAATTGGCGGACTTTATTCCCACCCCGCAAGATAATGTTCGATTGAAGGCTCTGTACAAAGATATCAAGAACTTGGAGAGTGTGAACAAGAAGCTACAAACAACGACGGTGTCCCTGCTTGATGTCCGAGCTCTGTTTGATCATGTCATCAAGCATTACCCTGGAACGGAGATGTACCTGTCTCCTACAGCCTCTTTGGTCAAATTTCCCGACTTCGAGAATGGGATCGTTAAGCTTATGGCTGGCAGAGAGAATATTCTGACAAGAGGAGAACTAGCAACTGTAGTAAAACTTCTCCAGACCTCCGATACTGTGTCGACGGGACCACAGGAGGAAGGTGAAGATGCCCATCAGTCCTTCGCCGAGGCGCGTTGAGTCAGGAGGAAGTGACTTCTTCTAAAAAGGACCTGAAGTGGATCCCGCCTACATCTGATGACGTGGCGAGGCAGTTCTCACATGCAGGAATTGTGTTCTCACGTCTGCGCCGAAGCCTTAACCCAATGACGTTGGAGACGATACTCTTTTTGCAGTTCAATAGGAGCTTGTGGGATGCAACTGCGGTTGCCGAGGCAATTGAGCTGGGAAAGAAGCGGACACTAGCTCGGGAAGAAGAAAACGCGAACTGATCAGAATGGTAAATTTTCTTTGTGTTTTTTGTACTGGTATCAAATACCAATAGTAGAATTTTTCTTCTATTAGTAGTTTTAGTCAGTATTTTAATAATCACAAAAATGTATCCATCAGTACGATTGGTATGTTTGAGTTGGTGTTCGTTCGGGAGGTGGGACGCGTCGGGAGGGTTCTCCAGGTAACCCCCCTTCCGATTCCAATGTGCGTATCCGTTTTGACTAGATCCCAGGTTTTCGTTTTTTGAAAGTGCGAGGCGGCAGTGTGACGTACGCATCCATCTGTCACGGACGTGTATTGGAAACACACTGACAAATAACACCATTATTTATTGGCGTGGGGTCTGCCTGGCAATCAATACCATATTAGATGTTACCAAGCCTCGTCTACATGAAATCCGCGGTGCTTATAGCATCCAATAACACGCGGTGCAGTTCGGAGACGAGCTCGTCATTATAATGATGTGAAGTTGCGGCTAAAAAGGACCCGCTCGGTTGAAAAGAAAACAGTAAAAGCAGCATTCCATACAAAGAAACTTATTAAGATTTTTATGTTTCAAAATTATACTACCTACGCTAGACGTTCATTGTTTTTAAAACGTCTTCTTACTTAATCTTGCTGAAAAAGCATTTATTTTAAGGGGTAAGCCGACTCCACGAACTCGTTCAGTACTGCAGGAGGGGCCGATCGTCGGTCGCAAATGCGTAGCCACTGAAAATTCGTCAGTAGTTTTCTTTTCTGGAAGATCCTAGAGGTCACCATCGCTGCATTGTGCAACCTGGACGCGATCGAGAAACGCATGATGGACGGAGACTGCCACGACGAAGCGATGCACCGCAATCAACTCTACACGCGCCATACGTGAATTTGGATGCTTGCGAAGCTTCATCTTTTGGCCAGAGCTGTCAGCTTCAAGATACGTAAAACAAACGATAACGGGAACGTTTAATCGAAATTTAAAAAAACATATGGTACTATCTTTGAGCTAATTCATACTAAATTACTACTAAACTATTAGTTTCCAGAGCAAAGAGATCAACTACTACTTTAGCTGATATTACATTAGCCCTGTAATAACCTCTACTTTCATTACTAGCAGAAATTCAGTGTCCTTGGACAGCGCATCCGAGTATTACACAGCTGAATCACGTCATCTTGCTACAAATCAGAACGTGTTTTTCGTCTCGAGCGTTTTTGATGATAACGGTAAGGTTCGCTCGTGGAATCGGTCACACACTGAAACGGTTCGTCGCATAGCACCGCTTTATGAGCTTATATGGCAAGCACCAGTCGTTTCGTCTAGTATTCTGTCTTTTATTAGTTATCCACGACGCCGTGTGGGCAGACGATCGCTGTCGGCCAGCATTTGGTGATTGTCTGCATTGGAAGCCTATTCGTTCTTCTGCTTTAGCCTCATTTAGATGGGCTTTGAACCTTGCCGTCCTCGACCGGCCAAATTTACTAAAAATGCCGTTTTCATAGATCGACAATAATAGTCGTCGAGTAATATTATTTTATTTCTAAAGTTGTCTCGCTAATACATTAGTATTCTGAACGGTAATACTGTTCTAATACAGTAGTTGGGCGAAAACCCAATTTTTGATCCCTGACCGAGAACTGTGAATCACTCAGACACTGGGCTATGGTGACTTCGTTTGTCAGTAGCCACATTTTAAACTTCAGTTAAATTGTGACATTTGTCCTAGAATCAAGGGCAAAAGATGTATTATAATTTGTTATTAGTGACGAATTGAGTATCTATTCTTGCCCTGTTAGACAACAGTATACATCTTGTAAGCCTTCCATGTATATAAGTCGTAAAGGGCTTTATGTCCATGTAAGGATGACCGTGTAAATTTTGGTATTGGTGTCAAGCCAATGCGCTAAATTTGATCCTATTTTTTGTCATTGTATATCAAGGTGTTGAGGTTAAGTCAAACTGTCCGCAAGATGTGAGGGGATAGCGCGCCATGGCCTCCACCTTTCTGTCCTATTCAGACGCATGGTCAATCACTAACACCGAGTTTTATTCTATTTACTTTAAGTTAGAATAATAGGATAAATTGCATATTATGTTATCTGCTTAGCGAAAAATTACTCGAAACACCACGGATTTCTATCTTACAGCCTAAGTCTAACTCGAAATAAATCCACGCTCGGTTTGCCTATTTTTACTGGGTCCAGCATTCACCCACCATCACTTCGATCTAAAGAGGCGCCACGATTTTTGCTGCCACGCGTGGTAAATAATTGACGGCGTTAACGGCGCAATATTCCGTTTCAACAAGTAAATTCAGAGATGATTGACAGCAGTATAAGCAGCTGCATCAGCACCCTTTTTTCACGATGATATTTTTTAATTTACGTTTTGCCACACATTGAACTACGAATTTGTCATTTTGAAGTTAACAAGATGTAGCCAACAGAGTAATTGGAGAAGTGATGTATTTTTGAGTTTTATTTTTTCTGTTGTGATAATTTTGTCTTTATCCGTTTTCCTTTTTGGTCATAATTCTTCCCACGACGCTTCTAATTCAATTCTCATCATGGGCTACCCATACGCGGCAAAATTAGCATGGTGATAGTAAGGCTCGTTTAGAATGGAATACCGATAATCTAATTCCACCCGATTGAAGATTACATACTGTACAGTGTCTGAAAACCGTCATTCTATCCCAATCCCCCTAACCTTTGACGAAGCGAGCAAAACTAAACACACACGACAAGATATCTTTTTATACCTACTTGTCACACATAAAGCAAACGTAAGGTGCTCAGCTAATTAAACTATTTGTTACGCAGTAAAAATGTATCTTCTATTTGCTTCGCTTGTTTTTGCTCGTATTCACCGTAGCTGTGGACATTTCTTTGGAGCTAGATTATGTATTGTTCTTAGATCAAGAGTACGGGTCTGCATGCATTTACGGTTTTTATTGGTTGAAAGACAACATATTTACCAATTGTAATAGCAAGATTCTATTTACACCTCGTTGGAAATACCCTTCATTTAGAAAATATCTTTAGGAGAGAAGCACAACAATAAAATAAAGTGAAAAGGCCTTACCCTGCCTTATTTGGGCATATATTTTCTTTTTGTCTAAAAATGTAGTTAATATAAGTGAAACGCACTCGACGCTAGCGTCGCTACCGTATAAGACGAAGAAGTAGGCACACAATACCTCCATTCCAGTAGGAAGGAGATCTCTCAGTTCTGCGGACACAGCTGGTGAACGGGTTTTTTCAGGTGGCTGGCCATTGAGCAGTAAATCGGAGTTTGGCGGCGGTGATAAGTGCGCCACTGGTGAGTAACGCCCTTAACGATACTTTTTTCTTCAGCTATATCAGCTTAACAACGCCGAATACACTCGTGTAAATAGGTGCTACTAATATAACATAATTGAAAAAAATGTGTAGAACGTCCAGCTCTTACAGTCACCCTAGCTATAAAAATATCGAGAAATTAATGTAAGAGCGATGTCCGAGTTAAAACATTTCTTAGCAGCCAGGTTTTTGTTCCGAAGAAAATTGAGGCAAAAAACACAATTTAGCTTGAGTATTCCAGACAATCCCCTCGGCAGTAGCTCCAAGAGCTGAAATACAATCTCAATACAAATAAATATGCAGCTCCCGATGACAAGCTTCTTCCAAACTTAAGTTAATCCCCCCTCTCACCCTTCAGGCCAATCTTATCGACGGTAGAGTGATAGCGTTTCCCCTTCAGTAGTGTGGACTGCCATAAAGAAGCCAACATTGC
This sequence comes from Phytophthora betacei, assembly GCA_011320135.1. Lineage (NCBI taxonomy): Eukaryota > Oomycota > Peronosporomycetes > Peronosporales > Peronosporaceae > Phytophthora > Phytophthora betacei. The sequence goes on from JAANHX010000276.1 coordinate 382,979, forward strand.
CGTAGCGCCCGCTACGGCAAAAAGGGTTGAGGTGTAGAGTTGCTTAAAATTTTCGTGAGCTCTGATTGGCTAGCAAAAGCAGCCAAATATATATTACCACACTTCAAAAATGGATCTCAAATTATATTCAGATTCTCCTCGCATGGGGCTACACTTTGTACCGCTGAAATAGTAGAGGCGACCGGGGACGCTCAAGGATATCAATGGCAGGGACTCCAACAGACCTTTCCTCAATGTGGATGACAGCGTTGCTTACGTCAACTATCCAGCTAGTACGTTGGTATCTATGGGAGACGTTTTGGCTGCAGCACCATCGCAAACACGAGCCTCGGATGTAGCCGCACCACAAGCAAATTGCTCTTTGGTCAAGGAAGTGATATTCGAGGACGTGGCCGTCGGCGACGAGGCGTACGAGCACCAAGGCTTGACTCTCGAGCGGATAACAGCAGTATCAATAAAAGGGATGACAGTCAGTCAAAAAAAACATGGAGAACAGCGGTCTATTTGCAAGGCCCTTGCAGTGCCGGTTACAAAAACAAAAATAAGACGGCGATGTGTCGCGGTCTTCCTCTAATCGGGGTCGTGAGTATCTTGGGCCGACGTAGGAGGTAGTAGTATTAGCGACAATACTGGGATAGTAATGTAAAAGTTGATATATTCTTGTGTTGTTTGTTAAAAGGAAATCCACGACTGACCTCCTCATTTCACGTCGCTAAGAGCTTTTAGAGCTCCTTACCTTTCCGCAGATCCCTCGTGTGTGGCGGTCCAGATCCAGTTGCCGCCACGACCAGCTGCTTCACGACCTCATACTTTGAACGTCACTGTCTAGGTCGCAGGCCCCGCTTGCTTGGACGTGGTCCGGAGAGTCTGGAGTGAGTAGACCTTCCGCAGGCAGTCAACCAGCATCGTTAATACACCATCTAACTGTACACCGTGACAATTCTCCCCGACTGTCGCTCGGTGACCTCGCCGAGCCACATCGTCCGGAGCCTGTCGCATGGTGTCTTCCACGGTCAGATCTGAGACGTTCCCACGTGACGTTCCACGTGCATTCGAACTCTCGTTCCTTACCCCAGACGACGTTCCTTCGGCCTGGGTACATCGCAGCCGCTTCACACTAGCTCGCTCTCTTTCCTCACGACGCTCTATACGACCAGCCAGTCCTTCCCACTTGCGTCTCGCCGCCTTATCATTCTGGTCCATAGCGCTCGGTCGAAGCCCTTCACAATGCCCCATCACGTAACTGTAGCAACCGACAACTAACACAGCCAAATTCCAGTAGCAACAATCAATTTAAACTCCAGGTAGACGTCCACGACCAACACAACCAGCGTCACTCCCATCCAGCCACACAGCACGCCTTCGACGTTCTTGTACACCAGGCGGGGCAGGTAGATTAGGATTGACAGTAGTGATGACGTTCAGCAAGTAGCTCCCAACGGTAAAGTCCCCAATACTGTCCACAACTGCTACCACAGCTTCGCTCGTGGCTCGAGCGTATCGGCAGGACGCTCCCCATAGCAAGAGACTCGCATCTGGAACGTACAGGCAGCACGAATGATGGAACGCTTCACACCACTTAAGCCACATACGACCTGTAATCCCAAATCGGGACTCGTAGTCCTGTAACACCGCGATAGAAACCAAGAACAGTAGCTTCACTAGGGCGCACGCGTACTCCGGAGGTGGCACCGCAGCGGCATGGGCATTCCGAGTCACCACAAGTTACCGATCCCAGTACGTGTACCAGAAGAAGTAGATGGCACGCACGTTCTCGATCGTCCCGTCGAGGAACGCCCACGACACGTTCCGAAGAGGAGTCGTGGCAATCCAGATCACAAACCCCATTACAGAGCTGCCGACGACCCTCATCTCGTCCGCCACTTCGAGCTTCATCGCCCAGTTCGCCAGTTCCGCCCATTTCGCAAACGCTCACAACATCGCCATCTATTGGCAAGTGACATCGTCACAACAGCAGCTCCTCCAGACCGTTAGCCGTTAGGAAGGTTCTTCAACCGACGCCTTGTCCGCCCAAGTCACCAAGCATCATTGCGTCCATCAGTCAACGCCACGTCCCAACTGTCGAACCTTCTCGCGTGCCCCTTGGCAGCCTTCAAGTAAAACGTCTCGAGTCCTTTCAGTTTTCGAGTTTCGCTCATTTCGCATTCCTCCCCGCCATGTCCACGCGACTTTCCGCCGCCGAGCTATGGCGCTTCCGGGCGTTTTTTCAACGCCGCCCTCGACCATGAAGAGCAGGGCACACCGGGGGACACTGCGCGGGCCTTCCTGCAGCGGTTTTGGACCGAGCCGCGCGCGCGTCTGGGCGCTAACAACATGTCGTCAGGTCTTCAATTCTTGGACCTGCTCGCTGAGGACATCCTGAATGGTCGGACTGGCGCTTCACACCAGGGAGCCGTGGGGCCCTCCCCGCGCCGTCAGACTCCGCTCCCTCTTCGGGCCCCGCTGCGGCGTCGACAACGTCGTCCAGCAAGCAGTCCTAGTCGCCTTCAAAGAAGCCATCCAAGTCGCCCAAGTCGCCAGCGCGAGGTAAGCGTAAGGCCAGCAGTGACGACCCCGCTCCTAAGGCGTCCGTGAAGAAGGCTCGCATCGTTAGCAAGCCCACGAAGCCACAAATCCCGTCCAACGAGTTTGGGCATCTCCTCGACGTGATCCAAGCAGCTCCAGCTCCAGTTCGCCGTGCCATCGCCGCTATCTTGGCCAAGCCAGAGGTTCTCGGTAAGAAGCCATGGCGTCTCGCGTTCCCTTGGACGGGACGTCCCATCTGGTACGACCCTATCAAGTTCTGGCACGTATATCGCGCGCACTGGCGCTTCTGGATGACGCACCGTCGAGCTTTCTGGGAGTGGGCTCTCCACGCTCCTCTGGCCACCGCAGCCGCCATGACTCAGCGTCGCAAGCTGAAGATGCGCGCCGTCCAAGCTCGCTGGGGGTTCACGAGTTTGTGCATTGAGACGTGGGGCTTTTATACCTTTCTCGACATGCTAGAGAAGCGCCCCGAGATGTACTGGCTCGGAGGCCAGCCCGGCAGAGCCACACGCGACGGTCGTTCCTACCCTGGACCCATCGCCGAGGACTTAGCGTCCCTGAAACAGAAGGATAAGGGACGATACGACGCCACGCTCGCCAACGCGTTGGACCCGTCGACTATCGACACCTACGGGTATGCCGACACACTCAGGCTTCGTATGCTCGTGACGTTCCCTAAATATCCAACTCCGTAAAACCCAAAGAACAGCCGTGGTCGCTCCAAAAAAGAAAATATGTACACGTCACTCAGTGTTCTGAGACTCAACAAACCCCAAACACTCTCGTACAGTCCCACAACTGGAAGCATTCTAACCGGCTCCCGTTGCCAGCTAGAACAACACCTCAGCATCGTTGACATCAGCATTGGCTTCGACCAATCTGACGTTCCGACGCAACTCCGGCAGACCTCTCTTCTTTCGATCTGCGTCCTCAAAGGCACGTATCATCGCTCCAAACTCAGGCGCCAACGCTGCTCGAGACAACCAGAACGTCTCATACGTGGCGGTGAGTACAAGATACGGCAACTCACGCTTTTCGACTCTCTTCGCGATCACGTCCACTATCGGCAACGGCACTCCCGAGAACGCAGTTTCTTCTTTGCCAATAGACAGACGTTCCACAAAGCTCGTCGGCGGCACATCCTTGACGTTCAATGGACCCGTACCGCCCCCTTCCTCTTCTGCTTCGACTCTATCAGGTTTCTCGTCTGCGTAGGGTCGGCTCCAGCGTCCTTGAAAGCGCTTCAGACGTTTAACGGTCCCCGTGACGACCTTGTTCGGGTGCGCCGGAATCGCGATCCTGTAGGCGTTCTCCCCGACTTGGCCGACAACACGGTAGGGACCGTGCCAGGAGAACGCCAGCTTCTTCGTTCTGTGTTCTCCCTCCCGGGCCCTAAAGTACTGGTACACCCAGACAGCATCTCCTTCTGCATATGTCACCTTCACTTGGCTGTCCAGCCTCTGCTCGTGTCGATCCTGAGCCTTGAGCAGTTGTCGTTCCACAAGACGACGCGAGTCACGCAACGAGCGATACAATTTCCGACAGTACGTCGCAACTTCGTTACTCTTCCAGTCCCTTCCCGTGTTTAGGAACGCCAAGTCGATAGGTAGCACAGGATCACGTCTGTATAGACTAAAGAACGGGGTGTCACCGAGGCCTTCGTGATATGCCGTTCGGTACGCAAATGGGACCCTTGGCAGGTACACGTCCCAATCCGTCTGCGTCTCGCTCACAAACATACGTAGCATGCCCATCAACGTTCCGTTGAAACGTTCCACCAGACCTTGTGTCTGCGGGTGGTACGCCGCTCCGAACAACTTCTTAATCCCCAACGTCTGATACAGTGACTTGGCCAGATTGGACGTGAAGTTGGAACCACGATCACTTAGTAGACGTTCAGGTACTCCATGTCGGCAGATAACGCCCTCTATCATTGCGTTCACAAACGAGATCGTATCCAACGAAGCAACCGCAAATGCCTCGACCCATCTTGTGAAATAGTCCACAAACACCAGGATGTACTTATTGCCACGAGGAGTGACGACCAATGGTCCAATTGCGTCGACTACGAGTAGCGAGAACGGACTAGACAAGTCCTGAACTGGCATTCGTTGCATCAGTCCAGCTCTCCAAGGTCTATGTCCCTTTCCTCCACTGCAGATAGAACATTCACGCACGTACTCGATCACGTCCTTCCTCCACCCATGCCAATACGCGTGGCGTCTCACCTTGTCCGTCGTCTTCGATCTCCCTAAGTGAGCAGAGAAGATGTCGGCGTAACAATAGTGCAGGACCGTCTCAATGAACAGTAACGGGACAGTTGGAACGCACACAGTTCTGGCTGGACCGGCACGTGCTCCTAGATGTACGAGACGTGCCAGAACTCCGTTTCGAATCAAGTAGTGCGGAGACATCTTCAGCACACTCACTCTCAGTTGTGAATCAAGAGCCAAGGCTCCATCTTTCAGGAACGCTTTCAGTGCTCGCATCCAGGGCACGCGTTCTTGCTCAGCCACGAACCTGTCAAAGGCCAACCCAAACACGTCAATTGGTGATGAGTTCGCCTGTAGAGCTCTCCCTTGCGAGTCTTCTTCCTGCTCCGCTTGCGTGAGAGGCTCGACAGCCACGGACGCATCCTCGGTCTGTTGGTCACCCTTCTTAGTCTCTCCGTTAGGATCCGTAGTCTCGGCAGGCTCCCCGACTGGGATCGGAACGTCGGTGACGTTCCGACCCAGCGTTTCGTTTAAGGCTTGCGTTCCTGATTGAGTCTGCACTTCGTCCGAAGTCGGCACTAGTACTCCAGGAGTCGCTTCCTCACTGTCGTTGAGAAGGTCCGCCATCCTGATGGCACTTACAATACCAGCATCCGGTCGGTGATACAGTCTCGACAAACCTTCAGCGTGTCCCATCGACGTTCCAGGCTTGTGGTATATCTTAAATCGTAGCTGCGACAGCTCCATGGCCCATCGTGCCAACTTGGCGTTTGACGTTCTTGTTGTCTCGCCGAAGATCCACGTGAGAGCTTGATGGTCAGTGTACAGATCAAATTCCGCGTGACTCAGATAACACCGGAACTTGCGTGTCGACCATACGATTCCCCAGCACTCAATTTCTGTCGTTCCACTTGTCTTGTTAACCCACTTCCGCTGTGATCCAACCAGCATCTTACTCGCGTATGCGATCGCCCTGTCTCTCTTGTCGACCTTTTGCATCAGACATGCTCCCCCCGCTAAGTGTGATGAATCTACATAGAGCTTAAACCTCTTCTTGAAGTTTGGATACACCAGTATCGGTGGTTTCACTAGTGCTCGTTGTAGTTGTCGGAACGCGCCCTCGCAGTCGTCGTTCCGTCTGAAATCGACGTCCTTCTGCTTCAAGCGTTCCAGCGGCGCAGCGATTGCAGCGAATCCCGGTATGTAGCGTCGAAAGTAGCTTGTCAGACCCAGGAATGCTCTAACCGTCTGCAAGTCATGCGGTCTCTCGATGTTCATCACCGCTTTTGCCTTCTCAGGGTTCGGTAGGATTCCAGTCGGAGTCACGATATGCCCTAGGAACGCCACTTGGTCACGTCCCCAATGGCACTTCTTCATTTTCAACTTGAACCCAGCCGTTCGGAAACGTTCCAGAACCTGTCGTACTCGAATCAAATGTGTCGGAAAGTCGTCACTGAAGACAACATAGTCGTCCAAGTAGACGAGACACGTCCTCCACTTGAGATTAACGAGAACGTTCTCCATCAGACGCTCAAATGCAGGCACGGCGTTGCACAAGCCAAACGGCATAACCAACCACTCGTAGAGGCCGAATTTGCTCGTGAAAGCCGTCTTCTCCACGCTGTCGAGATCCATTGGAATGTTCCAATATCCCGAAGCGATGTCCATCGTGGAGAAAAGCTTCGTGTTCCCCAGAACGTCCAGGATGTTATCGATCAAAGGCATAGGGTAACTGTCCTTCACGTTCACTGCGTTTAGTTTCCGATAATCGATGCAGAATCTTACGCCACCATCTGGCTTCCGTATCATTAGCACAGGACTGGCCCACGGGTTTGTCGACGGTCTGATGAGTCCGAGATTCAGGTACTCTTAAATTACGGCTTCCAGGACGTCCCATTCGGCTTTCGACACTCTGTACGGAGGCTGTTTAATAGGCGCGTGATCCTGGTGTCAATACTGAATCGTAGCAGGTCCGTTCTTCCTGACTTCTTAGAAGTTTCGACGAATAAGTCTCTCAGGTCCTTCAACATCTTCGCGAAGAGACCCCTCTGTTCTGCTCCGAGTGACGAGTCTTCGAAGTCCACTTCGAAGTCGTCTTCCTCGCCGTCGTCCATGGCGACACTCATCTCAGCCTCGATCACCCCAAATTCAGCCGTCACGTTCTCTTTCACCGTACTCAGCACTGCGCTTATGTTCCTCGTTGTTCCGCCTGGCTTAGAAGTCCTGGAGTGAGCGCAGACTTGGGAACGATAGTCACGGTAGCTACGTACGCGTCCGACTTGATCTCAACTTCTTCCGCAGAAGAATTACACACCTCGACCAACACCGTTCCATCCGTATCGGTACTCAACGTCCTCGCGACTCTTAAAGACTCGTCCGTTCCGGGAACGCCCTCGGCCAACACAACTGAGTGGTCCTTCATCGTTTCTCGAACGCTAGATCTCACTAAGGCCTGACGTCCGGGTTCCAAACGCACCGTCGACGATATCGTAGTCGCGTAGGTTTCTTCTACCCTTGTCGCACCCAACGGGATCACGTCTCCCGTCTCTTTTAGTGTCATCGACTGCTCCTCGAGGTCAATCACCGCGCGGAACGCCCTTAGCGAGTCCGTTCCGAGTATTGCGTCTACAAACAAGTGATCGGTCCCGACGAAAGGAAACGTTTTCCCCTACATTCCAAGCGTGACGGGCAAGTCGATAACCCCACTAACGCGAATATTGTGCCCCGAGACACTATCCAAGCCCCCTGTATAAGGTCTTAGTGGTTCGGAGGCTCGATCGAAACGCTTCAGCACGCGTTTGTCGACAAGACGGGTGACCGCACCTCTATCAGCCAGTATTTCGGACGGGCAGCAATGGATAAAGCCGTCCGACAGCGCGTGCACGCCCCCAACGGTGCAGATGACTCGCTTGCCATCAGGCACGACACTTTCACCGTCGTCGAAGACATCATCGCCGCTCACTTCGCGCAGCCCAGGGCTTCTTTGCGGCTTGGGAGCTCTTCTCACGTTTAGGAAGTAGACCTCGGGCTCCTCTTCTCCTAATTTGAGATCTCCGTCCTTGATAGTCGCACCGAAAGTCACCCTCTTCCTAGAACTTGTCCCAACGGTCGCAGCCACTATTTTCGACGTCTTGTCCCGTCTGTCGCACAACTTGTCGTGAATACCGGAAGCTTCTGTCCCGAAATAGTCTCGTACCCAGGCCAACGCTCGATTTTGGAACGTCTCAGTCAGCGTTCCACCCACTTCAACGAGGTACTCTCGGAACGAGTCCTCGTCCAATAAATTTCTGTTCTCTTTGTCGCGCAAGGGTGGGATGCCGTCTTCAGCATCACCGTTTCCCTCGCTCTCAGGAACGTCGGATTGACGATCCTTCGTAGCGTTCTGCTCTTGTTGGAGGAGTTCGTACACTCGGTTACGAATTATGGAAAGCCATTGAAATGGTAACGTTCCCTTCTCCTCCGCAGGGGATTCCGAGATTGGCACGACATCCTCCTCGAGCCCAACACAAACGTTCTGCACGAACTCGTTCCCCAGCGCGTCCTCTGACATCTCCGTACAGCCCGTACGCTCGTCCTCGTCCGTCGTAACGGAACCAACGACCGTCATCGACTTCTCTTCCGTTCCTCCGACATCCTTGAAGTCACGATTGGCACGTTTCGCTTCAGTCGACGTCTCTAGCGTGTGAGCGTACCAGTCCAGCCAATACTCTGGCGCTCCTAGATCTCCAGAGGAGACCTCCCGGGTACGTTCCAACACGTCTTCCGGTATCCCAAGCTCGGCACTCATTTCCGCGAGTGTCGGCTTCCCTTGTTCATCCGCGTTCCGCTTGGCACGTAGCAGCACCTCTTCTTCGTTCATCGGGAACAATCGTTCTTCCAGTTCCTTCTCGTACTCCTCGGGTTCATTCTTCACTACCTGGCTGCCACCGTGCTCGAGCATATCCAGCTCCTCGTCGGTAAACAGGCGTTCGTAGTGCTGCATCGAATCCTTCCCCTTAGTACGTTCTCCGTCCTCCTCGGCCTTCTGAGCTTCTGTCCTTTCTTGACCTGTGCCCTGTCTCGTCCAATGACTGCCAAGAACTGACTTGACCTGGCGCCAGATGCGTCCTCCGTGATCGTTTCGAGTGCTCCTTCGTACTGCTTTGAGCGAGTGAACAGCGTCTCCACCTCCTCACCCTTTTGGCACTTCTCTTCGGCGTCCAACGTAGTCTCGGGGCGTTCCGTTGCTCCCTTACTGACGTCTTCCACCAACTTGGAACGTTCCGTTGTTCCGTTTTCCCAGTTTAGCTTCGCCGAGGAACGTTCCGTTGTTTCCTCAGCGACCACTCTCTCTAGTACGGGCCTCTCAATAGAGCCCTCTATCTCTAGCCACTCGATCTTCGCCTTTGACGCAGTCTCGGGGCGTTCCGTTGCTCCCTTACTGACGTCCTATACCAACTCAGAACGTGCCCTCTTTTCGTTTTCCCAGTTTAGCGTCTCAGAGGAACGTTCCGTCGCTACCTCAGCGACCACTCCGTCTCGTGTGGGCCTCTCCGTAGAGCCCTTAATCTTCTCGTTTCGTTCTAGTCCAGTCCGTTTCGTCGGACTGCTCTCTCTGCTCATTCCACTTTTAGTTTCCACAATTTCCGTCGTTACGCTCGTGACTGGAACGTCACGAGCGCCTTCATCGTTCATCACACCTCTCCCGAGAGCCCTCTGATGTCCACTCGCCAAGTCCTGTCGCGGTGAACCCTCATCTCCCTTTGTGTCGCCAACCAGGCAAGAGGAAGGAGCGACACTTCCTTCCCCTTCCTCCTGCCCCCTTCATTGTTGGGACGTACCAGCGGGTGCAGTCACGTTCCCGGCGGCCACGCTCTGCATCAATCTCGCAAAGTACCGAGGCTCGGGCATCTCGCCACCAGGTGACCCGCCTTACCACACAGCAGACACTCCGCTTGGCGACGTTCCCCGTTCCGGTAGCTCCCTTGGGGTCTCGGCCAGTTGCACTCCATCGAGTAGTGCCCAAGCTCGTTGCACCGATTGCAACGGCCTTGTCCACGGGGACACGTCTCACGACCTCATCCAACACGACCGCAGCGTCCGCAAACCACTTCTCCTTCCGTGGTACGCGTGTCAGGCCCTAGTCGGATGCGAAGAGGCCCGAGCGGTGCGCCAGTCACGTTCCCTTTCGGAGTTGGAACGCCAGAACTGGAACGTTCGTGTGAGCCACGGCGCCAACAAACCCTTGTGATGTGCCAGGGTCCTGCTGCTGCTTCAGCATCAACTGGTTCATTTGTTGAAGCTGCTGGAGCATCTGCGACTGCGTGGACGTCACCGTGTTCACGTTCCTCAGCGTCGTTCCACTACTCGCAAACTCGTCCTCTTCTTCCACAGGGAGGTGTAGATTCTTGTACAGCAATAAAGCGCACGCTTCCTGGATCGAGGCAGCTAGGTTCGCGTTCAAAACGGCCCGCATCTGCTTGTTACTTAACCCATTGAGGAAGAATTCGTGCTGCATACGAGGCTCGTGATAGTTTAGGTACTCGCACATCGTGATGATCCTGTCGCCCCACTCTTCCGCGGATTCGCCGTAGTTCCTCTTAGCGGCCTTGAGTCGGCTTCACAACTGAGCCGGCGTCTGAACGATGAAGCGGCTGTGGAATCTCACGCGCAGGGTTTCAAAATCGTTGATCCTCGCGTGGTACCACCATTCCTGACCCAACTTGCCCTTCAGATACTGCTCAAAGGCTGTCAACCGCATTTGGTCGTCCATACCGAGCGTACACTTCTCGAAGGAACGCCAGCACGCGGTCGCCCTTTCGTACGTGGCCGTCTCTGCGTAGATCGGGACGATAACTTTCACAGCGTTCCGCAATTCCGTCGGGATACCAACAATCGGAACGTCCAGCTGAGCGCCTCTTCCTGACCCGTGCGAGCCGTTGCGGACTCCTTGATCGTAGTACGGACTCGTCACTTGCCCTTGCGGAGGTACTGCGTTAGGTGCGTACCTTCCTCCCTGAGCACCCACGTTCCCTTCTTGTCCTAGCTCTCCTGCTCGTCCCTGGAACGTCGCAACATTCATAGGAGATGTTCTCTGGAACGGCAATCCGTACGTTCCCCTTCTGGGGCTGGCGGGTGTCTGCCGTGCAGACGCAGCAGACCACGCGGGTATCGTTCCAGCAGCAGCCCACCCAGGTGTCGACGTCATTGGCGGTTGGAAGGGAGGGTAGAACGCACTCCTTTGGGGCGTTCCACAACCTCCTCCGTTCCACGTAGAACCAGCCGTTGGAATTGACACCCCTCCATACAAAGGAATAGCAGCCATCGGCATTCAGCTAGGTGTCGAAACCGGCGTTTGATTCCTCATCCTCGGGGTCATAGGTCCTTGGTACCCCATCACTGAAGACGTCACTGGTCGGGTCGGCGTCGGCACGGTACGTGGCACGTTTCCCATAGCTTGAGGTCTTGGTGACAGCACAGGCGTTCCATTCGTCACCCCAGCCCTCTGTAGCAATTGGGCGAGACCGTCCATGATGAGAGTCTGTAAGGCTGGGTCCGTCGTCGGCGTTCCACTTCCTCTCGTTGGCGTTCTCATCGGTTGAACAGGCGTCGCTCCTCGCCTTCCACTAGGCATGTATGCTCGCGTAGGTGTTCCAGCAACAACAGGTGTAACACCTGGAGCACTTATGCTTCCTTGTTGGCCCGGCACGCTGTTGTTGGGTTGTCCGTACGCTGACGTGACCAGGGGCACGTCTCTTCTAGAGTTGTCCATCGGTTGCAAGGAGGGACGACTCCGATCCAAGGCGAACCCCACCTCGCGGCGACCTCCTGAGTCCATTACCGAAGAGTCCAAGAGCGTACCCGTCGTCGTCCTTGCAGGCGTCGTTCCTTCGCTGAGCGCCGGTTGACGTGCCCACTGCTCAAGGATAGTGTGGGACATCTGTCCACCCTGAGGCGTTCCAGACACAGATTCAACCGTCCTTCTCGTTCCCGGAGACGGAGACGCCATGTCGAACATGTCCTCGCCTTCCACGTGGACCGCTCCTGTCTCGTACCCTCCCGTCTCGGGATCAGCTCGCTGCGGCGTGCCACGTTCCCCGCCATCTCCCTGGCGTTCCCTTCCTTGAAGTCTCTGCGGCGTGCTGCCGTCAGCAGCTCTCTCAGCGCGCACTTCTTCTTCCCCCTCGAGGATCTCGACGGGCTCCGTTTCCAACGGAGAAGCCCATCTCCCTACCCCATCACTAGATCCAAGTCCTTCGCCGGACCATCCATGAGCACTCATCTTTTTCCCACTTCTTTTTCCTTCTTCCTTGACACTCCATTGCCAAGGTTTCTTCTCGCGCTTGTACTCCTACGATATTCGGCTAAAAGAAACCCTGCTTCTCCACCAAATTGTCGCGGTCTTCCTCTAATTGGGGTCGGGAGTATCTTGGGCCGTCGTAGGAGGTAGTAGTATTAGCGACACTACTGGGATAGTAATGTAAAAGTTGATATATTCTTGTGTTGTTTGTTAGAAGGGAATTCACGACTAACCTCCTCATTTCACCTCGCTAAGAGCTTTCAGAGCTCCTTACCTTTCCGCAGATCCTTCGTGTGTGGCGGTCCAGTTCCAGTTGCCGCCACGACCAGCTGCTTCACGACCTCACACTTGAAACGTCAATGTCTTGGTCGCAGGTCCGGCTTGCTTGAACGTGGTCAGGAGCGTCTGGAGTGAGTAGACCTTCTGCAGGCAGTCCGCCAGCATCGTTAATACACCATCTAACTTTACACCGTGACGGATGGCACATCTAATAGTCTGGAAGAAGCAACGAGGGCATGTTACACTGGTACGTAACAGAACTAGCAAGCTTTTTTATCTTTTACGTTTGTTTCTTAATAAATTATACTACGGTCTTGCTAGTGAAAGATCTTGAACTCGACAGACAATTCGATCTCTAATGACAGATACACCACGGCTTCGAATAACCACTATGTAGCGAGGTAAATACCCACACCTTGAATGAGCTTACCGGTTAGGAGCCTATAACCGCCTTTAATTCAGTTCTAGGTTTCAGACGGATTCGGTATGAACCAGTATTACCGATCTATTAGCTTGTCACAGCATTTACTGAGCCCAAATTGTGAAACTTCAACCCTTGGCCTCACAGTTTTAAATAGCAACTGTCCTATAGTTGCTCGCAAAAGAGAACCTGTCAATGTTTATTGCTGAAAAGTCGCAATTCTCGTCTTTCGCATTTGTGCTCCGAACCCCAAACTTTTCAGAGCCCAGTTCCTAATTCTTATGGGTTCTGAGTAATTATCAGAACTGTGGTTCTGGTTCGGCTCTTTTTAGGCGTGTAAATACCCTTTGTCGAGAGCCCGCCCATTTCTAAGAGGATCCACCGAAGCATTGATAATTGAATCTGGTCTCTTACTAATAACGAAGTTATGTAGTCTGCCGGTCGTCATTATTTTTCTCCCAACATAAGTTAGCTTCACTTGTAGTGGCCGGCGTAATATTCTCCGTTTGTAGTCATCAGGCCAAAGGCTTGCTCGATATTAATTCTCAGTTGGCTGGTTTAAAAATTGTAGGCGTCCTTGGTCGGATTATTTCGAAGAAAACCAGAAAATGGCATGATCAAGTGCTCACTTTAAATGTAGGCGTTATCACCGATAACGTATTTACCAATTGGTAGTTTCCCCTCGAGTCTACCGACACTCGTTTTACTGAAAGCACGCACGTCGTTTTCTTCTCCAGGAGCAGTAACACACATAAATGTGACTTTACCGAGACGATTACACACGGCCTGGACATTTTACACCCACCCTTGTAACAACCAAAGAAGTAAGAGGAAATGCCCCCGGTTTCTTTCGACGATGGTGGCTTGATTCATACCAACATCCCATCGACGCACACAATACAACCGCCAATAACACCATTGGAACTACAAAGTATGAATTTAGTTGCAGCCTGAGACAATTCACGGTTGGGCTTCGGAAAGCTCATATCCAACGTCTTACATGATAGTATAGCGGTAATAACATGGCGATAAACACGGCAAAACGATGCCACACTGATTTCCGCAATATCGCGAATATCTAAGTAGGAAACCCCCCGCTAGCCATTGAAGCAGGCAGTGTAGCACAATTTCAGGAGGAATGGGTTCGATACCCGATACGAGCGAGCGAGATTCATCGACACATATATCCTTCCCCAGTAGTGACAGCATATTGTTGAATGACACGACACTCATGCGATAATTACGATTAAACATGTCATCGGTCTCTAATTGGTCAACACGCTCAGCCCACTGCAACCGCTGCCGAAACAAGCGTTCAGCTCGAATACAAAGTCCTTCGTTCACAATCACGAGAAAGAGCAGCAACCATCCTTGTATATCGTCATCTTCCAGCTCGAAAAGGCACTCTCGATAGTATCTTCCCAATCTAAATCCAAGGTATCGCTGTTTCCAAATGCAAAAATGACAATTCTACAGCAACATTCTTTTCGCACGCTACGAAGAGCTCAATAAGAGCAAAAGGTTACGTGGGTAGATTGTCGTACATATGACCGGTTGCGCACGCTACCGATCCATAAGATTGGCCCTCACTTGTAATAAGGAATACAATATCAGGAAAGCTGTCCTATTGTGGGATGATTCATTATGAGGGAGCTTAAAATGTACAGGACGCCGGAACGCCATCATAGAATTGTTACAATTCCGATCTATTCTTTCACGAGCGTTTGTAGGGTCAAGCGCAACCCATGTGCATCTCGGACGGCAACAAGGCTATCTGCAATCAAGACGACAACCACAACTATACATGAGATTATCGTTTGCAACTGCAACCCTGCCACAAGAAGTATTGGAGCGTAGGAGAGCATAAGGACCAGTACTAGCAGAGGTCTTAAGCAAATTAAGTGTGAATATCACTTAAGCATTTGGCTTGCAAAAACAGCAGCATCCAAGCGGGGCTTGACACAAAGTTAGCTTTAGTTCACGAAGGGCCGCTCAAAATGCTAGAAGGAGCTCACTACGTCGCCGACGGTGACTCCGTGATGAAGAGCGTTCACCAGCCTGTATTTGAGCTCGTACTTGTACATGTCCCCAAGTTGAAGGAATGGAGCCTGGATGCAGTAGTCAGCCAGTACGTCGGGAACATGCATCAAAAATACGTGGAGAGTAGCGAACGTCCGAAAGTGGTTATTAATCCAGTGAAAACGGCAATTGAGTACACACACTATTCCGAGTATTGTGTCTATAGAAGCTGCGCAAGGCAGTAGAGGACGTGACGAGTAAAAACCTGATCACTTTCATTAACGCCAAGCTCGGCTTGGTGAAGAATGCACAGGTCCCTGGCCTTGATGCATTTTTTAGGCAAAATTTCAACGTCGACTTTCGCGAAAATATGAGATTGATACCAGAGTGCTCATATACTATCGTAATAGATTTTTCGGCTCTCATTGACGAGAATGAATTAGAGAAAATCCTTGGATAAGGAAACCCCGCTGAAGCTGGGTAAAACGACGGAATGAAACTTCGGTACACTATTCTCATCGACAATTTGGGGCCAAAATTGTTCCATGAGGATGTCCAGCGGCAGGTTAAGTACGAATACTGCGAAGCGAAGCGCAACGACTTCCCATTATTTGACATTATTTAGGATAAGGCTTGTGCACTATACAAGTACCATGTGCTTGCACAAGAGCATAAAGTCAAGTCGATATGTGCCAAGAAGGACAAGTCGACTGACCGGACCGCCGAAACGGGGTTTAACCCTATTGCTGCCGTTGCCACTAAAACCGTGCAATAGGTTTGGTTTCACACTTCTTACTCAACCAAAATGTGAGGATTATATTTTGAACGAATCATAAGTTTGCGGGAAACCAAGCATATTGCTTGGTTTTACTACAATAATTGTTATTATTATTGGTAAACCCAAGCAATATGATATAATGTGCATATATGCTTGTTTTACATTTTACTGAAGAATTTTTACTATACAAAATCCAAGTACTTCCCCGGCAGCAATAGGGTTAAGACCGGTCACAGTAAGAGCACTGCTGGAACTTCCGGTGGTAGAGTCTCTGCGGGTGAAGAAGGCTTCGGTGGCAGCGCTAAGGGCCACCAGTCAAGAAGAAGCTGTCTCCACCCAAAACAGGCTACTGGCATAGTAAAGGACCATATTAGATAACAAAACAGTAAACACAGCAACAATTATATCACTTATTTATCATGAAATGCAAGGTATTTCTTGGTTTGCTCATTATTTTCGTTTATGTATTGTATAATATAAGCCCAATTTTTTCTAAAAATTATGTTTTTAAATGTGACTTGTCACTACATAAACTATAGAAGTCATTAGGTTAGGTGGATAACCCAAAAATATGTGATTATAAAGTATGCAGTAAGATGACTATATGGGGTCAAGTTGAAGTGAGCTTCAACGACATATCACTCGACAGCACATTTCGAAACCAGGTAATACATGATCTCAAGAGTGCAAAAATAAGATTATCTCGAAAACGCTATAGTAAAAAATATGGAAAAAATGCTGGTTGCAGTTTTATCAACAAAAGAAGGTTCGGAAAACTTTCATTAAGTTAAAATGCCTGGGAGAGCTGTGTTTGATCTGGATCTTGCGATGTAGGACGGCGGTACGGTGTGAGACGCTGTGGAGAAGCTCTGACACGGTTGGGACGCGCTGGTGGCGTTCTGGTCAATGGTGCTGCCAGCCTTTCATCGCGTCGCGTGCGGTACGCTTTTTGACTGCGGCCACGCCTCTCTCTAGTTTCATCAGCCATCGACTGATAGCGCGAAAGAACGTTGCGGTAGTGGGCGCCGTCGTCGCTTCGAAGGGGGATGTAGCTCAGGTGGTAGCACACCCTGCCGAAAACGTTTTCTACCAACACTCGATCCAACGAAACAAGACGATTCCGTGCAACGGCTAGGTGGCTAAGCTCTGCGCCGCGAGGCTTCCACTTTGGTTGGATGGTTCGAATGGTACGCTCGGCGCCTTGGTAACCTTTATCGACAAGCACACCCCATTGGAGAGGGTGACGAGTAGCACCTTCGCCGCTGTCTTCGAACGCTAACGCCTCCGCCGCCTTCTTCAATAACTCCATGTGAGACGCCTTTAGATCCAGAAACATAGTTCGATCCGACTTGGATCCAGGCTCGTGGGAAGACAAGTCAACAGCCACCCCGGGTATGCCACTGAACACTCAAGTTTGTATCCATTTAAATTGTGTACCGCTAAAATAGGTTGTTTGCACTGCAAATTGGCCACTTGGACGGTACGCCGGTTGAAATGTTACACCCGTAGCATACAAAGGATATGGGTAGTGGCGAAATGTTCTCCCGTTTTCACGTTGCACAGTCATCGTCACGTTCTTGACAAACTCCTTGATTAAAATGGGTTCAATCACTGTAAAACGCTTGTAAATTATCTTTCCCAAAGTGTTCGGATTCAGGCCGAAGTCAACTACATGCTTGTCCCACGTGTCGTAGTGTTTTAGTATCACCAAGCCCATGAGCATAGCGTTCTTTGCCATTGTTTTGCTCTTGCATCCCCGTCCCATATTCCATGTTTCATGCAGTTCGCCCTCTACAAGTCCCCTTGGGTGAAGTTTGTCATCGTTTGAAGCACTCTAATCCCTCCTTATAAGTAGAGGGAATCCATGATGGGCGACTCCGATTCCACTACCTCCTCTTCGACGTAGTCTACGTAAGCCCCAAACTTCTGGTTGCAGTTTGCGAGGTTTTAGCCTTCATCTTGCTGCAGAAGACGCAGTCGAGCGACTACATCCACTGCCTCCATGGCGAATTCCGAGCTGAGGAATACCTAACTTAATAACGCGGAGCACCAACCAATTTTGGTTGGTTTCAATGTCGAGAGCATGAACACCTATACATGTTGATATTCATCTGTGATCGAGATGTATAGTATTTTTTCTGCTGCTGATTTGTGTATCTGGATGGTTGGTTTAAGTCGTGTTTGTCTTTGTGACTAATGGTATCTCATGATCTACTAGGTATCTTCTAGTATAACGATCGTATTTGAGATGGGACAACTTGAATCGACTCTTGATGCCTTTAGCTTCATTTGTTCTATTGGCTAAGAGATTGCCCTTCCTCCAGTGAGGAATATTAGGCTCGAGTGATGAAGAAGATGAAAGAGATTTATGGACGGATCAAAGAGGTCGGAACGGCTCCGGCCCCTGGTGAAGTCACATTGAATAACATTTTGACGATTCCCTACCTTGCGGATACTGGCTCCGAAGAGACTTGGCTACCTCGTCAGTATTTGAAGCGCTCAAAGAACTGGGTGCAGACCTAGAGGTAGTGCTGCTACCCCGGGTGTAAATGAAAGTAGCGGCTGGTGGTAACGTTGTGATGTGCCGTGAAGCTGTTCAGCTTGACCTCCTACTGCAACCGGCGGCTGACCCGGTGCATGTGACTGGCGTCTATTCCAAGGTAATGGAAGGACACGAGAAGGACTTCCTACTAGGCAACGACACCCTGGTGGCACTAGGTATTGACGTCAACGAGCAACTATCGCAGCTCGCTGTGGGCCCACCTCCAGCGGATAACGACCCTTTTGACGTGGATCTACCCGAGCCAATACCATCAGCGGAGATTCGCGCCAAGTTGGAAGACATGGTTGTGGTGGTAGGTAATAACGGGTTCGACTAGGGATACTTAGGCTTTCTTTGAGAAGCCGTTTTGGAGTTTGAAGACGTGTTTCGGGTCGATTTGTTGGCGGAACATCCGGCAGATGTTGAACCGCTTCGGATCACTTTGCGTCCTGGTGCTTAGTCCTATCGAGCTCGTACACGTCGTTATACGCCCACACAGAGGGCGTTCTTACGTGAGCACGTGATGCAACTGGAAAAGATCGGATTTACACGTCGAAATAACATGGGTCTCTGGGCTTGTGCAGCAGTACCGGTACCGAAAGTTAGTAGACCGAATGAGTTTCGACTGACAATCGATTACGGACCCATGAACGCGGAAACAGTTCCGATCCCGGGCACAAGGTCCGTTCTTACTTCTTTAGCTAAGAACGCTGCTGGCGCTATCGGGTCCGCTGGGTTTGACATGCCGAGTTGTTTGTCACAGCTACCGCTCGATGCTGATCGCCAAGAGCCTATGAATTTCATCACGGATGAAGCTGTATTGACCCCATGTCGTGTGTCACAAAGCGCGACTGACTCACCGCTCCATTTCCAAAACCAGGTGAATGATGTTTTGCAGGACATGCGCACGAAGGTCTTTATCTGGATTGACGATATTCTGATGCATGCACGTACACCGAAAGCGTTTGTCGCGACACTACGTCAATTTCTTACCCGTGTTCAAGAGCGACGTCTGAAATTGAGCGTTGTCAAGAGTTTGCTGTTTCTCAAGGAAGCGAAGTGATGTGGACGCATTTTTAGCAGAGAGGGTATAAGTCACGACCCTGACCGACTCAGTGGTTTGGCTGACCTTCCGCTACCTTTTACGACTGCCGATGTTACAGCAGTTTCTTCGCGCTACGTTGTGGATGCTGGAATTATTGATGGGTTATAGTAGAGTAATGCAGCCTTTGCACGACAAGTTAGCGGGCATCTTAAATCTTGGCGGGCTGACCAAGAGACTGGCGGCTGGTGCTGCGGTTACATGAAAGCCTACGGATATCGCTGATTTCGAGCAGGTAAGGCAGCTTCTGACAACGTCACAGACACTTCACTTTCCCAGTAGTGACGCTGATCTCTGTCTGATGTCGGATCCTTCCGACCGCGGCTGGAGCCTTGTTGTCTGTGAAGTTCGGAACTGGACTGCTGGGGCATCTGTAACGGAGCAACAGTATGAGCTTCTGGTCCGCAAGAGTGGAAAGTTTGACTCTACGGAAATGAGATGGAGCAATATTGAAAAGAGGTGTAGCCAATCAAATGGGCCTCGCATATCTTCACGTATCTCCTGGTCCGTACCAACAGTTTTTGTTTATACTGCGGTCACAAGAACCTCATATACGTGTTTTCTTCCGGGCAAGAGGTCAAGTAACATGTGCATGGAAAACTGCAGCGTTGGGCTCTCCGTTTACTGGTCTACTGTACCAAATTGAGAACATTGATGGCTTTGGGCTGACTTGCTTTCTCGATGAGGACTACCTACATGTGGGAAGGGTGGTGTGACCAAGTTCAAGATGGTCACCACTCGCAGCCGGAAAAGCGCGATCGCCGCGGCATGCAAAGACCTGCAGCGTCTGCACTTACGGGATGAAGACTTTATCTTCCCGAGATGGAGCGATATCAGAGCGACGCAGCAAAAGCACGTGGGGCTTGCACCAACCACTGCCCATCGTTACAATACAGACACGTTACTGGTACATGTACAGCGACCGCGTGTGGAGGCCTGAGGTGAAAGTAGCTCTACAGCAACGCATTTTGATCGTGGCCCTACTGTGGCGCTTAGGGCCACCGCGATATTGAGCCAATAAAGATTACGGTGGTAGAACTATTTGAGATCAGCAACTTGGCCCAATTGTGGCGCCGATTGCTTAGTAGATATCTGCTCTGCATGCACATGAAGGGTGGAAACATTATCCCGTGTCCGTGGAGACCTACATATCATGTTAAGGAGCAGAACGAACTGTTGCACGTTGATCTTCTTTTCATGGGAGATGGCATGAGAACGAGTAAGTACGTGCTAGTGCTTAAGGATGGACTGACGCATTTTTGTGAGCTTACCCACAAATACTGTAGCTGCTTGCGCTCTATATTGGACTGGTATAAACGTTTCGGCGCCCCTTCCGTGTTGATATCGGATTGGGGTAGCCAATTTAGGAATGCGGTGATCAGTCAAGTGTGCAAGAAGCTGGGCATTGATCAGCGGTTGGTAGTGATGTATGCTCCGTGGGTCAACGGTACTGTCGAGCGCCTAAGCCGCGACGTGCTGCAAGTCTTACGCATCCTACTCATGGAATCTAGGTTAGACATGCACGAATGGGTCTATTTGCTACCGCTAGTCCGCGAAAATATCAATCACGCTCTTGTGCGCTCATTGGGTGGTAAGGCCACCAGCGTGCTGTTCTCAGGGCTAACGCAACCGACTCCGTTTGAGCCCATCCTCCTTGACAGAGGACGAAAAATTGAGGTACTATCTGATGCATCAGAGATGCCGACCCAGCAGTTAGCAGAACTGCGTGCCAGTTTAGCGGGTATGTATCCAGAAATCGTGGAGCAGAGCGAGAAGCGCTGATTTCAGAACATGACACGGTCGAAAGGGACCGAGTGAAATTTGAGTGTCGGCGAGTTTGTCCTTTGGTCACGCATCGACTCTCGTTGGTCAGTGAGCAAGCTGTTCGCTCGATGGGTTGGCCCCTTTGATGTCGTAAAAACGGCTCCGCATTCGCGTACAATATGACACTTAGTGGCGAACAAGCGCTACATCGTACGTGGCTTGCGTCTAACGTTCTATGCTGACGGCAGCCTCGACGTCAGCGCAGATCTGCTAGCTCATGTTGGAAACGAAGGCATGGCTCTTGGCGTGGAAAACATCGTGAACTGTCGGAAAGAGCAAGGGGTGTGCCAGCTATTGGTGTCGTCGGAGGGTCTAAAGCAAGAAAAGGACTCGTGGGAATTGATGGTATTGCTGCAAAAGGACGTCCCGTCACGTGTGGGGCATTATGTTGTTTTCAATGGCACTGAGGCACTTAAGCACGCTTATGCTACAGTTGTACAAACTCCTATGAATTAGCGCAGATGTACGATGACGCTGTGCAGCAAATTCAACCAGTTGAAGTGCAACTTGACGGCACGCCGCCTGTCTAAAAGTGGATCGTCTTGTAAAAATGTGATCATTGCGTCATAATGACTATAGATGAGTCACAGGTGGCTATAACAATATATGCGTTATCAGCGTATTTTTATCGGATGGAGACAGTTTTTTTTTTATGAATTGCATATTGGGCATGGATGTCTTCTTCGGGGGCAGTGTAGGCTGAAGCACAGCCCATGCTGCATCGCGGACGGCAACAAGGCTATCTACAATCACGATGATATCCACAACCTTACATGAGGTTGCCGCTGTGAACTGCAACCCTGCCACAAGAAGTATTGGAGCCTAGAAGACCAGTACTAGCAGAGTCTTAAACAGATTAACTGTGAATATCATTTTTGCATTTAGCTTGCAAACAACAGCAGCATTCCAAGCGGACTTGGCACAGCGTTTCTTCCCCTCGTACAGGATTCCTTATACCCGTCGACGACATCCTGTAGCGAGAAGCTTTAACAGCTCAGCCCTCTCCAAGAGCGAGAAGCTTTAACAACTCAGCTCCCTGTTAACCCTAGATAACAACAGCCCGTTTGCAAGATTGTATGTGGTGGATGTTACATCGGAGAGCAAACAAGAGCAAATAAGCCACTTTTACGGCATTGATATGTATAACCAATTTTGATAGATTGACAGTCTGCTGGCTTAACTGTGGCGAGTTATGGTGGCGATAAGAATCCCCTTAAATAGGCATACAAAGCGGTCTCCCTACGCTATGACTACAGAGGGGATTGTCAATGGTCAAGAATAAAGGAATCAAACATGAACTCGTAAAACTTTAAATGTTTGGACACCAACAGTTTAAAGGCACGAAACCTAGACTGTACCAGCTTAAAGGCACGAGACCAAGATTTTTTTATATCCCACCGCACTGTATAAAATTATGTTGGGGATGGATGTCATGTCGCGCAAATCCTGAAAGCCACCAGCAGCGGCGGCAACCTTATCACCAAAGTAGTGCTCTGCATGATCAAGGGAGCACCAACACGGCTCTGAGTATAGCTACCGCATAACCGATCTCATAGAGCGCACATATCTCTTAAAGCGTACTCAGCGAAAGCCAATCAGATCTTCAGGTGTTGGCAACAAGATAAACATAACTCATAAAGCACACCCGATTTTGTTGAAATTTACATTGTAGAATATCTGATAAAGCACACCCCGTCCCAGCCATCAATTAACAATGCATGCCTGCTTCCTTTTGCTTGTTCATTTCTCATCTTGCATTGGCAAAGATGGCGATTGTGGGAAGGCCGCGTACGACCGGTTTTGGATCTCGTCCGAAGCAGTACAAACGAACTGCTGTCTCCTACGACTACAAATTAAGGGTTCTAAAGCACTTAGATACGTCAACTATGGCTAATACTGTAGAGTTGTTATTTCCAGGAGTCACCTCTGCTGAGGCAAAGACGAAAAAGCGCCAGGTGTATGCCTGGAAGAAGGCCAGACAGGTGATCGAGACAAAGTGCAACCAAGGTGCCCGCTTTCACCAGCGTGACCGTCGCGCCGGCTTGAGCACGACCCTTTCCGTGCAGGCGGAGGAGCAATTGGTGCGGTGGATAATCTCACTCAGAGCCGACGGCGTACCCGTGACAGCCTTGATGCTTAAGCTGCAAGCTCACGAAGTCTACCGGAGCAGCAGCTCGTCATCGGCTGCTTTTGCAGCATCTTGGAGCTGGAGAAAGCATTTTCTCTGCCGCCACAAGTTGTCTATCCGTCGCCGCACTCGCGAGGGACAAACAACACCGGCAGACGCTGCCAAGAAAGCTGAGGAGTTTAGCAGGGAAGTCCGTGCCAAGATGCAAGAGCTAGGGGTGAGGCGACTCTACAATGCAGACCAGACAGGTGGGTTTACTACTCTCTTATCAAGTTCATATGGATCACTAACAGTATAATGCAGCTGTAAACTATGAGTATGTGCCGTCACGCACAATTACTAGCCGCGGTGCCAAGACCGTGTGGGTCAAGTGTGCTGGAAAGACCAAGGAACGTGCCACTGCGATGCTACTAGCTGCTAGTGATGGCACCAAGATGGACCCGTTCATCGTATTCAAGACCAAGCCGTCCAGCGTCCCGGAGACGGCACGCGAGAACGTGACAATCCGCCATGGCTTTGGGCGCAGACTCTGGCGTGAACTCGAGTGCCTGCAGCGCGGCACTCGCATCTACACTAACGGCTCCGGCTGGTGGAATAGTGAGCTGTCCATCGACTTTTTGGCTTGGCATTTTGGTCACCGAGCAAATATGCACGAGCCAGTCCTCCTGTTGTGGGATGACTTCTCTGGACACTGGCGCAAAGATGTGATGATCTTTGCTCGGCTTCTCAACGTGCACCTGATGAAGATTCCACCAGGGTATACGTATATGTGCCAGCCTGCTGATGTTGCTTGGAATCGACCGTTCAAGAACCATTTGCGAAAGGAGTGGATTGAGTTTCTATTATCACAAGTTAGAGCTGCTGGAGCTGGCGTGGCTTTCAAGATGGCGGCACCGGAGCGCCACAACATCGTCAGCTGGATCAAAAGCGCGTGGGCCTCCCTGTCAAGCGCTACTATCACTGCGGGCTTCCGAAAGACTGATCTCTGCGATACCGTCACGCCATCGCCGCCTGCACGCGAAGTTTCTCAAGAGCCAAGTTGGCACGAGCTGATCGAGATCCTGCAGCAGCATTGCGTGGCAACGGAGAGCATTGATCCATCCAGGGACATCGAGGCGGCTGACGTAGATGAAGACCTTGTTGTGGCAGTGTAGCTTGTCGATAACGAAGAATAGACTGCTGAGAGGAATCGAACCTCTATCCTCCCACAAAGGGAACTTTTCCATTAAGCTACAGCAGTAGGTCTTGGGGGACCTATACAGACACGCACGCGCAGTTAGAGAATCGTTGTGACTGACCAAATAGATAGAGCCGTACTGACCTTTTCGTGTTGGATGGAGCATTAGCCATAATGGCGACAACCCTGCTAGGACATGAAATCCCCCCTCAATACCCTTTACGGGGTCAATCCAACACTGAAAGGCCGTTGGCAAAAATACGGACGTCATCTGTAACTTGATTTTTTACGGGAAAATTCTGTTAACATGTGTACATGTACTATCCTATGCACCAGACGAACGGCCGCGATCTGATGTACATGGGGTGCGCTCTATGAGATCGGTTATGCGGTAGTTAGATCATGCTCAAGGCAACCTCTAAAGCACTTACACTCAAAAACACTAGCACGGATTCATTAAACTCCGTTTCGGATGAACTGAGAGAGACGAGAGACTGCATCACCCCTCAATTTACACCCTAGCCATGTTTGGTGAGCTCCGTTGCCTATAGTGTGCATACAAACAGTGGTAGACCGTATTTCGTATTGAGCTTCAATGAGGAACCCAATCAATTGTTTTAGCCAATGGTATCGAATCATAGGGGTTATTTTTTTTACCACTCGCATCGCTCGTTCTATTCTCCTGCTTACACTGCTGTCACAACGTCGTCACGACAGTGTTGATTGCAGTGTCCAATAGTCAAATCATGCTTTGATCATTGTCAAATTCCAGCGAAAGGCCCCAAACAAGACGAAAATGTGCGTCATCTTCACCATGGTTTGCTTCGTTGCTGCGTTTCTTACTCTCGCCTTGAGCTTCACTACCGTCGAAGGTCCTCCAATTGACAAGACTCCTTCGCCAGACTCCCACCGTTTCCACTCCAAGCATAGCGCTCGCTATCTTAGGAGGGGCCTGGCTCTAAAAAGATGAAGAGAGGATAGCAGTTCCACCTATAGCCGCGTCTTATTACCTGCTACATTCAACTCCGAAGAAGTCGACGCGATCATCGCAGATTTTACAAACCATGAGCCTCTGCCAAAGTGGGCGAAAGCCCTCGTAGCTGTGATCGGTCTTGGCGCGGCCAGGTACGGTAATTGGCGGAGTCAAGTTAACCGAGATGCTGAATAACTCGCTCGATAAGTCCAGGTCGACGTGATGCATGTTATGTTGGACAAGAATGATGGGTGTTAATCTCAAATACACGTTTGAAGCCAAACAGAATTCCTCGTTGATTATTGCTTGAAGCCACAGCTAACTGGCGTCACATCCAATTTTCGATCCATCTAAATAGCTAAAAAAAATACTCGTAGTGACTTAGGTGCCACTGGGCTGATAACGTTTGATTTTTAACCACGTGTTTTAAACTATTTACGACCTGTGACGTCAGCACTCATTTTACAGATTACCCGTGCCAAGAATTACACGCGGGGGCCACGTTAATACCTCGAGGTCTAGTTATGATACCGCCGTTTTTATTTTCGTCTTTTTCGTTAGAAGAGATCATTTGCTGTCTACGGCGTGAAAAGCAGCTCACGCTGTGAGACCTTTATAAAGGAAGCTCATTTTTCCTTCACTTGTCGTCACAGTGGAGTCTGTGTCTACCTCGGTGAACTCTTGACCATTGAGTGATAACGAGACATGCATAAATTCATGCTTAGAAATCGGGAGCTCTGGAAGTACAAACGCTGCCGTGTGAGCTCCTTCGTCGATCTCTACCGGTACCACCTAACAAATATCGTCAAAAATTGCGTCAGCAACGCAACATCGACTGAAAATGACACATATGAACGTACCAAAGAGAGTTTTGACTCGACAGATTCCAATTTCACACATGCTCAAGATGTAGCGATCAATTTCTGCACCGTCAGTACCATTCTAGTACCAGGTTCTGCTTCTTGAGGGAAATTTCCACTAATCTCGGGAATTGCACAGTACATGAAACTCAAACCAGCATCTGTGAAATGCTCTCCGTCCAGTGATACAAACACTTCGACTTCTTCTCGAGCTCCAAGGATCATTCCGTCATCCATTGCAGCGGCAGTGGCTGAGTCGTCGGGGAAGGGCAGCGGTGGAGTACGGAACACCACACGTCTGGTACTTGAGTTCGCGTCTTTAACTTCCGTGGATTCCTCTAGTTGTAAGCAAATGGCAGGCAATACTACGCTACTGTCTCTCCACTTGAGCTTCACAGTCGCATCTTGCGTATCGAAGTGGAAAAAATCGCCAGCAACAGCTACTTGTGTACCTCCAGACACCATCTCTACATTAGGGAAAATACTTAGCAGCGTTCCCGTGGCTAACATACCGAACACTTGCGCTGCAGTTGAGAGGCTTCTCCCTCCAAGTTGAGGCTTAGCTGGCAGAAACGTTCTTCCGGAGTTCATAGACACTTGCAGGTGAGATACAAACCCCGTCTTCGTGTAGATCTTCCACCATTCAGTCAGTAGACCATGAGCTTTATTATTAGTTGGAGGGATGCATTGCCACTCTGATAGCCGTGGAATCGTACACGTCACAAAGTTCCCTTCAACTCCATCGATGCTAAGAGCTATCGACATATTCATAGGCTCCGAGTCCTCATTCTCTCTGGGAAAGGTGTGCACGATGGACACCAACAGCTGAGCTACCTCAGGAGGAAGCATGTTTGGCACTTCAAGTGTAACTTTCTGTGGCAGATCAGTAGTGAGGAACGAGTTGGGTCTTACACGAACCAGATGCGCGTCATGAGCCCAGATAACGTGAGGTTCTAGTGTAGAAATGTGGCTGAAGTTGTCGTCGTCTTCATCTTCGTCGTCCTTCCAGACGAATGTTACATCCACACATACTGGCGTAAACACGAGACCTCCATCGTACGAGATCTCAAGAGTGAACGGTGCAATGCTCTCTTCATTACTTGGTAGAGCAGGTAACGTCAGACGTAGCAGTCTACCCGCAGCTTCGGCTTCGTCAACGTTTACTAAACGTTCGTTAAACTCTCCAACAACCACTAAACGCTCAACGTTGTTCATGGGACTGAGTTGTCCGCTGTCTTTATTGATACAGCAGCGTACGAACCTGACAATTGGGTGTCTACAGATCTCCGGAAGACTACCACGAAGCGAGACTGTCACTTCCTCTCCGCCTTCGAACCGAGCATCGAACACTGACACACCAGCAACTTGTGGACGTTTAAACGCCGTAAAAACCCTACCGTTGGTGGTGAAATGCTTCCCGTTCATCGACACTTCGACAGCGTATTCCCCCGTCAGCCGTAGCTTCGGAACTTGACAAACCACCTCCCCCGTAGCTTCACAGAATGTTCCCAGCGTACCTCTTAGTATTTGACCATCCGTCAGGGGCACAAACCTCACCGTAACATTCTCACTAGCCCAGAATCCACTGCCGCGTATCCGCAGCTCGTAGCCACCCCTGCATTCCCCACAGACCGGAACTATTTCCGAGATGTAGGTCGGTGCGAACACGAAGAGATTGCGCTCCGTACACACCACCGACCCGACATTAACGTGCTGTAAGACCTCAACACATCGCGGCTCAAACTCGCAAGACGTACCCCCATGTCCCAGTTGTCCGTGGCTTCCATTTCCCCAGGTATAAAGCTGATGTTCGGTAGTAATTGCAGCTGAGTAGCTGGCGCCGGCGAAGACCTTGGTCCACTTGGTTACTTTATCACAAGACACACTACCGGGTAGTGCTTTCCCACTTTTAACGTCTGATTTCCCTCGTCCTGTGTTTCTACCGTGCCCCAGTTGTCCAAAGATATTTAACCCCCACGAGAAAATCTCACCTGCGTTTGTTACCGCTAAGATATGCTCCGATCCGCTTGTTAAAGCGACAAAAGGTTCTCCACCCGACCCTTTTTCCAGTAGCAAGTTAAAGGTATTGGAGCTTGGTACCGATTTCTTAATAGTGCATGAGGCTGGTCTAAGTGAGCTGCCTCCGATAAGGTAAACGCTCCCATCCGCGAGTAGAACCGCGGTGAATGTGTTGCCACAACTGGCCGATACAACGCGAGGTTTGCCTAGAAAGAACCCGACGTATTTCGGCCACGCAGATATACCATTAACCACAGCATTAACCTCATTTGGAAGGGTCCTGAACACGTGACCAAGTTGCCCTTCAGTATTCCGACCCCACGTGTACAAATCTCCGTTTTTTGTCACTGCAGCAGAGTGGTGTTTACCACAAGATACTTGAGTGAACAGCAGTTCCGGCGCTGTTACGACGCGATGTGGTATCCCAGTAGCTGTAGTGTCGTCCGATTCAGGACCAGGAGTTCTAGCACGGTACTTCTGTACATTAGACAAGCCACGCTGATGGCCAAGTTCACTGCATTGCAGCATTGTACCAGGTTCACCCCACGAGAAAAGCTGACCGTCTAGCGAGAGCGCGACATTGTGATTCTTCCCAACCGCGACGTGGTGGACTTTCACATCCTTCAATCCTTCCTCTACCAATTGACTCTCAAAGTTCCTCTCTTTGCTGGCTGCCCATTCGAGTTCCCACGCGTCTACTAACGCCACAAACCGGTCATAGCCGCCGCAGATTGCTCTTACTTTGCGTCCTAATAAACTGTCCACGACTGTAATCTTCCCGTCGGTTTGCTCGCCGCAGACGTACAAGATCCCCAAGTTGCCCTCCATTTCCAACTGGAGCTTCTGCGACTCTATGTGGGTCCTTGGACATGAAGTTACGTGAGGTCTATAATAAGAATGACCCAGAATTGTTTATAAAAAAACTAACAGGATAAAGAAGGAATTAAATAAATGACAGCGCCAGGAAGTAATAAAATAGTCACACACCGAGCGATTACCTTTACTGACGTCATCCAAATTGGCTAGCTGTAAATTATCATCGAATTTTACTATAGTAACTGGTGGAATAATACATCAAGTAATCAGGCACTGGAACAAAAGCTGTTTCAGGTAGTTGTTTGCTCGAACTGTGGTTCAATTGTCATTTCCTTTGTGCTTAGCTTTGTCCTGTACAAGTCATTCTGATTTTTGCATTAACATACACATTAACTTTTTTCTTGCCCTGCTCGTGGCCTGTTCTACCGTGAGCGGCATGGTATTCGCTGACACCGACGGAGATCCTCGAGCTCCCAGAATTGCCAAGGCTTTCAACGCCAAGGGTATTCGATCAAAGCACAAAATCCAACGTCTCCGGAGGCCGCAGAAACTTGAGAATGAAGAGAGGTTTGACACTGCTGCGTACATGCTGGATAGCGACGACGAATCGACAACTTCGAAGAAGCGCAAGGACGAAAAAATCTCCCATAAGGCAAGCGAACCACCTCTTTCTCCTAAGGCGAAGATGTGGGTGAGCGCAATTTCAATTTTGCTTAGCTTGGGTATCACAGCTGGTGTTGGTGTTGGCCTTTATAAGCTACTTCAATGAATCACCAAATCTCATTAACACATTGTTAATAACAATGAATCGCACTGGGCAACCACGAGCACGCTTTTTTTAGTTACCTTTATCACCCAACCGAGCATTCGAATAAACAAAAATTATTTATACTGTACTCTAAAGCTACTGAAGAGCATATTAAAGGTTCTTCTTGACAACACTGTCTCGGGATAAAATCTAAGCCCATATACAGCGACTTTGCCGAGTCGAGGACTCAAAGGCCGTGAGCCACGTGAGCGCGTCAGGGGAAACTAGGGAGTACGGGGTTGCGGAGGATGAGGGCTCAAAATGGATGCGAGTCCAAAATATGAAATAGTCTCATTCGGCTGTTGAAACATCTTACTTATTAATAAGTAGTCCCTAGCATCCCGCGACTCGCATGAACTTCGGTAATCGTATTATTACTCTACAACTTCTTGCGCCTGTGTGTTGTCTTTGTGGTATCAGCCACGACATAAAGCGAAGTAAACACACCCATACCACTTTATTCTTTTTGAGCCAGCTCTTGACATGGAAATACCCTCAGTGGTATTAATATTTGTTCGTTTTCTGATTGCAGTGTATTAATTTTTTATGGGAACCGTTGGAGGCCAGGACTATAATTAGGGAAACGTACATGATTTCAATCCTGAATCTGTCCATGATTGTAAGTTAAAATTTGTTTCGGTCTCTGCTATTTCCGATCTCTTTAAATTACCGGATTGTCTTTCATTTTAGTTTCTTCCGCCAGTTACGTGAAGCATTCGAGGACGAAGTGGGATATATGCACGCTCGGGACAGTTCTCTTCGCCGTAGAGGACCTGGTCTATCGGGCGTCACGCGTGCTAGTGATACGGAGCCGCCGGTGCCAGGCGCTGAGCAGTTTGAAGATTCAGCTGAGCAGGAGGACGAGGACGCTAGCGCTGGCTTTGACAACCGTGAAGACGTGGAGGAACTGGATGATGTGGATGTATTGACTGTGGAAAACGATGGTGAGGAGGCGTCTAATGAGGAGGATCGTAACGATGGCAATGTGTCTGTGACTGTGGAGGCGCCAGCTACGTGGCATGCGGATTGGAACGCCTGGCATGCGTATTTGTTGCTGTATTGTAAGCGTACCATGCAGGTCCTTCCCGTAAAGGAGACGATGTCCCGTGCTGAGAGAAACAAAAGGTTGCTGAAGACTAAGAAAGGTGAAACCTCGTCACAGCTGGTTCCTGAGGGTTTCGATCCATACCAGCGTACGTACATCTGTACGCATGGGTGGAAGAAACGTAAGTCTCGCAGTGAAGGAAGTCGGCCGCGCCAGCACATCCGGCTGACGGATTGCCCCTTTTGCTTTGTCGTCCAATGGAACATGGCCAAGGGTGAGTTGCAGGTGAAACACGGATGTTTTGCTCATAACCATCCAGTTTCAGTGGCTGCATTTGCAACATACCCTACGTCACGTGGTGTAGATGATGCGATTGTTACTGCCCGTGTCGATGGAATGCTGGCTGTTGGAGCCAAGCGCTCTCGTATCTACGATTATCTTCTGGAGCATGACCAGAACGTAATTCAGATTGACGTGGATAACCTGGTGCGAAACTACACGTCCGCGAGCAGTAACGTGGACGACAATGAGGCTACTGCTCAAGAAATCGCACGGTTTGCCGCCGCCGATCCTGAAAACGTGTCTACTATTGCAGAGACGGCAGCTGGTGAAAGTGGGGTGATTTCGCTTGCTACGGCTCACATGCATCGCATTTACGGCAGGTTTAGCGAGGTTATTTTGGTTGACTGCAGTCATAAGACCAACAGGTAGCTCATATTATATGTTACAGGATTAATCCTGTATTTAACATGATTTTTCCATGATTTGTTTGTAGGTACAATTATCAACTGCTTACCTTCATGGGGATGAATGAATTTGGGGAGGGTGCTGTGGTGCAACAGTCTCTTATTGAAGCGAACGGAGATTGGCACATGGAGAGAGCAATTGCTCATTTTAAGCGGTCGCACCCGACTCGGATTAAGTTGTTGAGAGTTATTGTGGTTGACAAAGATCTCAATGAGATTCGGGTACTGGAGGAGCATTTCCCAGATTCTAGAGTGATTATCTGTCACTTTCACGTTATCAAATACTTGAAAAAGAAGCGTTCCAAGCCAGAATTTGGAAAGATTTCGTCGGAGGACGCTTCGCAGATCGATGCGGCTATTCACAAGATGGTTTACGCGCAGTCGGAAGACCAATACACTGAGGCGCACAATTCATTGTGTGGTATTTGCGATCGCACAGGGATGACTGTTTTTTTTAGTACTTTCAGAAGAATTGGGACTCATGTCAAGATCGTTGGGTTTCTTACTTACGGTCAAAGCTCCCTCACTTCAAGAATCACACGAACAACCGTCTGGAGAGTTTTTTCGGAAAGTTGAAGGACGCGGTGGATGGCTCTATGAGTATGGCCTTGTGTGTGTGAAGGCCATTGTTGCTTACGATCGGCGGGTGCAGAACGAGCACGAGTACCGCTTGTCTCGGATCGGACGATTTGTGAACAGCAATTACGACGAGGAGATGACCAACGTTCTCCGCTTCACTACACACTACGTAGCGCGACAGATTGAAGGACAGTATGCTGCAGCTCTGGCTAAATGTGCGTCGTACAAATTCAGTGAGGATCCGGACGTTGATGGAGATGTTTTGGTATCTGGAAAGTTTTCGGAGCATCGTTTGCGGACATCCGATTGGAAATGCGACTGTGAGTTTTCCATTTCGATGTGTTTACCCTGTCGTCATGCAATAGCTTATCGTAAACACGTTGGTGTGTCTGGGCCGTTCATTCCATGGTGTTGCATTGATGAAAGGTAAATGCACAGTACTTTCCATTATTATAATCATGTAAACGACCCAGTTCTAATCATGTCTAATCCGTTATTATGATCCTGTGTTTTTCCATGATTGCACAGATGGACAACGCCGAATAGACCACTGAAGCAAGTGAAGCAGTTTGCGTATGAGAAATTCACCATCACTGGTCCAGGATCTGTCCGAAAGAAGATGCGTACTCAGTCTGAGCGGTACCGTGAAGCTGTCCGAGCTACGCATCTTATAGCAAGTGAAATGGCTGATATTCATGATGAAGACGAATTCGATGACATGTTGAAGTTTGTGTTGACTCAGTGGAGAAACGTTCGTCAGCGTAAGATGGGCGATAGTGAAGACATGGATCCAAGTGGAATTTCAGCAAAGGAGAGTATTAGCAACCTGAAGGCAAAGGCAACTAGACGCGAATTCGACATCAGCTCTAGTGACCTGGAAGAAGAGTCCCAGGAGTCTAGCAGCGAAGGTCGGCATGTATCCCCGGCGGAAGGTGCTGCGCCGGTTGCGATCCGCTTGAACCCCAAGGCAAAGAAAGTTGGAGCTCCAAAAAACCGAAGAAGAACACGGTCGCCGGCGAGAAAGAAGGTCGTCAATGGTTTGAAGCTGCAGAATCTGGACGTAAATTGGCAGGCGCAAAAACTCTGAAGGAACTGTTGAACGATTTGGATCGGGACATGCCAGGCTTAGCGGAGACAGAAAAACGCCTCTCAGGAATAATTGTCCGGCACACGGACTCGGCCAACAAGAAGCCCAAGCTGAAAATGTCGAAAAATCCTGTACTGGTACAGGATCCCTTCTATATTCTCCCATCCAAGCTTCTAGACGCGTGCATGAAGGTTTTGCCGGTATCCAACACGAATACGACAGCTGTATCTGTCGATATATCGCAACCAAGTCAGTCTCAAGACGCAGAAGATGACTTGGCTCCACAGACATACGAAACAGTGTTCATTAAAGACGTCGGCCAGATCTCCAGAATGCAAATAGAGATATTCAAGCGAGTCAGGAATCTCAAGGACATCGTAGAAATGGGTCTGGACACGTACAGGTGGATAACAGAAATCGGCATCCCAGCGTTACCAGCAGAAAATCATGCCTTCGCCAAGGAGATAGCCGCAGAGGTTAAGGCTACTTACCCCTACAAGCAAATCCAGGGCCTTCCGGCTGTCGCTGATTTCCAGTACGCAATGCTCTATCGTGCTACACCACCAGCATGGCTTTCAGATGCCTCCATACGTGCGCTGTGTCTGCGTCTATGCCAAGATTACCGAGAGTGTCGCTTCGCCGGCTTTCAAGACGCAGCAGTCAAAACGAAACGTACGAGAACTACAGAGAAGACTGTTTTGAGCGACGCAGTCCGCAAGTGCGTGCTGAATCAAGTCAAGGAAGAAGGCGTGGAGTCGGTATTTGTTCCCGTGAACTATGGCAACTTGCATTGGTGCTGTGTGGTAGTCAAAGTGAGCGCGAAGAGGATATTCTACTACGACCCGATGAACCAAGCGGCGTATATGAACGCGACAAGGGATGTTGCCGTTGGACTGAAGATCGCAGGCCTGAATGACTTTGGTGTAATTCCACAGAACAACCCGATCCAATTTGACGGCTTCAGCTGCGGCGTCTTCGTGTGTTGGATGTTTATCCGGCACATTGCCGCCTTACCTCCTCAAGATATGAGCGACGCTTCGCTTCCAAGACGTCGTTTGGAATTGTTTTGCTACCTGCTTACTGGTCGACTACTTCCAGCGGAGACTACACCGAGTACTTTGACGGAGGAACACGCTCCTGCGCCGCAGACAGATGACACAAATTTGGACGACGACGAGGTGCATCCAACCCAAGTTGCAGAAAAGTAAGTGCTCGGAGGTAGCTTGCATCTTAACGTCGAATACATGTAATTCTGCATTAAGATTCGTGCAGACACAGATCAAGTCTTTGATCGAGATTTTTTCATGGGATAAAACAAGACTAATCCTGTACAATGAGGAAATTATTGAAGTACAAAACTTCGATCCATGATTAAATAATGGTCGAGACAGGATTAATCCTGCAAAGCGGATAGCCACACGTTTCGAATCTTACGCGTCGACGAATCTTCTCTTAAATTACCCATATGGCTACTCATTTAAGATGGGTTTTCACATGCAGGATTAATTCTGTCCGCGATCATGTCTGTTTCCAGATATATAATCCTGGCCTCCAACAGCCGCCATTTTTATATTACCGTCTTTTCATCAATTTCTGACATCTTTCTTTATCAGCCAATCACAGTCGAGTAGTCAGTCCGCTCAACCGTCTCCACTGTCAATGCTGCTCCCGACATTGCTTCTGCTCTCGTGGGGCGCTTGTGTGTGGGCACGACCCGCTGCGTGCAACATCGACGGTGTCCAAATTGACCATGGCAGTGCCAGATACATTACGGGACGGGCTCATCGCCCCGGTAGCATCTACGCGCGGTGTCTGTACGGGGCCGCGACGTGTTTCGAAGACCGCGGACTGGTAGACGCGCCTCAGTGGATCAATAGTCGGGAAGTGGACTGCTTTGAGGCCACAGAACGCCGTCGCCTGGGTGTAGCCATTATTTTAGAGGAGGATATCTGGCCTGACCATATTGTATGGTACCGTATCAATGGCACCTTTTCGGACTACGAGCTGGACGTCATCAACACCGCCATAGACCTGTACAGCAAGGCGGACGTGAATGTGACGCTAGACGAGTGCAAACCGATCTCCAAATGTAAAGGCAAATACGTCAGTATCGAGCAGAACGAAGACGCGTGCTACGGGATGGTCGGGTACGTGAACGACGGCAAGCCGCAGATCATGAACCTGGGCGAGAGCTGCTTCACCGGCGGTCCGGGCAACATCGTCCATGAGATTGGCCACGCTATGGGACTTTATCATGAACACACGCATCCAGATAGAGATGTTATTGTGCTGACTGACCAAAACTTGCCGGTCTCGGCAGAGAACTACGCTAAGAAGACGAGCAAGGAGGCGACGCTCAAGCCGTACGACCCCAAGTCCATCATGCACTACGGTCGTACGGCTGGTCTCTGCTTCCCGAAGGCGCAATACCCCCTCAAAGCCTTCTGCGACGTGGAGACGGTTAAGAACTGCATCCAACCAGTGGAACAACACTGTAATTCGAGTCGAGACGCAGAGATTGGAACGCGCGCGGTACTCAGCGCTGGCGACATCTACACGCTACGCATGCTCTACGGCTCCAAGGACAACGCAACAGTGCGCGACGTGAAGATTCCTACTGTGAAATCCTCGGCTGCTGGCAGTGTCGGCTCCCCCGATTCCCTCACGGACATGGTCAAACGTACGACATCCAAGTCAAAGAAGGCTTCAACTACGGAAGCCCGGTCTTTAGACAAGCGAACGTCTGCCTCGACGTCCGACTACACGCCTGGGGATGTTCACGGCGAAGGAAGCAGTAAAGACGGGTCTGTAGCTGAGTTACTGGAATGGTGGGAGAACTTAGAAAACACCATCCAGATCCAGAAGAAGAAGACGCCGGCTTCGAATTAAATCGGAACCGTCCTTGTGTCACAAATATATTAGCTGTTGCGTTGTTGTTCCAAGCTATGGCGTCTACAATGTAGTAGCAGGTCCTAACTGCTCATATCATTTACACGTCGAGGAACTTGTAGTGGGCGCAGTGGTCGTACGAGTCAACGGCCGATTCGTACGTGACGCCGTCCTCCGTACTGAACCCGGACGTGATCCACGTACCGATGACTTGGTCCTGACCTTGCAGGAGGTACGCGTTGTTAGTGCTGGGCTCAGTTGTGCCAAAGAACTCGCAGGCCTTTACGTAGAACTCGTTGATGCGCGAAGAGTTGCCCTTGAGACGGTTGTTGGTGTCCACGACGCCGTCACGGACCGTGTCCATCATCTCATAGTCGCCGTCCGAGTCGCCAGACGCGTAGATAGGAGGAGCACCCTGGTGGATCGGCTTCAGGATACTGGTGACGATCTCGGCCTTGCCGGGACCCCACGTGATGGGATAGTTGTCCACCAGTTGACCGGTGAATCGCCCGGCGTCGTCCGTTTTGAAGCGGACGCCGAAGACGTTGTCGTTCGGCACCATGTTGCCTAGTCCGAGCAGGTTGCCGGCCTCAGCGGCGTAGAGTTGAGGAGAGGCACTGATGATGTACACGTCCACACCGGCGGCACGTAGAGCGCGCATCGTCGACTCTTGGCCATTAAAGAAGCGTAGTCCCTTGGTGTACGCGCCCTCGACCGCCAGGTCGCCTGTGGACGTGTACGTGGGCTCCTCTAACGCCTGGCCCAGGTTCCAGCGGATACTGGAGCGGATGAGCGTCTTGATCTCATCCTTCGTCATACCGACCAGAAGGTGAGGGAATACCGTCATGGCGATAGACTGGGAACATTCCGAGTGGTCGTCACCGCCGTCCATGACCTCCAGACTGTACAGTAGGAAGCCCATCTTGGCACGGAAGTTCTGGTACTCGGTCGTCTCCTTGATCTCGTCCAGCGTAACGATCGAAGCCTGGGCGCTGCTGCTTAAGTTGTATTTAGGGGCAACATAGGCGTCGTACAGCACCTTGTAGTCCTTGGCAGTCTCAGCCAGAGTCGTGGCTAGTGTCACGTCTGTGCCATTCACGTCCTGACCGATCACCGAGTTGGTGCCGTTAACGAGGCAGATGTCGCTGCTGCTGGCGTTGTAACCAAGCGAGAAGATGGACTCGAAGTTCTCCGGCGTGAAGCGGAAGTTGAGGTTGTTCACCTGGTAGAACACCGACGTGTACGAGATGTCGCCGAACATGCACGTGTTGTCCCAGTCGAAGACGGCGTACGCCTTGCCGTCGCCACGGACGGCACTGACGTTGGCCAAGAGATTGCCGACCACCTCGTTGTTGTAGTCCGGCGCCTCAGCAGCGAGAAAAAAGTTGGTGGCCTTGGCGCTAGCAGCCAGGATAGCAGCAGACAACGCCGCAGCAGCGAAGACACGGACCATAACAGAGGTTTGTAGACGACAGGACTCTCCTGTCTGTTTCGAGGCGAGTTTGAGAATGAAAGGCCTTGAAGCCGCCTCCAATATCGAGCCGCGACTGGTTCCCCATGTGGGATCGACGGACAGGATGTGGCAAGCCACGCTCTGCTTCGACAAATTGTCAGTGCATACACAACCTGTTCAGCAATTCGATGCACGGGCAGTTAGAATCTCGCTGACGTTGAAGGTCTGCACTCTTAAGACAAAGCATCGGCATATTCCGCTTTTAACACACGCAGCACTGGTCTCTGTGCGGTAGATTGCCTCAACACGGCTCCTTTTCCGCATGTTTGGCCAACACGCAGCGTCTCACTATAATACTTCTCTAGCCGTGCATCTTGCACGGCTAGCGAAGGACTGAGAATATCAATCAATACCTGTAGTAGAGCGCTTGCCGAGTTGGTTGCAAAACTAGTATTAATAAGCAAGCAGCACCCGTGATAATAATACTAGAGGTCGCATTTAGAAGTGACGTGATGATCATGCGAGTTTTATTTTTACAGCATCACTCGAAATTACGTACTGTGTTAAGGGATGTATCGCAGACTAACTGTGAGTTCTTCTCTATGGAAGATAGGCCCCATAGCGACAACGGAGTTCGCTGACATTCTTCAATTCGCGTCCACCCACACACAAAGGCCCCTCCCCCAATGAAACTTTTGTGTCTTCTCTCCGTTGTGGCCACTGTCGTCGCTACCGTTGGCGGCGGTACCACTGTGAGCCTCCTTGATAGCAGCGAAAACATTGAAAACAGAGATTGCCCCAAGAATTGCCATGTCAAGTACGATGGTGTTTTGCACGGGAAGACATGTTTACAACTCCTAGAAGAGTGTGTGGACAGCCCGAGAGTTACCGTGTCCAGGTTTGCCGATTTTTTTCGGAAATTTTCAAAACCTTGAGGGCACTATCGTGACCACTGGAAGCGGTACCAACACGAAGATTTCCATGACCGATGTCAGTGTGGAAATCCTCGAAGACAAGACCATCCACGGGCATCCGGTTACGACGAGGGAAGATTTCCAAGACTACCTGGATATGGCGCTGGAAAACTATTTTTAGATCTGCGAACGGAAATTATTGTAGTTTGCGGTAAAGATATGTGAAATTTTACTAAAAATTGAAGGTTAGCATCAGCTTCATTTGTTTCCTTCGCAAGTAACCTCACGCCTTGTAGTCAGTCTGTTTCGTGCTGCATTCGAATTGAGGTCGCACGGGCTGCGAAGTGCGTAAAGGTTTTGACCTGACGATTGTACTGACGGGTATCTACTGTACGCAGTACTGAATAAATTACAACTATACAGAAGAAGAAAAAACTCACGAGTGATATATTTTCTTCTTCTTAAAAGCAGTGTTAATAATCAATTCCATGCTTCACGGACTATTGTCAATTCCGTCCAAATTTACACTTTATTGCCTACTGGTCGAACCGCCACAGGCTGATCAGATTGGTCAAAATAGCAGCTAAGCAAATTCGCAACAGCAAGTTTCCTTGCGAAGTAGAACTCGCCAATTGTTGGATTGCTCACCCACTAATAGGGAACGTGAGCTGGGTTTAGACCGTCGTGAGACAGGTCCGTTTTACCCTACCACTCGCACTTTTGCAGCGACGTCTTGCCTGGCGGAGGTTTGCAGTATTATACAAGGGTGGTACAGCGTCTTACCTGGTGGAGATGTGAAGTATTACACATATCAATTTCATTATGCTAATGTTATTGTTTGCAATGCTGGACATAAAGAGCCTAGTCATAACTCTTTCGTATCAATGGAGGAAGCAGTAACAAGCCGGCATGCCCATCCCAACACTGTATTTCATTGCCTCTACGGATTTAATTGCCTCGGATATTCGCGTAAGGACCTTGCTCGAAGTTATCACAATCGGCAAAGACGATTGGGAACTGGATCAACGTCTACGAGAAAACCTGGACCTACCAGCGGGATGAAGCAAGTTCAACGCGAGCATTTACAAAGGCACATCGAAAGTGGCTATGTGAGTTCTACACATATGCCGCTGTTAGCCTATTTAGATGAGGCCCAGGAATCTTTCCTCAAGGCTCATTACATGAGCATTACAAGGACATATGTGTGGAGAATACTGCTCGGTTGTGGATTTACTCGCAAGGTGCTTGAACGAAGAGCGATGCATGTTAAAGAGAAAGACGTTTTTTTGCTTTGTGAAAGAGCTCAGCTCTGTCGACTAGTGCCATTGAAATCTTTCATTTGATAACCGTGGAATGATCCGCAAGCAACTTTTTTCACTTAGAGGACACAAGATTGATTGCAATTCGTGGTGATTTTCAACTTAAGTCACGCGTTTCAGTCCTGTCGTTTCTGGGAGCTGATGGAATCATTGACGATTATAACACTGACGGAGCATTCGACCGTGTCAAGTTCTTCACGTGCTGCAGAAGTTTTGCCTATTCAAGTCTTGGAAAGGTTCGCCAGTACCCTGGCACCAATCCGGTATGGATTTTGGATGGCGCCTCGATTCACCGAGACCCAGAAGTAATTCACTTACTCCGGAGTATCGAAGTGATTCCTATTTTACTGCCTACCTACCGTCCATTCTTCTTGTTGAGGCAAGTGGTAGCGATCTACTTCCGTTTGTGATTGAAACGTTAACACGTTTCGAAAAGTTTAAAATGGCGAACGTCTTTCGGCACTGCGGCTTGATAGCAGGGTCATTTCGATCCGACTGGCCCCTTGTCAAAAGAAAATCGACACGACGCGAGACAGGAGAGCTTGGATGTTCAAGGTATTGATGACAATAACCATTTAGAATGTTTTTCGTGGCAAACTATTCGATTTGAAAGCTAATACAATGACTTACTGAAGCAGTACTCTTGGTGTTCAATGTCCTCCATGTTCTCTATTGAGACTAGCGGATCAATCGCAGCCGACATAGGTCGTAGAGGAATATTGGCGCGGATACCTTGATAGCGTCAAACGTGGCTCCATTTGCAGCAAAAACATCTAGTATCTTGCCTGATGAATCACGCATCCCAACAGTGTCTTTGACGACGCCTTGTACCACTAGTTGTAGGCGGTGTTGCTCTGAATATCTGGCGATGTGCTTAGTGATACGCGAGCTCGGTGACTAGCTAGATATGCTGAGGGTAAAAACGACTGAGGAGGCGTTCGCTCCCGCGATGGGCACGGCGAAACACGCAAGGCTGCCAACGTCGAAGGTTGCGTCTCTCGCGCGGACGTTGGGCGGCGTCCTGG
Organism: Phytophthora betacei; assembly: GCA_011320135.1. Classification (NCBI taxonomy): domain Eukaryota; phylum Oomycota; class Peronosporomycetes; order Peronosporales; family Peronosporaceae; genus Phytophthora; species Phytophthora betacei. The sequence continues at coordinate 423,821 of JAANHX010000276.1, forward strand.
CACACAAGGTTCAGTACTTCTGCCTTATTGTGCATCCGTCGGTGCTTGTCCTGGAGTCCCAGGTCTTGCGGCTTCATCGGCCAAGCTAACACTGTCCCCAGTCAGGCTTGACTGTCAACGCAGCAGCGGCTAAGGGAACTCTCCCAGCGCACTGTACACCAACCAGACGGGCGACTTCGACTAGAATACTGCGAGCTTGAGGCAGGTGAGCACTGCAGCCTTTGAGAGCTTCGTGGGTCGTGCACTCGGTCGTAGCTAGCGGCTCAGTGAGAGCCGTGAACGTGGCCTCAGTGAGCGATTGCGGGGCTGGAACGCAAGTCAGCTCGAATCACCTCTGTTCAAATGTATATATATATGACGACAGTGAGTTTTACGCGATTCGGCGTGCGATTGGTTTAAAGAGCCACGTGCGGAAATTTTGAGTAGAACACACAATAATAATAAATGATTCCGTCAATATAATACCTTATAGTACATTTACCCGATTATGTATACGATATTGCATCAGTTTAATAAAAGTAGATAAATATTTTTTTTTAATTAAGTGTCGTATTATGATAAAAGTGCCTTCAGGCCACAATCGTCTCAGAATAGAATTGTCCGTCAAAGAGGATGACGTCATTATCGGTATTCTCTATCGAATACACCGCTGCTGACTTTCGTTCAGGCCGAACGGCTGTTCTCAAGTTTGATCTTTAAACTGTGGTGTTGCGTATGAAATGAGTAAAACTAGCTGCTATATAAAATTAACCAATACGCACTAATACCCACCAATACAGACAAGACAATCCGACGCCATCACTGAAACAAAGGTGCAGGAGTTATACGTAATCAACGATCTAATTTCGACTTCATAAAGGTGAAAAGTTGGTTGCTGAAATATATTTAATTTGATGCAATGGTAATTGATGAATTGCAAAGTTGGTACCTTGTGGACGTTAGATATAACTATGTGATTGCTCTGTAATGCTACCAGGTTGAAGTAGCTTGAAAAGGTAAAGGTAGAGTCCTGGCAGCTTTAACAGCGAACTATCCGCTATGTAAATGAATTTTAAATATGCTTCAATATAGAAAGATTGCGTCAAGTCATGTTATTACAGCTATTAATTTAAACAGGTGTGTGTTTTAGTACTGCAAAATGCTGGCACCAATATTATATAGTATCGTAGATGAAAAGAAAAAAAAACATCGGTATTTTCGTTGAATATTGGGGGAAGATGACAAGCAAATTTAGGTTGTTGACATGACGGTTGATCTGAGGACAGCACATTCCGCAATGACACTTATCGAGTGAGGCTACAAAATGAGAGCTGTAGCCAGATTTAACGCCAAAATCTGAATGTTGCAGCTTCTATCGGTGCAACAACCTCGTCACAACACGTCAAGCACAAAGTAAATAGACTCAACCATGAGGTGGTACACCTCGATAGTCCCTGTGCACAATAAAATAGCAGTAAAAATGCTGATAAGTACAAGGCGATGAGCTGTGAGTTAATAATTAAGCGTTTGGTCCTATAGCAAGATATTGTCTTAAAGACCCTTTTACATTATGGCGTGTCCTTGTCATTAGCTATATTTTTACTTTGGATATATATATTGCGCTTAATCTTCTAACAATTGTATTTCGGTCCGAGAGTGGGCGCCTCCTTCACAGAGGACTAAAGGGCTACGCAGATGCCAGTTTCACTGTGGGGAGAGGCCTTCCTACATGCTATTAAGACGATGGAAAAGATGCCGACGCAGGCGCTGATGGACAAGCTGTTCCCGTACAAAGCGCTTTACGGAGAGCGACCAGAGCTTAGCGTGCTGCGCACGTGGGGATGCTTGATGCACGCTCACATTACCGAAGACTCTTGTCAAAGGAAGGAAAAGTTCACTTCATGGACGCAAATGTGCTTACTACTTAAATATCGCGAGAAGGCCAACGGCTACAAGCTGCTGAACCTACGCACAGAATCAGTGACGACGTGTCGAGATGGGAACATGAAGGCGCATGATAAGAAATTGTGCACAGCGTGTACACTGAGCAACTTCTAATGAACGCTTACAGCTACGGAGACTACGACTTACCTGTGGAGATCCCGATCGTGCCGATCCGGACAACGATGTCTACGTATCTGTAGTTGTCTGCAGAACTTGCTGCGAAGAGAGCAGCGTAGAAAAAAGCTCTCCGTTGCTGGTGAAATCCAAGGCCAAGTCGAAGAACTTGAAGTTGAGGCAGCGACTCAGAGTGGTGACCCAGTCCGGACAGGCGAAAACGCAGAGAAGACTGCCGAGGCAGCAGCTTTAGTGGTAGATTCCAAGCGAAGATAAAACACAAAGAAAATGAAAAAGCAGCGTGGAGATCGAATAGGAGCCTCGAAGGCCAAGGCCGGTCAACGTGACGCTTTCGACGATGATACTTGGAAGCCACACAAGGAGCAGCAGTCGTCGCCGAACGACAGCAGCATCGTTGCATCGTGATCGAAGTGGAAGTGACAACAATCCACCCGCCTCAAGGCCTACGTAGTGACAAGCGTGACGATGCAGCTCGCCGAGGATGTGCAGATTCCTATGAGTTACAAACGTGCGTCAAGGTCTAAGATGCGGAAGGAGTTGAAAGGTCGAGATGGGCTCACAGCAGCAGCACGGAACTTGAGTGCTTGTGACACACACAGAAGACAAGGGCAAGCGTGTCATCTAAAAGTGGGTTTATGCATTGAAGAGGGACTCAGCCGACAGGATCAAGCGATACAAAGCTAGGTTGGTTAGCAGAGGATTTTTACAGCGCCTGAGCATCGCCTTCAGTGACACCTACGCGTCTGTAATCATGCTCGAGACGATCCGATGCGTGGTCGTACTCGCGTTACAACGTAGATGGGCTGTTCTACAATTTGACGTCAAGACTGCATTCTTGTACGATGATCTCGACGAAGAGGTCTATATGGAGCAGCCTCCGGGTTTTGAAGAAGGCTCTACGCGCTACGTATGCAAACGGAAGAAAGATTTGTATGGGCTAAAGCAAGCACCGCGCGTTTGGAAAAAGACATCGCACAAGTTTCTGATGAAGATCGAATTCGAGCGCCTCGAATCTGACTACGGCCTCTACGCCTGAAAAATGGCTAGGATATGATTGTATCACAGGTATTAAGTGGCTGATCGTTCACTATGCGCTGTAGATTGAGAGACGAAGCGTCCTCGGACTGCGTCTGTTTGCTTGGCGATGCATTCCTGTGGTACCAAGTCATTTATAGTTTCAGCTGCAGCATCAAGAGCTATTAATATCGTGCAGATACATGTAATTGTTGATGCAGAAGACCTTGCGCTATTATAATGAGCGTTGTGATTGACGGCGGGCTGCACAGTTCCATCACAAGAGGCGACTGCAGCAACATAAGCGTCGATGGTGGAAAATGTCGTGCAAGTACTGGTACCCCCCCCCCCCCTGCTTACGCACCGAGTCGAGTTTCAGCAACTGCATCCACCACGTCAACGCGCTCGCTTGCCGTTCCCTCGTTGTTTTACTTTCCACAGGAGTATCTTGGCATTGATGTCGATGAGGACGAATAATTCAAAGGTATTGATACCCTTCGATACACGGGCGTTTCGCAAAACGGTGATCACCCAGGAAATGCGTTCACCAAAAAAAAAAATTTCGAGTGGTGTTAGAACTTAGCGTGAATTAGCACCCGTGGATGTTGTTCAGATGTAGAAGGACATGTACGAATGTTGATAATTATTAGTAGGGGGAGTCAAATTTAAGTTGGTCATTACTAGCCGAGCGCCGCCGCTTCGCGACGGGGAGCATGGATGTCGCTCCTTGTGCTATGCCTCTGGGCGGGCCCTTCGGACCCGCAAGGCTGTAGAAAGTGGACGCGCTCGGCAGATTTTTGTTCAATAGGAGCCGCCTTTGGCAGCCAGTAGATAATTTAGAGTAATTTTGTCCAATGATTTGAGTGAAAAGCGCGACATCACGACAATTTAAGCGTGACGGACAGACATGCTGCTGCAAAAATGTAGTTGTTTATAAAAGACCAGCGCTCTGGGCGCCCGCTCCGCGGACGCTAGGGCATGGTTGGTTAATGTAGAGAGGACTGACCACATCTGCTGTGCTGTGGGCTTAGACATTTTTACTTAAAGCAAAGCTACATAACATAATATGTTATGTAGCTATGCTTTAAGAAAAAAATAAATGGCGTACATATTATGTATGCCGTGTTACTAATTTTTCGCTCTTAAAAGAACACAAGTACACATGTTCACATGTTCTGCCTCACTAATCGCCTCTCAGCCTATCTCTTGTAATTCTTGAAGTCACTTTTGACAGCATCACATCAGATAAATATGCGTTATCTGGTTGTTACAGATAGCTACCCGTGTGATAGATCTAGCTCCGATAAATATTACTGATCATCATTTTTTAGACATTACTGTTAATTATTGCGAAGAGGAAATCTTTTGTGTATCACTAGGGTTTGAAGTGGTCTGCGAGATGAACACCATCTTGCCCCGGGAACCTTTATCTTTTAAATCTCAGCTGAACGCTTCTCTCCTGAAATCACTCCACTCGGTGCGCTTCATTGCAAGGTCACCCTCTTGTATTCAGTAGGAGGATCTTTATTATTGGTGCGTCAAACCTCAACATAAATCGGCGAGATTCATGATAAGCTTAGCGACAGTAAACGCGCATACCAATGCATATTGGGATCCCACGCCATCGGGTGAATGGAATGACAGGTACTACTTTGTCTAGCCGAGAGGTTTTCGTTACCGTATTGTTGGTTGCGACGGTCAGCTAGAGCAAGTTTTGTCCATCTCCACATGGATAGTATGGTTTAGAGCCGCTAGTATCTGCCGAGGGTCACCAAAATTACCAATTTCGCTTCTCCAAATGGCTTGCCAAACTTATCATAATATCATGAACTATGGTAGAGTAATCTCCGCTCAAACACCTCGCCATCTAGAGGCCGTTAGGTTTTTTGTCGCAGTTCAATCGATATTTAGCGATATTAAACCATTTTTTAAGGGCAGGTAGACCAGACAATTACCAACAGCTGGACGCGTTCTTGTACGCAGAGATGCGCTAGAAGCACTACGAATGGGAGCGAGGTTTAATGTATGAAACCAGAGCGTTAGTGCAAACCAACGATTCTTATTGACCAATCAGCGACTGAGTAAAAAAATAAGCCAATAATTACGAATAAAATAGCTGAAATTAAGATTATAAGATTAAATTAAGCATACAGCCGCATCGGCCACCGGCATAGGCATTCGCCGATTGACTGCAACATTCGTTAAAACGCGCGGGAGTTGCCATCACCGCTAAAGGGACCGAGTTATTGACACACTCTTAGTAACAAGTGTACCTTTAGGTCGATTAGCAGAGCTACGAAGGCCTGCAACCTTTTTAACTATAGGCCAGATTCCAATCTTACCATCGAAGTACTGCTTTTTGTGGAAATCGTATCGATGCCGCGCAACTGCAGCCAAAAAACATGAATTTACCGATGTACCTTTTGTTCTGACACGACCGAAATGGAAGTTGCTCACTTGGTAATACTTCGTGGTACCTTTATAAAGGTTAAACCACTTTTCATTGACATACACGGTGTCATACTGTACATGTGATGCATTCTTTACGTCCTGGCACCTTAACATCTGAAAACACAATACGTTTTTTTAGTTGAGAAAACAGAAATAAAAATTAAAAAAAATACATGTCACTTAACCTAGCGGCAAGTCAACGTGACTTAACACCCATTGAAGACGTTTGATCTTGTGGTTATCCGCTAGTGTAGGCTTTACACGAGAAGAAGCGCGGTGTAGTGTTCCGTCGGCAAGGTGGCGCTGGCGTGTACTTCTTGGTATTCCGGTTGTAGCGGCGAGCGGTCGCTGAGTTTGACGCTGTATTTCGAAAAGTGTCTGAGTGCGTATAAGCCTCCGCCAACCATGAAATTAGTGGTCTGTACCCAGCCATATAATTAGAATAATTTAAGCCAATGGGATGGTAGTATTCGTTTAGGTGCGATTTATAAATAGCCCTAATCGTCATATTGGAGTGGGCCAGAGGTATACCTTATAGCTCTTTGCAGTATTTGGACCACACCAGCGAGATGTCATTTCACGAATTGGGTGGCCCACATCACACAGAGTCCCGTATCACGTGTTCGTGAGTTATCAGAGCAGCCGAGCAATGTCGCGCAACATCACATTTACACGGAGGCGACATGCGTGCAGCATACAGCGAGTTATACCGCCTACTACTGCATCAACAGCAGACAACCGGCAAAGAACGATCGAAGTGTTAAAGACTTCTGGTAACACGACCACCGCCACGTCAAAACAGAATCCATGGCGTGCAGCCAGCTATCTGCGGTCGCATCGATCGGGAGCAACTCAAAGTTGTGTATCTTGGCCACGACACCGCCCGCGCAGACAGAGTACGGCATTCCGTGCTCCGTACCCAGTCACGGTGTCAAAGGTGCATCACACGAATGTCGCACTGCAGCAAGTTGCTGCAGATTATCCACTCGATCGGCTATGTGAAGTGCGAGGCTTGCTACACATTTGCGGGGCCAAACGACACAGTACGCCGTTGAGGACGGCGCAGGTCTGACACTAACGCGAATCGACCACACGCGACACGAGGACAGCGATGTGCGAAGTTTGTTGCGTATGTGCGCGAAGTTTGTTGCGTATGTGCGCGATCATCCTCTTCCGAGAGCCCACACACTCCGCAGCAAGGACTCGCCAACAGACGTCGTACCTGCAGCAACGACAGCAATACCGGCCAAGTATCTCGTTGGAGAAGGTGCAACAACATCGCCTCCATCGATGTGGACAGCATGATGCGACCAGCCGGGTTTGCAAGGTGCCGCCGGCAGCTTGCTGGCACCTACGACGTGAAGTTGGTAGCTTGTCGATAACAGCGACGACTTGGAGTAAGAAGCATTGGTGCCGACAACACCAGCGACGTTAGTTTTAATGTTACACCATTGGGCCCAGCCACGCCGACGACTTGGTAGGGGCGGCATCGGCACTGAGCTTGAAAGTGACAGCATTATTGTTACTCCTGGCAACACCAACGACGTCGTGAAGCTGACACTGGCAGTATTGATGACGCGGGTTTGGTAGCGCTGACAGGCATAGCACGAGCAACATGGAAGTGACAGCATTGGTAACGGCAGCATCCACGGCTTGAGAGCGGCAGCACTAGTGCCGGTAAGCTGATAGAGCTAGAGCATTGGCAACGATGAGTTTGGCAGTACTGGCACCGACAACGTCGATCACTTTGGAGTGGCATTAGAGCTTGTGTCACGGATAACTTGGTACCGTTGGTACTAAATACGCCGACGAATTGGAAGCGGAAGCAATAACAGCATCACTAGGGGGCTTGTCGTAATGTTGCCGACAGCATCAACGTGTTCGCGCTTACACTTGAACCATGACCGTTCTAAGCTTGAGAGATAGTGCCATAAGGTGTACAAGTCAGCACAAGGCCACCAACCCATCATAAATGACAGGATCTAGTGTCGATCTTGAGCAGCTTGATGTTACTGCGGTCACTGTGGTCACTGCTGTACACGCAGCTGCAACCACGAGCAGCCATCAGTCACTCTTGCCTGCACATCGATACCATGGCTTGGAAGAATAGGTCGACGCATGAGCGCGCATTACTGTGGAGGCCCCCACAGCTTCCACTCCTTGAATGACTTTACGCTGAAGATCATGGTGCCAGACACTTAGGTGGCTTGATCGTTGGCGGCGTGTCTTGCACCCGGATATTTTGGCTAGACCAGCGATAGTCAACGTGACAGCCCAGGTGTACCCACGGAACATGGAGACCTGACAGCAGTCTAGTCAGCTGCCAGGTGATGTATCACTTGAGCAAGCGCGATCCGTGTTTTTTGGTTTCAGAAGCCAAGCAGCTTGGGTGTCGTGAAGCACAGCGTGTAGTACAGCGTGTAGCACACTTGAAGACAGACTTGGCTTGTCGGGGCGAGACGCTTGAGGACGAGCATGGTGGATGCCTTGCCGATGTTGAAGTCTCAAATTGTCGGTCGGCTAGTGTGTGTACTGTACACAACTCATCGATCGCACAGAAATAGGCGAGAGTACTGAGGTGTCAATCGCACATCAGCGAGGGCATGACTACTGGGATACCAATCTCAGCGGAGATCGGTAGTCGGGCAGTAGTGGCAGCATTTCGAGGTGCTTGCTGTCTCTGAGGCAGATTTGCGAATGAGGTCGAATGAGCAAACGGCGGGTAAAGGCGAATGGTCGGTGGCCACCCACTTATCCACCATTCTGCGACCACCCCATCCGGGTTTCGTGCTTATCCGGGACCGTCGTCGGCTTCGCGTTCACCGATCGTACTTACTTTGACGGATTCTCTCCAATGTCTTATCGAATGAAGCTTTAAGTTTCACTTTTCACAGTACAGTTTGACAGTAATGACTTGACATAGTAAAAAGCATCAATGCCACCATTATTTATTTGAAGAGATGAGGTCCAGCCGATCCCTCTTTTATCTTGGTGCTCCAATTCTACTCCATTTTTACTCGTTGCTGACCCGTGTACTTTTCATTTGTATACTCGTAAGAACCCGTCGCAGCGCAATCAACAAACCCGGCCCAAATTGAGCCCTCCGCCCCTGCATAAGTGATAAAGCCCAGCCCGGGAAAATGAGTGATGGAGTTATTGCGCTCCTCCCGCGCGTGCAATGTCTACCTTTAAAATTGTAGCTCAGTAAGCAGTCTTGTTGATAAATTCATTAACAACAAGCTAACTACACTCGGTCTGCTCTTCCTGGTCTTCACTTCGTCAATCACAGCGCCCACTTCAATAACGCAAGTTCTTCAACAGCAACAACGATCTGCACGTTGAGCAATAGTTCTGGATGTTGCAGTTGGAACTTTTAGCGACTCGGAACCACACGAATGCATCGCCACGCAAAAACAGACGCAGTCGCAGACGGCGGAAAGTGGAAATTTCAAGGCCATCGGCCACCTACAGCTTGCGCCGTGGCCGATTCACTGGGACTAGAAAAGGTGGCCGCTGAACACGGGCAGTCCCAAAAGTGGCTACAGTAGCATCCGAGAATTGGCCACAAGGAAAGACACAAACTGGTCGAATGCCACCCTCCACCAGCATACCAACAGCTCCCGTCAGATAAGTCAGTTCCTCTTCCTTTTATTTGCCTCAAAACAAGTCCACAGGGTATCATCGCACTACTTGATGTAGCAACGTTCAGTTAGGAGCGTCTCTCTCGACGGGTAGTAGCATACAGCCGCGAGTAAGGCGACGGTGGAAGGCGTGCTGGAGTCGAGAGCAAAGCAGTGCCAGACCCGTCGTCGGCACACAAGAACGACACGACATGTCGCCACTCTTTGAACTTGACTTCGCTAGAATGCTCCAGTCCCAGGCGGTCACGGCCACGCGGTGTGTAATACTGGATCCAGAACCACAGCAAGCCTCGGAAGTTCTCACACACGTATCCTTGCTTGCCGGACACGTCTTCGTGGTCGCGCAGGGCCTCCAGGATCGCTGGCAGTCGCTCCCGACGATGCTGGAACACGAGGATCACGATGGCGGTGTTCAAACAGCAAATGTTCTCGTGGTTGATGTCGTCCATCGTCACGATCGTCATGAGATCACGCAGCAGCCGCACCAGATTCACAGCCAGGAACTCGCTCATGCGGTCCATCTCGCAGTCGTCAGCCACGCCAAACGTCCCGCTCTCCGGCTGCTTTGCGAATTTCTCACAAGACAAAAGCATCGACCGGATGAACACATTCGAGTCCACCAAGTTTAAAATGACCACTTCTGTACGACCACGAGCACACAAGAGTGCGTCAGTTTAAATACCAGTTAAGAACCAATCAGTGGAACGAATCGAACGTACCCATGAAAGTCGCGAACTGGGTGTTGCTCAGAAGTCCATGGAACAGCTGCAGCGTCTCTCGGTTGCCCTTGGTCATCTCTCCAAGCAGATCAAAGGCCGACTGGAAGCTGCCCTGCGAACGGTACGCGCCTCCACTGAGAATCTCCGTTATCAGCGCCTTCAGCAGAGGTGTACGCGCAACGAAGAGCTGCTCACTCGGAGCCGCACGCCGCAAGAAGGCTTCCACACACGAGGCCAGCCAGAAGCGGTAGATCGAGTCCACTGGCTGCTCTATCAGCGCGTGGATGATCTTGGACAGCAGCCCCTTGTCCGCGTGGTCGAGGTTGATAGACGTCGAGCCGCCTTCATTCATCAGCTGGATCTCGTGCTCACTGAGCAGCAGCAACTTGCTGCTATTGTCGCTGTAGTCGCGGTCGCAAAAGTTGTGAATCAAGCGCAAGAACTGGATCTTCAACGACGCGTCCAGACTGCAGTCACAGCCAGGTCCGTGTAAGGGCTCGTGCGCCGGACTGGGCGTCACCGTGGCGTCCCACTGGAACTTGTCGAACATGAGGTTGAGCGTCGTGACCAGTCCCATCTCGGCCAGTCGCTCCTGGAAGTCGACCTTGCGTTTGCCGTTCAGCAGGGTGCAGAGCACAAAAAGCACCTCGACACGGTACGGAGCCAACACGATAGACTTCATAATAACCTGGGCTTCGGCATCTTCTCGCGCTCGCTGGTCTGGCGTGCGGTTCCGGAAGATCAAGTCTCGCAGGATAGCCGTCTCCACCGAGAACGGGGTCTGAGGTGGCTGTGCGGAAGAAGGCGCTGCGTCGGCGTCTTCTCCTGCTGCAGCGTTCGCAGCTGCTGCTCTCGCCTCATGATGTCTGTGCAGAATGGTAAGGTCTCCCGAAGATCCGAGCGCGGGGTGAGTGACGAGGCGATCGATCGTGTCCCAGTCACTGCGGTCGCTTGTGTGGTACAGCAGAGTCGCGAACTCAGCAGAGGTGGCCAGCTCGGAGGAGAAAGGCTCGTACACGGGGTTCAACGCGAAGTAAAAGTTCTGCACCTGCAAGACACGCAGCAGTCGCTGCAGGACCAGCGGCGAGTTGAAGATCAGCGCGTGGTTGCGGTCCACGATGTTGTCTGCACGCATCATGCGGTTGCGACGCAGTTTCAGCAGCTCCAGCGACTTGATCACCTCTGCCCAGGCAACAAAACGTTTAAAATTAATTGAATAAAGCGACAAAAGAAACACACGGTGCACGCACTGGCAGTCTCCAGCAGTCGGCGGTCTTCGGGCTCAAACACGACAAGTGCCAGCACTCGACAGAAGAACGCCAGCTGCCTGGATGATAGCGACTGCATGACCGTGTGGAAGTTGGCTGCAGTATACACTGAACGTCAGTTGTAGGTCCCAAGTATCCTCATAGATCTCCACGTACGGACGCGAGTGAGGTCGAACGCCTCGTTCCTGACGGCCAGAATCTCCTCCACGAGCCCGGACGCGTTGTCGAAGAACCGGACGTCGCCCATGAGCTGGAATAGATAAACCACCAGACCGTCTTTGTCGCAGAGCTGCACGGCCAGGTTTACCGAGAAGTAGCAGAGCTCTCTGAGAATCGCCATCGTGTCATTCAGTGCGTGTTTTCGTAGAGATGCGTCGGTGCCGCTCTTGGCCGGCGCGATAGTCACAGGTACAGGCGTCTCCCATAGTGAACGAATGTCACCCCGACGCTTTGGCTGTTTCTCAGCGTCTTCTAGACGGAGAACATGCAGCACACGCAGCAAACATTCGTCGCCACCCAGCCGTAAGAACGTCTCGCGCTCAGCCGCAACATAGCGACCAACATTCTCAATCAATGTCGGCCCAGCAGGTTCGTCCTCAGCGTGGACACCGTTGGGGTCCAGCAACCGCTGCACCAGCTCCTGTAGTAGCAAGCGCAGCTTACGTCGATCCTGTGAGACGCCATCCAGCAGCGCATAGATCTCTCGCAGCAGCACAACGAAGCTGTGACGGCGTCCGTGAAAAGTGGCGTGGTGCTCGTACTCGTGCGTATCTGCTGCGTCCAAAGTCGAAGCGAAGGGCGCCGGCAGATCTGTCACTGTACGGAAACTCTCAGGCCTCCATTGTGGCGTTTTTTGGGACGATGTGGAGCCCGTGACCTGCATGCGACTCAGCGTGCGGAATACGCGGCGACGGCGCTTAGCCTCCATCATTGCGGACTCGACAGTTCGCTTGACGTTTGTAAGGACCAATGCGGAATGGCATGCAATTCCAGAGGCTGCTCTATTCCAATTCAAAGGTTTCCTCAATAGTGACAATCACTATCCAAGATGGCAACTCCCGACCTGGAGCTGCAGGCGCCGCCGAGCGACGGCGTCTCGTGTCTGCGCTTCGGATCGCGCTCACAGCTGTTAGTTTCTTCTTGGGACGCAAAGCTGCGCGTGTATGATGGAGTACAGCTGCGTACGAGTGTGGAGCTACAGGCTCCTGTGCTGAGCTGTAGCTACGGCCAGAGCGACTCCGAGGCGTTTGCTGGTGGTTTAGATTGCGTTGTGAAGCAGATAGACCTCAACACGCGGCAGGTCACCACGCTAGGGACGCATGCAGCGGCTGTAAGACACGTTGGCTACTCTGTCGAGCTAGGTCTGGCAGTCAGCGGCGGCTGGGACGGCGCTGTCCACGTCTTCGATGTCCGCAATGGAGGCAACGCCCAAATCCACGAGGCCAAACTGCCAGGAAAAATCTTCGGCTTGGATATGCATCGTCACCTGCTAGCAGCCGTGACATCTGAGCGCCAAGTGGCCGTCTACGACCTCCGGAACTTCTCACAACCAGTCGTAAGCAAGGAGAGCCCGTTGAAGTATCAGATGCGCTGTGTCAGTGTGTTCCCCGACCTCACGGGATACGCGCTGGCGTCTGTCGAAGGTCGAGTGGCTTTGGAGTATCTAGAGGACGACCCTGCACACAAACGCAGCTATGCGTTCAAGTGCCACCGAGGCAAAGTGGACGACCAGACGCTCGTGTATCCTGTGAACAGCATCGCGTTCCATCCGACGTATGGGACGTTCGCTACGGGAGGTTGTGATGGCGTTGTGAACCTGTGGGACGGCGCTAATAAGAAGAGGATAACGCACTTGAGGCAGTACCCGACCAGCATCGCAGCGATGGACTTCAACCGCGACGGATCGATGCTGGCGATTGCGGCTTCGTACACGTACGAACAAGGCGAGAAAGAGTACGTGAAGTTGATGTGTGAGGTGGTAAGCTGCTGGATTTATTTATTACATTGATGATGTGTTGTGTGTAGCCACCCGAACGACGCGATCTTCCTTCACACTGTGCAAGACGCGGAGGTGCGACCCAAGAAGAAAACTGCGGCGTAGATGGTGAAAGGGTTCAAAGGCCAAAGTGAAGCATGAGAAGCGCAGTGTGGGTCGTCTGTCTTGCTACGCTTGGCACGAGTACGTTCCGAACAAATAGAGCTGCTGTGCTGAGACGATGGATAATTATTGTGCTGCTACACGTACTTTGGTTCTGAGGAATTTGGTCTGCAGGGGTAAGCCAAACACTTCGCGCGTTCGTCGAAAGCCACGACACGGTTGATTTTTACCCGTCTGCGTGTTTCCATAAGCTATAGAACGTTGGAGAGAGAGAGAGAGTCAGCATGACGGAGACTCAGTGCTACCGTCGTAACCACACTTGCTGATTGTGAGACCACAACCATCCAGTCTGCCCATAACTACCGGCACATTATGATTGACCCAGACACCGGACGAAGCTATTCTTCCGTTCCACCCATGGTGGTGGATTTTTGCACGATGATCCTCTACTAAGTATTCAAGCTTCTTGTTGTACGATGAGGTCACGCCGATTTGACTTGTTCATCCGCGAGGCTTCAGATCCAGCTTTTGTTAATGCTCGAGTACTACAAAGTAGCATGATAAAGTGTCTGTAGAATGGGCGCCACTTATGCAATTGCCTGCAGCCGTTGCTGCTGATAATGGGCGAGTTCTTTCAAGTCCATTCGGTGCTGATTATACCGAAAAAAACGGTAGTAGTAGTACCGGTACTACCGGGCCACCGGATGTAGGGGCATATTGAAACAAGTATTGTGCCTTTCCAAAGTTTTGGCCAATCTAAGCATTGCTTAAAGCAAGGGTGGGTAGGGCTAAAGGTGGGATTTGAGAGTTGAATTGCTAAGCCAGGCCACTAAATAAAATGATATTTGACCAATAACACTTTTGTTTTTGCCGACTATGATCCAATAGTACTTGATTGTGGAGGCCCCTTCGATTTGGTCTAAAGGGTACCTTTTAACAAATCAAGGGCTGAATGGCCAATATTTGCCGCCATTTACCCTTACGTAAGGTATACACAACAGATTGATTATAAATCAAATATGGGCTACTCATCAGACAAACGCTAGCGAGGCAAGAGCATATGAACAGGCTATTGCCTTTCTACAGCGGGCCAGATCAAATCATGTTTGTCGATGTAACTTCAAAGGATGGAAGGTATTGTACAATATCATTTTTGTGACTGCTACATCTTACCTTGTTAATTTGTTGTATGTTATCGCTATGGTTTAGGTCCTCCCTGTCAAATATGTCTTTGATTGACATCGTCTTTCTTCATCAAAGGGTTAGGCTAAATTTTAGTCGGATGCACTCGATCAGATAGGAGGTCTTCCGTAAGAGCCATCCTCCTACGTAGGACCATAAAACTGAGGGCGTTTTGGCAGAAAGACACAATACACCGCTCACGCTAATTAGTCATACCCAGACTAATTGTGGTGTACCGATCGAAGCACTATATACTGGGATTTCGGCTCTCCATTTTGTAAAATCTACCGGTCTAATTTTTAAACCGAGCATACTGGAACAAAGAGCTTGAAGAGATCTGCTCAAAACCGGTCTTTTTCTAAAGGTTTGATCATTTTTGTCGAATATCCCGAATTTGGGATGTCACTAAAGTGCAAATCTACGACTAATTGCGAGCTACGACTAATTAGCGTGAACGGTAAAGCGCTTTTATGAACCGGTAGTAGTAGTAGTGATATTAGTATACTATCGAAACTACTATTTACGCCTCCGTCGTCTTGCGTGAGTCCTGCTTCATCTTCAAGATCTCGCTCCTGCTGTGCCGAAGTAGAAGATGTCTTTCGGCGCGTCGGCAGTCTGTCCTGGTCCTGAGTGGACCCATTATTTTGCCTCCCGTTGAAAAAACTCTCTCTTGAAACGCCGACGAAGAAATTTTACCGAGGTGGATGCGCGCTAACAGAGCAATGGAGGAAAACTGAATTTCACCCTCATCGCGGGACCACTTCATCACGTCAATGTGCTTATACAAACCCAGTAGAGAGTAATGCATACCGTCTTGCGCGTCAATCGAAATGTCCTTCGACAATTCTTCGAACTTGAGACCGGGATTCTGGCGCTGGGCGATCTCCAGCCACTCCGGTTCTAAATCGAGCCATTCTCGCACGACAGCATCCGCTCTGGTATTGATCTCGGTCTCCTAGACCTCATCTCTCGTCTTGGTGGCTCGAATAGGTGCCCCTAGTAGCAGCTTGTCCGCGTCTTCCCAACCCGTTGACGCGGGCGAGGAAAAGGGTGATGAATCTTGGCTCAAGATGTTACTTTGGGACAACGATTGCTGTGACAGCGAGATTTCCCCCTATTTTTATATCCGAGCTAAAACCTTTCGGTGTTCTGCACGAAGGAAATCAACACCGTTTTTGTAAATGACCTTCTCCTCCTTGCGTAAAATGTTACCCACGGCAGCAATCTTCTTAGCACTATACTTTGTTCCAGGATCAAGCAGAACACACGCCATCGACTCTGTGGATACCTTGGATAAACGGGTCTGCAATTGCAGCAAAGTTCATCGCAAACACGTCCTACCAGCCTCCGAAAACCGATCACGAGTCCTCACAACACGGCGATGACTTGCCTAGTTTGCATCTTTGGCCCCGGGTGCTTCGATGGCCATGGTTTCAAACTTAAAGAACTTCAACTTGTTTTCCGCAAGTCGCCTGAATACGACCATGTATGAGGACACCAGGCTCTCACTCTGCGTCTCTACCAGCGCAAGGTTACATACAAAGTTCGTGGCGCCTCCATCTCGACAGCTAGCATCCAGTCCTTAGCGATAAGCGCTGCCCAGACGCTAGAGCTATCTTTTGTAGACTGAAAATATGCGTCGAAAGCGGAATAGCTGACCACTGATCTGCGAACAAATTTGCACGTATATGCGACTCGCACGTCTTGGTCAGTCATCGGCTCCAGTTCTGGATAGGAAAGTGCCTCCTGGATCTTCTTCAGAGCGACTCGCTATTTCGATGATTTAAAGTGGTTATTTAAATTGCGGAGCTTCCGAATTACATCGCCTCCTTCACTCAATGCACCTCCAGGAGTCACTGTAGTTACTATTTTGTCCCAAGAGCTGGTCTCCTCATTCCACACAGTGTTTGTCTGAATATTGTCCTTCAGTCCAATTCCATATCCAATACAGAGGTTCAAGAGCTGCATAGAGCAGTTTTCCTGCTCCGTGTCGATGTGATCCGCAACGTGCTTCGCTGAAGGAGTCGTGTCTGACATCGTAAAGCGAGTCATACATCGAATATCAAGATTGAACCTTGCCTTAAACGCGCTCTCAATGACCTTAGCAACCCCCGGAGCGATGTGACCATCGTTCTTGACACAAGCAAGTACAGCGATGAACCGGAATCGCCATAGACTATCAATAAAGGCTACGGACGCACCAACAATACTGTTCTTGCTGCAACTTGTCCAAATATCATGAATCAGATTGAGGAGCTTGAGTCGGCAAGCTTTCTCAAACTCTGCAGATAGTAGCACACTTAATAGATCACTAAATAGCTGGAACTGACCGTTCAGAAGACGATCGTGTCGATCACGTCCCAAAATTTGAAAGACAGGGCTCCCTGTCGCTGTGCGCATGACGTCATGGAAATCCGAGGATGCACACACGGTGTATGGCAGCCCTGCGAGATAAGAAACTTGGAAATCAAGACGTTCAGGGTCTTTGTACTCGCTCTGAAGAATCGCTTTGACGTCGTGCCCACTTCCTCCAACTCTGTATCCTCAAAAGTTATAGTGCCACCAGATAGAGTAGTAATCTCATGCTCAGGATCACGCGATAGGTCGAGGACAGCTTGTGTATCGGATTCAGCAGCCAATGCATCCTTTTTTTACTTCTCAGTCGCGGGCTGCTCCGCCAAAATCGCCGGGGGGTGGTTCGCATGCTTCAGCTTGATGTGGTCCTTCGCGTTACTAGCATGTTTCGTATTACGCAAAGCCTCTTCCCAGCTGTATCGGTTTGTTTTAGTCCGCGACTGAGCTGCCTGCAGACACAACAGACAGACATTCTGGTACTGTGTTGTCGACGACTTCCACGG
This sequence comes from Phytophthora betacei, assembly GCA_011320135.1. Classification (NCBI taxonomy): domain Eukaryota; phylum Oomycota; class Peronosporomycetes; order Peronosporales; family Peronosporaceae; genus Phytophthora; species Phytophthora betacei. The sequence goes on from JAANHX010000276.1 coordinate 441,110, forward strand.
GTTCCTCTTCCTGTAGGGGGCTTCCAGTGTGTGAATTAGATTCCACACATCGTCGGTAGTTCCTGTCCTTCTGGAATGTTTGACAGAAAGCGGTACACCAAGGTCTGACACTGGGGAAGCTGGTTCTGTCTCGGGAGCTACAGCAATCGCACCGGTGTTTTTTTTAATCCTCACCGGTTGAGTCTTCGTTGTGCCAGTCTTCAACGTTGATGAAGAAACAGTCTTGGTTTTACCAGTAGAAGTCGAGCTGCTAGTCACTCTGCGCCTCTTTACAGAGCGCTCAGCACCAACACCGACTTGGGGAATTGTCGACGGGACAAAATCGGAGTCAGATCCAGCCCAAATTTTGCTTAACTTCTCAGCCGAGAGACGTCACTTTCCAGCGGTCGAGGCTGCGGGAGGTAGCTCGACCGGCGGATGCACAACATGCACGCAGGACTGACTACAAAACCTGCAGATAAGTCATAGTTAATGCCCATCTGTTATTAAGCAAACATAGCTGATTGTAATACCTCTCGTTCAACGCCGAATCACAGCCTTCATAGACACCAATAGCACACAGGTGATGGATATGCTTACCACACACAGTGCACGGGTCCGTTTTAAGCTCGTCGCCTCCTGGAAACCCTTCACATAGCATCCCATTCTTAGCTGCGGAGTGGGTATTTTGAATCACTGGCTATTCTCTTAAGAAATGGCGATCTTTCCCGCTGCAACGAGAGCCACGACATTGGTTCTACTGAAAATAGTACTCTAAGATACTATAGTACTCACTTTTGAGAGTGATACTATTACAAAAGTGAATACCAGCTTATTGGTATTTAAATGACTACTTTGTAAATAGTAGTAATAGAAGTAGTACTCCAGAATCATATTTCTGAAACGACTGATCAGTAGTGGCTGAGATGGCTGAAGTGTTTATAATTTGTCGACGAGCGCCCCGTGGTGTTTTTTTTTTTTTTTTTTATAGAACATGGTTGTCACTTAGACAGTGGTGTTATTACCAGTCAAAAGAGCCCATGTGAACCCGTCAAATCCTGAAAGCCCCTTACACACACACAGCAATAGCTCCCACTGCCGAGCCATAAACTCGACGTGAACAGCCACGTCAAAGTGATAATTTTTTGTTGATGAATACAAGGACCGCTTTATTTTAGAGGCCGGGAATAGAGCTTTTTTTCGGGCGTAGTTCACTAAAAATATCATTGCACATGAGCAAAAATCTTGCAATCGCTTCTTCATCAGGTGCCACCTACGCTTGTCAATAATCGACACAGCGTTTGCTCCCGACCCGATGACTGCTCTAAATCAAGCGCAACAATGCATGAAAGGCTAGTAAATCTATAGTGCTTTTCCTTGTCATTGGATGTGACAACAACATGTTGCAGATCTGGATCGATTTACCGAGTCAATGGGATGGACTTTCAGGAATCTGGACGATGGAGGACTAAGTACGTCCCCAAGCACCAAACGAGAACGAATATCCGATATTCCTTCTCATCTTGGGATCTATGTGTCAAGTGCCGAGAACGATGCTTCTCGCACAGCATTCGGCAACGTCGTCAAGATCCCGAATGACTTTGTTCCACCAGCTATCACTACTTCCAACAGAAGAAAACACCCCAACTTATCCAATAACCCCACTCGAACTCACTGCATACGAGCTACAAGACGAAATGCATCATCCTCATCAGCGAACATACACCCTGTCGACTGTCAGTCTTCGCGTAATCAGCCGCCACCACTTCAATTCAGCAGGCGAGGCAAGCCATCAAAGGCGCATACAGAGCCAGTGGACTATGTCTACGACATCAACGTGAGGCGGAGACTCCGCGAACAAGTCGACGCTGACCGAAGAAACAACCTGCTAAAAGCCAAAGCTCGAGAAGCCACGCTTCGAGCTGAGAACAAGTGGGTCTTTGATAAACGCGACAGGACCCCGCCAAGACGGAAGCAAGCGTGGCAGCGTAGTGGTCCCATTCCACAAGTCTCTACGCACACCAGCAGCTCCTCCCGCGCAGGATCGGCTTCGACTTTGTCCAGTACCTGCCACTCCCAGATACATCGTGGCAGAGTTCCCTTCAGAGACGACACAGACGACGTCGAGATGTCCATCCAAGACTTTGAGCGACGACTACAAACGCAATGAAGTCTCCGTGTAGACTAAGTACTAATACGATCCTGTAGTAATAGATAAATCTTAGGAAAATGGACAAGTCACGTCGAAAATGAAGAGAAAACAGAGCAGAAAGAAATGGACAGATGGATACTGTAAGCAGCTTTAAGAGTTCCGAGGACGTTAGGACGATTAACCAGTGCGTAGCGGTGGCGCCACAAGGATGACAACATCTCCTCGGACGAAAAGCATCTCGATAGTGCGCTTGGACTGCTTGATAAGCTCCTCGTATGTCTCCGGGTCCAGCTCCTGTACCGTAATGGTCTCCTCCACGTCGCTCAGCACCATGTTCAGGTGCTGGTCGTAAGCCTGCAGCACGCCACGCAGCTCGCGGTCTCCGCGGCACTTGACGTAGATGCGCTCGGCCACGCTCAGCTTGATCAGGTCCAGCGGCTCATCGATCGACGCCATGGCAGCAAAAATGGATCTATTAGAGGGATATTTCGTGTTCTATTAACGAAATTTGATATTCAACCAATAAAATAGATTCATCAAAATTTGCAACCAATGAAACGAGATGACGTCTTTTGGGTCGCTTTTAGGTCAACCATTGGCAGTCAAGCAATAAGCCCATCTGATGCGGGGCGAAAACGCGGGCGTGCTGGACGCCTTCAGCGATATGAGCGAGTCGTCGGATAGCGACGAGGAGCTACTGCACGTAATGGACCCATCGGACCCGCGAGCGCACCGCTCGGCACCGTCTTTCGTACAGCCAACGCGCGTGAAGGAAACCAAGACATCACGGAATCAGACAGCGTCGCGCTGGGATTCAGACGACGATGTGGGCGAACCAGTTAGCGTTAACTCGAACATTGAGAATCAGAAGACTCCGACACCTATCGTAATCGACGATGATGACGCCGAGGAAGCCCCAAAGCCCAGAGTTGGCGTCACGCTGTCCAAATGGGCACAAGCGCGCTTCCTGGTGCCTGCCAGTCAGCGCAAGATCCCGGTGTTCGAGGAGCCGCCACTAGAGCCACTAAACGACTTCATTCTGAGCGACTTTAGCTCGCGACACCGCAGCAACGCGGGCGACGTGGAAGTGGAGAAGGAGATTACGGAGGAGGTGCAGCAACAGAACGAGAGCAATAAAATGCAGGTCGGCGCGCCTCTGTTCGACGCCAAGTCGAACAATAAGAAGGAAGAGGATGAAAATCAAGACGAGGCTGATACCAAGGAGAAGAAGAGCAAGAAGAAGAAGAGGAACGAGGACGGACGCAAACGTAAGGAGAGCAGATACTTCGTCACTGACCTGGCCACCAAGTGCTTCCACTGCGGTGAGGTGGGCCACATGGCCACCGTCTGTATGAACGACAAGCTGCAGCTTCCATGCTACTACTGCGCACTACGAGGACACCAGGCGTGGGAATGTCCCAATCTGCCGTGTGGCAACTGCCGTCAACTGGGACATCAAGAGAGGGTGCGTCTAATATGGCATTAAACGGAGTGATAACTGCAATACTGACACTGTATGTGATGTGGATGACAGGACTGCGATAACCGAAGACTGAGTATCGACCCTTGTGGCGTGTGTGGCCGTCCTGGACACATTGACGTCGACTGCGACAACGTCGAAGAACCAGCACAAGTGACGTGTATGGTGTGTACGGAAGTGGGTCATCTGCACTGTGTGCCGATCCCTCCTCCAGCCGATAGAAGTGTGTACTGTCCGAACTGTGGAGAGAACCACACACTCGACCGATGCGACACGTACTTGGAGCCTACTGTGACCAACTTTGCCACTCGAACGGCTAGTGGACGCACCGTTCAGACGTGCTTTGTGTGTAACGAGGCTGGTCACATTGCGGCCGAATGTCCGGTGCGGTCGAATGGCTATACGAGAGGTGGAGGCAGCTGCTTTAAGTGTGGGAAACCTGGCCACTTTGCGGCTGATTGCTACGACTCGGGGAACAACGGACGGCGCGTCACTGGGCGTAAACGAGGTCGCGACGTGGAGGACGAGTACCCGGACTACAATGGCTACTACGATGAGGATGAAGACTACTATTCCTACGACAGATCTTCCAAAGGAGGGAAGAAGAATCGCAACAGAGGAGGCTCATCACGGTCTAGGAACTCCGGGAAAGGCTACGCACGCTTGAACGAAGCCTTGCCGACAAGACCGTACAGAAGCAACAATAGCTATGGCGAGCGCAGACGTAACAACTCACGCAGGTAGATACTGGAAGGCGTCGTTGACCACATTGTAGTGTTATATACACAGCTGCTGAAGATGACAAAGGGTGCGGCACGCTGCCAGGTCACAGCGTTTCGTCAGCATTTGTGCCTTGCGGAGTACAATGCACGTGTAACGATTTTTTCTCTTTCCCGTTGTTTTGCTCAAGAATCCCTGAAACAGATAAAATAAAGGGGAGATCGAGAGTTTGATGTATATCCGCTGCGAGGATAATGCAATGCAATACTAAGCGTATCTTGCAAAGTACGCAGAGACTATTGTTAAAACATTTGTTGTCCACACAAATGACCTCGGTCGGTTGCTCCATCAGTTGCAGTGGCAGTTCTTGGGCCACTGCAACCAGCAGATAAATAATTTTCATTACTGCACCCGAGATCAATATTTTGAGCTTTGTACCTGTACTGTAATTATCACACCCCGAAATTGACGTTTAAATGACTGTGAGTAGAGCTGCACATTTAACCTCGACATGATTTTTAAAATAAATGCACATTAGATTAAATGCGATAAATATCACGCTAAGATAATTAGCAAGAGCGGGGTATCTATGAGCCTGGCTAGTGTGCGCACACTACTTCGTAGTGTTGCATCGAGTCGCTATTAAAAAGCTCCAACCCCGCATATATACTATTAATAATAATACATGCACGTAGAAATACAATGTACAAGACTGTAGCAAACGTATTTAAGAGATGCGATACGGTGGTTTTTGAAATATCATCTTCTAAGAACAGTTTAGTGCGCGAGCACATTTATATTTTGAGCACATTTAACTGCCTGTTGTGCTGTCGAACTTATAATAAATGTTCAGTAATGACTCCCAAGAGTAGATGACCTTGATTGCGGATCTATGAATCATAGTATGATCCCTTTTACAGAACTCTACCTGGTTGTGCAGGAACATGAGCTTCATGTACCGGTAGCCGTACCGGTGGAGTCCATCATTTACACTGTCGTCAAATTGCACGTTAGATCGAATGAGCCCAGGTTTACAATTCATGTACGGTAAGCGCTCGTGTGCGAAGCGTGTCAAGCCTGTGCAGGCAAAACACTTGGATACCGTCTTGTATTAGACATGTACGCCCCTTTTTAAAGGGATAGCTCTTCGTGCCACATTTGCCGAGGCTATTTTAACAGAAACATATAAATTGATAAAACTGATTTCAATGAAATTGTCGAGGTCGGACCTTGTCGGTCGAAGCACCTGCAAGCAAAAAGAAGATCGCTCGAAGCTCCACCGCGTAGCATTTGAAATGCTGCATTTCGCCTACAGCCGATTTTCACACTTGGTCTATGTGCAATTAGACAATCTTTAGGAAACAATTGTCAGATCTTGCACCTTAGCTTCAGCTTGTCGCAACATTAAGCTTTTTAAAGCAACCTAAACGGTTTAATTGCAACTCAAGACTTTTGCTTCAGTTCCTCACCAGCCAGGGATGCAGATTGGCAAGGCTCTTGCCTCCTGTTCACCAGCCCATGATCAATCCTATGCTTTGATCGGTGCCGAATCTCCCGTGTTTCCCCTGTTTTGTATCGACCATTCTCCAATTGGACGCGTGCTGGGAACCAAGTTTAGTTTGTGTGTGCATTCCGCTCAACCACACTTCTAGAACAGCTCTACAGGAACCCTCGACAGTAGAATATGCAGCTCGTCAAGACACTTTTCGTCGCCGCCGCGTTCTGCGTGGCTATGGTTAACGCCGGCAACGCTCATCAGCAGGAGCAGGAGCAGGAGCAGGAGGAGCAGAACGGCAACCAGTACGGCGTCGACAGTGACTCGGACTCGAAATCTGGTTCCAGTACGCCCTCGCCCGTTCAGAAGGGCTTCGACGTACACCAGGTTAAATTCACGACTGGTGACCCCGAGGAAGAGAAGGGCGAGGAGTCCTCGACGGACTACACGCTACTCTACGTGTCTCTCGGCGCCTGCGCCTGCATCGGTGTGTTGGGCGCTGTGTACATGAAGCGAAGGAAGGAGGACGACAAACTGCCCGGCGAGATCTTCACTATCGACGATAAGAACTCGGTGCTGTAAGCGTGTTGGGGCCTCGATGTACAACCATGCGCAGAGGCCATGTCTTATTACGTTGGTAGCATTAATTGACAATTTGAAAGTGTGTGTGAACGAAACACGACTTTGGTATTGTACGCCGCGATAGGTAGCGTTGCGAGTGGGCTGGGTGGATGTTCGTAAGTTAGAAGCTCGTTGCTATATCGAAAATGTTAGTGATGTTACTAAAGAGTACTAGTAATTGACAACACTTATTAAACTGTACTACATGTACTACAGTACATGTAGTAGATTCTTGGCCTGAATGTCGGCCTTTCGGCCCCTTCAACGTGGGATTTCAAAAGGACGAACGACGCTTACTTATGTCAGCTTCAAAATAATGATAGATGATGAGCAAAACACTGTTCCCACTTCACGCCCAGTAACCAAATATCATTTAATATTTTTAGTTGTAGCAGTACTATTTTTGATTTTTTTGGAACAATTGAAACACATTTTTTTTTAAAAGTTAGCATATTATTTTAATTTTAACTCGGAGATTTGAAAAATATTAGATGCTAGATAATATTTTATCAAAATTCCCACTGAAGTAGCGCTTCCATTGACGAAATGAAAACATAGATTTCGCATAAATACTTATGCTTTGTAAAGATACCTTAACCCTACTGACGCCCCTGTACAAACTGCAAATCTCAGGAAACGGAAGCTGCTTCCGACTTACTTGCTTTTTGTATTAGTCTCTGTCTGAAGTAACTTCCGCGTCCAGAAACAACAAAATATGCAACTCTCGATTGCATGTCCAATCGGAGCACTTCTATTTGTTTTTGCGAGCACAGAAAATGTGAAAAAAAATATTGGATGTACAAAAAGCTCGAAGGTGAACAAAAATAAGTTGTAGAAGGCCTCGAGTGCGTAAAGGAATTGACAAGATCAAAAGTACTATGTGGTTTTGACGAGACTGAGAGTACTATGACAAGACTAAAAATACTACAACAAGACCAAAAATACTGATGAAAGAATGTATTACTTGCACTATAGGTGGGTATGTTTCGACTTAACCACCCGACGCTTCCTGTCCAGGCGAATGCACCGTGCTAGCGTATCGATTGTAAGAACATTCAGGCTAAACTCGGCGGTGTCTTTCAGCCAGTGCTTCGTGTAGTATGCATTATACTTTGCCAGTATAGAATCGGTCGCGTTTTGGGCATCTGAAGCTCCCATTTGAACAGCGAAATCTCTCACATCACTCCCAATCAGCTTGGCAACACTCAGCCGGCTAGCTAAAGCACCTCTCCGCTTTCTCTCCAAAGCCGTCCACTCATTAACAGGCTTAAATAGGTGGCGGGTGGCGTCAGCGTTCCAGTACATTTTGTACATATCCCTCCAGTTCTTTGCCGGCGGAAGAATTGATATCGGCTCTTTGCAGGATTCACCGACCGTATGTTCTTGTCTAGTGCTTGCAGTGCGGTGCTCAGTCGGCTGAATCATGGCCACAAGCATGTCGATCTTGTCTTCAATAGCTTTTATTGATTTCTCAACGGTTTTTAGTCTCGTTTCGATTGACGAGGGGGGCGACGGAACATGAGTCGCTTTGTTACGTTTGCGTCGAGAAAATGTAGTAGGGCACCCTACATGAGCTTCGCGATCAGGGGCTAAGCTGTCGACAAGTTGGGTGTCTTCATCAGTTGCTGCTTGATCTAAGAGATATCGCACCAGGGCTTCTGCTGACTCGTTTTGAGTCCACCCAGCCCACCACTTTACCATGCGAAGTGACCATCGTCGTTCAGGCGACGCGAACATAAATCTGTACTGGGCGCCAGCGCGGCGGAATGTGTGAGAAGTGAACCAGATATCTCGCCACTGTTGTCGAACGTAGCCCCGGGCAGCCACCCCATTGCGATTGAGATCTCGAACAGCACAGTTAAGCAATGTGATGAATGCCGGTTCGGACATCTTCTTACCCCATTCGACCCGTGTATTCTCGCAACCTGTATATGCAGCGTCTGTCTTGATAACACTCTTCGATATTTTCGATAGCGCAGAGAAAATGAAGTCGCCGTCGTCCCACTTGTGATCGGTTTTGTTTCAACGTACGTCAGCCATGTCGTCCGATGAGTAAGTACATCCAGCGGACTCGCTGTAATCCAGATAATGCATGTTGTAGCAGCGGCCTTCTGTCTTCCTTCCTTCAATTTTGTACACTTCATAGCCAATCGAAACTTCGGGGTCAGAGGTGCTCGGTCGCACAAGGCCCAATGTAACGTTCTTCCACTTGAGACTGAGCACTTCATTAATCCGGCACATACCGTAGAAAGCAAAAGCGGAGACAGCGAGGAACCACAAACGACTTGCCTCCGTGAACCCGGGGGCGCTCTCCAAGTGGGAGTGGAGTACTCGGAGCATATCCAACGAAATTGGTGTCGCTTGACGCTGCGTGAATTCACTGTTCTTGCGCTTCTTCAGTCCGCGCATAAACTGACGGACAAACGCATCCTTGGCTGGATTACCAAGTCCATACTTGCTACCTTGATCGTCTGTGAGTAACATCCACTTGTCGGGTCCTGCTGTGTCTTGACGTTCGTAACCTCCGTAGTAGTTTGCTACAGCTGCGCGAATCTTCTCTGCGGTTTGGTTGGAAACCGAAGCGGATGCAGAGACACTTTCCATGAAGGCGACTAGTAGAGAAGGTAGCTCGTGATGTCGCGTAAGCGCTGGATCGGGATACTCATTGGCGATACAAAACTCGCAGAACTTCCTGAAATATGATGCATACACATTCCTTGTGTCCTGTTTGATTACGTGTGTTGCTGTGTCGATACCGCCTTGTAACAGCTCTTGGAATGATGCGGGATGTCCTGCCATAAATACGATAGACACTGGCTGGGTATATGCTTGTCGTCCAGCCAAAATAACAATGAGCTGCAGAACCAATCATTTAAAGATTCGTACTTTTAGTCTTGTTTAGTATTTAGTGTCTTGTTTAGTACTTAGAGTCTAGTTTAGTACTTATAGTCTTGTTGTTAGGGGGTAAATCCGATTGGTTAAAATTAAAACAAAAATATCCCGTAATCTTCTTCACTATCCTTCTTCACTATCCGAATCAAAACCAAACACCTCCCGAAAGCGACGCTCGTCCGTCAGATCCCTCTCCTTTTCCTTCATCTTGTTCTCATATATCTCGTCTTTCTCGATAAAACCCGCCATATATATCCCTTCAAACTCAGCTAAACTTGCACAATTCTTGCCTTCTTTGAAGCTGTCAATTTCATCTTGAATTGGAGCTCTGAGAGCTGCGTTTTGGGCCTGTATCTCCTCACAACTGGTAAGCCACCGCTTGACGCGCTCGTTATACGTCGTTCGTAAATAAGCAATATATTTTTGAAGGCGGACCCTCTCTCCAAAAATAGTATGAGCGTCCGCATCGAGCATTTGTGCCTTGAACTGACCGAATACTTTGCATGTTTCTTGAAGCAAACTCTCAGCAGGCTCTCCTTGAAACTCTGGTGGCATTCAATGGCGCTTGTCAGGATGCAGAAGAAGGTAGGCCTTTCGAAACCACGCCTTTGACAGCAAGTCGATTTCGTCCTTCTAATAATAAAAGGCAGTCAGTGTGAGTGTTTAGCTGAAAGCTTACCGGAATATCGGTACCTGAGCAAAAATGTACTCAAACAGCGGTCCGTTTTGACTGAGCTTCTTAAGGGGGTGTTGTCTTAGCCCTTTCGGCTGTGGCTTGTCAGGGAGAGCGCTGTGCTCCACCTCTCTAAGCTCCTGTCGGAGCGCTGGCATAATTAGACACAAATAGTAAGTAGCACAACTGCGTATAAAATATAAGATACCCACGGTACCTTCGCGTTTCTGGAATAGTTGTGTAGCGCGGCGAGAGCGCTGCTCGGAGACGCGCTTGGCGCGGTGCTTAACCCACGACCTCTTGCGAATATCAACCCTGGATTCACGCGCTTTTATCCCCTTGCACTTCTTCGCGTGCTTTGAGAAGTTCGTGCGAGATATCGATCTCTCACACTTCACCCATTCTTTTGTTGTGGCGCTGCCGTACGGCACCTTTGTCATTTTGTTTTGGAGTATTTGCAGAAATTGCGTCCAGGCTGGCCATTGTTTTTTTAAATGTGATATTCGATGCTGATTGGCTAAAACTATTTTTGCATGGGTTGTTTTTGAGTTGCGTCAGTGAAAGAAGTACGTTTCTTGCCACCTTAAAAGAACTCTTTCGGTTAGGTTCTTTCGCACCAGTAGGCTTTAAGACTGACGAGTATTTGCTCTAGTATTTCACTGGGACACAGACAAAGGCGATCGAGATGGAGAACTGCAAACGGCTGCTGTTGTTTAATGTCGATAGAGCGAAATCAACGTATTTGCTCTTGTTCTCTACCGATAGCCTCGTCCACATCGTGCGTCTAATAACCCTGCAGCCTGTAACGCTAGATTAATGCGCTCAGCAGTGCCAACACACGACGCCAACCGTGCCGTCACTCCATCCAGTGTTGGCAACCGACGTAGAAACGAAATTTCGTTGAAAGCGTTCATACGCGTTGAAACGTTGATAAGAAGTTGGTAAAAATATTACCCCCGTCAGAACATTTTACGGACTTATTACGCGTTGTTTCGTAAGCATATTTGAAGATCCTATTTTAATCTGAGGGAACTTTGCAGCGTAGAATGTGGCTTGCTATTCGCCGCAGGATCACAGTCTCTAACTTCCTGGCTGTTCATACAATAGCTTTTGAACCAGTCTTACCTTCCGACTCTGGCCGATGCCTGCCCCAGCTTCCGAAGAACGTAGTCATTTCTTCAGGAGCCAAGTGCCCATTGTCCAGAAGGATGCTTTAGGAGAGCCCTTGGCCTTGACTGCAGGACTCTCAAAACGCACAGACGTCCTGGGACTGTGATCACCGTGATCACTAGCGAACGAGTGCACGCTGTCGTCGTCGTGCTCGCTGGGCACTGGAGTGTGTCCTCCCACGGAGCCCACAGGAGCATCGCGAGTGCCCCCGGACTCGGACTTGTCCTCACTGCCCGAATCGAGCTTACGTTCAGCGAACCGTGGGTTCAGCCGGCTGTCCGGAGAGACCGAAGGTGACGGACTGCGACGCTTGCTTGCACGCTTGCTCACAGCCGCGTCACCAGATGAGCCGATCACCTCCGAGGCCACCTTAGTTGCCTCATGAAATGGAGAGCTTTTGCCGCGAGGCTTAGTGCTTTGGCTTGCGCCTTTGCGGCAGCAGCCTTGGAGCGTGTTTTCACACCACTCTTCGCAGTGTCACGGGGCATGGTAAAGGTCGATGTGGAGACCGGGGAGTAGAGCGCTCAGAAGCTGCTCGAGGCTCTAACTGTAAAGTAAGCCTCCGCCGCGTTCGCGCAACCAAGTCGATGTATTTTGACTCTGAGAATGAAAGTTTGTGACGTACACTTCCTCATTCCGATTGGCCGGTAAACCAAGCCTAAGTGGGGAGGATGTAATGGGGTACGTGACCCCAAGTGTACCCTAGTTACATGAAGTGCGACACGTCACACTTTGGAATATCTGGTACATGGTACCAGGGTCGCCCGAGGCCAACCATTGGCTAATGACATAGCTTTACTAAAGGTGACTTATAGTTTGTATGTTTAACTCAATTTTAGCCTACCTTTAAATATTTTCAGCTTACAGCATACCTTAAATGGGTCACTTTGCTCCCTTAGACAAAAGGGACCTGTGAACTACTGTTCACTGAGAGTTTGCATACTCTAGGAAACCACCTTCCTCTAGCGCAAGGTGTTGTGTTACCACGTCACAGGCGCTCTTATTTATTAATAGATCCTACAGAACAGGTTGATAAACACAACCTATGCCTGCATCAAAGTAAGAGAAGGTGGGGCGGTATTTAAGCTAAATTGGTGTACTCGCAGTCGCAATAGATGACGATCCACATGGACTCGGCGGGATGAGTGACACAATAGACCTTTATTGAGGGTTGCTGGTCTTGGTACTGTGTACCAGTTGTACCCATTAACCGGTCAACCTGAACCGGTCCAATACGATCCCGCTGTGATTATGGTACGTTGTTTATGCCACCCATGATTGGACGAGTAGAATGATTGGACGAGTACAGAATGATTGGATGAGTAGAATGATTGGATGACCTAGGTAGTGAGGACAGTGTAAGCCCCGATAAATCAATCACTTTCGAATCTTCCTTCTTCCGCTCAAGTGCCTTCACTCCGGTCTCCGCACCAAGTGCAGAAGTCACTCCGTTCAGCCCCAAGCTCCATTCCAACACCTCTACACCGTTAACAGGTTATGAGCCCAAGCACCATGTCCTCTGCCCATGACGCCTCGACCAAGGTCACCATCGACAAGTTCAACGGTGACAACTACGCGACGTGGAGCCGCTACATGCGTGGCGTGTTTCTGACCAAGTCGGTATGGCACGTAGTGAACCGGGAAACGACGCCGAGCTTCACGGACATCCGGACCAAGGACGACTACGTCAAGGCGAGCAACATTGCGTTCGGACTGATGTTGCTCCACATGAACGCGGACTACCATCACGTGGTTGATGACTGCGAGGAAGCGTGGGGCGCGTGGACGCGCTTGAAGACGCTGTATGGTGGGTCGCAGAAGGCTGGTCGCATCTACCTGAAGCGCCAACTCTTCAGCATGGAGATGTCGGAAGGCGGCAATGTCTTGCATCATTGCAACGAGGTCCTCAACATCAGCGCCAAGCTCAGCAGCATCGGCGCCAAGATGGAGGACGAGGACGTGGCGATCTGCTTACTGCGAAGTCTCCCCAAGAGCTACGAGAACGTCGTGCTGAACTTGGAGATGAGCAATGCAGAGCTGCGGTCGCAAGACGTTGTGAAAGTGCTCACAAACGAGCACATCAAGCGACAAGGTGAGAAGACGGCGACGGTGAAGACTGAAAACGCGGCCAAGGCGTTCAACACCGACCGAGAGTCTCGCCAATGCACGTACTGCGGGAAATTGGGGCACATGATTGACAAGTGCTGGACCAAGCAGAAGGATGAGGGTCGAGGTGCTCGACGCGGCGGCAACGGCCGTGGACGCGGAGCTAACAACATCCAGTGGCGAAACGACGGCGACGACGACTACGACTACGATCGAGTAGCGTTCGCGGTTTCCCTGGAATGTGGAGTATCGACGAACAAGAATGTGTCTGGAATGTGGGCGGTCGACAGTGGTGCCACACACCACATCTGTAACGACAAGTCCAAGTTCGCCAATCTCATCGAGCGCAATGAAGGCGAACTTTCGGTGGCCGACGGGAACAAGGCGGCTATCAAGGGTGTGGGGACCATCGTGGAAAGAGTGGTCCTGCCCAACGGCACCGAGCGCGAGATCGAGATCAAGAACGCGCTCTATGTGCCTAACATGAGCAAGAATCTGCTTTCAGTACCGCAGATCAACAAGAACGGAAAGTTCCAGGTGGTGTTCGATGGCACTGAGATGCACATCTCACGCAAGGACTCGAATCAAGTGGTGGCATCGGCGGATCTCGTAGATGGACTCTACTGGCTTCGCACGCCTCTTCGATCAGCAAATGCGGCGACAACTGGAAGGACGGTCGACCTGCATGCGCGTATGGGTCACGCTCCAGTCGAGGTGCTTCGCAAGATGGTCGACAACAAGATGATCAAGGACGCGAAAGCACCTTCCAAGCCTAGCGGACCAAGTCTGTGTCGCGGCTGCCAGCAAGGCAAGATGGTCCAAAAACCATTCCCTACCAACCGTGACAAGCGTCGCTACGACACTTTCGAGTTGCTTCACTTCGACATTTGCGGACCCATGGAGAAGTCCTCGCTTGGTGGCAGCAAATATTTGCTACTGATCGTGGACGAAGCCAGCGGATGCATGAAGGGCTTCTGTCTGCGTGCCAAATCAGAAAGCGAAGACTGCATCAAGACGTACATCACGAAGGTGCAGAAGCAGTTTGGCAAGAAGGTCAAGTTCGTGCGACACGACGGAGCTCGTGAGTTTGCGACTAACTCGCTTAAAGATTTCTACGAAGACGAGGGCATCGAGGAACAAACCACGGTTCCGTACGCGCACCAGACCAACGGCACGGCAGAGCGGGCCATCCGCACCATCGTCACGATCGGCCGCAGCATGCTGCATCATGCCAAGCTAGACAAGTGTTTCTGGGGTGAAGCGGCGATGACGGCCATCTACGTGAAGAACCGCCTGCCGTCACCAAAGATCGAGTGCAAGACTCCGTTCGAAATTGTGTACAAGTCCGCGCCGAGTGTGAAACACATGCGCGTCTTCGGCTGTCGAGCTTTCATCTTAACTCCAAAGGAGAAACGGCTCAAGTGGGATCCAAAGGCTCGCGCCGGATTGTTCCTGGGCTACGAAGAAGTATCCAAGGCGTATCGACTTTATGACATCGAGGCGGGGCAGGTGGTTATCAGTCGCGATGTCAACTTCGATGAATCGACCTTTGGACTTTCAGAGCCAATTTCCGATGAAGACGTCGACGACCTGGACTTCGAATCTCTCGACATCGACAATGACGGTTCGCGTCAGACGGAGCACAGGCAGGCGGGAAAGCGCAAGAGCCGCCCGAGTGAAGATGAATCTGCCACAAGACCGCGAGCTACGCGTCATCGACCCGGACTGGAAGAAGCAAGTGCGCCGACCAATTCGTCTTCACGTCGAGCAGACGTAAACGAAGAAGAAAAAGCTGGAGATCAAGATGAAGAATCGACTCCCCCCGTGTTTTGGCGTGCAAGTGCCAACGCAGTCGAAGCTGCGGTGGACTTATCGGAGCCAGCGACTTTCCAAGAGGCGGTGAACGGCCCCGACCAAGTGCACTGGCGCAAAGCAATTCGTGCTGAGCTCAAGTCGATGCGACTTCGAGGAGTGTTCCGTGCTGCTAAGTTGCCGAACGGACAGCGCGCTATTGGTACCAAGTGGGTGTTCAAGATCAAGCGCAAAGCGGACGGATCGATCGAGAAGTACAAGGCACGCCTCGTGGCCAAGGGCTTCAAGCAAAAGTACGGCATCGACTACACTGAGACGTTCTCGCCGGTTGTCAAGTACGTGACGTTGCGCATGGTGATCGCTTTGGCCAAGTACTTTGGCTGGCCGCTAGACCAACTAGACGTGGTGACGGCATTCCTGTACGGCGTGATGAGGGAGATCGTGTTTTGCGTGGTTCCCGAAGGTGTCGAGCTCGACGGTGACTTCGACTGCCTGGAATTGGTGAAGGCCATTTACGGTCTAAAACAAGCTTCGCGCGTGTGGAACGAGACTTTCGACGAGTTCGTATGCTCTATCGGCTTTCAAGTTTCGGCCTTTGACCCGTGCCTCTACATCAAAGTTGTTGATGGCCACTGTGTACTCATACTGGTCTACGTCGACGATGTCCTGGTCACCGGAAGCTCACCCGAGCTGATCTCACGCACGAAGGACGACCTCAAGACACGCTTCGAAATGACTGACAGCGGCAAGTGTGTGTTCGTCCTTGGGATCGAACTGGTAGACGGTCCGGACGGCAGCGTGACGATGAGCCAGCGGCGTTATGTGGATGACATCCTGAAGCGCTTTGGTATGGACGAGTGCAAGGCTGTGGTGAGTCCGGTGGATATAAGCACTCGACTGGTTCCAAGCGACGCGGCGACCAAGGTACAAGCTCCGTTTCGCGAAGCTGTTGGTGCACTCATGCACCTGATGACCGCGACGCGTCCAGATATTGCGTACGCGGTGGGCTATGTGTCGCGCTTCATGGAGAATCCCCAAGAAGAACACTGGGTTGCGGTCAAGCGCATCTTTCGCTACCTGCAAGGCACCAAGACGCATGGAATCTGCTACAAGCCGGGTAGCAACATCGACTTTCGCGGATACTCTGACGCAGACTGGGCTGGTGACCTCGCGGACCGCAAGTCGACTTCCGGCTACACGTTCATGCTGATGGGTGCGCCAGTGAGCTGGGGCAGCAAGAAGCAGTCAAGTGTTTCGCTGTCTACGAGCGAAGCGGAGTACATCGCGCTAAGTCTGGCAATTCAAGAAGGCAAGTGGATTCATCGCCTACTGTGCGAGATCTTAGCAGCTGCCAATGAGACTGGACCCGACCTCAAGATCCAAGAAGACAACCAGTCGTGCATCAAGATGACAAAGAATCCTGTGAACCACGGCCGCGCCAAGCACATCGACATCAAGTACCACCACATCCGCGATGAAGTCAAGCGTGGTGAAGTCAAGCTCGAGTATTGCGAGACTTCTGTGATGCTGGCTGACATCATGACGAAGGCGCTCCCAGGGCCTCGTCACATGGACCTAGCAGCTACTCTCGGTATCCACGCGTGTTCGCATTGAGGGGGCGTATTGAGGGTTGCTGGTCTTGGTACTGTGTACCAGTTGTACCCATTAACCGGTCAACCTGAACCGGTCCAATACGATCCCGCTGTGATTATGGTACGTTGTTTATGCCACCCATGATTGGACGAGTAGAATGATTGGACGAGTACAGAATGATTGGATGAGTAGAATGATTGGATGACCTAGGTAGTGAGGACAGTGTAAGCCCCGATAAATCAATCACTTTCGAATCTTCCTTCTTCCGCTCAAGTGCCTTCACTCCGGTCTCCGCACCAAGTGCAGAAGTCACTCCGTTCAGCCCCAAGCTCCATTCCAACACCTCTACACCGTTAACAACCTTTTCTCGAGCTGACTTAAAAATTGGCATAACTAGGATATCCCAACAGGACCTATGCTAGACCCGCTGAAAATCTTGTCCGATGGCTAATTACATGACCTCCAAAGAAAATTCCTGTTCAACCTGCTGAGGTTTATCTACTTCGGAAGTGCAGCGGGGCTGCCGTAGCTTTAGCGTCAGAGGAAGACGTTCGACTCAAAGAGTCACTAAAAATAAGTTCCTTAGTACAAAGGAGCTTACAGCCCACGACCAGGGCTCAAAGTTAATACCTTAACTTTTATGCTTCAAAACCAGAAGTGTTTTTTTCTACTATTATTGCGGCCAAGCCGCCTAGGGGTAAATGTAAATGTTTAACTATCCAGCATAGTTAAACCAATTCAAATGCATAACGTGTGGCTTTCAGCCAACGTACTGATAGACCTTGTTAGCTCTCCAACTTATGTACTGAGAGTTTGTGTTACGCCGCAATACGTAATAGATTTTGTATGTACTGCCTGAAGTTAAGTTACGAGTAAATAAGCTGTTCCTATTGGCCGTAAACAGACTCCTATTGTGGACCAACCAAAGAAACGAGGCCACCTTGCCATCCATAAGGATAAGCCGAGGGATGTGACGGAGGAGATGGCCTTGATGCCATCTCACTCTCCAAACTGACGGCATTTACACAGCAACTTCTACATCCAACAGTTTGTTAACTCTCCGGGTACTCCGGTCCCTTGTGTGTACCAAACCATGTAGCCCCGTTACACAGCGTGTCATTTGTAGGATAAAGTAGTCACCATAGTAACACCCGGTGGGTCTCTAGAGGAGGGAGGTGATGTCATTTGGAAGCTGCGCAATCCGAGCAACCACTTGCGGTCGGCAAAGCAACGCAGCGCGTTGAAAAAGAATCCAAGAAGCTCTCTCTTACCCGAGCTAGACCCCATGGTCGACAGCGATGTTAGAGTCGCGTACACGTGCAAGCTCATAAGAAGGTCGATAGTGAACTATGCGGCATTTGAGCCATATTTCCAGTCTACGAAAGAGTCTACTATCGTGTGGTCGGCTCTGTCCGCAGACGAATGGGTACTGGCGACCGAGATGGAGGTGGTGACACACTTTATCGCCAACTTGGCGCTGGTTGAGATTAACAGCAAGAATTGGGTATCTTCATACATGGTAGTATTCCGGCGACTTGCCGAGAAAAAGCTGAAATTCTTCAAGTTCGACGCGATGGTCATCGCCCCCCCCACCCCCGAGCGAAGGATAAAAGCGAAAAATGGTCCACCGAATGGCAAGAACGCTTGAACAGCTCTTAGAAGCTGGGAAAGCGTGCCTTCGAAGAACGCTTCTACAAGTGCAATCACGTTTCCTCAAAGTGACGAGGGAGGTTATGGTGTGCATATTGCTTTATTCTCGTACTATGTCCAGCGCCAAGAAAATTGCAGCTGTTGGAACGCCTCCCGCAAAGAGGAGAAAACCATTTATAAAAATGGTATAGACTTCCTTCGCGAGGGGCACCGCAAAGTGCTCGCACAGATGGCGAAGCTGGGCAAGATGTCGCTGTCGCAGCCTTCATCGCAGAGCAGTTTTCTCAGCCAGGAGTTAAATTCCCCTCTTTCCTCTCCGTCGTTGACAGGCTGGGACGATGAAGACGAGCTGTCACTTGGAGCTCCTATTCGAACAAGTAAGACCAGGAAAGAGGTGAAGTAGTCGAAACTAAACGTGAAAGCGGACAGTATCCTGAAGGAGTGGCTCGATATGGAGACCGAGTGGCTTGAGACCGCTCAGCGTCAAAATCTAGAGACGAAGAAGGAGGATCTCTCCTCGGCCATGACTACGGACAGTCGGAACGGTATGTGCTGGTCACTGCTGAGGTTGTACCGACACGTAGATGTGTTACAGTGGTTTCGCGATGAAGACGAGAGCCACTATCCTTCAATGGCGCTGCTAGCTCGTATTCATCTCGGCAAGATATCATCTTCGGCGTTTCAAGAGCGAATGTTTTCTACAGGGGGGATAATCTTGGGGCCGCTTCGTACCAGAACAGATAGAGGCGATCGTAGAAGATGCTACTGCTACGGCACAACAGGGACGAGACTGATTGTAAAGATGAAGAAAGATGTCGCGTGACGCTACAAGAGTGGCAGACTAGTACTTTGACTATTACTACTAATAGTACTACTATTAATACCCTGTTGTTTTTTCGGTACTGTTATTAGTACTACTAAAAAATGTGGTCTAGTACATGTATTACCGGCAATTGTGCTATAGTACGGTACCACCTTTTTTCGGTACTACTAACCTCTGGCCTCAGCGTTTTCTCAGACACCCAGAATTTCTAAATAGTATTAATACTTGCTTGGTTCCCGAGCCATCAATGAGGATATTTCTTTTTGCTATCGCATTATCTGCAGTGAGCGAGTTGTATGATGGTCCAACAGTGAGTATACCGATAGTGGGCCCTTGTAAAAGATGGCACAGGGCAAGCTCCGAGAGTTTGAGATCCCAGCACCGCTGCATTCGAAATGCAGTGCCGCGTTCACACCTAACTCGAGTCCAGTCTGATGCTCGTTCACAGCCAGCAATCACATAAGCGCCCACCCTGCTGATGGACTCCATGACTGCGAGGAAATCATCTGGGTCGTTGTAGCTCCTCTTCACGAGGTGCGTTAACGGAGACTCTGACCCGATCTAGAATTGTGGCGCCATTGCATTCGATGCACTGCCCGTGGGGACCCAACCATACTGCCAGTAGTGCACTGCAGAGCCTACACCGTCGTCATGAACGCTGGATGCTGCACGGATCGTTCTAGCAAACCATTTCGCCAGCCGACTTGAGCTCGCTTGATATTGCGAGGTGCACTTTGCGGCCGGGCTCAACACGCTGCGCTCGTAGAGGTCCGACGCTGGTCGAGTAAATCCGCTGTTTTCCAGAAACTAGTCGAGTCCTCCCCCCATCTTTGTTGCTGGAGGTCGTAGCGTCGTTTGATCAAAAGAGGACTTGGCAATTCGTGCACGGTGACCAAAACATTAAATGTTTATGTAAAGGCGACAAGGCTTGTTTTATTTTTTGCTGGTATTATACTGTAAGAATTCGTAAGGTGAATATCGGTACCTTGCCCAGCATCGAGATCGTTGATCTAAGAAACTTGCTGGGCAAGATCGGAGCTCGATAATAAAAATGGCTTGTGCCTTCGACTTGAGTGAGTGAGGCAGGGCCGCTCCGGTGGTCTGACCGCGTTGGGCTGTCCATCCTTTTGGTGTACAGTACCGGTATCGTGCAGACACAAGCATCAACTGTTGATTCAACACGGCGACCCAAAGATGTTGTCCACGCTTGAAGAGATAACAAGAAGATGGAATGCTTTGCGCACAGCGCACTAAAATAGTGACTAATGGCGCCCTGCAGGTAGACTGGAGCTCAGTAAGTGAGGCTCGTGCGACAATGACTCGACATCAAGGTGCTCGCGCAGTGAAATCTCTGTGGCCACCGGTACAGTGTACCGTACACGGCACACGGCAAATACGGTACATGTATGACGTTAAGCCTTCAAAGGACAGCAGCCCTTATGGCTGCAAACTTGCTGGTACTAAAGTAGATCGTAGCGTCCGCATGCGTCAGCGCATTATTGCGGCCATCAAGACCCGATAGGTGCTGCCACAACGGCTGGATACCGGTGTTCTCTCGGTAGTGCCATCCAGTGAGCCCCGAGTCAAACTTTGCGTCGATACAGGAACCCAGATGGCGCATTAAAGTCAACCTCGCTAGAATGAGAAACTTGATGTGAGGCCAGCACTACGAAACGCTGGCGAGGAGCAGTCATCTATTTGGCAACGCCTAGGTAGTGCGTGACATGATGCCAGTGCGCCACGTGCACACACCATTTATTCTGTTCCTCCGCATTCACTGCTTTATTGCGGTATCTTTCGTGGCGTGACGGTTGCGAGCTACTCGCCTTCTCCGACCACCAATCTTTGCTATACTGCATTCTACCGGTAGTCTGGACTATGACATGTTTGCTTTCTGAAATTCAAAGGCAGCACGGGCACGTGCATGTACATGTAGGTAGGCACTGTAGATAATAGGTAGACGATGTATCTTCACCAAGATCAGCACAATAAAGCCTTCAATCTGATCGAAGTGTTCGCGCTTGCCAGCCGCAAGCGATAGGTGCTGATTGTTCTCCTTGCCACTTGCCGGCACGGCATGGAGGTTTGGGCCCAGATGGGGTGGCCAGATTCTACATTTTCAGCAAACTGAACTCCCCATACAAACGACGAGTCGTGTGTTCGCCTACAGCAGCTGTCGATACTCTCCTCCAACCAGCTGGGCGCCCAGACAAAAGCTGACTCTTTGTTCGGTCAAGTCCCAGCCCAAGATGCCGACATTCCAGGCCTATCTCGCGTGCCGGGCTCTCCTCTTCATTTTCCGATTAGACTCCTGCTCGTGAGAACCGAAGCGATAAGGTCCGGCTAACAGTTCAGGCCATCTCACAGCAGAAGAATATGAAGGTCGCCAAGAGTTTGGTCCTCGCCGCAGTACTTTGTGCTGCACAGGTCAATGCCATCGACTTCTCCGAGACAAGTCTCACCAGCGGCAGCACCGGCACCGTCTCGGGCGCCGATCAGACGCAACAACAGTCTTTGCCTGAATCGTCGGGCGCTGGTTCGCCCGCTACGGTAACCTCGGGAGGCTCCACGGAGGCCTCGGCTGGTTCGGCCCCTACGTTCTCGGCTGCTTCTTCGACAGAGGCTTCTGCCGGTTCGGCTCCCACGACCGAGTCGTCGGCTGCGACGTCCACGGGCGAGGGCAGTGCTGCCGGTACGGACTCGGCCTCGTGCAGTCAGGAGTTCTCCACTGCCGGCAGCGAAGACGCCGACACTCCTACCACTGAAAGCAGCGACGTCGGTGGCGCCACTGACTCGGCTTCGTGTAGCCAAGAGTTCTCTGTGGCCGGCAGTTCTGACACAGCTGACGACTCGTGCAGCCAAGAATTCTCTGTCGCGGAAAGTTCCGATACCGCCGACGACTCGTGCAGCCAGGAGTTCTCTGTTGCTGGCAGCGAAGACTGCTCCGAAGGATACGATATTGCTGGCTCGGATGACTGCAGCGAGGGTTACGACATCGCCGGGTCCGAGGAGACAACTGAGGGTAGCAGTACCGGCACTGGTACCGACACTTCGACTGAGACAGGAACTGGCACGGACACATCTACTGATACGGGCACAGGAACGGACACGTCTACCGAGACTGGCACAGGAACGGACACGTCCACCGAGACTGGCACAGGCACTGACACATCAAATGAGACCGGAACTGGCACAGAAACCTCGACTGAGACTATCACGGGAACTGAAACTTCTGGTGGTGACACCTCAACTGAGACCGGCACGGGTACTGAAACCACGGGTGGTGACACTGGCACAGATACTACAACGGAGACTGGTACGGGCACGGATACTCCAACGCAGACCGACACTTCGACAGAGACTGGCGCAGGTACCGATACGTCGACTGAGACTGGTACAGGTACTGACACCTCTGGAACCGCTACTGACACGTCCACGGAGACCGGCACCGGTACAGACACGTCCACGGAGACCGGCACCGGTACTGACACCTCCACAAAGACTGGTACTGACACATCCACGGAGACCGGCACGGGTACTGACACCCCCACGGAGACTGGTACCGGAACTGACACCTCCACAAAGACTGGTACTGACACATCCACGGAGACCGGCACCGGTACTGACACCTCCACGGAGACTGGTACTGGAACTGACACGTCCACGGAGACTGGTACTGGAACTGACACGTCCACGGAGACTAGCACTGGAACTGACACGTCCACGGAGACTGGTACCGGAACTGACACATCAACGGAGACTGGAACGGGTACCGACACGTCGGCTGGCTCTGACTGCTCTGAGGGCTATGACATCGCCGGCAGCGAAGACTGCAGCCAGGAATATGACATTGCTAGTTCGGACTGCTCTCAGGAGCTTGACGTTGCCGGCTCCGAGTCATGTAGCCAGGAGTTCTCTGTGGCCGGCAGCTCCGACACTGCCGATGACTCCTGCAGCCAGGAGTTCTCAGTTGCTGGCAGCAGCGACACGGCTGAGTCTGCCTCGTGCAGCCAGGAGTTCTCTACCGCTGGAAGTGAGGACGTCGACACCTCGGCCGCTACGTCTACGGAGGCTTCCGGTGCCACCCCTACCGAACCTTCAACAGAAGCTTCCGCCGCTACGTCTACGGAGGCTTCTGGTGCCACCCCTACCGAACCGTCCACGGAAGCTTCGGCCGGCACCTCTACCGAGACTTCAGCCGCTGGTGGATCGGAGGCTACCTACACTGGAACCTCCACGGACTCGTCCTCTCCGGCCGAGTCTTCGGGCTCTGAGTCGCCGCTGACCTTCTCCCCATCCGCTGCCGGCGGCTCGTTCAGCGGCAGCACCACTGCCGACCAGAGCCCGGTGCAGCAACAGACGGCATTCAGCGTGGAGGCCGTCAAGTTCAAGGCAGGCAACGACGAGGAGGACCCATCTTCCAGCTTTACCATTCCGATCGCTGCCGCTGCTGCCGTGTGTGCCGCTCTGGCTGTTGCCGGTACGGTCTACATGAAGCGACGGAGCACCAAGTCCAAGAAGGCGGCGGGCGACATCTTCACCGTCGACCAGAACTCGGCACTGTAAAGTGCCGGCAGCCCGAGTCATGTCCGTGTCGTGCCGGAAAGCGCCATCTCTACAGTCGTTGGTTGCAATGAATCAAAATGAGAGAGATACGTTGGATAAAAGAGCCCCCTCCATCGAGAACGAACCGAGAGGAAGTGAGTGTGAGTGCGTGTATTATTGCAGAAGAAGAAGAAGGTGGTGGTGGTGGATCTTTCGAACTGACTGGGACGTCTCCAGTCTCTGCTCTACTCTACCCCCCGCTCGCTCACCGAACGCGGTCGTGTATTGTGTGTAGGTCGCTGTCTCCCATTTTGCGCGCACCCGCGTCCTTGGTCTGGTGCCTGTGTCTTTTGAGTGAGTAGTGAGTGAGTTCCCAGTTTGTTTCTAATAGAAAGTGCCATCCATTAGCCTCTTCTTCTTCTTCTTCGTCTTCTTCTTCTTCTTTTACTTTCTTCTTCTTGAGTTTTCGTCTTCTTCTTCATGTTGTGACTAAAATCGACATCACAAGGCCGAGAATCATCGCTGAGCTGTCGACTCCTGACACTCGGGACGCCTCTACACAGAAAATTCACATCGCACATCCGATCTCGCATCAGCATTGCAAAGTTTTCTCATACCGGTAATTATCGTCTATCCTCAGAGGGTATTAATACGCACCGTTCCTGGTGCCTTTGGCCCAGACTTCGACCTCCCGGATACCGTAGAGCACGCGTTCGTTCGTGTTGCTCGTCGTGTCGCTCACGCCGTCATCCACGCATGAGAATTGGTCGCTGCAGACGTTTGGATCGCCCATGACGAGTCGGACGTAATTGAACTTGGCCGCGAGTGTTTTGAGGCCTTCCGTGTGGTTATCCACGCGGTCGTAGGCGTTGCTGAGGTTAAACACGGCGATGATACTCGTGAACTCGATGCCGTCGTAAGATACGCGGATGCGGTAGCTCCTCGGCGACAGGTAGCCGTGCCAACGCACCACGATCCGTGAGAGGGTCGGAGCCAGTGCACTCATATTCACCTGCCAGAAAACCTGCTCCGTTGCGTTGTCACCGGCCGACCACCAGCTCGTTTCGTCGGCGAAGCCGTCGTTTGCATTGCCCGGCACGAACTCCGTGTCGTGAAGAGCGTTAGGCGCGTAGTTGTAGTAGCTACTGGCATGTGCCGGTTCTCCGATCGCGGCGTTGAATTCTACGCCCGGAAAACTCACTTCGCCATGAACAATAGCTACCGATAGCAGCACAACGAGCACTGCACGACGAAGGATATAGAATAACATGAAGCCTCTCGTCCGCGGTCTAATTTTGAGTTGGACAGTCATAAGTGTCGTTTCGGAAGTATCGGAATTTAACACCCCCGACACCATGAACGTGCCGGCGTCGGTGTCGGCCGCGGCGTCCGCCGAGTTGCACTTGAAAATGTGCAAGAAGGTGGCGCAGCTCACGAAGGTTATCTTCCAGCTTAACACTCGCAACGAGGACTACCAGGCAGAAGCGCACCATACTCGAACAGCGCATACCACTGAGCTACAGAGACTCACACAGGATGCCGCCGACACAATGAGGACGTTGCAGGGCAAATTGCAGACCCAAGCGGCCACTGCAGCCCAACGAGAGCGTCAATATGTGTCGGAGAGGCAGAAATACATGAACGAAGCGCAGCAGCAGCAGCGACGGTCTCAAGCCGGTCGCGCGGCCGCAGAGGAGGCATTCCGAGCAAAAGTGACGGAGTTCGAGACGCAAGTGCTCGAAGCTCAACGGGCGTTCGATGAACGAATAGAGCAACTCACTCAATTAGCCTCAGAGAACGAGACACAGCGAGTATTGAGCTCCCAGGAAGAGAGCGTCGCGCTAGAGGCGCGATTGGAGGAGATGAGGCTGAAACACGCGGACGAAGTCGAGCAACTCGTGACGACCTCTAACGCCAAGCACAACAAGATGCTGGCCGAGCAATTACGGGCTCAAGATGCTCTCAAGGCCGATCTGGTCAGCGCTAAACTCGACTTTGACAAGCAGAAACAGGAGGTTATAGCGGAGTTTGAACAGCAACGATTGAAACAAGAAATGAGTGCTAAAACCAGTTTCGACACGATGAAACACGAGTTAGTGACTAAAATCGAGGCGTTATTGGTCGACGCTGAAACTTTACGTGGTAGTGAGACGAAACTTCGAGACGAAAAGGAAAAGTTAGTGAGAACTCAACAAGAAGCTGCACGGACGATAAAAGAGCTAGAACTGGAACTTTCTAAAGCTCAGCAAGACGCGCAAAGTGTGCGGAGAGATGCCTCGGCTCACTCGGAGGAGTTGCAGCGCATGCTTGCGGTCAGTACGGATAAAATCGACGAGCTAGCGCAGGAACTCTCGACGCTTAAACAGACTTTACAGACTCGGGATCGAGCGCTAACGCAGGCTCAGAAAGACCTGGAGACGGCGCAGTTAGAGACGATACAGCAGAACGCCAGTGCATCCGAGCTTCACGCTCAGTTGAAGCTGCAGCTCCAAGAGCACGAGCTGCAGCTCGCAAACAGTAAAAGCGAGATTCAACTCGCGTTTCAGCAGGTTGAAACCGGTAAAAACCGGATTCTAAAGCTGTATACTGAGCTTACAGCGGCGTTAAAGTCGATCACTGAGTTGCAGACAGACGGCGCTAACGATGCTCTAACGAGATCGAAATTAGCGCAAGAGCTGGAGCGTGCACTGAACGATGCGAAACAAGCTACAACTAACCATGAACACGTGATAGAGGCGTTAAAACAGACCCACGGCAGTAGAATCGAGCAGTTGATGAGCTCTCATACTCACGAAATGGAGTCGCGACGCTCCGCAGCGGCGACGCAGCTGGAACAACTAGAAAAGAGCCTACGAGAGGCCTCAGAGAAGTTTTCGGACGAGAAGATTACGGAGCTTAAACGAGAACACCAGCAAGTTGTAGATGACCTCGAAGCTGCGTCGAAAACTGCGCAGAATAAGTTTCGTGACGAAATCGTCCAGCTAGAGTTACAGACCAAGTCGTTACAGGACCAACTTACAGCACAGACGTGTCAGTTTACAGAATTGCAGAAGAAACACGAAGATTTGACGCGACAGCTTGAGAGCTCGCAACAGCAAGTTTTATCACTGCAATCGACTAACGAAACGCTCCAATCATCCACTTTAAAGTCCCAAAAAGAACGAGACGAAGCGCACCGGAAGCAGATCCGAGAGCTTGAAGTGCAACGAGAAAACTCTGTTAACATAATAATTGCGGATAGGGATGAACTAGAGCTCCAGCACTCTAAAGCTCTTCTGCAAGTGGCTCAGGAGCACGCTACGGCGCTGCAAGCTGCCACGGAACAACTTGAAGCGCAGCGGTTGAAAGAGCTTGCGACACAAGAACAAACACTGCGTGAGGTGTACGAGCCACAGCTTTTAAAGCTTCGTGAAGACATTGACAGTTTACATCGTGCTCTTGGAGATGCATCAGAGGAAGCGACGGAAACGAAAAGGTCCATGGAAGAGACCAGGCTCTTTGAACAAGAGCAGCTTCGAAGCGCTATCGTTCAAGTTGCCGACCGTACAGCAACAGAACGCTCTATCGCAGAATCGGCAGCTCGACAGGAACTAGAGACGCTCCAACTGAGGCACGATAACCACGAATTAGAGCTGGAAATCCGGTTTACGGACGAGATGAAGGCCCAACTCGCGACTCTGCAGGCCAAGGCCGACTCGGATTTCGCACGTCTTGTAGCGGACCATCGTCAAGAACTTCAACGGTCAGCTCACCAGCACGCGGAGGCAATCAAACGCATACAAAACACCTTAAACTCCGCGCAAGAACGAGCGATCCTGGCCGAAAGAAGCGACGCAGTTAAACAACTGGCTGAGCTGAGCTCGAAGAAAGACCGAGAGCGGTCGGAAGCGCTGCTAGAAGCTCAAAATCTACATGACCAGCAATACGGCGACTTACGGACTCGGCTAGAGTCCACCGAGGAATCGCTAACGAGAAAGACTCTGGACTGGGCGAGCGCGATGCGTGAAGGCCAGACATTAAGTGCTGCCTTGGCTGCCAAGACCGAAGAGATGGCAGTCAAAGTCGCACAGTTGGAGAAGAGCTCGCGGGAGCAAGTGGAGACGCTAAAACTCGCTGCGAAACGCGAAATGGACCGATTATTGGAGGAAAATCTGGCCGAAACGAAGCAACTGAGCGACCAATTTGAGGAAACTCGCCGTGCTATGGACGAAAAAGCGGATTATCTCAAGGTTGCGGTTGCTGAGTGGCAGGACAAATACGGCAGACGTGAGAGTCGCCCGGAAGACGTGGCTCGGATCGTGGAGCTGGAGCGTCTGGTAGTGGAGAGAGACGCACTCGTACGACAGACTCTGGACGAGATGGCCTACTTCAAGCGGGAACTGCTCAATCGAGAGGAAATGTACAACAAAACCTTCGCAAGAACGCCCAATGTGGGGGTGCTGCAGGTGCTCAAACCTCACGTACAGATGCAACACTCGCTAAATCCGATGCAAGCTGCACCACCACCGAAGTCTCGGGGAAAATCGAAAGCCTTCGACCAGCCACCAGATCTACAGCGTAGACGCAGCGAGCGTAGTGGCCTCGCTGCTACTACACCTGCAGCACTGCCACCGCTACATAACAACCAGTTCAGTTAAATGATACAGCAAGTTGAAGTGAGCTGTTCACTCTTTATTTGTGTGAACATTGTGTGGAGTGAGAGTCGTATCATGATTGGGTGAAATTTGCTGTCCGATCCACTATGACACAAAACGAAAAAGCGATCGGAAAGTGTCATGGCAACTGTAGATGCTGAGCTTCAGAACGTGCGTGTAGCTCTTTGAGGGCGCGTCTGGCGTCGAAATCGATATTAACAACAAGATAATGTTTCTCTCTATTTGTGTATACCCTTTTTACCCCCATACACGGCGTAGATCTCGCGCATCGCGGACCAGAAGGAGAAGACAGCAGCGTACAAGGTAAACTTACTGAGACAACACCTCGTAACGAGACATCTAATGACTTTTGCACTACGACTACCCCATAGACGCTGCTAGAGGATCATCTACAAGACCAAAACAGCCTAAAGACCATCGTGACCCATTGTACGGCATCATAACCCCCGCAATTCCCCCGACTATAACTGACCCTTTTTCATGTAGTGCTAGGCGAGGATGTTCTCCTCGTCATTTCGCGTGCTGTACGTCTCCCACCGCCTCAAATACCCCTCTCAAGTCTCAATTAACACACCACATCCTCCTCATTACAGGTGATCACGCACTTGGCCTCCGTCGTCTCTGGTATCGACGTGGACGCGCATCCGTGGAAGCTCGAGTTCATCTGCTTCTGCCTGGCCAAGATCAAGCCCCGCATCTTGTCGTTCGAGGAGCCCGACGTCCTGTTCCGCGAGTCTCTGGCAGCCATGTACATGGACGAGGAAGAGTACATTGAAGCCGCCAAGGCTCTAGCGGCCATCAACCTCGAGAGCTCCACACGGCAATACACTGACGTGGAGAAGGCCGAGAAATACGTCAAAATCGCCGAATTGTATCTCCAGGAGGACGAGACTGTCGACGCTGAGAACTTTATCAACCGCGCCTCTCGGTTCATCCACAACGTGGAGGACTGGGCGCTCAAGTTGCGCTTCCAGGTGTCCTACGCGCGCATCCTGGACGCCAAACGCAAGTTCCTGGACGCGGCGCTGCGTTACTACGAGTTCTCGCAGTCGAAACCCGACGAAGTGGACCCCGACGACCTGCTGGAGCTGCTGAGTAAGGCTGTGACGTGCGCCATCTTGGCCTCGGCCGGGCCGCAGCGCTCGCGGCTCTTGGGAACTCTGTACAAGGACGAGCGTGTGAAGGACGAGCGTGTGAAGAACAGCGAGCACGTGGCGATTCTGGAGAAAATGTACACGGAGCAGCTGATCCGTCGACCGGAGCTGGTTCAGTTCGAGAAGAGTCTGCTGCCGCATCAGAGGGCGGTGCTGTCCAACGGGTTTACGGTGCTGGAGAACGCCTTCTTAGAGCACAATCTACTGGCTGCTAGTCGTGTGTACAGTAGTATTGCGCTGGTAGAACTGGGCAAGCTGCTGGAGATCGAACCGGCCAATGCCGAGCGAGTGGCTGCGACGATGATCGGGGAGGACCGTATGAAGGGAAGTATCGACCAGCACTTGGGCTTCCTCGAGTTCGAGAACACGGAGGACGAGGTGCTGGCGGCCTTTGACACGCGCATCAGCTCGCTGTGCTTCAATGTCAATCAGTGCGCCGAGCAGATCGAGCAGCAATACCCGGACATTGCACGCTCGCTGACGGCGACGGCTACGTAAAGTATGTGTTATGTAGTTGATTGAAGTAGCGACAGTCAACACTTTTTTTCCAGGTTTTCCTTCGAACGCAGGAAGAATATTGTATTGGGTGACAAAGGTTATAGTGCAATCATCCGCTCCAGCAATCAGGCCTTAGTCGGAGGCTTCTTGGCTGCCATTTTATTGAGCCACATGTAGTAGTACTTTTCCATTTGGGTTTTGGGAAGCTTCTTGAACGCTTGAGCAGGAGTAACACCTCGTTGAAGGTAGAGACGAAGCTTCAGACTGGAGACAAACCCTCGCTCTTCGTCTAGCTCCGACGTTTCTCCAGCACCCCGGAGCTTGTTTGTATTGTCGCGATCACTCTCGCTGAAAAGTGAGCGGACAGAGGAAGGCGCGTCCGGTGTCGTCACGCTTGGAGACTTGGCTTGGTCGGCAGCTGAAAGGCCATGGCTTCCGACAACGAGGGCGATCGCGGCAATTATTAGCAAGACGTTGAATCGGCGCATGGCTATTGTAGTTTTCGTTCTCTCCGGTACAGCGAGTGTCTGCGGCAAATATACAACTGACGATCGCGAGCAAAAAACACTGCTAATACCTCTTCAAGTGTAGCGTTCAATGTAAAATACCGTACATAAGAGATATGTAGCATATACGGTCACAATTTGTGATCCAATTGTCTTGTGAAGTGCAGTACATCATACAGTTCTAAAAATAAGAGCAACTGTATAATATTCACTATCTCGAGATGCTGGCGATTGAACGAATCTTAAAGTCTCTACATGTGCATCCATTTTCCGTACAAACGGATTTCACTGAATAGAAGACCTGCACATACATGTATTATAATAGTGCATGTTCCCCAAGGGGTTTTGTTTTCCGATAAAAAAAGAAGCCCCTCACATTTTAGAAGCCCGGTCTTATTAATATATTCGAGCTTTTATTTTTTTATGCGTAATTACGCTTGAGGCAAGTCTGAGCCAGCACGTCCATCCACTTGTCCATGGCGCTTGTTACCGGGACGGCTATTCACGGCCGGAGTTCTTCCATTACTCAAGGTGACGATGAGGCTCATCTTGCGGCTCATGATGAGCCGCAAGAGATCTTCGATAGGGATAGGAAAGAACCTGGGTCTCTATTTTGCATACCGGTATATTAAAAATAAAAGATCGCCCAATCCCAACACGTTCCCCCACCCTACGTACTGTAGCCTGCTGGCACGATATACTTACCGTATTTGAGATCTCCTACTTCAGACCCAATATTTTTGAAGTTGTATTGTTGCAAAATACACAAGATCTGTACACGTACCGACGCATCTCTATCACGTTTTATTTAAACAAAACAATTTAGTTATCAAGTTCTTCTTCGGGAACTACGAAGTTTTCTATGTCGTGACGCGTATCCACAGCATGGCGCACTACGGGCACTTCTTCCAGCAACCGTCGTAGCAGCTCCCAATCAGGTTCACTCCACAACCGAAAGCTTGTAGGCGTATGAAATGGCAACGCGCTTGAGCTTCTTGGGAGGCTTGCCAGTGCCAGAAATACGGGTTCTCCCTTTCCGTGCGCGCCATTGCGAATTTCTGGCAATGAGCTGGTGGATAGTTACAGTTTAGCAATTTTTTTTGTACTCTGAATTAGGAGATCTAGACTTGTGCGCTGTTCCATTCTCGATATGTGATTGGTTGGAGGGCAGTCTGAATTAGGAGATCACTCTGAAGTAGGAGATCTCAAATACGGTACATGTATCTGTCCCACCAATTTATAGGGATTTTGGTGTTTTGAAAGAAGCACTACCAACACAAGCTTGATAAAAGTTTAAGTACTAGTACCCTTATTCGAGAGCTGGAGTCATTGTGCTATTCGCTATGTCTTTTGTGGCTTCATAACAGCGACCAGCAAGTAAATAACAACATGAATTTGGGCTCATATTTGAAAGGAATTCTGTTATTTCGTAGGTTTAGTAACACATTTTTATAAAACTTCCAGTAAATGCTCTTTCCGATAGGGCGATCCTATACACATCAGCGTAATCACTATCGACGACCTGTGTAACACTCGCTAAAAGGCGCTGAGGTTTTACTGCATGTTAAGTCGATATGTAGGAAAAAGTCATCAAAGAAGCAGGATACCAGCCATTGTGACATTTTTCGTGTGCTACACACAAAACCGAAATTCCTATAACTTATAGGGATTTCGGTTTGGTACTGGTTGCTAATCGTAGTCAAATATCATATGATATTTTTGATATCAATAGTACTATTTCAATATTAAATATTAAAAGTAGCAGTTTTTCAAAAGTTAACATAAAATTTTCAAATCAGCTCAGAGATTTGAATACAAATTTGATACTAGGGGTTATCACGGTTGGAAAGTATGTTTGACCAGCCAATCAAATCTAATCTTCGCGTCCCGATTTGTTCAAGTCAAACTTTCCATGACAAGGGCCCTGCAAACCAGCGAGGGTTAGCTATGATTGGTGGAAAACGATGCCAGTAGGTTTGATTTGAATACATGTAGCTTCACTTTTTTGCGCGGTTTTGGCCCTCACAGTTGGCGAACGAAGGATTGACTTAATTGGCTGATTTCTTTCCAACCGTGATAACCCCTACTAGATGATCTTTTATAGTACCCCCCCCTTAAGTCCATTTTTTGCCACGTGAACCGAGGGCTTACCAAAGAACTCTTTTGGTCAAGCTCTAAAGTGGCAGCAGTGATGAGTATTCGCTCTAGTATTTCACTATGACACAGACAAAGCCGATCGAGATGGAGAACTGCAAACGGTTGCAGTTGTTTGAAGTCGATAGAGCGAAGTCAAGATATTTGTTCTTGGTATCTGCCCATAGCCTCGTCCAGATCGTGCGTCTCATAAACCTGCAGCCTGTGACGCTAGATTTATCAGCAGTGCCAACACACCTCACCAACCTTGCCGTGGACTACCTCACTGTTGATTGTTAATACTCAGTTAATTGAAACTACAGAGTGAAAGGTGGCAAGAAACGTACTTAAGTGAGAAACTATCATAAAAAAACATCTAGTATAATATAGTTTAAATCTATAAGCTAATATCAAAATATTATGTTAACTTTTGAGAAACTGAGCAAGTATTTTCTTTTAAATATTAAAAATAGTACTATTACTGTACTAGCAAAAATATCATTTGACATTTGGCAACCATTACCACTGATGACAACAGCTAAATGATTACTGTACTTCGGTTTCGACAAGCTGTGACCGTAATATGTCACATGAATTGTACAGGAACCGGTACAGTACTGCACCCCATTTTCGCGCCTTTGGACCTTTGATAAACTTCCGGATGTGATGATCCTGAATCCAAATGAGCTTTTGTTTGTAAGCTAAAATCTAATTTATTTGCAAATCCTATATGGTCCACCCCCGCGAAAACGGGGTGCAGTACTGTATGTACTGTAGCACATTAATAACGTGCTACATATTCATCACTGGCTCTCAATGTACGCTATTTTATTGTGCTTTGCAGGCTCGAAAATGTCCCTTTTATAACCTCGATTTAGAATTTTTTTCGTAGCCGTCGCCGTCAGCGAGCGTGCAATGTCCGGGTATTGCTGCTCGATCTGCTCGGCGCACTGGTTGACATTGAAGCACAGCGAGCTGATGCGCGTGTCAAAGGCCGCCAGCACCTCGTCCTCCGTGTTCTCGAACTCGAGGAAGCCCAAGTGCTGGTCGATACTTCCCTTCATACGGTCCTCCCCGATCATCGTCGCAGCCACTCGCTCGGCATTGGCCGGTTCGATCTCCAGCAGCTTGCCCAGTTCTACCAGCGCAATACTACTGTACACACGACTAGCAGCCAGTAGATTGTGCTCTAAGAAGGCGTTCTCCAGCACCGTAAACCCGTTGGACAGCACCGCCCTCTGATGCGGCAGCAGACTCTTCTCGAACTGAACCAGCTCCGGTCGACGGATCAGCTGCTCCGTGTACATTTTCTCCAGAATCGCCACGTGCTCGCTGTTCTTCACACGCTCGTCCTTCACACGCTCGTCCTTGTACAGAGTTCCCAAGAGCCGCGAGCGCTGCGGCCCGGCCGAGGCCAAGATGGCGCACGTCACAGCCTTACTCAGCAGCTCCAGCAGGTCGTCGGGGTCCACTTCGTCGGGTTTCGACTGCGAGAACTCGTAGTAACGCAGCGCCGCGTCCAGGAACTTGCGTTTGGCGTCCAGGATGCGCGCGTAGGACACCTGGAAGCGCAACTTGAGCGCCCAGTCCTCCACGTTGTGGATGAACCGAGAGGCGCGGTTGATAAAGTTCTCAGCGTCGACAGTCTCGTCCTCCTGGAGATACAATTCGGCGATTTTGACGTATTTCTCGGCCTTCTCCACGTCAGTGTATTGCCGTGTGGAGCTCTCGAGGTTGATGGCCGCTAGAGCCTTGGCGGCTTCAATGTACTCTTCCTCGTCCATGTACATGGCTGCCAGAGACTCGCGGAACAGGACGTCGGGCTCCTCGAACGACAAGATGCGGGGCTTGATCTTGGCCAGGCAGAAGCAGATGAACTCGAGCTTCCACGGATGCGCGTCCACGTCGATACCAGAGACGACGGAGGCCAAGTGCGTGATCACCTGTAATGAGGAGGATGTGGTGTGTTAATTGAGACTTGAGAGGGGTATTTGAGGCGGTGGGAGACGTACAGCACGCGAAATGACGAGGAGAACATCCTCGCCTAGCACTACATGAAAAAGGGTCAGTTATAGTCGGGGGAATTGCGGGGGTTATGATGCCGTACAATGGGTCACGATGGTCTTTAGGCTGTTTTGGTCTTGTAGATGATCCTCTAGCAGCGTCTATGGGGTAGTCGTAGTGCAAAAGTCATTAGATGTCTCGTTACGAGGTGTTGTCTCAGTAAGTTTACCTTGTACGCTGCTGTCTTCTCCTTCTGGTCCGCGATGCGCGAGATCTACGCCGTGTATGGGGGTAAAAAGGGTATACACAAATAGAGAGAAACATTATCTTGTTGTTAATATCGATTTCGACGCCAGACGCGCCCTCAAAGAGCTACACACACGTTCTGAAGCTCAGCATCTACAGTTGCCATGACACTTTCCGATCGCTTTTTCGTTTTGTGTCAAAGTGGATCGGACAGCAAATTTCACCCAATCATGATACGACTCTCACTCCACACAATGTTCACACAAATAAAGAGTGAACAGCTCACTTCAACTTGCTGTATCATTTAACTGAACTGGTTGTTATGTAGCGGTGGCAGTGCTGCAGGTGTAGTAGCAGCGAGGCCACTACGCTCGCTGCGTCTACGCTGTAGATCTGGTGGCTGGTCGAAGGCTTTCGATTTTCCCCGAGACTTCGGTGGTGGTGCAGCTTGCATCGGATTTAGCGAGTGTTGCATCTGTACGTGAGGTTTGAGCACCTGCAGCACCCCCACATTGGGCGTTCTTGCGAAGGTTTTGTTGTACATTTCCTCTCGATTGAGCAGTTCCCGCTTGAAGTAGGCCATCTCGTCCAGAGTCTGTCGTACGAGTGCGTCTCTCTCCACTACCAGACGCTCCAGCTCCACGATCCGAGCCACGTCTTCCGGGCGACTCTCACGTCTGCCGTATTTGTCCTGCCACTCAGCAACCGCAGCCTTGAGATAATCCGCTTTTTCGTCCATAGCACGGCCAGTTTCCTCAAATTGGTCGCTCAGTTGCTTCGTTTCGGCCAGATTTTCCTCCAATAATCACAATCTACTGGCTGCTAGTCGTGTGTACAGTAGTATTGCGCTGGTAGAACTGGGCAAGCTGCTGGAGATCGAACCGGCCAATGCCGAGCGAGTGGCTGCGACGATGATCGGGGAGGACCGTATGAAGGGAAGTATCGACCAGCACTTGGGCTTCCTCGAGTTCGAGAACACGGAGGACGAGGTGCTGGCGGCCTTTGACACGCGCATCAGCTCGCTGTGCTTCAATGTCAACCAGTGCGCCGAGCAGATCGAGCAGCAATACCCGGACATTGCACGCTCGCTGACGGCGACGGCTACGAAAAAAATTCTAAATCGAGGTTATAAAAGGGACATTTTCGAGCCTGCAAAGCACAATAAAATAGCGTACATTGAGAGCCAGTGATGAATATGTAGCACGTTATTAATGTGCTACAGTACATACAGTACTGCACCCCGTTTTCGCGGGGGTGGACCATATAGGATTTGCAAATAAATTAGATTTTAGCTTACAAACAAAAGCTCATTTGGATTCAGGATCATCACATCCGGAAGTTTATCAAAGGTCCAAAGGCGCGAAAATGGGGTGCAGTACTGTACCGGTTCCTGTACAATTCATGTGACATATTACGGTCACAGCTTGTCGAAACCGAAGTACAGTAATCATTTAGCTGTTGTCATCAGTGGTAATGGTTGCCAAATGTCAAATGATATTTTTGCTAGTACAGTAATAGTACTATTTTTAATATTTAAAAGAAAATACTTGCTCAGTTTCTCAAAAGTTAACATAATATTTTGATATTAGCTTATAGATTTAAACTATATTATACTAGATGTTTTTTTATGATAGTTTCTCACTTAAGTACGTTTCTTGCCACCTTTCACTCTGTAGTTTCAATTAACTGAGTATTAACAATCAACAGTGAGGTAGTCCACGGCAAGGTTGGTGAGGTGTGTTGGCACTGCTGATAAATCTAGCGTCACAGGCTGCAGGTTTATGAGACGCACGATCTGGACGAGGCTATGGGCAGATACCAAGAACAAATATCTTGACTTCGCTCTATCGACTTCAAACAACTGCAACCGTTTGCAGTTCTCCATCTCGATCGGCTTTGTCTGTGTCATAGTGAAATACTAGAGCGAATACTCATCACTGCTGCCACTTTAGAGCTTGACCAAAAGAGTTCTTTGGTAAGCCCTCGGTTCACGTGGCAAAAAATGGACTTAAGGGGGGGGGTACTATAAAAGATCATCTAGTAGGGGTTATCACGGTTGGAAAGAAATCAGCCAATTAAGTCAATCCTTCGTTCGCCAACTGTGAGGGCCAAAACCGCGCAAAAAAGTGAAGCTACATGTATTCAAATCAAACCTACTGGCATCGTTTTCCACCAATCATAGCTAACCCTCGCTGGTTTGCAGGGCCCTTGTCATGGAAAGTTTGACTTGAACAAATCGGGACGCGAAGATTAGATTTGATTGGCTGGTCAAACATACTTTCCAACCGTGATAACCCCTAGTATCAAATTTGTATTCAAATCTCTGAGCTGATTTGAAAATTTTATGTTAACTTTTGAAAAACTGCTACTTTTAATATTTAATATTGAAATAGTACTATTGATATCAAAAATATCATATGATATTTGACTACGATTAGCAACCAGTACCAAACCGAAATCCCTATAAGTTATAGGAATTTCGGTTTTGTGTGTAGCACACGAAAAATGTCACAATGGCTGGTATCCTGCTTCTT
This sequence comes from Phytophthora betacei, assembly GCA_011320135.1. Classification (NCBI taxonomy): domain Eukaryota; phylum Oomycota; class Peronosporomycetes; order Peronosporales; family Peronosporaceae; genus Phytophthora; species Phytophthora betacei. Next base: position 478,551 of record JAANHX010000276.1, read on the forward strand.
TGATGACTTTTTCCTACATATCGACTTAACATGCAGTAAAACCTCAGCGCCTTTTAGCGAGTGTTACACAGGTCGTCGATAGTGATTACGCTGATGTGTATAGGATCGCCCTATCGGAAAGAGCATTTACTGGAAGTTTTATAAAAATGTGTTACTAAACCTACGAAATAACAGAATTCCTTTCAAATATGAGCCCAAATTCATGTTGTTATTTACTTGCTGGTCGCTGTTATGAAGCCACAAAAGACATAGCGAATAGCACAATGACTCCAGCTCTCGAATAAGGGTACTAGTACTTAAACTTTTATCAAGCTTGTGTTGGTAGTGCTTCTTTCAAAACACCAAAATCCCTATAAATTGGTGGGACAGATACATGTACCGTATTTGAGATCTCCTACTTCAGAGTGATCTCCTAATTCAGACTGCCCTCCAACCAATCACATATCGAGAATGGAACAGCGCACAAGTCTAGATCTCCTAATTCAGAGTACAAAAAAAATTGCTAAACTGTAACTATCCACCAGCTCATTGCCAGAAATTCGCAATGGCGCGCACGGAAAGGGAGAACCCGTATTTCTGGCACTGGCAAGCCTCCCAAGAAGCTCAAGCGCGTTGCCATTTCATACGCCTACAAGCTTTCGGTTGTGGAGTGAACCTGATTGGGAGCTGCTACGACGGTTGCTGGAAGAAGTGCCCGTAGTGCGCCATGCTGTGGATACGCGTCACGACATAGAAAACTTCGTAGTTCCCGAAGAAGAACTTGATAACTAAATTGTTTTGTTTAAATAAAACGTGATAGAGATGCGTCGGTACGTGTACAGATCTTGTGTATTTTGCAACAATACAACTTCAAAAATATTGGGTCTGAAGTAGGAGATCTCAAATACGGTAAGTATATCGTGCCAGCAGGCTACAGTACGTAGGGTGGGGGAACGTGTTGGGATTGGGCGATCTTTTATTTTTAATATACCGGTATGCAAAATAGAGACCCAGGTTCTTTCCTATCCCTATCGAAGATCTCTTGCGGCTCATCATGAGCCGCAAGATGAGCCTCATCGTCACCTTGAGTAATGGAAGAACTCCGGCCGTGAATAGCCGTCCCGGTAACAAGCGCCATGGACAAGTGGATGGACGTGCTGGCTCAGACTTGCCTCAAGCGTAATTACGCATAAAAAAATAAAAGCTCGAATATATTAATAAGACCGGGCTTCTAAAATGTGAGGGGCTTCTTTTTTTATCGGAAAACAAAACCCCTTGGGGAACATGCACTATTATAATACATGTATGTGCAGGTCTTCTATTCAGTGAAATCCGTTTGTACGGAAAATGGATGCACATGTAGAGACTTTAAGATTCGTTCAATCGCCAGCATCTCGAGATAGTGAATATTATACAGTTGCTCTTATTTTTAGAACTGTATGATGTACTGCACTTCACAAGACAATTGGATCACAAATTGTGACCGTATATGCTACATATCTCTTATGTACGGTATTTTACATTGAACGCTACACTTGAAGAGGTATTAGCAGTGTTTTTTGCTCGCGATCGTCAGTTGTATATTTGCCGCAGACACTCGCTGTACCGGAGAGAACGAAAACTACAATAGCCATGCGCCGATTCAACGTCTTGCTAATAATTGCCGCGATCGCCCTCGTTGTCGGAAGCCATGGCCTTTCAGCTGCCGACCAAGCCAAGTCTCCAAGCGTGACGACACCGGACGCGCCTTCCTCTGTCCGCTCACTTTTCAGCGAGAGTGATCGCGACAATACAAACAAGCTCCGGGGTGCTGGAGAAACGTCGGAGCTAGACGAAGAGCGAGGGTTTGTCTCCAGTCTGAAGCTTCGTCTCTACCTTCAACGAGGTGTTACTCCTGCTCAAGCGTTCAAGAAGCTTCCCAAAACCCAAATGGAAAAGTACTACTACATGTGGCTCAATAAAATGGCAGCCAAGAAGCCTCCGACTAAGGCCTGATTGCTGGAGCGGATGATTGCACTATAACCTTTGTCACCCAATACAATATTCTTCCTGCGTTCGAAGGAAAACCTGGAAAAAAAGTGTTGACTGTCGCTACTTCAATCAACTACATAACACATACTTTACGTAGCCGTCGCCGTCAGCGAGCGTGCAATGTCCGGGTATTGCTGCTCGATCTGCTCGGCGCACTGATTGACATTGAAGCACAGCGAGCTGATGCGCGTGTCAAAGGCCGCCAGCACCTCGTCCTCCGTGTTCTCGAACTCGAGGAAGCCCAAGTGCTGGTCGATACTTCCCTTCATACGGTCCTCCCCGATCATCGTCGCAGCCACTCGCTCGGCATTGGCCGGTTCGATCTCCAGCAGCTTGCCCAGTTCTACCAGCGCAATACTACTGTACACACGACTAGCAGCCAGTAGATTGTGCTCTAAGAAGGCGTTCTCCAGCACCGTAAACCCGTTGGACAGCACCGCCCTCTGATGCGGCAGCAGACTCTTCTCGAACTGAACCAGCTCCGGTCGACGGATCAGCTGCTCCGTGTACATTTTCTCCAGAATCGCCACGTGCTCGCTGTTCTTCACACGCTCGTCCTTCACACGCTCGTCCTTGTACAGAGTTCCCAAGAGCCGCGAGCGCTGCGGCCCGGCCGAGGCCAAGATGGCGCACGTCACAGCCTTACTCAGCAGCTCCAGCAGGTCGTCGGGGTCCACTTCGTCGGGTTTCGACTGCGAGAACTCGTAGTAACGCAGCGCCGCGTCCAGGAACTTGCGTTTGGCGTCCAGGATGCGCGCGTAGGACACCTGGAAGCGCAACTTGAGCGCCCAGTCCTCCACGTTGTGGATGAACCGAGAGGCGCGGTTGATAAAGTTCTCAGCGTCGACAGTCTCGTCCTCCTGGAGATACAATTCGGCGATTTTGACGTATTTCTCGGCCTTCTCCACGTCAGTGTATTGCCGTGTGGAGCTCTCGAGGTTGATGGCCGCTAGAGCCTTGGCGGCTTCAATGTACTCTTCCTCGTCCATGTACATGGCTGCCAGAGACTCGCGGAACAGGACGTCGGGCTCCTCGAACGACAAGATGCGGGGCTTGATCTTGGCCAGGCAGAAGCAGATGAACTCGAGCTTCCACGGATGCGCGTCCACGTCGATACCAGAGACGACGGAGGCCAAGTGCGTGATCACCTGTAATGAGGAGGATGTGGTGTGTTAATTGAGACTTGAGAGGGGTATTTGAGGCGGTGGGAGACGTACAGCACGCGAAATGACGAGGAGAACATCCTCGCCTAGCACTACATGCATAAGGGTCGGGGGAATTGCAGGGGTTGTGATGCCGTACAATGGGTCACGATGGTCTTTAGGCTGTTTTGGTCTTGTAGATGATCCTCTAGCAGCGTCTATGGGGTAGTCGTAGTGCAAAAGTCATTACATGTAGTAGCGTTTTGAGCTGCTCCTTGTGTTTTTGATACTGTGCATGTTATTGTACTTTGTAAATATGATCCTTTCTATTTTTAGGATTATTTTTTTTATTTACTCAATTCGCCTTGAGCCAAAACCATACATAATAATTTTTTCCATCGGACGAATTCATTTATGGGTTTTGTAGTCCACAAATGAATCCTTTTAGGCTGTGGCATCAGTAAGATCCATGCTTTATACTTAGGAAGTGAACAGTGACGAACATAGCTGTATGAATATCATCATTTCTCCGACCATACTTGAATAAACTATAAGTATTAATGGCCAATCAGAAAGGATAGACCGTATTTGGACGAATCATACATCGACTGTGCCAATATTTTGACCAATCAAAGCACAGTAGGGTCAGTATAGGTCGATCAGAGGCAGCGCCGACATATCGGGTCGGAGGCCTTATTGATATCGGCATACAAACCTCCACTCATTAGCATATTTTGCAAATAGCACGCGAGCTCCGACCCCTCCGACGCAAGATGAGTCTGAGCGACCTCGCACCGACAAACACGAAGCGCGCACGGGATGACGCGGCACGCATGTTCAAAGCGTTTTTTGAGGAAGAAGGGGTGACATGGGAGTACCTAGAGGTGTGCATGAAGCACGACAACGCTCCCCGCGTTTTGGAGGCCGTGGTGGACAAGTTTGGAATGCATCTCGCTTTCAAGGAAGGACGGAAGGGCAGCCTGTTGGCTAGGCACTCAGTCATGCAGTACTACCGACAGGCGAAGAACTGGTTGCTCGATCAGTTCCCACAGCATCGAGAGGCTGTCGGCAAGGTTCTCCTGAAGAAGGGTCAAGTGCTGGAGCGCTATTGCATGAAGCGAGAGTCTGGCAATTTTGTGAAGAAGGCACCTGCATGCACGAAGAAAGCACTCAAGCAGATGATGGTGTACCTCTATTCAAATGGTGTAACGGCTTCGGACTACCAAGACGCGGTGCTACTGTGCTTGCTCTGGTTTCTGTTTGGCCGAGCCTCTGACATCTCGCTACTCCAGAAGGTGAACTTATCCATCGGTTCGGGGGGAATATTTTATCTGAGGCTGATCCGTGTCAAGACGTCCGAAGAACAAGGTCTCTCCCTCTTTCCCGACGACGACTTCGCCACGTGTCCGCTGCTAGCTATCGCTGTGGCTCTTGCAACTCAATCGGCACCGGCGGCTGCGCTGTTAAACCACCTCCCTGAACAACAAGTGGCGACCGAAGCTTCCCTGACTCCGGCAGCGCCACTGATCGATCTGATCGACAACCCAGAAGCTGTCGCTCCTCTCAGCTCCACCACAGATGAGGACAAGCCGCTTGACGACACTACTGGAATCCACGGCTATGTGAATCGCGTCTTGACGAGAATAATGCCTGAAGCTGGTGTTGTCCAGCGCTTGACGCCACATTCGTTTAGACGCGGTGGCGCACACCATGCGAATATTGTTGGCATGTGTGTGCAGTAGATCTTCGACAGAGGCGCGTGGAACATGACGGCAACCAACAAGGCCTTCGCATACGTCTTCAACACCCCAGCTGAAGATCACAAGGTGGCTCGTGTTTTGAGCAATCGAGAACCAGATGACTCCGTCGATTGCTGTCACTTGATGTCTTCGATTCTCATACCCGGCAAAGTATTCGCTTGGTCTCTTCAGCTTTATTCACGTCTTCGTCCGGAATGGAATCAGAGCAGTACAACGTTAACGCGGCTGTACACGACACTCCCATGGCTTACCTTCTGAGGCACTATCCGTCACTGAAGATTCTATCGGCGCCCGGTCTTGTAATTCAGCGCTTGGAAGGTTGTGCCGAGGATAAATGCTTCACTGTAAATCATCTGCTTGCTTGGTCGGCGTACCTCAGCAGCAACCCAAGTACTGCGGAGGACTCTAAAAGCAAATTTGCACACGACAACCCAAACAACATCACCCAGAATCCAGTATTTTTTCAGCAAACAACATTGATTGAGCAGTTAATCCTGGTCAACAAGAAGCTGGACGCTCGGTTGACTGTAATGGAAGACATAATCGGAAACAAACACCCACGCGCGCCTACAAAACCAGAAGAAAGTGAGGACACAAGCGAGAAGAAGTCTCCAGGAAAGCGACGCCGTACCTCTCCAGCTCTAAGCTTGAAGGATGTCTGGTTCGCGTGGTACACTCAAGAACCGCGCATGTGGAGCTTGACGGATGCTGAAACCAAGCACACACGCTCAACAGGCAAGCAGATCGTTGCGTTCGTGAAGCTGTTCCTTTACGATGGCTTTGTCTTGGACAAGCACTCTGCTCGCTACCGCGACGATGTTCTCGAAACAGGAAGCCTTGCTGAGAAGGCAATGCTGGCGTTCTTACAACAGCACAACGTCACTGCCCGCGGAGCGCAAAACGTCCTGAAGTCCATGCGGAAACTACACAAAGCTGGCCAACTGAATGAGCACATTGGTAAGTACCTACAACGTCAAGCTCAAGGTATCATCATGGATCCTGCTCCTCCGCATATTTGCAACACGATCGGGTTAGTGACCATGAAGTAATTAATAAAAGCACCCACCTTTCTGCTCATGCCCAGTCGTTTTTTGCGAAGTTTTGCGCGCTGCACTCTCTGCTGTTCACCCTTCGTTCTGCTCTCAAACCTTGACACCTCAGCCTCGGATGCCTACCAAGAAGCCAACCAAGAACGGCATCAGCTCCGCGAAAGAGTTCAAGACCCTGTGCATCGCTGTGGCCAAGTCTTGCAATATCCGGGTTAGTGATGAAGCTATTCGTCACCTTCGACTTACCATGAACACTACCGTCGCCTCTACCAGCCTGCTTCCTGAAGCAATTCAAGTCGTCTTCACCTCGTTGGCTGAGCGCAAGATCCAGCGGGCAAAGCTTGACGACATCCGCGAGTGGCTGGCTCCTCCTGCTGTCGACAACGACGAGGTGGACGGTGACGAAGATAGCGAAAGCGAGAAGCTCCACTACGTCCGCAAGATCTTGAACTGGAAATGCGTTAAGGGCAAAACGTACTACCTCGTCGAGTGGGAGTCAACTTGGGAGCCACGCGAGCACTTGAGCCAAAGCATCGTCGCCGCGCTCGAGAAGGAGCGCCGCTTGCTTGTGCGCAAGAAGTTCTTCGAAGACGAGGCTGTGGAAGACAGCACGCTCAACATCACAGAAGGATAAAGAGAACAAGATCTAGTGAGGCGCAAACGGCTTTGTATTACAAGTTTAGAAAGTGTTAATGAGTAGAGAGACTTAAACAACAATGTTAACCGCTGACAATAGAACACAAAGCTTAACCTCCTATCGGAACATCAATGTTAACCTCCATCATCATAGCACACAGAGTTTAACGCAAGACGGCTACACAACACACACACTCGCACGCACACGCGCACACACACACAAACACGCAAGAACACACTCACTATTGGCTTGCGTCTGACGGCGTGAATGACAGAAAAATCTGTTTGTCGGCCACTCTTAACCACCAACTTGGTAGGAGGCCACGTGTCAGGGTAAATACGCGCAGGCGTAAAAACGGAATTGTTTTACTAATGCTCTTTTTAGTGAACCCCGATTTCGGGTGGCGCCCTCAATTCTCAAATTGCAGCCTGTAGCGCACAAGGGTCTGTAGCTTAAAATCATGCGTTTTTGTTTGTTGCCTATTTCTCTGCCCACAGACCGTTTCAGAGCCTGTGAGTGCGCCTATAAACGTGCCGTTTCGGCAATTTTTAGCATAGCCAAATCTGCACATGGTCTCTAATTACCCTACCCACAATTACTTTTTAACTTCTATTAAGTCCGACCTCGTCCCTCCTCTACCGTCGGAGATCGTCGGAGGTCAGACATTTTTTGGTATGGTTTGACAGTTGTACTCAAGGACACTAGACATTAATGTAAAATCGTAAGATGCACATAGTGACTTTAAGAGTAGCGTAAGATAACCTCGCTACGATTTCAATCATTCGCAAAATGATTTCTAGTGTTTTGGATAATGTACTCCATTCAGAAATTATCAACAGACTTTATGTCAGAATTCGTAAGACTGGTTTCTTACGGAAGATTAACTACTGTGATTGGGCAGTATTGAGACAGTCGTGCATGCGGCAGTGGCGGCTGCAGTAAACCGCCGCTACAAATACATCAGCTTGCCTGTCGCTGCCGGCCCGCGTACTATGCGCCTAAACGTCACATCTAATTTAAGCTGCAACAAAAACTAATCTAAATGAGATTCGTTGCTGAGCCTTAACCAACAAAACATCCAAAACCCGAGTCAGTCAGCAGGATCGAAAGCAGTGCGGAGGTACTAATCTACAAACCTGCAGCAGGGCTGATGTAACCCTAAGTGTACCCCTAGTTATTGTGCCTTTTCAAAGTTTTTGCCAATCTGACCTTTAAAGGCTGGTCCTAGGCAAGGGTAGGTAGGGCTAAAGGTGGGATTTGAGGACGAGCTGGAGTTTTATTGCCACTAAGTAAAATGATATTTGAATAAAACACTGTTTGATTTTGCCGACTATGATCCAATAATACTTGATTGTGGAGGTCCTACGTAAGGGCTCCGATTTGGTCTAAAGGGTACCTTACAAATTAATGGCTGAATGGCCAGTATTTGCCGACCATTTACCCTTACGTTAGGTATCTACAACAAATTAATTTTAAATCAAGTATAGGCTACTCATCAGACATACGCTGGCGAGGCATTGTCTTGCAGTATGTCTACAATATTGAGAACAGCGTAGCTGCCGGTGTACTGGGCGTCTCGACCATAAGCCTTCGGAGATGGTACCATCTCTTCAAGACAACAGGAAATGTCGACGACATCCCAAATAATGAGCGATCATCTAAATGGCCGATTGAAGTGCAGCAATTTGCTCGCAATTAAGTAAAGCAACACCCCTGCTTCTACTTCCAAGAGCTGCGTGAAGTATTAAAAGAGAAGTTTTCAACCCAACATTGCTGTTTTGATTCGACAATTTGTCGTGCTTTACAGCTCGATTCGGGGTTAACGTGAAAAGTGCTGACTAAAAGAGCTCGTGAAAGTATCCAAAAGAACGCCAGGAGTATGTGAACAGGCTATCGCCTTTCTACAACGGGCCAGATCAAATCGTGTTTGTCGATGAAACTTCAAAGGATGGAAGGTATTGTAAAATATCAATTTTGTGACTGCTACATCTTACCTTGTTAAATTGTTGTATGGTATTGCTATGGTTTAGGTCCTCCCTGAGCAAACACGCGTGGTCCGCGCGCGGAGACCCAGCGGTTGTGCCCATTCCATTTTCCCGCGGAAAGCGAATCTCAGTTATTGCTGCGTTCGACGTTGAAGGATGTTTTGCGTAGGGTACACCCGAGGATACTTTCACCCGGCAGACGTTCCACGAGACTTTCAAGTTGAAAATTCTACCATTCCTTCAATCCGTGGCCTTTACCAAGATCAATCGGCATTTTGGACAACGCCAAAATTCACATGTACGAAGAATTTCAAGAACTGATTCACGGTACTGGCGCATTGTTATGTTTTTTGCTGCCATATTCACCTGACTTGAATCCTATAGAAGTCGGATTTTCTATTATAAAACGATAGCTCCAACGCCACGCAAATATGGCGTCCCGTGAAAATACTCTTGCGGTCCTCAATGTCGCGCGGTAGTTTTGCACTAGACAGTCTGAGGAAGTTGGGCAAAATTTGTACGGCCACTGTGGGTACGATGGGAACAAACGCAGTGTAAAAAATCAGTGAGTTTTAATGAAATTCATGTATTCGTACTGAAGTCATCGTACTCTACCTCTACTACTCTCCTTAGACTTGATCGTTAAGGTGCTCGACATCATCCATATCTTCTGCAGGAGCGGAAGTCTCAAAAGCTACCGGGTCACGGAACGGAGGGCGAAGGCTGTAGGCCGGTAAACCGAGAATATCCTGGAGATCTCCAACATGAAACGGCACTTGGATCACTGCACCTTGTAACTTTATCCTGAGCATTCTGAAATTCATGTCAGCGGTTGCTTGAGCTGTATCTTGATTCGTCTCCATTTCATGCGAAAGCTGATCAATGTTCCGAAGTTGTCGAAATGTTGTGTTATCAGGAGCTTGTAGTGGAGCGTCAGCTGGAAGTCGAGCTTGCATTGCTGCCATGTACAGCTGTGAGGCTGGTCCACTAGAAATATTGCGCTCAGCTAGCATAGCTGCTACACGAGGAACTTGTTCTTGGATTCGATTCTCGGTAGCTCTACGAATAGTGTTGGCTCTTGGATCTGGTGCTCTTGGAATATAAACGAAAATCATTAAAACAAAATCGGACTGATCATGTAGGCGAAGGCGAGCTAATTCCCAAGATCTGGCGACGCGGCTGGAGAAATTTTCCTCGTCCAACTCGAGAAATTCACGTTGTGGAGCGTGCTTGGTGGGCTTGAGATAGACGCTGAAGTCATCCTGCCAATCGTTTGGCAGACGACGGATGCATTCGGTTGCTACTTGAGTCTAGAATAGGTTAAAGTCAATCTGAAAAGAGAAGTCGATGGACTCGGTCTTGTTTCGGCACGAAGTGAGAGGATCGCCGTTCTTGATGATAAGGCGGCAGGTAAGAATTGCTGGTAGTGGCAGTGACATTGTATAACTAAAAGTGAGCCTATGAGTCAAAGGATGCCAGGGCGTGGGAGAATACTCACCGTAGAGCTCGACAAGATTTAGGAGATCATGTCGAAACGGGATGGAATTTTGCCAAATGTCATAAGATGTGGACACAATCTGTTTCGGTTTTGTTAATCTATCTTAAAATTTGTATCAAAACCATAATCTGTATATTTGCAATAAAGTAGGGACTTTAGCCAATCGAGAACGTTTGTGCCCAGGGAAATATCCCATCTGCCGTCCGCTAAACGCCGATTGGACAGAACCTCCAGGTGGTGCGATTATTCCCGGAAATCCTATCCCGACTGATCCATATGAGACTCATCCCCGAAGGGATGTGGCGTGCCGACCCAAACACTTGGTTATGTCTCCGATCCGACGAAGGCCTTGCACATGACACTTACCTCAAGCATCGAGCTCCCTACAGACATGGGAATTGAACCCACACCACCTATTAGCTGACGGGCTAATCAGGCGCATGCAAACCAGTTACCCAGAATGCATACTAATATTTTAATGAACTTTTGTCAAATCTGGTCAAATATGTATTTGATTGGCATCGTTTTGTTTTCATCAAAGGGTTAGGCTAAATTTTAGTCGGAAGCACCCGATCATATAGGAGGTCTTCCGTAAGGGCCACCCTCCTACGTAGGACCATAAAACTGAGGGCGTTTTGGCAGAAAGGCACCGTACATGAAGTGTGACACGTCACACTTCGGGATATCTGGTACACGGTACCAGGGTCGTCCGAGGCCAACCATTGGCGGATGGCATTGCTTTTATATAGGTGACTTATAGTTTATATATTTAACTCAAGCTTAGCCTACTTATAAATATACTCAGTTTACTTCCTACCTTAAATTGGTTACTTCTGTCCCTTTAGGCTAAGAAGACCTGCGACCTGCCGTTCGCTGAGAGGTTGCATACTCTCGGAAGCCAATTCCTCTAGCGAAAGATGCTGTGTGACCCTGTCACACTTGGCAGCACTTGTAGTCAATCCACGCAACGCGGGTAGACTACCTGAACCTCTTTGAAGCTCGTTGCCATGGATAGGAACGACTTCTCCCATCTGAACGACTCACAGCTCGGGTCGGTTCGGAAGATGGCAGGCATCTTCAGGATGAAGGCCCTGCAGAGCCTGGTGGCGTCAACACCGGCCGAGCAGCTCAAGCGCGTCAATGCGTTTGACGCTTACGAGCAGGGGCTCATCGCACAGGTGCGGGAAACCCTGGAGGCTCCGACGGCGGAGACAAACCCGCCACACCGGAAGCCAATACGGCTGAAGGTTAAGGCGTATGAAGGGAAGGAAGGTGAGAACCTTCACTTCTGGGTCCGAGAGGTAAAGCTTGCGATGGACGCGGCTCTGATCTCGTCCGAGCAACTCCGTGTTGCTTTTGCACTCTCCAACCTTAGCTGTCGTGCTAAGAGTTGGGCGTACACGCGGAAGGCAAGATCCCCTGAATGTTTCACATCCTGGGCTCAGCTGTGCGAACAGCTCCGAGACGCGTTCCTCCCGGCGAGCTACGAATACCGCCAGCGTTCGCGCTTCCTCTCATGCAAGCAAGGGAGACGCTAGCTGCACGAGAACGTCCAAGAGATACGGGAGCTCACGGCGTCCCTAGTAAGAAACCCACTAAGCGAACACGTCACGATGACTGTGTTCATGGATGACCTTCGAGTAGGGCCAGCGCGTACGCAGCCGTTACGGGTGCATCAAACAACCTCGCAGAGGCGATTCCAGTGGCTCTTTACGAAGAATACAGCCATCGCCAGGCGCGCACGCCGGCCTCAGCATGGCCTGGGAATTCTTTGTCGAATCTTGGTCGAGAAAATCCCAACGGACCGAGCTCGAGTCCGTCGAGCAGCGCGGCATTTGTTGCTTCGGCTGCGGGAAGCTGGGCCACTTCAAGTGCGACTGCCCCGCGGAGAGACACCGCAGGCGGACTTTCCCCAAGCCCGTCCTCAAGGGTCGCTGGCAGAAGCCAGGATCCCGGGGACAGGGGAACGCCGGAGACCAGTAGCGGCAGGGGTCCCACTGGGGAAGAACTAAATCTTCGTGAAGGGTGCGCGGGTGGCGCGTACCATGGGGACTTAGCCCCTGAGAGTCTTCGCACTCTTGAATCGGCAAAGGGCAGCGGCGGGTTGCTCGTAGTACACGGATGTGTACGGGGATACGATCACCACTTTAGAATCTTGATCGATTCTGGGCCGTCGAAGAAGTTCGCACGCCGCCAGACGGTTGCTTGTAATAGCAACAAGTTGTCCGATGCTTTGAGGGAAAGCCAGGGCTGCGGGACGGGGTCAGTGCGACTGGCCGACGGGAAGGTCGTCACTGCCCCCAACGTCTAAGTGATCTGGCCGTCAAGTTTGAGGACTTTGACAGCCTCGAACAGCTTACCGCTCTCGCCATGGATCCCTACGATATGATCCTGGGTATGCCCTGGCTCGAGAAGCACGAGCCCTGGATCGACTGGCGAGGCAAGGCAATCGGTGCCAGCCGCCCTGCGAAGTCCTAGCTTCGACGAGCTGGGCCAAGGTGGGTCTGCGAGTCAGCAACCCCCTGGGGATCAAAGTACCACTTAAGAAGCCAGCGTAAAACGTCGGGTGCGTTGTCATTTACTTAGGTAGGTCGATGGCGTACGACGTGCGACCCACTTGTACACTTGTACACGTGGATCCACCTGAAGGCCTGAGAGACTGACTGGAAGGTCTTCGCGCGACCCAAGAGGGTGCGCCGTGCGCCGCCGCGAGGATGTCAAACTTCAGGCCCTCGTCGTTGGGTACGAGCACCCGTGGAGGTTCATTGGGCTCCACCTGGTAATAGAGGAGGCCATCCGTCAACTCATATCGGTGGAGCCGGGAGCGCTGTCGAGACGAAAGCCAGTCGGACTTCGTTCGTTCGTGACGTGAGGGACGTGACGATAGGCTTATCGTCCCGATACGCCATGCGTATCCGATCTTATAGATCCGTTGCCACCCGTTTGATGTGGGTCAACCCGTAGTCTGGACGCCGAGAGAGGGCGTCCGCAAGCACGTTGAGCATGCCCGGCTTGTACTCAACGCGGAAGTAGTACTCAGTGAAGAAGGCCAGCCACCTCGCCATCCGTTGGGATAGGTGAGGCGAATTCGTCGCCGTCCTCAAGGATGCGTGGTCTGTGTAGATCACAAAGTGCCGTGAGCCCTGAAGATGAACCCGAAACTTCACAAGGGCATACTTCATTGCCAGGAGCTTCTTGTCGTGGACAGGGTATTTCCGTTCGGCGGATTTGAGCTGCCTGGACTGGAACGAGATGACTCGCTTATGGCCAGCCGTGTCGGCCTGCAGCAGTGCCCACCCGATGGCGTAGTCGGAGGCAATGCAGACGACGCTAAACGGCTTCGTCTCGTCCGGCAGGGCCAGGACAAGGGCCTATTGGAGACTGGCCTTGATGCTGTCAAAGGCATCCTGGTGCTCTTGCTCCCAGCGTCCGTCGACGTCCTTCTGAAGGAGGCCTGACAAGGACTTAGCGAAGCCAGCGTACCCCGCGATGTACTTGTGAAGGTAGTTGGCCAAGCCCAACCACTTTCGAAGCTCCTTCTGGTATCGGAGCGTTGACCATGCTGCTATGGTCTTGACCTTGGCTGGGTCAGCCCGAACGCCCGCGTTGCTTACGAAGCAGCCGAGAACCTTAATCTCTGGTGATGCGAAAACGCACTTGCCGATGTTGGCGTAGCGCTTGTTCGCTCGCATCACGTCCAACACTTGACGGCGGTGCCCCAGGTGCACCTCCATGGCCGTCTTGCCTCCCTCGGCACGGATATGGACAAAGATGTCGTCGAAGAACGTCTGTACGAAGGACGCAATGGCCTGGACAATTGCGTCACCAGCGGTTGAGCGTAGCCGGGGCATTAGACAAGCCCTGCGGCATGACAAGCCACTCCCAAAGCATGCCGCTTGGAGTGCTCACCGTGGTGAGCGGGATGTCGCTCTCGCGCATTAGGATCTGGTAGTATTCGTCTACCAATCCAGCACACAGTACACACGCTTCCGGTCATGTTATTCAACAACACATCCGTTCATGGGATTGGTGTTTGGGCCAGCACCGTCGCGTTGTTCAGCCGGTTATAAGCATGAACTAAACGCCCCTTTCCGTTCGGCTTCCGAACGCAGAAAGTTGGCGTCGAGTGCAGGGACTTCGACTCCCACACCATGCTCGCCTTCGCTTTCGCAGCGAAGACGGCATCGATGACCTCGCACTGCTCGCGTGGAAGAGGTCATTGTTTCGTGACACAGTCCTTTGTGCCAGGCACGAGATCGATCTCATGCCGTACGCCTCGGTCTAGTGGGAGCTGGATCGGTGGGCGTTTGCTCACCACGTCCGCATACTCCGTCACCACAGGATACACCGGATGCTTAAGGTTCTTAAGGGTCTCCGAACCCAAGCGCGTCTATCGCTGCTTGTTCAGCTCTTTCAGGACGTCCTTGTCCAAGACATAGGTGGGGTTCAACTCCTTCCGAGTGGTCTCAGGTCTTATGAGCACCATCTCAGCAACCTTCCCAGGCTTGAGGCTGACCAGGAAAGACTGGACCGTCATTTCCTCGAGGTTCAGTGTCTCTGCGATATCTGTCAACGGTTCCAAGTGGACACCAGATACCTTGACGGGTCCCTGGACTCGGAGCCGCTTGAAGCGACGTCGTTCTGAATGAGGTTCAGATCCGACTCTCGGCGGCGGTGTCGTCGTCGATGGCGACCGTGACGTGGAACTTTGTTACCCACGTCTGGGGATGTCGGAGCGCCGACATCCGAGGCGCTCGAGGCCTCGTGTGGTACTGCGTTACTCACACAAGAAGCGTATCCGACGTCTTCCTCTTCAGTATCGCTCTGAGCGGCCGCGTGTGGCACTGTGTTACCCACACAGGAAGCGTATCCGACGTTCCCCTCTTCAGTTAAGGTCTGGGCGACCGTGTGTGGAGCTCTGTTACCCACCTTGAACACGCTATTATCAGCGTTCGTGACAGCGGCAGCTGTCTGCGAAACTATGTTACCCGGTTGTGGACCTAAGTTACCCACTTGGCCAGCGCCTCCACTGGGCGCCGCTAACATCGAAGCGTCCTCGGAGTCGTCATAAACGTCGACGACTCCCGAGCACCTGCTGGATGCTTCGGTACCCTGGCAACCCTTGCCGGCGCCCCGGGTCCTGACAGAGGTGGGAACATGACTCACCAATGCTCTGTCGGACATCGCAGGGCGGCTGGCACCGATTGCCTTGCCTCGCCAGTCGATCCAGGGCTCGTGCTTCTCGAGCCAGGGCATACCCAGGATCATATCGTAGGGATCCATGGCGAGAGCGGTAAGCTGTTCGAGGCTGTCAAAGTCCTCAAACTTGACGGCCAGATCCACTTAGACGTTGGGGGCAGTGACGACCTTCCCGTCGGCCAGTCGCACTGACCCCGTCCCGCAGCCCTGGCTTTCCCTCAAAGCATCGGACAACTTGTTGCTATTACAAGCAACCGTCTGGCGGCGTGCGAACTTCTTCGACGGCCCAGAATCGATCAAGATTCTAAAGTGGTGATCGTATCCCCGTACACATCCGTGTACTACGAGCAACCCGCCGCTGCCCTTTGCCGATTCAAGAGTGCGAAGACTCTCAGGGGCTAAGTCCCCATGGTACGCGCCACCCGCGCACCCTTCACGAAGATTTAGTTCTTCCCCAGTGGGACCCCTGCCGCTACTGGTCTCCGGCGTTCCCCTGTCCCCGGGATCCTGGCTTCTGCCAGCGACCCTTGAGGACGGGCTTGGGGAAAGTCCGCCTGCGGTGTCTCTCCGCGGGGCAGTCGCACTTGAAGTGGCCCAGCTTCCCGCAGCCGAAGCAACAAATGCCGCGCTGCTCGACGGACTCGAGCTCGGTCCGTTGGGATTTTCTCGACCAAGATTCGACAAAGAATTCCCAGGCCATGCTGAGGCCGGCGTGCGCGCCTGGCGATGGCTGTATTCTTCGTAAAGAGCCACTGGAATCGCCTCTGCGAGGTTGTTTGATGCACCCGTAACGGCTGCGTACGCGCTGGCCCTACTCGAAGGTCATCCATGAACACAGTCATCGTGGCGTGTTCGCTTAGTGGGTTTCTTACTAGGGACGCCGTGAGCTCCCGTATCTCTTGGACGTTCTCGTGCAGCTAGCGTCTCCCTTGCTTGCATGAGAGGAAGCGCGAACGCTGGCGGTATTCGTAGCTCGCCGGGAGGAACGCGTCTCGGAGCTGTTCGCACAGCTGAGCCCAGGATGTGAAACATTCAGGGGATCTTGCCTTCCGCGTGTACGCCCAACTCTTAGCACGACAGCTAAGGTTGGAGAGTGCAAAAGCAACACGGAGTTGCTCGGACGAGATCAGAGCCGCGTCCATCGCAAGCTTTACCTCTCGGACCCAGAAGTGAAGGTTCTCACCTTCCTTCCCTTCATACGCCTTAACCTTCAGCCGTATTGGCTTCCGGTGTGGCGGGTTTGTCTCCGCCGTCGGAGCCTCCAGGGTTTCCCGCACCTGTGCGATGAGCCCCTGCTCGTAAGCGTCAAACGCATTGACGTGCTTGAGCTGCTCGGCCGGTGTTGACGCCACCAGGCTCTGCAGGGCCTTCATCCTGAAGATGCCTGCCATCTTCCGAACCGACCCGAGCTGTGAGTCGTTCAGATGGGAGAAGTCGTTCCTATCCATGGCAACGAGCTTCAAAGAGGTTCAGGTAGTCTACCCGCGTTGCGTGGATTGACTACAAGTGCTGCCAAGTGTGACAGGGTCACACAGCATCTTTCGCTAGAGGAATTGGCTTCCGAGAGTATGCAACCTCTCAGCGAACGGCAGGTCGCAGGTCTTCTTAGCCTAAAGGGACAGAAGTAACCAATTTAAGGTAGGAAGTAAACTGAGTATATTTATAAGTAGGCTAAGCTTGAGTTAAATATATAAACTATAAGTCACCTATATAAAAGCAATGCCATCCGCCAATGGTTGGCCTCGGACGACCCTGGTACCGTGTACCAGATATCCCGAAGTGTGACGTGTCACACTTCATGTACGGTGCCTTTCTGCCAAAACGCCCTCAGTTTTATGGTCCTACGTAGGAGGGTGGCCCTTACGGAAGACCTCCTATATGATCGGGTGCTTCCGACTAAAATTTAGCCTAACCCTTTGATGAAAACAAAACGATGCCAATCAAATACATATTTGACCAGATTTGACAAAAGTTCATTAAAATATTAGTATGCATTCTGGGTAACTGGTTTGCATGCGCCTGATTAGCCCGTCAGCTAATAGGTGGTGTGGGTTCAATTCCCATGTCTGTAGGGAGCTCGATGCTTGAGGTAAGTGTCATGTGCAAGGCCTTCGTCGGATCGGAGACATAACCAAGTGTTTGGGTCGGCACGCCACATCCCTTCGGGGATGAGTCTCATATGGATCAGTCGGGATAGGATTTCCGGGAATAATCGCACCACCTGGAGGTTCTGTCCAATCGGCGTTTAGCGGACGGTAGATGGGATATTTCCCTGGGCACAAACGTTCTCGATTGGCTAAAGTCCCTACTTTATTGCAAATATACAGATTATGGTTTTGATACAAATTTTAAGATAGATTAACAAAACCGAAACAGATTGTGTCCACATCTTATGACATTTGGCAAAATTCCATCCCGTTTCGACATGATCTCCTAAATCTTGTCGAGCTCTACGGTGAGTATTCTCCCACGCCCTGGCATCCTTTGACTCATAGGCTCACTTTTAGTTATACAATGTCACTGCCACTACCAGCAATTCTTACCTGCCGCCTTATCATCAAGAACGGCGATCCTCTCACTTCGTGCCGAAACAAGACCGAGTCCATCGACTTCTCTTTTCAGATTGACTTTAACCTATTCTAGACTCAAGTAGCAACCGAATGCATCCGTCGTCTGCCAAACGATTGGCAGGATGACTTCAGCGTCTATCTCAAGCCCACCAAGCACGCTCCACAACGTGAATTTCTCGAGTTGGACGAGGAAAATTTCTCCAGCCGCGTCGCCAGATCTTGGGAATTAGCTCGCCTTCGCCTACATGATCAGTCCGATTTTGTTTTAATGATTTTCGTTTATATTCCAAGAGCACCAGATCCAAGAGCCAACACTATTCGTAGAGCTACCGAGAATCGAATCCAAGAACAAGTTCCTCGTGTAGCAGCTATGCTAGCTGAGCGCAATATTTCTAGTGGACCAGCCTCACAGCTGTACATGGCAGCAATGCAAGCTCGACTTCCAGCTGACGCTCCACTACAAGCTCCTGATAACACAACATTTCGACAACTTCGGAACATTGATCAGCTTTCGCATGAAATGGAGACGAATCAAGATACAGCTCAAGCAACCGCTGACATGAATTTCAGAATGCTCAGGATAAAGTTACAAGGTGCAGTGATCCAAGTGCCGTTTCATGTTGGAGATCTCCAGGATATTCTCGGTTTACCGGCCTACAGCCTTCGCCCTCCGTTCCGTGACCCGGTAGCTTTTGAGACTTCCGCTCCTGCAGAAGATATGGATGATGTCGAGCACCTTAACGATCAAGTCTAAGGAGAGTAGTAGAGGTAGAGTACGATGACTTCAGTACGAATACATGAATTTCATTAAAACTCACTGATTTTTTACACTGCGTTTGTTCCCATCGTACCCACAGTGGCCGTACAAATTTTGCCCAACTTCCTCAGACTGTCTAGTGCAAAACTACCGCGCGACATTGAGGACCGCAAGAGTATTTTCACGGGACGCCATATTTGCGTGGCGTTGGAGCTATCGTTTTATAATAGAAAATCCGACTTCTATAGGATTCAAGTCAGGTGAATATGGCAGCAAAAAACATAACAATGCGCCAGTACCGTGAATCAGTTCTTGAAATTCTTCGTACATGTGAATTTTGGCGTTGTCCAAAATGCCGATTGATCTTGGTAAAGGCCACGGATTGAAGGAATGGTAGAATTTTCAACTTGAAAGTCTCGTGGAACGTCTGCCGGGTGAAAGTATCCTCGGGTGTACCCTACGCAAAACATCCTTCAACGTCGAACGCAGCAATAACTGAGATTCGCTTTCCGCGGGAAAATGGAATGGGCACAACCGCTGGGTCTCCGCGCGCGGACCACGCGTGTTTGCTCAGGGAGGACCTAAACCATAGCAATACCATACAACAATTTAACAAGGTAAGATGTAGCAGTCACAAAATTGATATTTTACAATACCTTCCATCCTTTGAAGTTTCATCGACAAACACGATTTGATCTGGCCCGTTGTAGAAAGGCGATAGCCTGTTCACATACTCCTGGCGTTCTTTTGGATACTTTCACGAGCTCTTTTAGTCAGCACTTTTCACGTTAACCCCGAATCGAGCTGTAAAGCACGACAAATTGTCGAATCAAAACAGCAATATTGGGTTGAAAACTTCTCTTTTAATACTTCACGCAGCTCTTGGAAGTAGAAGCAGGGGTGTTGCTTTACTTAATTGCGAGCAAATTGCTGCACTTCAATCGGCCATTTAGATGATCGCTCATTATTTGGGATGTCGTCGACATTTCCTGTTGTCTTGAAGAGATGGTACCATCTCCGAAGGCTTATGGTCGAGACGCCCAGTACACCGGCAGCTACGCTGTTCTCAATATTGTAGACATACTGCAAGACAATGCCTCGCCAGCGTATGTCTGATGAGTAGCCTATACTTGATTTAAAATTAATTTGTTGTAGATACCTAACGTAAGGGTAAATGGTCGGCAAATACTGGCCATTCAGCCATTAATTTGTAAGGTACCCTTTAGACCAAATCGGAGCCCTTACGTAGGACCTCCACAATCAAGTATTATTGGATCATAGTCGGCAAAATCAAACAGTGTTTTATTCAAATATCATTTTACTTAGTGGCAATAAAACTCCAGCTCGTCCTCAAATCCCACCTTTAGCCCTACCTACCCTTGCCTAGGACCAGCCTTTAAAGGTCAGATTGGCAAAAACTTTGAAAAGGCACAATAACTAGGGGTACACTTAGGGTTACAGCAGCCCTGCTGCAGGTTTGTAGATTAGTACCTCCACACTGCTTTCGCTCCTGCTGACTGACTCGGGTTTTGGATGTTTTGTTGGTTAAGGCTCAGCAACGAATCTCATTTAGATTAGTTTTTGTTGCAGCTTAAATTAGATGTGACGTTTAGGCGCATAGTACGCGGGCCGGCAGCGACAGGCAAGCTGATGCATTTGTAGCGGCGGTTTACTGCAGCCGCCACTGCCGCATGCACGACTGTCTCAATACTGCCCAATCACAGTAGTTAATCTTCCGTAAGAAACCAGTCTTACGAATTCTGACATAAAGTCTGTTGATAATTTCTGAATGGAGTACTTTATCCAAAACACTAGAAATCATTTTGCGAATGATTGAAATCGTAGCTAGGTTATCTTACGCTACTTTTAAAGTCACTATGTGCATCTTACGATTTTACATTAATGTCCAGTGTCCTTGAGTACAACTGTCAAACCATATAGCTATGTTCGTCACTGTTCACTCCCTAAGTATAAAGCACGGATCTTACTGATGCCACAACCTAAAAGGATTCATTTGTGGACTACAAAAGCCATAAATGAAGCAGATAATATTCGTCCGATGGAAAAAAAAATATTATGTATGATTTTGGCTCAAGGCGACTTGAGTGAATAAAAATTTTTTTATCCTAAAATAGAAAGAAACATATTATCAAAGAACAATAACATGCACACCTGAGCAGTATCAAAAGCACAAGGAGAGCATCAAAGCTGCTTAAAAACGCTACTACGTGTAATGACTTTTGCAATACGACTACCCCATAGACGCTGCTAGAGGATCATCTACAAGACCAAAACAGCCTAACGACAATCGTGACCCATTGTACGGCATCACAACCCCCGCAATTCCCCCGTCCCTTGTGCATGTAGTGCTAGGCGAGGATGTTCTCCTCGTTATTTCGCGTGCTGTACGTCTCCCACCGCCTCAAATACCCCTCTCAAGTCTCAATTAACACACCACATCCTCCTCATTACAGGTGATCACGCACTTGGCCTCCGTCGTCTCCGGTATCGACGTGGACGTGCATCCGTGGAAGCTCGAGTTCATCTGCTTCTGCCTGGCCAAGATCAAGCCCCGCATCTTGTCGTTCGAGGAGCCCGACGTCCTGTTCCGCGAGTCTCTGGCAGCCATGTACATGGACGAGGAAGCGTACATCGAAGCCTCCAAGGCTCTAGCGGCCATCAACCTCGAGAGCTCGTGATCTGATTAGTTCTTCTCTTCAGCTTTGAGCCAACGAAACTCAAACGCGATCACACATTCACACATTTCGGCGTCTGCTTGTAGTAAAACACAACCGATTCCAAAATTGGAGGCGTCACAAACGACGCTAAACGGACGAGCCGGCTCCGGTAGCGCAAGTACTGGCTCCTGGAGAAGACTCCCCTTTACAGCCTGGAAGGCTTCGTCGTGCTCGACATCCCAGCACCACGGTACATCCTATTTAAGGAGATTCGACAATGGCCGAGTTATCTCCGACTAATTTGTGGTGTACTATTGCAAGTAATACGCTAAGTCAAGCCACTTGCATAAATCCTTCGGGCTCTTGGGAGCCGGTCAGCCCATGATGTCTATGACTTTGACAGGATCTGCCCGCAAGACACTCTTCCCAACGAAGAATTTGAGAAATGTATATCCTCCGCGCCAAAGACGCACTTGTCAAGTTGGCATACCACTTGTACATGCGTATGCACTCGAGCACCGCTCTCAAATGGTCAATGTGGCTCTCCACGTCTGCCTTCTTGTGCTCAGGACGACTACGGACGAATATATCGTCAAACCACATCTGGGCGTACGCCTGATGGAGCCTGAACAACTGCGTCACACCAGACCGGGAATCAGGGCGTGCTCGCTCGTCTCGCGGGCCGCCTGAGCTCGTTAGAGCGTGAGGTCTCAAGTCTGCATCTGCGGGTGGACTGGCGGGCCTCTTCGTCCGATCTTGACGAGGCCTTCCGCATGATCCGACGTATCGAGGCTCGGCTGCCACGTCCGGAGCCGCATTCGGCACACCCCCAGTCGTACGCGTATGGTGCGTACCCGACACACTCGACGTACGCGGCGTATGGCTCCGGGGTCCGTTCGTACGGAGCCCCTCCTGCGTACGGTCTTGACCGCAGCCTTGCTGTTCAGACCGAGGCTTGGGTGCCTGCTCCGACGCCCTCGTCGACGTATGTGGCCGGCCCTGGCTTTGGGGAGCTGGGCCAAGGTGAGTCTGCGAGTCAGCAACCCCCTGGGGATCAAATTACCACATAAGAAGCCAGCGTAAAACGTCGGGTGCGTCGTCATTTACTTAGGTAGGTCGATGGCGTACGACGTGCGACCCACTTGTACACTTGTACACGTGGGTCCACCTGAAGGCCTGAGAGACTGACTGGAAGGTCTTCGCGCGACCCAAGAGGGTGCGCCGTGCGCCGCCGCGAGGATGTCAAATTTCAGGCCCTCGTCGCTGGGTACGAGCACCCGTGGAGGTTCATTGGTCTCCACCTGGTAATAGAGGAGGCCATCCGTCAACTCATATCGGTGGAGCCGGGAGCGCTGTCGAGACGAAAGCCAGTCGGACTTCGTTCGTTCGTGACGTGAAGAACGTGACGATAGGCTCATCGTCCCGATACGCCATGCGATCCGTTGTCACCCGTTTGATGTGGGTCAACCCGTAGTCTGGACGCCGAGAGAGGGCGTCCGCAAGCACGTTGAGCATGCCCGGCTTGTACTCAACGCGGAAGTAGTACTCAGTGAAGAAGGTCAGCCACCTCGCCATCCGTTGGGAGAGGTGAGGCGAATTCGTCGCCGTCCTCAAGGATGCGTGGTCTGTGTAGATCACAAAGGGCCGTGAGCCCTGAAGATGAACCCGAAACTTCACAAGGGCATACTTCATTGCCAGGAGCTTCTTGTCGTGGACGGGATAGTTCCGTTCGGCGGATTTGAGCTGCCTGGACTGGAACGAGATGACTCGCTCATGTCCAGCCGTGTCGGCCTGCAGCAGTGCCCACCCGATGGCGTAGTCGGAGGCAATGCAGACGACGCTAAACGGCTTCGTCTCGTCCGGCAGGGCCAGGACAAGGGCCTATTGGAGACTGGCCTTGATGCTGTCAAAGGCATCCTGGTGCTCTTGCTCCCAGCGTCCGTCGACGTCCTTCTGAAGGAGGCCCGACAAGGACTTAGCGAAGCCAGCGTACCCCGCGATGTACTTGTGAAGGTAGTTGGCCAAGCCCAACCACTTTCGAAGATTATTCTGGTATCGGAGCGTTGACCATGCTGCTATGGTCTTGACCTTGGCTGGGTCAGCCCGAACGCCCGCGTTGCTTACGAAGCAGCCGAGAACCTTAATCTCTGGTGATGCGAAAACGCACTTGCCGATGTTGGCGTAGCGCTTGTTCGCTCGCATCACGTCCAACACTTGACGGCGGTGCCCCAGGTGCACCTCCATGGCCGTCTTGCCTCCCTCGGCACGGATATGGACAAAGATGTCGTCGAAGAACGTCTGTACGAAGGACGCAATGGCCTGGCCAATTGCGTCACCAGCGGTTGAGCGTAGCCGGGGCATTAGACAAGCCCTGCGGCATGACTAGCCAGGTCTTATGTGCACCATCTCGGCAACCTTCCCAGGCTTGAGGCTGGCCAGGAAAGACTGGACCGTCTTTTCCTCGAGGTTCAGTATCTCTGCGATATCTGGCAGCGGTTCCAAGTTGACACCAGATGCCTTGACGGGTCCCTGGACTCGGAGTCGCTTGAAGCGACGTCGATCTGAATGAGGTTCAGATCCGACTCTTGGCGGCGGCGTCGTCGTCGATGGCGACCGTGACGTGGAACTTTGTTACCCACGTCTGGGGATGTCGGAGCGCCGACATCCGAGGCGCTCGAGGCCTCGTGTGGTACTGCGTTACTCACACAAGAAGCGTATCCGACGTCTTCCTCTTCAGTATCGCTCTGAGCGGCCGCGTGTGGCACTGCGTTACCCACACAGGAAGCGTATCCGACGTTCCCCTCTTCAGTTAAGGTCTGGGCGACCGTGTGTGGAGCTCTGTTACCCACCTTGAACACGCTATTATCAGCGTTCGTGACAGCGGCAGTTGTCTGCGAAACTATGTTACCCGGTTGTGAACCTAAGCCAGCTACTTGGCCATCGCCTCCACTGGGCGCCGCTAACATCGAAGCGTCCTCGGAGTCGTCATAAACGTCGACGACTCCCGAGCACCTGCTGGATGCTTCGGTACCCTGGCAACCCTTGCTGGCGCCCCAGGTCCTGAAAGAGGTGGGAACATGACTCACCAATGCTCTGTCGGACGGCTAGCCACATACGTCGACGAGGGCGTCGGAGCAGGCACCCAAGCCTCGGTCTGAACAGCAAGGCTGCGGTCAAGACCGTACGCAGGAGGGGCTCCGTACGAACGGACCCCGGAGCCATACGCCGCGTACGTCGAGTGTGTCGGGTACGCACCATACGCGTACGACTGGGGGTGTGCCGAATGCGGCTCCGGACGTGGCAGCCGAGCCTCGATACGTCGGATCATGCGGAAGGCCTCGTCAAGATCGGACGAAGAGGCCCGCCAGTCCACCCGCAGATGCAGACTTGAGACCTCACGCTCTAACGAGCTCAGGCGGCCCGCGAGACGAGCGAGCACGCCCTGATTCCCGGTCTGGTGTGACGCAGTTGTTCAGGCTCCATCAGGCGTACGCCCAGATGTGGTTTGACGATATATTCGTCCGTAGTCGTCCTGAGCACAAGAAGGCAGACGTGGAGAACCACATTGACCATTTGAGAGCGGTGCTCGAGTGCATACGCATGTACAAGTGGTATGTCAACTTGACAAGTGCGTCTTTGGCGCGGAGGATATACATTTCTCAAATTCTTCGTTGGGAAGAGTGTCTTGCGGGCAGATCCTGTCAAAGTCATAGACATCATGGGCTGACCGGCTCCCAAGAGCCCGAAGGATTTATGCAAGTGGCTTGACTTAGCGTATTACTTGCAATAGTACACCACAAATTAGTCGGAGATAACTCGGCCATTGTCGAATCTCCTTAAATAGGATGTACCGTGGTGCTGGGATGTCGAGCACGACGAAGCCTTCCAGGCTGTAAAGGGGAGTCTTCTCCGGGAGCCAGTACTTGCGCTACCGGAGCCGGCTCGTCCGTTTAGCGTCGTCTGTAACGCCTCCGATTTCGGAATTGGTTGTGTTTTACTACAAGCAGACGCCGAAATGTGTGAATGAGTGATCGCGTTTGAGTTTCGCTGGCTCAAAGCTGAAGAGAAGAGCTAATCAGATCACGACAAAGAGCTACTTTCCATGTAGCTAACTTTAGGCAAGGTCAGAGTACACCTGCTGGGCTCTAAGCCTTTTGTGATCTTTACGGATCATGCGTCGCTACGCACTGCGACACCGTCGCCACACATCTATTAGAGAATGGCGAGGTGGCTCTTATTCTTCGCCGAGTATAACGTCAAGGTGAAGTACAAGCCGGGGCGGCTTAAAGTAGTGGCCGATGCGCTCTCGCGCAGGACGGACCACGAGCTAGCTCATGTCACGACAGTGACGTCGTTAGTGCCTGACTTGATACGCGGAGCGTATGCACAGGATGACATGTGCGTAGCGCTGCTACGGGATCTTAAGAGCAAATAGTTATAAGACTTTGACTATGAATTTTCTGGGCGCTTACGCGCGAGACTGCAGGGTTACACGCTCGATGGCGCCCTGCTGTAATACAGCACTAACCCTGAGATCACGCCTTGTGTCGTCGTTTCTCATGATGCGAACCTCAAGTATCTAATCCTCTACGAGTTGAATGATACACCGGTCGGTGGAAACGTCGGTCGTGAGAAGACCTATGGCTCGGTGAGCTCCATGAACTGATGGCCCTAACTGTATAAATGGGTGGGCACCTACGTACGCACGTGCAAGACGTGGCAACGGCCGAAGTCCACACCGAAGGCAGCAGCGCCGTTGGCGAGCTTGCCTGTTCCAACAGGATGTTGCTAGCCCCTTAGTATGAACTTTGGGTTTGACCTTCCGAAGGATAAGACGGGCAGCACAGGCATCGTGGTCTTTGTCGACCGATTGAGCAAGATGGGTCACTTAGCGGTGGTGTCGGACACCTCGATGGTAAAGGTACAGCGTTGCTATTCTTAGACCGTGCCTTTCGCCATCATAGCTTGCCGGATGCAATAGTCTCGATCAATCTCGATCTGCGAAGTTTTGGACGCCCTTGCTCAAGGTGCTTAGTACCCGTTTGAACATGTCCACAGCGGATCATCCGCAGACCGATGGTCACGCTGAACGCGTTAACCGCGTCGTGGAGGACATCCTCCGAAGTGTATACGCTGCGGCTCCGAAGCGCTGGGTCATGGCGCTTCCGTTCGTCGAGTTTGCTTTGAGCAGTGCGGTGCATACATCGACAGGCTCACCCCGTTTTATGTAATCGGCTTAACTGATCGTCGCACCCCGCTAACGCCACCACGTAGTGGTTCAGGGATTAGTGGGGGAATAGCCGATCGGCTTGTGGATATCAGACCTGTTGCGGTTCGCCAGTAAGTCGATGACTTTGTCGCACTGAGAATTAGCGCTATTCGTCAGGTACGCGACGCTATGGCCGAGAGCCAAGACCTGCAAAATGAAAGTGCTGATGCGAGATGCAGAGGCGTCGTTGAAGGGTTTTAGGTTGGGGACCTTGTTTTATTTAACAAAAACCTACCTATACATGCAGTGTCTGCAGTCTTCAAGACCAAACGGAGACCTAAGTTTATCGGACCTCTTAATGTTGTAGGCATGATGAGCCTGCCGTACATGCTCAACCACCCGTAGAAGATGCGGACGCATCCGGTCTTCTACGCGGACTTGCTCAAGCCATATCGAGATCCGGCTCCGGTAAGCGCAGAGGCGTTGACGCCGGGCCGACAGATGGCTGGGCCATGACAGCAGGCGGGACAGGAGCGAGTGACAGAGCCACAGTTCGAGGAGCAATTCTCTGAAGCCACATCAACAGGTTGATCTGACCGTGAAGCTGAGCAGCCTCACGATCGAAAGCAGAGACCCGGCTCCGAACCGATTGTGTTTGGTCAAACCAGTCCACGTGGTTATGGATGTCTTCGAGACCGCCCGCAAACCGGTACAGGGTGTCGGTCGTATCCCACAGATACCGGTTCAACGAATTCATACGTCGCTTCAGCGGGAGTACGTCGCTACGACTTGCAGTGCGGTAATCCAGCAGATGCTCGTCCGACGCCTACTCGAGATGGTTAACTCCACTACCACGTGGAACGCATTGTGGCGCGGCGTTGACGCCAGAGTTAAGGATCAGTATCGGGTGAAGTGGTGAGGGTATTCTCATTCACAAAACACGTGGGAGTTTGAGGGGCTCCTTCGGCAGGAATGCCCAGACGTCGTGGACTCTTATGATCGGGCAAATCAAAATCGCTGACGCGCCAGTCCGGCGTACGGCGACGTCGCCAGGTGCGGAGCGCTTTCTCGTAGACATGGGAGAAGAGAGATCAGCAGCAGAGCCCAGGCTCTGACCGGTGGCTGGAGCAGCAGGCTCATACGAAAGAGCCGTACTCACAGCGGGAGCAGAAGGTATAGGAGCTTAATGGCGATGAGGACGAGGTCCAGGCGTGCGTCGTTGCGCCTTCGACTTTGCAAAGCCCAGGCGAAGACGCCTCTCTAAACGAATGTCAGTTTCAGCGAAACTGGCTCGAAGAGCCGCATAGCCTCTCTTGGCCTCAGGACCACAGGGACTGTGCGCATGGCTGGAACCGACTGTTGATCCAACTGTAGCCGAACGCGCTCCCTTTACACCTGGAATGTGGTGACTTGTTGAGTCAGGAAACGCTCACGGAGCTGGTGACCTCGCACTCCCTCATCTGCGGTAGAAGCCGCTGGGCCACAGAGATTTGTGTCCAAAAGGTGCTGAACAACACGGCGCGCCATCTCGGCAATATCACAGGACTCAAAGCCACAGTCGCGACACGACGGTTTGGCAGCAGTGACATATATTGCAACTTTGACAATAGGTCAAACATCAGTTGTGAGATTCGTGGATGGCAAAGTGCCAACGATGGTGGCCAGCTGTCGATTTCTGCACCGGACAACACGACAGTCCGTTCGATGCGACATCAGAAGCAGCGAGGATCGCCATGATGGAGCTGAGTAACCGAGCCATGGGTCGAAAGGACTAGGGAGAGCGCGGCTGCGAGGATAGCTGCTGACTCGGAGCCATATCCAACTCATTGGTGATAACGACTAGATCGAGGCGCTTAGCCTCTTCATGCCGAGACGGTAGGGGTGGAGCATCGCGCAAGACACGTACGGTGTCGAAACGTTCTGGGAACGGATTTGGTGCTCAAAGCACACGCTCTGGTGGCGAGCGGGATCGCTGATGCTAGACCTTGGGGAGGCTGGATTAGAGTGTAGCGCCTTGCCCATGGGACGCCTCTCTTCCCGATCTTCAAACAGATCGTCGGCTACTCTGGATGGTATACGCGGCCCCGGCGAGCTCGGAGTATTTTGCTTGTTGATGTGGGGGCTTATGGAGTGCGTGCCGTGACGGCGATAGTACTCACGATGGTACGCCTTGACGGATAGGACGGCTGGTGCGCTGAGTGCTGGCGCTGTCGTGAGCGACGACCGGGACCTCTTGGGGACGGAGTCCGCGGGACGCGGAATCAGTTGGGCCATGGGTCGAGAGTGTTGAGTTGTACATCCAAGATGCGAAAGCGTTAATGAGCTCGGTGAGTTGTGGAACGCGGCGTGGGAGGTAGTGACCTCTAACGTATTGACACGACATAACCTCGCTAAGGAAGAGAACAGGTGAGCTCTCATCTTATTGTCCCGGCCACCAAACATTGAACGGACTTTGCACCCCAAAAAACTATTTCCAGCTGCAAAACCTATATCAACATTTAGATATATAGGGAAACAATTGGTTCTCAGTTCGAAACGGAAGTCCGTTTTTGCATTTTCGAAGCTCTATTCCTTCATTCTGACTTTTGAAAAACGCCATTATTTGTTGCAGAATTCGTTGCACTTGACAGCCTGTCACGTACAATTGTTTGAGCTCCTTTATTGGCTTATTTGTGGTGGCCGATGGAGATTCACAACCACTTTGAATAAGTTACGATAATCTAGTCATCTATCATGTTTGTTAAAAAAAAACTACGTATTTGTTAGAAAAACTTTTAAATAACATGTCTTGGGGATATAGATCAGCCAACGGGTCAGTCACCGACATCGGAGTCCTCACAGCTTTCATGCTCACTGTCTTCTGAACCGGATACGAGCTCACACGCATCCGCCAACTGCAGGTACTTTTGCTCGTACTCTTGAGCGTTGCGGATAGGCATCTGGCCAGGTATCTGAGATTAGAGATGCAAATCCAGCGTCAATCTTCGAACGAAGCTTCGCCATATCGGAAGCAGGGTCGTCCGCGATGCCGCCCTTAATAGCCCAAATAAGATCAATGGGCTGTAGTTCGAGGTGGTAGGGTGGAGGATAATATACTAAATGGTTATGTGAAGTAGCTATTTCTGTAGCCGCGTAGATTAATTTAGGCTTGTTGTCACGAACAAGCATTATCAGCTCAGCTTTAGTGTAGCTGACGTCGTACCAAATCTCTAAATTTGAAAGAAACGAAACGTTAGACCTTTCAAATATGTCAGCATAAAAAAAAATTACACCCTTTTTCTTCAAACCATGCTTGAATATCGTTGTTGAGAGCTCTCGAGTTTAAAGTCGAGTTTGTTTGGTTCTTGTGATAGCTCCTGCCATCCACGTGTATGTTGCTAGGGCTGTATTGTTTGGCTAAATGTGCACACATGTCTTCAA
Source organism: Phytophthora betacei (assembly GCA_011320135.1). Classification (NCBI taxonomy): domain Eukaryota; phylum Oomycota; class Peronosporomycetes; order Peronosporales; family Peronosporaceae; genus Phytophthora; species Phytophthora betacei. Next base: position 508,465 of record JAANHX010000276.1, read on the forward strand.
ATCATCTCTTGAATTGCTCTGTATTGAAATCTCCGTGGTAGTCGTCATCGTGTTTTGGTCTTAGGTTGGATTGTCACACCTCTCTCGATTCTTCTATCAGCTCTCCAACCGTTCCGTGTTTTTCGCGACGTATAATGCCTACGGGAACAATACAAAAACTGTTCGTGACGCGAAAATATCAACAAAATGTAAAAAAAATTAATAATACAAAAACAATGAAAATGATAATATTGCACCTGGGGCATCTACCGCTTTTTGAATATCGGATTTTATCTTTATCGACCCATGAAAGGTGAGCAACACGGTTCAAGCTGCAGAATGTTTCGTCTAGATACTTTTCCAGATGAATAGGAAAGCTCTAACTATTCAGATTGGCCACTTTTTTCTTCAAATATTGTGAGCGAAAAGCAACATTAGCCGTCAATGCAAGCTAAAATGTTGCGAGATGTCCCTTTTTTGAACATCATTCCCATTCGACGGAGCAATCGCCGCAAAGACCGCACATAAATTGAAATGTCAAATCCTTTAAAAAGCCGCTTTGTCAATTTTGGAGCTGCCACATGCATACCGCTTTTGTTCATGTCAGAGACTAGCTTACGTACCAAAGGATACATGCTTTGCCTATGCTTACGAGGTCTACCAGCCGGTTTTGGCCATATTGTCTAGCATGATTTGAAATACGACTAGTGCAATGTTCCGTTTTATACATAACTGCAATTTCATTTAAAACCCTTTACCGAGGCAAATATTGGGTCGTGTTTATTTTCCCAGTGGCCCCATATCGCCGAAATTGTGCTTGGTGCGAAGTCCAGTCATTCACTAACATGATTGCGCACTTCTACCTTCCTCAGCTACGGTGCAGCGATTTTTTTAGCAAGTATGTATTCGTAGGTCGTTGCCACTAAGTATTTTCGGCCGCAGATAATTTCTTACCGGCCGGCATTTGTCGAAGTGGCAACCTCTCGGCTAGGTTAGGCTTTTAGCTATTAATAATGAGACATTGTACTTGCGTTTGACGCCAGCCGCAGCTAAAGGAAACAGTCGGTTGCTGACATATAAAACTTAAAAAACGGATTTAATACATTATCATTTTCCGTCCGAGCATTTATGGCCGGGACAATAGTGGGGGGGGGGGGGGGGGGGGGGGGGGGTAGTGAAACGGGGCTACACGGAGTGGGGCACACACAGGATACGGAGTACCCGGAGAGTTAAAAAAATCCCAGTACATAAGTTTGAGAGCTAACGATGTATCACATAACGTTGGCGGAAAGCCGCACGCCATGCATTTGATAGGTTTAACTATGCTACATAGTTGAATAGATACATTTACCCCTAGGCGGTTTGGCCGCAATAAAAGTAAATAAATCACTTCGGATATTGAAGAAAAGTGTGTTTTTTTTAGTTAATAACTCTTGAGCCATGATTTTAGGGGTCTGCTAAAGTTCCTTGGATAAGGAACTTTGTACTAAAGCCTCTTTGCGTCGAACGTCTTCCTCTGATGCTAAGCTACGGCAGCCCTGCTGCACACTGTTTTATCCACACAGGAAGCGTATTCAACGCCTTCCGCTTCTGTTTAGATCTGGATTACTCTGTGTGGGACTGAGTTACCCACACACTGGGCGGCCGATTCATGCGCGTGATATTGAGCAGCGGAGCTTGCCATGTCGTACGTGGAGCTGTCGGCGCGTCAAAAACTCCATGACGCCACTGTCCTGGTAGTCGCTTTCAGGAACCCAAAGCTCGACGGAGGTGGCAACATGACTCACCAGTGCTCCGCCATTTACCTAGACTGGTAGGCCTTCGGCGGCTTGCCACACCAAGGTCCGTTATGTGTCTTATATTCGGTACATCCATGTTGGTTATGGCGCCAGCTGCGAGCGGTATCGTGGTCCGCGAATTAATCGTGCACAACGTTCAGGTCCGCTTAGGACCATTTTAATTTTTTCACCATACCAGAGGCTCGTTCACCAAAGACCTGCCCACGACCGCCACTCTGCCGTAGCGTGTAGTGGGGTGGCACTATGTCAAGCGGTTATTCGGCGGCGTGTCAACGCCCCAGAGCTCAACAAAAGCTTAAGGTACCCTCGTACACCAAATATACTACTGCTCTTCACCGGTTTGACATAACCATGTCTGTCTAGGCTAAGCCCCGTGGTGCACACAACCTGCACATTCATCACGTTAACTCAGAGCTCGTCTGTAGAGCATATCGCTTCTACTAGTGGACGAGGATCCCTCATCCACCTGGCCGTGTCCTGGGCCACCGGACATGGGGTTCACGGGCTGTCTTCTTCGCGATGACTGGTGAGATACACACACGCTAGTAGTGTCCATGTCCGCCGCATCCGTTGAAGCGGACGCAACTCTTAATTGAGCTCAAGTTCATGGGCTTGAGCTTGCTGTATGGACCAGTGCCAACGTGCTGCGTGCGAGCACGCGCAACAGGGCCATGGCTGCGATGCTCCGCCCCTCATGAAATAATATCCCCATCGTGGCGGTGCTCCTCTACCCGAGGAGGAACAAACACCTTACGGCTGCGCCTCTTGAAGGGCGATTCGAATCACCTCCTGTATAGATGTCATTTGTACCCGGAATAGCTACGTCTGCAGGACTGACCTTCAGGCCGTCCATGAAGATGTTATCTTGATGTGCTTTGCATTATATTTGCTCTGGTAATTAGTGCACTAAATAGTGTTCATACTTAGTAGTAAACTATAGAGGCTTTGAATGGGAGCTGTATAAATCGTGTTTTCAAGCAGAACATCGCTGTTAAACGGAATTTTTTTCCGAATATGAATAGATCGCACTGTAATAATATAACTATTGTTGTGGTTTGCAGATGGAATGTTTTTTATTTGATGTATGAGGGCAGAGAAAAGGAACTCGTACGCGACGCCATACTTGTGTGAGCGCTGTTCTATCGACAGCGCGAAGTGCTGGTTGTGCAATCAGATTTGCCGCGACTACACAAGTGTCGCAAAAACATGTTTTGAAATTTGGCACGACGACTTCCAAGGCGACCAAGCAAATCTCCCGGACTTTGAAGATCGAGTTGTACTGCGTCGATCCAGTCAGGAAGAAGAAAACACGGCGGGAACTCCGGCTTCACCGTGATCAAGGAATTTACAGCAAAACCCCCGATGACGACGCCACTAACCGGACCGATGTGTGAGTCTTGGCTAGATAGTTAATTGCAGAGTTGTTAGTTTTGTGTGATTGAATGCTAAGGTTCTTGAACTAATGTACCCTTATCCTTGCGGTTTCCGAAATGAATGGCATCACCTGTTAATGACATTTGTAGATAGTTACGACTTAGGGCGATGACTACAGTCTCACAATGCCGTATGAGTTACGACATTGGCTAAGAAACCCGTTGGACAGTTATATTCAAATCCGCAAAGCAAACACATGGCCAATACAAATATCAAGCTTATCGCAATGGTGTAACTTACGACATACGCTTACGTGTCCTAGGCGAGTACCGTCCGGAACCAAGGTGCTAAAAACAATTTGCAGAGCGTCTTCTTCAATACTTCCTCATTTACATGACGTACGCAAAACAACACAACCGTACTACGTTGCTTTATATCGGAATAATACGACATATTACGAGCTCTATACACTGTCATGCTTGTGCAGAACCATTCAACAGAGGACGTGTGAAGCACGTCCTCAGAAGCGTGTAGCGCCGCTCCAATGCGCACGGACCAAACCGGTACGCTTCTCTAGCATACTACACCGACCCGTCGGAGCATGTAACCCTCGTAGCGGTCTATAACACCCCACCAAGACCCTCCAATACACTCGACAGAAAGTGGCTTGTATTGTATTTGGTTCAAACAATCTTCTATTTAGGAATGATTTTATTCTATAGAAGCCTTACTATGATACGCGTTTAACCCTTTAAGACCTGCGGTCGTCTTAGAATCTTAAACGGCTCTCAATGGAGTTCTGGAAAAGTAGTGAACTTCCCCAATTTGATGCCACTCATTTCACATAATGGCTCTACAAAACTAGGATAGACTTAATGTTTGTTTGTGACCCGTTTACATACGACGCCCTCATTGACTTCTTGCCACGGCTGACCTTCAACCCGGTGTACAGCCAGTGTGACGGGGTCACACAGCACCGTGCGCTAGAGAAACTTGGCTTCCGAGAGTCTACAAACCCCCAGTGAACGGCAGTTCACAGGTCCCTTTTTACCTAAGGCAAGCGAGGTGACCAATTTAAGGTAGCTTGTAAACTGAGTATATTTATAGGTAGGCTAAGCTTGCGTTAAATATACAAGCTATAATTCACCGATAGAAAAAAGCAATGTCATCAGCCAATGGTTGGTTTCGAAGACCTTGGTACCTTGTACCAAATATCCCGAAGTATGCCGTGTCATACTTCTGAAGTGTGACATATAACTAGGGGTACACTTAGGGCTACATACCCCGTTACATCCTCCCCTAATTAGGTTCGGTTTACCGACCAATCAGAATGAAGAAGTGTACGTCTCAAACTTTCATTGTCAAAGTGGAAAAACATCGACTTGGCCGTGCGAGCGCGGCGGAGGCTCCTGTCACAGTTAGAGCCTCGATCAGCCGTTTGGGCGTCCCTCTTCTTGGTCTCCACATCGAGCGTTATCATGTCCCGTGGCACTGCGAAGGGCGGTGCGAAGACACGCTCCAGGGCCGCTGCCGAAAAGGCGCAAACCAAGAGCACTAAGCCTCAGGGCCAATGCTCGGCACTCCAGGAGGCTACTCAGGTGGCCTCCGAGGCGATCGGCTCAACGGGTGACGCGGCAGTGGCCAAGCGAACGAGCAAGCGCCGCAGTCCGTCACCCTCGGCCCCCCATACAACCGTCGGAACCCGCGGTTCGCTGAACGTGAGTTCGACACAGCCAGTGAGGACGAAGCCGAGTCCGGGAACACGCACGATGCTCCTGTGGGCTGTACGGGATGGCACAGCCCCGTGCCCAGAGAGCTCAAGACCGACAGTGTGCAGTCACTCGCTAGTGATCACGGTGATCACATTCCGAGGATGTCTGTGCGCTGTGAGAGTCCGGCCGTCAAGGCTAAGGGCACTCCCGAAGCTGGTGACGACGAGGGGGAGAAGCCTCGCAAACGTCTCTCGCTTGCCGAGGGTCTTGCGCGTGCTAAGTCCGCGAAAGCCGAAGGCGCCAAACCCTCTAAGAAGCGTACGGCTTCGAAGTCTCCACTGCGCGAGGAGAAGGCGACTGAGTACTCCCATCGGAGCCTCTTCGATTCCTCGGATGAAGAGGACGAGAAGGAGGAGGAAGAGAAAGTGGGTTTTATTCCTGAGCCCCGTGAGATCTCGGATGTCCTCGACCAGCAGCAGGAGGACTTCCAAGCTGCCCAGCGTACGCTTGGGGGCTCGGTGGTGGCACCCGTCAGCCAGGGAGCTGCCATTAACTCAAGAGGGTATTCGCCTCCCGAGGAGAGCTCGGAGGCTGACTTCTTCCTGGCGCTTCTCGTCGCTCCTCATGGCCTTGTTGGCGGCCAAACCTCTAGGACGTTTACGAACGTATTCTTGTTCGGAAGGAGCAGTTGTTTGTCGACAACTTGGAGGCGGATCGGTGTGTACTTCTCGCGCCACACCGTATCCCTCTTAAGGACTTCACGACTTGTCGTAAGAAGGCCGAGAACCGGGGTGGTCTCTACCCTCTCTGGGGCTACCCCTGGGTCCTTCCCAAGAACTGTCCCAACTGGAACTCATGTGAGGACATGTTCTGGACTTGGGTGGAGTCTCTCAAGTACTCAACCTCGGAGTTACGCGAACTCCATGAAGATCAGCTGCTGGCCCGCATCCTGGACCAGCGTGATCTTCGTGTCTGGTTTACCCTTTTGGTCAGCAAGCGGATACTGCCAAGGGACATCCTGAAGCGCACGGCTTCTAGCGCTCACGATGAGCGCAGGTACCGAGTGTCGTCAACGTCCGTACCCCGTTCGGGCAAGGAGCCCCGGACTACTTATGAAGCTGCCGCCGCTTCTGTCCCCAGAGTACGACAGCTTTTGGGCAGTCAATCAGGAGTCGTTCAATCGGCTCCCACGAGTTCTCGGAGTGGGCATAACCCCTCCATTTCACGTGGAGCTGTCGCTTACCGCGCCGCCGCAGGTCCTGGAGGATCCGCTCAACGTGGTAGTGAACTTCTCCATTCCGGTCAAGAAGGGGCGGAGGTGCCCTCCTACGAGTACGAGTACTCGGCGCCTCCCAAACATTACGCTCGTCCGAGTGCTTCTTCTGCGGGTCCGACGCAGGGCCCTGAGATTGACCGCCTTCGTCAATGCGTCCTCGTGCTTGAGATTGCACTTGGCCTTGGGCCTGGTGGGGATACTGCCGCCCAGGCTGGGAATCAGGGCGAGCTCGCTCGTCTTGCGGGCCACATGGACCTGTTGGATCGTGATGTCGCGAGCCTGCATCTGCAGGTGGACCGACGGGCCTTTTCGTTCGATCTAGACGAGGCATTCCATATGATCCGACGTATCGCGGCTCTGCTGCCACGTCCGGAGCCGCCTTCGGCGTACTCAACGTACCCGGCGTATGGCCCCGGGGTCCGTTCGTACGGAGTCCTTCCCGTGTACAGTCTTGACATAGCCTTGCCGTTCAGACCGAGACTTGGGTGCCTGCTCCGACGCCTTCGTCGACGTCTGTGACCGGCCCTCGCTTCGAGGAGCTGGGTCAAGGGGGGCCTGCGAGTCAGCAACCCCCTGCGGGTCAAAGTACCGCTTAAGACGTCCAACATAGAACGTCAGGTGCGTCGTCATTGACTTTGGCAGGTCGATGGTGTACGACGCACCATGTCTGGCCAGGACTGCAAATGGTCCGATGAAGCGCTGCTTCAGCTTGTCGCTGCCGACAGAACTGACAGCGTCTAGCGGTAGGTTCCTCGTGTCTAATAACACTAAGTTCTCTACTTTAAATACACTTAAGCTTCCTCTTCCATGTTTGTCAGAGTACTTCTTTTGTCTGGCCTGGGCCGCTGCCATGACATCGCGGGCTCTGCTGACAACGCTCAGCTTGGTATCCACAACGAATTCCACTTGTTTCCGCAGCGAAACACATCTCACATCTGAGACCTGGGAGGAAAGAGCTTTCCGAGCCTATCCCCCACTTAGAATAGAGGAGTCAGTGTCTCCTCGAAGAGTGAGAGGCACTCTGGGGTGACGGAAGCCGTTCAAGTAGAATAGGGTAAGCCCCTTGAACGCGTGCACAGCGTTGTTGAGTGCAAAACGTAACACCTGGAAGCTGCGCCGACCACGCAAGTAGTGCTGCCGCGCACACACTACGCAGAGTGTCCTTGAGCTCTCGAATGACGCGCTTTGTCTGACCGTCTGTCTGTGGATGGTCCGCAGTGGACATCTGCACACGAAATCCCAGTAAAGGAAACAGCGTTTTCCAAAACGCAGCCGTGAACCGCGGGTCTCGGTCCGAGACAATCGTCTTCGGGAGACCGTGATAGCGGAACACGCCATCGATAAACAACATTGCGTTTTTTTTCGCCCGTAACGGTAACAGGAACGGGAGCTGGATCAAGACGTACCATCTTGATCAGCCGACACCCGAACACCAAAATTCCGGTGTTGCCGTGTCCGTCGGCGGGAAGCCCAAAGATGAAGTAAAGACTCATCGACTTCCAACAGTCAGCCGGTACGGTCAGGCTCTGTGGTGGAGCCGAAGAGTGCCCATGCGAATTTGACCCGCTGACATGTTTCGCATGGCTTAACATACCGGGCGACACACTTGTACATGTGGGTCCACCCGGTGGACTGAGAGACCGACAGAAAGGTCTTCTCGCGGCCCAAGTGGCCGCTGGAGGGCGCGTCGTGCGCCTCCGCGAGGATATCGAACTTCAGATCCTCGTCGCTGGGCACGACCACCCGTGGAGGTTCATTGGTCTCCACCCGGTAATAGAGGAGGCCATCCGTCAACTCATATCGGTGGAGCCGGGAGCGCTGTCGCGACGAAAGCCAGTCGGCCTTCGTTCGTTCGTGACGTGAGGAACGTGACGATAGGCTCATCGTCCCGATACGCCATGCGTATCCGATCTTATAGATCCGTTGTCACCCGTTTGATGTGGGTCAACCCGTAGTCTGGACGCCGAGAGAGGGCATCCGCAAGCACGTTGAGCATGCCCGGCTTGTACTCAACGCGGAAGGTAGTACTCAGCGAAGAAGGCCATCCACCTCGCCATCCGTTGGGAGAGGTGAGGCGAATTCGTCGCCGTCCTCAAGGATGCGTGGTCTGTGTAGATCACAAAGGGCCGTGAGCCCTGAAGATGAACCCGAAACTTCACAAGGGCATACTTCATTGCCAGGAGCTCCTTGTCGTGGACAGGATAGTTCCGTTCGGCGGATTTGAGCTGCCTGGACTGGAACGAGATGACTCGCTCATGTCCAGCCGTGTCGGCCTGCAGCAGTGTGCACCCGATAACGTAGTCGGAGGCAATGCAGACGACGCTAAATGGCTCCGTCTCGTCCAGCAGGGCCAGGACAGGGGTCTCTTGGAGACTGGCCTTGATGCTTTCAAAGGCATCCGGGTGCTCTTGCTCCCAGCGTCCGTCGACGTCCTTCTGAAGGAGGCTCGACAAGGGCTTAGCGAAGCCCGTGTACCCAGCACTGTACTTGCGAAGGTAGTTGGCCAAGCCCAACCACTTTCGAAGCTCCTTCTGATATCGGAGCGTTGACCATGCTGCTATGGTCTTGACCTTGGCTGGGTCAGCCCGAACGCCCACGTTGCTTACGAAGCAACCGAGAGCTTTAATCTCTGGTGACGCGATCACGCACTTGTCGATGTTGGCGTAGCGCTTGTTCGCTCGCATCACGTCCAACACTTGACGGCGGTGCCCCAGGTGCACCTCCATGGCCGTCTTGCCTCCCTCGGCACGGATATGGACAGAGATGCCGTCGAAGAACGTCTGTACGAAGGTACGCAAAGGGCGGAACAATTGCGTCACCAGGCGATTGAACGTCGCCGGGGCGTTAGACAAGCCCTGCGGCATGACGAGCCACTGTCAAAGCATGCCGCTTGGAGTGCTCATCGCGGTGAGCGGAATGTCGCACTCGCGCATCAAGATCTGGTAGTATCCGTTTACCAAATCCAACTCACTGTACAGTATGCTTCCGGCCATGTTGTTTAACAACATATCCTTTTGTGGAATTGGTGTTTGGGCCGGCACCGTCGCTTTTTTCAGCTTATTATAAGCGTGAGCTAGACGCCACTTCCCGTTCGGCTTCTAAGCGCAGAAAGTTGGCGTCGAGTGTGGGGACTTTGACTCCCGCACCATACCTGCCTTCGCGGCGAAGAAGGCATCGATGACCTCGCACTATTCGCGTGGAAGATACCATTGTCTCGTGTCACAATACTTTATGCCAGGCACGTGATCGATCTCATGCAGTACGCCTCGATCTAGTGGGAGTTGGATCGGTGGGTGTTTGTTCACCACGGCCGCATACTCCGTCACCAAAGGATACACCGGATCCTTGGGGTTCTTAAGGGTCTCCGAACCCAAGCGCGTCTATCGCTGCTTGTTCATCTCTTTCAGGACGTCCTTGTCCAAGACATAGGTGGGGTTCAACTCCTTCCGAGTGGTCTCAGGTCTTATGAGCACCATCTCAGCAACCTTCCCAGGCTTGAGGCTGGCCAGGAAAGACTGGACCGTCATTTCCTCGAGGTTCAGTATCTCTGCGATATCTGGCAACGGTTCCAAGTGAACACCAGATGCCTTGACGGGTCCCTGGACTCGGAGCCGCTTGAAGTGACGTCGATCTGAATGAGGTTCAGATCCGACTCTCGGCGGCGGTGTCGTCGTCGATGGCGACCGTGACGTGGAACTTTGTTACCCACGTCTGGGGATGTCGGAGCGCCGACATCCGAGGCGCTCGAGGCCTCGTGTGGTACTGCGTTACTCACACAAGAAGCGTATCCGACGTCTTCCTCTTCAGTATCGCTCTGAGCGGCCGCGTGTGGCACTGTGTTACCCACACAGGAAGCGTATCCGACGTTCCCCTCTTCAGTTAAGGTCTGGGCGACCGTGTGTGGAGCTCTGTTACCCACCTTGAACACGCTATTATCAGCGTTCGTGACAGCGGCAGCTGTCTGCGAAACTATGTTACCCGGTTGTGGACCTAAGTTACCCACTTGGCCAGCGCCTCCACTGGGCGCCGCTAACATCGAAGCGTCCTCGGAGTCGTCATAAACGTCGACGACTCCCGAGCACCTGCTGGATGCTTCGGTACCCTGGCAACCCTTGCCGGCGCCCCGGGTCCTGACAGAGGTGGGAACATGACTCACCAATGCTCTGTCGGACATCGCAGGGCGGCTGGCACCGATTGCCTTGCCTCGCCAGTCGATCCAGGGCTCGTGCTTCTCGAGCCAGGGCATACCCAGGATCATATCGTAGGGATCCATATCGAGAACAGTGAACTGTTCGAGGCTGTCAAAGTCTTCCAACTTGACGGCCAGATCCACTTGGACGTTGGGGGCAGTGACGACCTTCCCGTCGGCCAGTCGCACTGACACCGTCCCGTTGCCCTTGCTTTCTCTCAAAGCATCGGACAACTTGTTGCTACTACAAGCAACCGTCTGGCGTCGTGCGAACTTCTTCGACGACCCAGAATCGATCAAGATTCTAAAGGGATGATCGTATCCCCGTACACATCCGTGTACTACGAGCAACTCGCCGCTGCTCTTCGCCGATTCGAGAGTGCGAAGACTCTCAGGGGCTAAGTCTTCGTGGTACACGCCACTCGCGCACCCATCACGAAGACTTAGTTCTTCCCCAGTAGGACACCCGCCCCTACTGGTTCCCGGCGTTCCCCTGTGCCCGGGATCCTGGCCTCTGCCAGCGACCCTTGAGGACGGGCTTGGGGAAGGACCGTCTGCGGAGTCTTTCCGCGGGACAGTCGCGCTTGAAGTGACCCATCTTCCCACAGTCGAAGCAGCGGATGTCACGCTGTTCGGCGGACCCGAGTTCCATGGGAACTGGCCCGTTGGGGCTTGTCCGACCGGGAGCCGACCAAGAATTTCCAGGCCATGCTGAGGCCGGCGTACGCGCCTAGCGATGGCTGTACTCTTCTTGAAGAGCCACTTGAATCGCCTCTTCAAGGGTGCTTGACTGCACCCGGAAGAGCTGAGTGCGTGCGGGGCCCACTCGAAGGCCGTCCATGAACACAGTCATCTTGATGTGTTCATTGAGTGGGTTTCCCACTAGGGACGCCGTGAGCTCTTGTATCTCTAGCACGTACTCGTGCAGTTCGCGCCTCCCTTGTTTACACGAGAGGAAGCGCGAACGCTGGCGGTACTCGTAGTTCGCCGGGAGGAACGTGGCTCCGAGCTGTTCACACAGCTGAGCCCAGGATGTGAAACATCCAGGGGATGTTGCTTCCCGTATGTACACCCAACTCTTAGCACGGCCGCTAAGGTTGGAGAGTGCAAAAGCAACACGGAGTTGCTCGGTCGAGATCAGAACCGCGTCCATCGCGAGCTCTACTTCTCGGACCCAGAAGTGAAGGTTCTCGCCTTTCTTCCCGTCATACGGCTTAGCATTCAGCCGTATTGGCTTCGGGTGAGGCGGATTTGCTTCCGCTGCCAGAGCCTTCAGGTTCTCCCGCACATGCGCGATGAGGCCCTGCTCGTACGCGTCGAACGCATTGACGCGCTCGAGCTGCTCAGCCGGTGCTGACACCACCAGGCTCTGCAGGGCCTCCATCCCGAAGATGCCCGCCATCGTTCGAACCGACTCGAACTGAGAGTCGTTCATAGGAACGAGTTCTCCCATCTGAAAGACTCACAGTTCGAATCGGTTCCGAAGATGGCAGGTATCTTCGAGATGGAGGCCCTGCAGAGCCGTGTCAGCACCGGCCAAGCAGCTCGGGCGGGTCGATGCGTTTGACGCTTACGAGCAGGGGCTCATCGCACAGGTGCGGGAAACCCTGGAGGTTCCGACGGCGGAAGCAAATCCGCCTCACCCGAAGCCAATACGGCTGAAGGTTAAGCCGTATGAAAGGAAGGAAGGCGAGAACCTTCACTTCTGGGTCCGAGAGGTAGAGCTCGCGATGGACGCGGCTCTGATCTCGACCGAGCAACTCCGTGTTGCTTTTGCACTCTCCAACCTTAGCGGTCGTGCTAAGAGTTGGGTGTACACGCGGAAGGCAACATCCCCTGGATGTTTCACATCCTGGGCTCAGCTGTGCGAACAGCTCCGAGACGCGTTCCTCCCGGCGAGCTACGAATACCGCCAGCGTTCGCGCTTCCTCTCATGCAAGCAAGGGAGACGCTAGCTGCACGAGAACGTCCAAGAGATACGGGAGCTCACGGCGTCCCTAGTAAGAAACCCACTAAGCGAACACGCCACGATGACTGTGTTCATGGATGACCTTCGAGTAGGGCCAGCGCGTACGCAGCCGTTACGGGTGCATCAAACAACCTCGCAGAGGCGATTCCAGTGGCTCTTTACGAAGAATACAGCCATCGCCAGGCGCGCACGCCGGCCTCAGCATGGCCTGGGAATTCTTTGTCGAATCTTGGTCGAGAAAATCCCAACGGACCGAGCTCGAGTCCGTCGAGCAGCGCGGCATTTGTTGCTTCGGCTGCGGGAAGCTGGGCCACTTCAAGTGCGACTGCCCCGCGGAGAGACACCGCAGGCGGACTTTCCCCAAGCCCGTCCTCAAGGGTCGCTGGCAGAAGCCAGGATCCCGGGGACAGGGGAACGCCGGAGACCAGTAGCGGCAGGGGTCCCACTGGGGAAGAACTAAATCTTCGTGAAGGGTGCGCGGGTGGCGCGTACCATGGGGACTTAGCCCCTGAGAGTCTTCGCACTCTTGAATCGGCAAAGGGCAGCGGCGGGTTGCTCGTAGTACACGGATGTGTACGGGGATACGATCACCACTTTAGAATCTTGATCGATTCTGGGCCGTCGAAGAAGTTCGCACGCCGCCAGACGGTTGCTTGTAATAGCAACAAGTTGTCCGATGCTTTGAGGGAAAGCCAGGGCTGCGGGACGGGGTCAGTGCGACTGGCCGACGGGAAGGTCGTCACTGCCCCCAACGTCTAAGTGGATCTGGCCGTCAAGTTTGAGGACTTTGACAGCCTCGAACAGCTTACCGCTCTCGCCATGGATCCCTACGATATGATCCTGGGTATGCCCTGGCTCGAGAAGCACGAGCCCTGGATCGACTGGCGAGGCAAGGCAATCGGTGCCAGCCGCCCTGCGATGTCCGACAGAGCATTGGTGAGTCATGTTCCCACCTCTGTCAGGACCCGGGGCGCCGGCAAGGGTTGCCAGGGTACCGAAGCATCCAGCAGGTGCTCGGGAGTCGTCGACGTTTATGACGACTCCGAGGACGCTTCGATGTTAGCGGCGCCCAGTGGAGGCGCTGGCCAAGTGGGTAACTTAGGTCCACAACCGGGTAACATAGTTTCGCAGACAGCTGCCGCTGTCACGAACGCTGATAATAGCGTGTTCAAGGTGGGTAACAGAGCTCCACACACGGTCGCCCAGACCTTAACTGAAGAGGGGAACGTCGGATACGCTTCCTGTGTGGGTAACACAGTGCCACACGCGGCCGCTCAGAGCGATACTGAAGAGGAAGACGTCGGATACGCTTCTTGTGTGAGTAACGCAGTACCACACGAGGCCTCGAGCGCCTCGGATGTCGGCGCTCCGACATCCCCAGACGTGGGTAACAAAGTTCCACGTCACGGTCGCCATCGACGACGACACCGCCGCCGAGAGTCGGATCTGAACCTCATTCAGATCGACGTCGCTTCAAGCGGCTCCGAGTCCAGGGACCCGTCAAGGCATCTGGTGTTCACTTGGAACCGTTGCCAGATATCGCAGAGATACTGAACCTCGAGGAAATGACGGTCCAGTCTTTCCTGGCCAGCCTCAAGCCTGGGAAGGTTGCTGAGATGGTGCTCATAAGACCTGAGACCACTCGGAAGGAGTTGAACCCCACCTATGTCTTGGACAAGGACGTCCTGAAAGAGATGAACAAGCAGCGATAGACGCGCTTGGGCTCGAAGACCCTTAAGAACCCCAAGGATCCGGTGTATCCTTTGGTGACGGAGTATGCGGCCGTGGTGAACAAACACCCACCGATCCAACTCCCACTAGATCGAGGCGTACTGCATGAGATCGATCACGTGCCTGGCATAAAGTATTGTGACACGAGACAATGGTATCTTCCACGCGAATAGTGCGAGGTCATCGATGCCTTCTTCGCCGCGAAGGCAGGTATGGTGCGGGAGTCAAAGTCCCCACACTCGACGCCAACTTTCTGCGCTTAGAAGCCGAACGGGAAGTGGCGTCTAGCTCACGCTTATAATAAGCTGAAAAGAGCGACGGTGCCGGCCCAAACACCAATTCCACAAAAGGATATGTTGTTAAACAACATGGCCGGAAGCATACTGTACAGTGAGTTGGATTTGGTAAACGGATACTACCAGATCTTGATGCGCGAGTGCGACATTCCGCTCACCGCGGTGAGCACTCCAAGCGGCATGCTTTGACAGTGGCTCGTCATGCCGCAGGGCTTGTCTAACGCCCCGGCGACGTTCAATCGCCTGGTGACGCAATTGTTCCGCCCTTTGCGTACCTTCGTACAGACGTTCTTCGACGGCATCTCTGTCCATATCCGTGCCGAGGGAGGCAAGACGGCCATGGAGGTGCACCTGGGGCACCGCCGTCAAGTGTTGGACGTGATGCGAGCGAACAAGCGCTACGCCAACATCGACAAGTGCGTGATCGCGTCACCAGAGATTAAAGCTCTCGGTTGCTTCGTAAGCAACGTGGGCGTTCGGGCTGACCCAGCCAAGGTCAAGACCATAGCAGCATGGTCAACGCTCCGATATCAGAAGGAGCTTCGAAAGTGGTTGGGCTTGGCCAACTACCTTCGCAAGTACAGTGCTGGGTACACGGGCTTCGCTAAGCCCTTGTCGAGCCTCCTTCAGAAGGACGTCGACGGACGCTGGGAGCAAGAGCACCCGGATGCCTTTGAAAGCATCAAGGCCAGTCTCCAAGAGACCCCTGTCCTGGCCCTGCTGGACGAGACGGAGCCATTTAGCGTCGTCTGCATTGCCTCCGACTACGTTATCGGGTGCACACTGCTGCAGGCCGACACGGCTGGACATGAGCGAGTCATCTCGTTCCAGTCCAGGCAGCTCAAATCCGCCGAACGGAACTATCCTGTCCACGACAAGGAGCTCCTGGCAATGAAGTATGCCCTTGTGAAGTTTCGGGTTCATCTTCAGGGCTCACGGCCCTTTGTGATCTACACAGACCACGCATCCTTGAGGACGGCGACGAATTCGCCTCACCTCTCCCAACGGATGGCGAGGTGGATGGCCTTCTTCGCTGAGTACTACCTTCCGCGTTGAGTACAAGCCGGGCATGCTCAACGTGCTTGCGGATGCCCTCTCTCGGCGTCCAGACTACGGGTTGACCCACATCAAACGGGTGACAACGGATCTATAAGATCGGATACGCATGGCGTATCGGGACGATGAGCCTATCGTCACGTTCCTCACGTCACGAACGAACGAAGGCCGACTGGCTTTCGTCGCGACAGCGCTCCCGGCTCCACCGATATGAGTTGACGGATGGCCTCCTCTATTACCGGGTGGAGACCAATGAACCTCCACGGGTGGTCGTGCCCAGCGACGAGGATCTGAAGTTCGATATCCTCGCGGAGGCGCACGACGCGCCCTCCAGCGGCCACTTGGGCCGCGAGAAGACCTTTCTGTCGGTCTCTCAGTCCACCGGGTGGACCCACATGTACAAGTGTGTCGCCCGGTATGTTAAGCCATGCGAAACATGTCAGCGGGTCAAATTCGCATGGGCACTCTTCGGCTCCACCACAGAGCCTGACCGTACCGGCTGACTGTTGGAAGTCGATGAGTCTTTACTTCATCTTTGGGCTTCCCGCCGACGGACACGGCAACACCGGAATTTTGGTGTTCGGGTGTCGGCTGATCAAGATGGTACGTCTTGATCCAGCTCCCGTTCCTGTTACCGTTACGGGCGAAAAAAAACGCAATGTTGTTTATCGATGGCGTGTTCCGCTATCACGGTCTCCCGAAGACGATTGTCTCGGACCGAGACCCGCGGTTCACGGCTGCGTTTTGGAAAACGCTGTTTCCTTTACTGGGATTTCGTGTGCAGATGTCCACTGCGGACCATCCACAGACAGACGGTCAGACAAAGCGCGTCATTCGAGAGCTCAAGGACACTCTGCGTAGTGTGTGCGCGGCAGCACTACTTGCGTGGTCGACGCAGCTTTCAGGTGTTACGTTTTGCACTCAACAACGCTGTGCACGCGTTCAAGGGGCTTACCCTATTCTACTTGAACGGCTTCCGTCACCCCAGAGTGCCTCTCACTCTTCGAGGAGACACTGACTCCTCTATTCTAAGTGGGGGATAGGCTCGGAAAGCTCTTTCCTCCCAGGTCTCAGATGTGAGATGTGTTTCGCTGCGGAAACAAGTGGAATTCGTTGTGGATACCAAGCTGAGCGTTGTCAGCAGAGCCCGCGATGTCATGGCAGCGGCCCAGGCCAGACAAAAGAAGTACTCTGACAAACATGGAAGAGGAAGCTTAAGTGTATTTAAAGTAGAGAACTTAGTGTTATTAGACACGAGGAACCTACCGCTAGACGCTGTCAGTTCTGTCGGCAGCGACAAGCTGAAGCAGCGCTTCATCGGACCATTTGCAGTCCTGGCCAGACATGGTGCGTCGTACACCATCGACCTGCCAAAGTCAATGACGACGCACCTGACGTTCTATGTTGGACGTCTTAAGCGGTACTTTGACCCGCAGGGGGTTGCTGACTCGCAGGCCCCCCTTGACCCAGCTCCTCGAAGCGAGGGCCGGTCACAGACGTCGACGACGGCGTCGGAGCAGGCACCCAAGCCTCGGTCGGAACGGCAAGGCTGCGGTCAAGACCGTACGTCGGAGGGGCTCCGTGCGAACGGACCCCGGCGCCATACGCCGAGTACGCTGAGTACGCCGGGTACGCACCATACGCGTATGTCTGGGAGTGTGCCGCAGAGCCTCGATCCGTCGGATCATGCGAAAGGCCTCGTCTAGATCGAACGAAGCGGCCCGGCGATCCACCCGCAGGTGCAGGCTCGCGACCACTCGCTCCAACAGGTCCAGGCGGCCCACAAGACGAGCGATCTCGCCCTGATTCACGGCCTGGGCGGCAGCATCACCGCCAGTCCCAAGGCCAAGTGCAATCTCAAGCACGAGGACACGTTGACGGAGGCGGTCAACCTCAGGGCCCTGTGTCGGACCCGCAGTCGGAGCACTCGGACGAGCGTAATGTTTGGGAGGCGCCGAGTACTCGTACTCGTACGAGGGCACCCCCGCCCCTGCTTGACCGGAATGGAGAAGTCCACTTCCACGTGGAGCGGATCCTCCAGGAGCAACGGTGTCGCGGTAAGCGACAGCTCCTCGTGAAGTAGAGGGGTTATGCCCACTCCGAGAACTCGTGGGAGCCGATTGAACGGCTCCTGATGGACTGCTCGAAGGCTGGCGCAATCTGGGAACAGAAGCGGCGGCAGCTTCATAAGTAGTCCGGGGCTCCTTGCCCGAACGGGGTACGGACGTTGACGACATTCCGTACCCGCGCTCATCGTGAGCGCTAGAAGCCGCGCGCTTCAGAATGTCCCTTGGCAGCATGCGCTTGCTGACTAAATGGGCAAACCGAACACGAAGATCGCGCTGGTCCAGGATGCGGGACAACAGCTGATCTTCATGGAGTTCCCGTAACTCCGTGGGTGAGTACTTAAGAGTCTCCACCCATGCCCAGAACATGACCTCACAAGAACTTCACGTGGGACAGTTCTCGGGCATAACGCAGGGGTATCCCCAAAGAGGATAGAGACCACCCCGGTTCTCGGACTTCTTACGACAAGTCGTGACGTCCTGAAGGGGAATGCGGGGTGGCGCGAGAAGCACACACCGAGCAGCCTCCAAGTTGTCAACGAACAACTTTTCTTTCTGAACAAGGGCTCGTTCATAGATGCCCCAAGAAGTGTGACCGCCCACAAGGCCACGAGGAGCGACGAGAAGCTCTAAGAAAAGGTCAGCCCCAGAGCTCTCCTCGGGAGGCCAATACCCTCTTGAGTTGATGGCAGCTCCCTGGCTGACGGGTGCCACCACCGAACCCCCCCCCCCCCCCCCCGCACACGCTGGGCAGCTTGGAATTCCTCCTGCTGCTGGTCGAGGACATTCGAGACCTCCCGGGGCTCAGCGATAGCGCCCTCCTCCTCTTCTTCCTCCTTCTCCTCCTCTTCATCCGAGGGGTCGATGATACTGTTGAGTCTCCTTCTCCTCGCGGAGTGGAGACTTAGAAGCTGTACGCTTCTTTGAGGGCTTGGCGCCTTCGGCTTTAGAGGCCTTAGCACGCGCAAGACCCTCGGCATGCGAGAGACATTTGCGAGGATTCTCTTCCTCATCGCCACCGGCTTTGGGAGTGCCCTTAGCCTTGACGGCCGGACTCTCAGAGCGCACAGACGTCCTGGGACTGTGATCACCTTGATCACTAGCGAGCGACTGCACGCTGTCATCCTTGTGCTCACTGGGCACTGGGCTGTGCACTCCCACAGAGCCCGCAGGAGCATCGTGCGTTTCTCTCGGACTCGGCTTCGTCCTCACTGCCAGAGTTGAACTCACGTTCCACGAACCGAGGGTTCGGACGATTATCTGAGGACGAGGGCGACGGACTGCGGCGCTTGCTTGCTCGCTTGCCCACAGCCGCGTCACCCGAGGAGCCGATCGCCTCGGAGGCCACCTGAGTAGCCTCCTTGAGTGCCGAGCCTTTGCCGTGAGGCTTAGTGCTCTTGACTTGGGCCTTACCGGCCGCAGCCTTGGAGCGTGTCTTGGCACCGCCCTTTGCTGTGCCACGAGGCATGTCAACGGTCGAATTGGAGACCTAGACAAAGAGCGCACAGGTTGCAGCTCGAGGCTCTAACTGTGAAGTGAGCCTCCGCCGCGCTCGCGCGGCCAAGTCGATTGTTTTCGACTCTGAGAATGAGAGTTTGTGACGAACACCTCTTCATTCTGATTGGTCGGTAAACCGAACCTAAGTGGGGGAGGATGTAACGGGGTACGTAGCCCTAAGTGTACCCTGGTTACATGAAGTGTGACACTTCACACTTCAGGTGTATGACACGTCATACTCCGGGATATTTGGTACAAGGTACCAAGGTCGTTCAAAGCCAACCATTGGTCAAACGACATTGTATTTCTAAAGGTAACTTCAAGTTTGTATTAAACCCAAACTTTATCTACCTATAAATATACTCAGTTTACAATCTACCTTATTTAGGTCACTTCGCTCTCTTTTAAATAAAGAGGGGACCTGTGAACGGCAGTACACAGGTCCCTTTTTACCTAAGGGGAGCGAGGTGACCAATTTTTAGGTAGGTTGTAACCTGAGTATATTTATAGGTAGGCTAAGCTTGCGTTAAATTTACAAACTATAAGTCACCTTTAGAAAAGCAATATCATCAGCGAATGGTTGGCCTCGGACGACCTTGGTACCTTGTACCAAATACGTGTCACATTTCATGTAACTAGGGGTACACTTAGGGCTACATACCTCGTTACAGCCACACTCGTGCAGCCATCTATTTGTGCTGCTACCGGTAACGTGCTGTGCTGAGAGTTGATGGTGCTGCATAAAGTTTGTGGTGCTTAAACGTAATGAAGTGCGAAAGTGATAGTTTCTCTTTTTTATTTTGAAACAGGTTTTTGATCATTTTAGTAACTCAGTGTAGCGTCAGTAAAACATTTAACCCTAAACCAGCTGGGGGGAAAGCCTATCCCAAAAACAATCTGTAAACAATGTGGACTCCACAAACTATCAGCCGAAAAAAAAACTGAGAACCCTGTCCACGAGATTTCACAAGTGACCCGACAACAAATACCCTCAACGTCCACACGCTGCTTCGAGAAACAGGAAAGTAAAATCTCTTACTTGTGGAGCTTTAGCAACAGAGCCTCCCGTCAATGCGGAAGACTAGGCACTTAAGTAAGCTGTGCTTTTAAGTGCCCTGCGCGCATATTCTCCACTTGAGGCTAGGCGGTGCCTTCCCACGAGTCCAAACCTGACGAAGTAGATCTGACTGACTTGTTGGGGTTGCTGAGTAGGTTATCTTGGCCTGCTGGGCCGCCACACACAAGACGTGAAGTACAACGAGCACGTGGCCATTCCGACCCGACGCTCGGAATTGACTCAGTTTCCGAAGAGTCTGTTGCCGCACCAGAAGCGGTGCTGTACAGTGGTTTAGAGTGCTGGAGACCTTCTTAGAGCACAATCTACTGGCTACTATAATAGTCGCGTGTATAACATTATCTGGCTAGTAGAAGTTGGCAAACTTCTGCAGATAGAAACAGCCACCGCCGAGCGTGTGGTAGCAATAAGGACGGTAAGTGCCTACCAGCACTTGGGTTTTCTTAAGATTCAGAACTCGGAGGATCAAGTGCTGGCGAGTTCATCAGCTCGGTGTGGACTTCAATGCTAGCTAATGCGCGGAGCAGATCGAGCAGCCATACCCGGACACACCACACACGCAGAATGCTGCTGCGATGGCTACTGCTCCTTAAAAGCTCCCTTAAACTGATGACAATTGGCTTTACCATTGAAAAGATTAACTATCAGCTGATGTTAAGAGCTCTGGTGACTGTACGTGTATTGACCTACGCTTTTATCAAAATGCGTCGATTTGGCTCAAACACATATTAAGCCTTGGCTCTAGCTTTCTCCTTCTTCGCCAACCTGGCTGCCATTTTCTCGAGGAACCCTTTGTAGTATGTTTCATGTTGTCCCTTGGAAAGAAACTTGTACGCTGTTTTCGGCTTAACTCCCAGAGCCAACAAGCCCTTAACCTTCAAATTTGACCTCTCCTCATCTTGATCAGACTTGCTTTCAGTACCCCGAAGCTTGTGTGTACTGTCGCCATCGCTCTTGCTTTTCAGTGAGCGAACGTACGAAGGCACGTCCGGTGTGGTCATGGTAGGCAACTTGGCTTGGCCGTTTGCTGCAGCAGCTGAAAGCCCATGGCTTCCTACAACGAGGGCGAGCGCAGTAATTATTAGTAGGACGGCGAACTGGCGCATGACTCGCTTAGTGCGTGTCGGTCGGCAAAATCACAACTGTCCATCGCAGGAATATCATGTAAAAACTTATTAATTGAATACAACTTCGAAGCACGTACAAGTACGGTATAATACCACAGAGCCGGTTCTTGGCTGATAATACATACCGTATTCAAGTATTACACGCTGGGATTTGAAGGAGCTTTCCTCATACAGACGATCCTCTCTGTATTGATAGCGTCGGGAGGCCAGATTTTATGACTATAAAGAGGGACTACTATTCTGAGCTGTACCCAATATACGGTCCACACAACACTGGGATTAATAGCAACGGGCGGCCGGCGTCGCGGTTTGATAACTGCGAAGTGGCTCGATTGGTGCCGGCTTGCAGTGACATTTATTAATTTCCCGCCCAACACTACAATGCTGCTTACACCTTCACCCACTAAGACCCCACGTCGCGAAACATACTGACGAATGCACAGCGACGACTATTGTGCCGCCACAACGTCGATAATCCACCGTCCAGCTTAGGTTGTGGGCTCAAAACGTGTTTCAGCTTCAGCGCGCTTATTATTATATCATAATCACATACAACGATTAGAAACATTCTGAATCAGGAACACCTACGCGAAAAGCCATAACATTGCAAGTTCTGACTGCAAAGTCGCACCGTTCGGTTCGCTTTCCCGAGTTAGACTCAGAGCTCACAAATTGGGTCGGCTGGCTAACAAGAAAACGCTTTACTATTGCACTAACGTGCAATGCGGATGGATCCGAACGTTTGCCACCTCTTTTTGCGGTAAAATCAAGGAGAAAACACCTGATGCCACTGTTATTAATCTTCAATCGACTCTGACAGCACGGACATAATCAACAGCTAATAGCCTATGAATAACTATATCCGTCATTGTCGTATAACTATTCACTTATATTCGGGAGAACCTCTCAACCACCATTTATATGGAGGGAGTTGCTAATGGGGATATGAATACAGAGAGGATCGTCTGTGTCGGCAGCGCTGGTTTTAACTGGTTTAATGCCTTTCATCAAAACTTTCCGAAAATCCAGATGATTTGGTAAACATTTTTATCTTCTGCTTTGTACTTCTTCTTTTTTTCTCCTCCTTTTGCTCAAAGACCGAAACTGCCGGAAAATAGCTATGTTACTCCTATTTGCATATGAAAACGATCTTTCACGAATTACCAAAACTTTATATATAATGATTTAAAACTTTAAGTTTGCTACAAATGTCATATATATAAAGTAAACAAACTCCACCTGGCATATTAACTGAAAAGCACAAAGCCTCAATACGACAGGTGTAAATAACTCTATATGTATATAAATGTATTACAATACACGTATAAACTGTTTACAATTTTGCACTCTGACCGTTAAAATAATACAAACGTCCAAAATTTTCGTACACAAATTAGTACAGTAATAAGGTCGTGTGTATAATATTGCATTCACACTTTTCCTATTCCCAATTTAATGTTTTTTTATGGTGTACAGACAGCTTCGGCTGTCGCTGTAGCGGAGGTGCTTGGTCTAACCTCTCGTATAGATTCGTGCGCTGATAATATAGCTATTGATCAGATGAACATACTCATCTTTGTATTGTATTTTAACAAAACAATGTAATTTTTTCATTAAATACTACAATATGAAACTTTGTTTTCTATTCTACGAACATGTTGGTCGAGCAGCTTGCGTTGCTGTCCAGACTCTAATTTTTTTAAAATCCGTTTCATTATGCATTCGATGTAGCGTTATTTCGTGACGAACAATATAGAGCGCTTTGCCCAAGACAGCGAAATGAAATGCTTGCCGATGAGTTTATTTGCCTTAGGTTGAAGAGCCGTCAGATATAAGAGTTGGACGAATGCTAGAAGCTCGATTTCGATACATACATGATGAGGTATCTTTTTCATGTTGCATTTGGACGCGCAGATATTTCCACTGTGGAAACGATACTGAATGAGCTTCTCTACATGTACTATGTTTCCCCCCGAGGTATGCGGCAACCCACTGCTGGAGATCGAAGTGTTTAAGGCTGCGGCTGGCAGTGTGATGCCGAGGAAGGTCATTTTTCTTGTAGATAGTGAAGTGTTCATAGCTTTGCTGTTGGGAATTTCTTAAGTGGACGACGTGGCATGTACCTCTCTCATTATACGCCAATTTGCCTTGACCAAGAGCCGCTCGTTCATCCTTACAGTCTTCTAGCAGATTTGACCTGATTTATTTTAATATGGAAACACATGGGAATGGATCAGACCGCTCAAATATCGGATTTACTCTTATACCCGGCGCCACTATATCCGAAATTGTCTGTAGCAGTGCAGAAAACTTTTTACCACTTAGATTGTGGTTTACGGTACAGTACATGCACCGTAGTCACTACCTTCCTAGCAAATGTAGCTGGGCGCTCTTCGTCAGATTGAGGAATTTACTAAAGAGAGAAATGCGGCGAAAAAGTGCGAATCTATCTAAATGTACCGTATGTCCTACAGAAGTCCCCCTCAATAAGCGTAGGGAGTCGTCTGATAAATTTGCATAGGGAAATCATTGCGATCTGGTGAATTGTCAATTGTAGCTCCGATTCTTGTGATCCGATATAAAGGGGGATAAAAAGTGCATGCTACGCTTATTCAGGGCGAATTCTGTATTCACTTTATCTTTTCAGCAAATATGGGTAGAGGGACGTTTGCCAAACGTCTCCATTCGACTTTTGGTACTATCGATTGTAGTTCGGCGAGTACGATTTACAACAACAAAGCCGATAAGGCTCTGGATTTTGTCAGCAAAAACTAAGAAAATATATGCGCCATTTGATTTATTTGAGGTTTTTGTGCTAAGATGCCAGGTGGAGTTTGTTTACATATATATATATATATGACATTTGTAGCAAACTTAAGGTTTTAAATCATTTTATATAAAGTTTTGATAATTCGTGAAAGATCGTTTTCATATGCAAATAGGAGTAACATAGCTATTTTCCGGCAGTTTCGGTCTTTGAGCAAAAGGAGGAGAAAAAAAGAAGAAGTACAAAGCAGAAGATAAAAATGTTTACCAAATCATCTGGATTTTCGGAAAGTTTTGATGAAAGGCATTAAACCAGTTAAAACCAGCGCTGCCGACACAGACGATCCTCTCTGTATTCATATCCCCATTAGCAACTCCCTCCATATAAATGGTGGTTGAGAGGTTCTCCCGAATATAAGTGAATAGTTATACGACAATGACGGATATAGTTATTCATAGGCTATTAGCTGTTGATTATGTCCGTGCTGTCAGAGTCGATTGAAGATTAATAACAGTGGCATCAGGTGTTTTCTCCTTGATTTTACCGCAAAAAGAGGTGGCAAACGTTCGGATCCATCCGCATTGCACGTTAGTGCAATAGTAAAGCGTTTTCTTGTTAGCCAGCCGACCCAATTTGTGAGCTCTGAGTCTAACTCGGGAAAGCGAACCGAACGGTGCGACTTTGCAGTCAGAACTTGCAATGTTATGGCTTTTCGCGTAGGTGTTCCTGATTCAGAATGTTTCTAATCGTTGTATGTGATTATGATATAATAATAAGCGCGCTGAAGCTGAAACACGTTTTGAGCCCACAACCTAAGCTGGACGGTGGATTATCGACGTTGTGGCGGCACAATAGTCGTCGCTGTGCATTCGTCAGTATGTTTCGCGACGTGGGGTCTTAGCGGGTGAAGGTGTAAGCAGCATTGTAGTGTTGGGCGGGAAATTAATAAATGTCACTGCAAGCCGGCACCAATCGAGCCACTTCGCAGTTATCAAACCGCGACGCCGGCCGCCCGTTGCTATTAATCCCAGTGTTGTGTGGACCGTATATTGGGTACAGCTCAGAATAGTAGTCCCTCTTTATAGTCATAAAATCTGGCCTCCCGACGCTATCAATACAGAGAGGATCGTCTGTATGAGGAAAGCTCCTTCAAATCCCAGCGTGTAATACTTGAATACGGTATGTATTATCAGCCAAGAACCGGCTCTGTGGTATTATACCGTACTTGTACGTGCTTCGAAGTTGTATTCAATTAATAAGTTTTTACATGATATTCCTGCGATGGACAGTTGTGATTTTGCCGACCGACACGCACTAAGCGAGTCATGCGCCAGTTCGCCGTCCTACTAATAATTACTGCGCTCGCCCTCGTTGTAGGAAGCCATGGGCTTTCAGCTGCTGCAGCAAACGGCCAAGCCAAGTTGCCTACCATGACCACACCGGACGTGCCTTCGTACGTTCGCTCACTGAAAAGCAAGAGCGATGGCGACAGTACACACAAGCTTCGGGGTACTGAAAGCAAGTCTGATCAAGATGAGGAGAGGTCAAATTTGAAGGTTAAGGGCTTGTTGGCTCTGGGAGTTAAGCCGAAAACAGCGTACAAGTTTCTTTCCAAGGGACAACATGAAACATACTACAAAGGGTTCCTCGAGAAAATGGCAGCCAGGTTGGCGAAGAAGGAGAAAGCTAGAGCCAAGGCTTAATATGTGTTTGAGCCAAATCGACGCATTTTGATAAAAGCGTAGGTCAATACACGTACAGTCACCAGAGCTCTTAACATCAGCTGATAGTTAATCTTTTCAATGGTAAAGCCAATTGTCATCAGTTTAAGGGAGCTTTTAAGGAGCAGTAGCCATCGCAGCAGCATTCTGCGTGTGTGGTGTGTCCGGGTATGGCTGCTCGATCTGCTCCGCGCATTAGCTAGCATTGAAGTCCACACCGAGCTGATGAACTCGCCAGCACTTGATCCTCCGAGTTCTGAATCTTAAGAAAACCCAAGTGCTGGTAGGCACTTACCGTCCTTATTGCTACCACACGCTCGGCGGTGGCTGTTTCTATCTGCAGAAGTTTGCCAACTTCTACTAGCCAGATAATGTTATACACGCGACTATTATAGTAGCCAGTAGATTGTGCTCTAAGAAGGTCTCCAGCACTCTAAACCACTGTACAGCACCGCTTCTGGTGCGGCAACAGACTCTTCGGAAACTGAGTCAATTCCGAGCGTCGGGTCGGAATGGCCACGTGCTCGTTGTACTTCACGTCTTGTGTGTGGCGGCCCAGCAGGCCAAGATAACCTACTCAGCAACCCCAACAAGTCAGTCAGATCTACTTCGTCAGGTTTGGACTCGTGGGAAGGCACCGCCTAGCCTCAAGTGGAGAATATGCGCGCAGGGCACTTAAAAGCACAGCTTACTTAAGTGCCTAGTCTTCCGCATTGACGGGAGGCTCTGTTGCTAAAGCTCCACAAGTAAGAGATTTTACCAGGTACTTTCCTGTTTCTCGAAGCAGCGTGTGGACGTTGAGGGTATTTGTTGTCGGGTCACTTGTGAAATCTCGTGGACAGGGTTCTCAGTTTTTTTTTCGGCTGATAGTTTGTGGAGTCCACATTGTTTACAGATTGTTTTTGGGATAGGCTTTCCCCCCAGCTGGTTCAGGGTTAAATGTTTTACTGACGCTACACTGAGTTACTAAAATGATCAAAAACCTGTTTCAAAATAAAAAAGAGAAACTATCACTTTCGCACTTCATTAAGTTTAAGCACCACAAACTTTATGCAGCATCATCAACTCTCAGCACAGCACGTTACGGTAGCAGCACAAATAGATGGCTGCACGAGTGGCAACTCTATGGCTGTAACGGGGTATGTAGCCCTAAGTGTACTCCTAGTTACATGAAGTGTGACACGTATTTGGTACAAGGTACCAAGGTCATCCGAGGCCAACCATTGGCTGATGATATTGCTTTTCTAAAGGTGACTTATAATTTGTATATTTAACTCAAGCTTAGCCTATCAATAAATATACTCAGGTTACAACCTACCTAAGAACTGGTCAGCTCGCTCCCCTTAGATATAAAGGGACCTGTGTACTGCCGTTCACGGAGCGTTTGTAAGCTCTCGGAAGCCAACTTTCTCTAGCGCAAGGTGCTGTGTGACCCCGTCACACTTGGTAGCACTCGTATTCAACCCACGCCAACGCGGGTAGACTACCTGAACCTCTCTGAAGTTGGTTGCCATGGATAGGAACGACTTCTCCCATCTGAACGATTCACAGTTCGAGTCGGTTCGGAAGATGGCAGGTATCTTCGGGGTGGAGGCCCTGCAGAGCCTGGTGGTGTCAACACCGGCCAAGCAGCTCGAGCGGGTCAATGCGTTTGACGCTTACGAGCAGGGGCTCATCGTACATGCGCCGGAGAACCTGCAGGCTTCATCGTCGGAAGCAAATCCGCCACACCCGAAGCCAATACGGCTGAAGGTTAAGCCGTATGAAGGGAAGGAAGGTAGAACCTTCACTTCTGGGTCCGAGAGATGAGGCTCGCGATGGATGCGGCTCTCATCTCGACCGAGCAACTTCGTGTTGCTTTTGCACTCTCCAACCTTAGCAGTGGTGCTAAGGGTTGGGTGTACACGAGGAAGGCAACATCCCCTGGATGTTTCACATCCTGGGCTCAGCTGTGTGAACAGCTCCGAGCCGCGTTCCTCCCGGCGAACTACGAGTACCACCAGCGCTCGCGCTTCCTCTCATGCAAGCAAGGGAGACGCTAGCTGCACGAGAACGTCCAAGAGATACGGGAGCTCACGGCGTCCCTAGTAAGAAACCCACTAAGCGAACACGCCACGATGACTGTGTTCATGGATGACCTTCGAGTAGGGCCAGCGCGTACGCAGCCGTTACGGGTGCATCAAACAACCTCGCAGAGGCGATTCCAGTGGCTCTTTACGAAGAATACAGCCATCGCCAGGCGCGCACGCCGGCCTCAGCATGGCCTGGGAATTCTTTGTCGAATCTTGGTCGAGAAAATCCCAACGGACCGAGCTCGAGTCCGTCGAGCAGCGCGGCATTTGTTGCTTCGGCTGCGGGAAGCTGGGCCACTTCAAGTGCGACTGCCCCGCGGAGAGACACCGCAGGCGGACTTTCCCCAAGCCCGTCCTCAAGGGTCGCTGGCAGAAGCCAGGATCCCGGGGACAGGGGAACGCCGGAGACCAGTAGCGGCAGGGGTCCCACTGGGGAAGAACTAAATCTTCGTGAAGGGTGCAGGGGTGGCGCGTACCATGGGGACTTAGCCCCTGAGAGTCTTCGCACTCTTGAATCGGCAAAGGGCAGCGGCGGGTTGCTCGTAGAACACGGGTGCGTACGGGGATACGATCACCCCTTTAGAATCTTGATCGCTTCTGGCACGTCGAAGATGTTCGCACGCCGCCAGATGGTTGCTCTTAATAGCAACAAGTTGTCCGATGCTTTGAGAGAAAGCAAGGGCAACGGGACGGTGTCAGTGTGACTGGCCGACGGGAAGGTTGTCAAGTCCTCAACGTCCAAGTGGATCTGGCCGTCAAGTTTGAAGACTTTGGCAGCCTCGAACAGCTCACTGTTCTCGACATGGATCCCTACGATATGATCCTGGGAATGCCCTGGATTGAGGAGCACGAGCCCTGGATCGACTGGCGAGGCAAGGCAATCGGTGCCAGCCGCCCTGCGCAGTCGGACAGAGCATTGGTGAGTCATGTTCCCACCTCTGTCAGGACCCGTGGCGCCCGCAAGGGCTGCCAGGGTACCGAAATATCCAGCATATGCTTGGGAGTCGTCGACTTATGTGACGACTCCGAGGATGCTTCGATGGTGGCGGCGCCCAGAGGAGGCGCTGGCCAAGTGGGTAACTTAGATCCACAAGCGGGTAACATAGTTCTGCAGACAGCTGCAGCTGTCACGAACGCAGGTAATAGCGTGTTCAAGGTGGATAACACAGGTCCGCACACGGTCGCCCAGACGCTTCCTGTGTGGGTAACACAGTGCCACACGCGGTCGCCCAGACCTTAACTGAAGAGGAAGGCGTTGAACACGCTTCCTGTGTGGGTACAACAGTACCACACGAGGCCACGAGTGCCTCGGATGTCGTAGCGACGACATCCCTAGACGTGGGCAGCAAAGCTTCCCGTCACAGACGCCGTCGGCAATGACGCCGCCGCCGCCTCAAGTCGGATCCGAACTTCGTTCCGATCGACGTCACTTCAAGCGACTCGGAGTCCAGGGCCCGGGCTCTTCCGACAAGGCCGGTGGAAGAGTGTTATCACATCTTCGATGGCGAGACTGGTTTACCCGTCAAGGCATCTGGTGTCCACTTGGAACCGTTGCCAGATATCGCAGAGATACTGAACCTCGAGGAAATGACGGTCCAGTCTTTCCTGGCCAACCTCAAGTATGGGAAGGTAACCGAGATGGTGCTCATAAGACCTGAGACCACTCGGAAGGAGTGGAACCCCACCTATGTCTTGGACAAGGACGTCCTGAAAGAGCTGAACAAGCAGCGATAGAAGCGCTTGGGTTCTGAGACCCTTAAGAATCTTAAGCATCCGGTGTATCCTGTGGTGACGGAGTATGCGGACGTGGTGAACAAGCACCCACCGATCCAGCTCCCACTAGATCGAGGCGTACGGCATGAGATCGATCAGGTGTTTGGCATAAAGTACTGTGACACGAGACAATGGCATCTTTCACACGAACAGTGCGAGGCCATCGATGCCTTCTTCGCTGCGAAAGCGAAGGCAGGTATGGTGCGGGAGTCAAAGTCCCCACACTCGACGCCAACTTTCTGCGCTTAGAAGCCGAACGGGAAGTGGCGTCTAGTTCACGCTTATAATAAGTTGGAATAAAGCGACGGTACCGGCCCAAACACCAATTCCACGAAAGGATACGTTGTTAAATAGCATGGCTGGAAGCGTACTGTACAGTGCGCTGGATTTGGCAAACGGATACTACCAGATCTTGATGCACGAGTGCGACATTCCGCTCACCGCGGTAAGCACTCCAAGCGGCATGCTTTGGGACTGGCTCGTCATACTGCAGTGCTTGTCTAACCCTCCGGCGACATTCAATCGCCTGGTGATGCAATTGCTTAGGCTACTGCACCGACTTTCGTCGACGACATCTTCGTCCATAGCCGTGCCGAGGGAGGCAAGACGGCCATGGAGGTGCATCTGCGGCACCTCCGTCGAGTGTTGGACGTGATGCGAGCGAACAAGCTCTACGCTAACATCGGCAAGTGGGTCTTCGTGTCACCAGAGATTAAGGTTCTCGGTTGCTTCGTAAGCAACGTGGGCGTTCGGGCTGACCCAGACAAGATCAAGGCCATAGCAGCTTGGCCAACGCTCCGATACCAGAATAATCTTCGAAAGTGGTTGGGCTTGGCCAACTACCTTCATGGGTACATCGCAGGGTACGCGGGCTTCGCTAAGCCCTTGTCGGGCCTCCTTTAGACGGATGTCGACGGACGCTGGGAGCAAGAGGGCCAGGATGCCTTTAGAAGTATCAAGGCCAGTCTCCAAGAGGCCCTTGTCCTGGCCCTGCCGGATGAGACGAAGCCATTTAGCGTCGTCTGCATTGCCTCCGACTACGTTATCGGGTGCACACTGCTGCAGGCCGACACGGCTGGACATGAGCGAGTCATCTCGTTCCAGTCCAGGCAGCTCAAATCCGCCGAACGGAACTATCCTGTCCACGACAAGGAGCTCCTGGCAATGAAGTATGCCCTTGTGAAGTTTCGGGTTCATCTTCAGGGCTCACGGTCTTTCGTGATCTACTCAGACCACGCATCCTTAAAGACGACGACAAATTCGCCTGACCTCTTCCAACGGATGACGAGGTGGCTGTCCTTCTTCGCGGAGTACAACTTCCGCGTTGAGTACAAGCCGGGCATGCTCAACGTGCTTGCGGACGCCCTCTCTCGGCGTCCTGAATACGAGTTGGCCCACATCAAACGGGTGACAGCGGATCTATAAGATCGGATACGCATGGCGTATCAGGACGATGATGCTGTCGCGCCTATCGTCACGCTCCTCACGGAACGAACGAGCGAAGCCCGACTGGCTTTCGTCGCGACAGCGCTCCGGGCTCCACCGATATGAGTTGAAGAATGGCCTCCTCTATTACCGGGTGGAGACCAATGAACCTCCACGGGTGGTCGTGCCCAACGACGAGGACCTGAAGTTCGATATCCTCGCGGAGGGTCCTCCAGCGGTCACTTGGGCCGCGAGAAGACCTTTCTGTCGGTCGCACAGGCCTTCTGGTGGACCCACATGTACAAGTGGGTCGCCCAATACGCGAAGACATGTGAAATATGTCAGCGGGTCAAAACCGCATGGGCACTCTTCGGCTCCACCACAGAGCCTGACCGTACCGGCTGACTGTTGGAAGTCGATGAGTCTTTACTTCATCTTTGGGCTTCCCGCCGACGGACACGGCAACACCGGAATTTTGGTGTTCGGGTGTCGGCTGATCAAGATGGTACGTCTTGATCCAGCTCCCGTTCCTGTTACCGTTACGGGCGAAAAAAAACGCAATGTTGTTTATCGATGGCGTGTTCCGCTATCACGGTCTCCCGAAGACGATTGTCTCGGACCGAGACCCGCGGTTCACGGCTGCGTTTTGGAAAACGCTGTTTCCTTTACTGGGATTTCGTCTGCAGATGTCCACTGCGGACCATCCACAGACATACGGTCAGACAAAGCACGTCAATCGAGAGCTCGAGGACACTCTGCACAGTGTGTGCGCGGACGCACCACGTACGTGGTCGGCGCAGCTTCCGGTTGTTGCGTTTCCACCCAACAACGCTGTGCACACGTTCATGGGGCTCACGTTATTCTACTTGAACGGCTTTCGTCACCCCAGAGTGCCTCTCACTCTTCGAGGAGACACTGACTCCTCTATTCTAAGTGGGGGGTAGGCTCGGAAAGCTCTTTCCTCCCAGGTTCCAGATGTGAGATGTGTTTCGCTGCGGAAACAAATGGAATTCGTTGTGGATACCAAGCTGAGCGTTGTCAGCAGGGTCCGCGATGTCATGGCAGCGGCCCAGGCCAGACAAAAGAAGTACTCTGACAAACATGGAAGAGGAAACTTAAGTGTATTTAAAGTAGAGGACTTAGTGCTATTAGACACGAGGAACCTACCGCTAGATGCTATCAGATCTGTCGGCAGCAACAAGCTGAAGCACCGCTTCATCGAACCATTCGCAGTCCTGGCCAGGCATGGTGCGTCGTACACCATCGACCTGCCTAAGTCTATGACGACACACCCGACGATCTATGTTGGACGTCTTAAGCGGTACTTTGATCCGCAGGGGGTTGCTGACTCGTAGCCCCCTTGGCCCAGCTCCTTGAAGCGAGGGCCGGCCACAGACGTCGACGAGGGCGTCGGAGCAGGCACCCAAGCTTCGGTCTGAACGGCAAAGCTACGGTCAAGACCGTACACAGGAGGGGCTCCGTACGAAAGGACCCCGGGGCCATACACCGAGTACGTTGAGTGCACCGAAGGCGGCTCCGGACGTAGCAGCAGAGCCTCGATATGTCGGATCATGCGGAATGCCTCGTCTAGATCGGACGAAGAGGCCCGTCGGTCCACCCGCAGATGCAGGCTCGCGACATCACGATCCAACAGGTCCAGGTGCGCCGCAAGACGAGCGAGCTTGCCCTGATTTCCGGCTTGGGCGGCAGCATCCCCACCAGTCCCAAGGCCAAGTGTTATCTCAAGCACGAGGACGCATTGACGGAGGCGGTCAACCTCAGGGCCCTGTGTCGGACCCGCAGTCGGAGCACTCGGACGAGAGTGGCTTTCGGGAGGCGCCGAGTACTCGTCCTCGTACGAGGGCACCCCCGCCCCTGCTTGACCGGAATGGAGAAGTCCACTTCCACGTGGAGCGGATCCTCCAGGAGCAACGGTGTCGCGGTAAGCGACAGCTCCTCGTGAAGTAGAGGGGTTATGCCCACTCCGAGAACTCGTGGGAGCCGATTGAACGGCTCCTGATGGACTGCTCGAAGGCTGGCGCAATCTGGGAACAGAAGCGGCGGCAGCTTCATAAGTAGTCCGGGGCTTCTTGCCCGAACGAGGTACGGACGTTGACGACACTCCGTACTCGCGCTTATCGTGAGCGCTAGAAGCCGCGCGCTTCAGGGTGTCCCTTGGCAGCATCCGCTTGCTGACCAAAAGGGCAAACCAGACACGAAGATCACGCTGGTCTAGGATGCGGGTCAGCAGCTGATCTTCATGGAGTTCCCGTAACTCCGAGGGTTAGTATTTGAGAGGCTCCACCAAGTCCAGAACATGTCCTCACATGAGTTCAAGTAGGGGCAGTTCTCGGGAAGAACCCAGGGGTAGCCCCAGAGAGGGTAGAGACCACTCCGGTTCCCGGGCTTTTTACAACAAGTGGTGAAGTCCTTAAGAAGGATACGGTGTGGCGCGAGAAGCACACACCGAGCCGCCTCCAAGTTGTCGACAAACAACTGCTCCTTCCGAACACTTCTCCTTCCGAACACTTCTCCTTCCGAACAAGGCTCCTTCCGAACACTGCTCCTTCCGAACAAGGAAGGAGCAGTTGTTTGTCGACAACTTGGAGGCGGCTCGGTGTGTGCTTCTCGCGCCACACCGTATCCCTCTTAAGGACTTCACGACTTGTTGTACGTTCGTAAACGCCCTACAGGTTTGGCCGCCAACAAGGCCATGAGGAGCGACGAGAAGCCCCAGGAAGAGGTCAGCCCCCGAGCTCTCCGCGGGAGGCGAATACCCTCTTGAGTTGATGACAGCTCCCTGGCTGACGGGTGTCATCACCGATCCCCCACGCGTACGCTGGGCAGCTTGGAAGCTCTCCTGCTGCTGGTCGAGGTCGTTAGAGATCTTCCGGGGCTCACGAATAGAACCCTCTTCCTCTTCCGCCTCCTTTGCGTCCTCTTCATCCGAGGAATCGAAGAGGCTCCGATGGGAGTACTCAGTCTCCTTCTCCTCGCGCAGTGGAGACTTCGAAGCCGTACGCTTATTAGAGATCTTGGCGCCTTCGGCTTTCGCGATCTACCAATACATGTCTAGCCTATTTCAGAAACGTAAAGAGCTCGTTGATAGATAAATACCCACAAAAAAGGGACAGTAAAGCCCCGGCTGCAAAAGATTCTGTCTGGGCTTAGTAAATACTGTACCAATCGCGAGAATGGGGCTTTTGAAAAGAAAGCTCCACCGTGTTCCAAGCAAGATCTAGAAAATTTCGTTTGCCTACTTTATACGTCTGAATCTGCTGAGAGTATTTATCCGGATGCAGCTCTGGTTGTGATGTTGTGGTATTTATACGGACGGAGAGCAACTTGCCAAAAAACAGCTCTCAATTTTACCTGGTAAGATCATTGATAGTTTGTTTATTTATTTATTGACAATTACGTTAACTGGATTCTTGCAATATGTAGATGGCGTACTCATCCTACGCTTTAAGTGGATTAAAACAGCTTTACTACAAGGTGTATTCTCGTTCAAGGACCCGACAAGTTTTTTACTTGTCCACTATTCAATTTAGCTGCTGCTCTAACCATACAGAATGCGCCAAGCAAACGTCTATTTCCTCGGTTTACCAGTACAAGCCATACCGGAGCTAATGCTGGCGAGGTAGAAGAGCTCAGTCTCGTAGAGCTTCTCGAGGCAGATGACAGCCCCGCATCCTTGCTAGACCTGCAACAGTCGCCAGCTACCAGGTCGGCTCCTGGTGCACAAGCGAACGTGAACCGATTATTGGTTAGAGTCAAGAACATCCCAGATCAGAAGCAGGTAAAACTCACACAAGAACTTACCTCCCATTCTTTTCGTCGAGGAGCTGCCATACACGCCAATGATGGAACTCTGGCAAAAAAAACTGGATTATAGAGCGGGGCGGTTGGCAGCTTGACCGCGTCAATAAGGCGTCTGTGTAGATATTGGGTACAACGCAGGCAGATCAGCAAGCTGCGCGTGTCCTGAGCGGATGGAAACCAAAAGAAGGCGAGCGCCTTCTTTCGTTGCGTATCTTGGAGCCGTCTGTGTTGTCCCGCGCCCAAGCACTGCATAGCCTACTTTTCAAGAGCTCCCTGGGCTTTGCAGAATCTGCCATGAGCCTAAACGAAGACGTTGCCGAGGTCTTGTCAGCCACCCTCATCATGCACTTCCCCGACATGCTGCTGCTTTCATGCAAAGGAGCATTGATTGCCCGCATTCGGGCGGCCATGTCAGCATGGGCCATCGGGGAAGCGGAAGTACTTGCATGGAGCAGCCCAATCCGCCGTGCTTTCATGCCACCATCAGCGATAACCAAGTCCAGCGTTAGCGACTCTCACTCTGCTGAGGTGTTAAGCCTCATGAAGTGCCAGTCCGAGCACATCAGCGTTTTAATCCTGCAAAATAAGCGCCTAGAGGAACGACTATTAGCTGTAGAGGCTAAGTTGCACTCGCCGTCGGCTACAACCAAACCTGTTGCGGGCTGTGTATCACAGCACGGTCAACAAATCGCGATCCAAACTGTTCGTCCGAAGAATAAGGACTCGCAGTCTCTTGCAGCAGTCTGGTACGAATGGCTTACGGCCGAGCCCCGCGTCTATGCCTCGCGCTCTGGGAAGAAAACGACGCTGTACGAGCTTAGACACACCGCAGGCTACATGATGATTTTCTTATCACATGGGTTTTCACTTGATGCTTCGTCTCCTGAGTTCAAGAGTGAGGTGATCGCGCTTGGTGAGAAAGCGCAAGTGAACACGCGGGCCTTCTTGAAGACGAACGGGTCCTCAGCAGCAGCAGTGGGTACGGCACTGAAAGCCCTTCGCAATCTACACAAGGCTGGAAAGATTGACGCACATATAACCCAGTTCCACGAGCGTGGTGAGCGTGGTGGCATTGTCGATCCAACACCATCTTCTGCGCTGCCAAAATTTATTCGTAAGAACCCCCCCCCCCCCCCCCCCCCAAGCGCTGAACCTGTAGTACACATAGTACAGCTAAGTGACACACTTTGAATTGTATAATACATGGCGATAGATATCAGCTTCCGCTTTACGCATTAACGCATCATCTTATATTTAAAACAAAGCTGCAGCAGCAAGTTAGAAACGACATGTTCACTCATAATAAGCAACAGCAAAAACTTACCATATTTAATAGGTACTATGGCCTCGATGTAGGTCGTGATTGTCTTCGGCTGCAACCAGCAGTATTCCGCCCGCCCTAATGGGTTATTTCACTTCACATAAGTCATCTACGGGGACGGCAACGGCGGTAGTAGTGTGGCGTGAGTCCGGGTAGTGCCGCCGCGCGCGTAGAGGTGCGACTGAGGCCTTGAGGTCGCAGGAGGGCCGTAGAATTGCGCTCCGCCCTCACCACTGCGCGCTCGTGGCCGTGGATTGTAGAATGGCTTTGGGGCCTCAAAGAGAAGGGATTTTTTGTTTTTATCATGTGTAATACCGCGCAAAATCCGATTTTTGACCCCCACGAGGGCAAATCGTAAATGCACACACCCTAACCTCATGCTTGATATCAAGCATGTTTAAGACTAGTGATAACAAGGGGTTTGTATGTGGTAAAAATGAACAATATCCGCCTCTCAGTACAAAGCCACCCTTTATCGCTGTCCATGTGACCACACGCTTCCTATCGAGCTTGTTCTGACGTGGTCTAAAGCTGCATGCTAGATATAGAGCAAAAGGATTTGGCCTTTCTAAAAGGAGAGTCTTTCTTTAGCTAAATCGAGTGCAAATAATACTGCGAACGTCTTGTATTGAAGTGCAAACGTAATGCAAAACAAACACTAGCAGCTGATTGCACATCACATGCTTACTCGGAATTGATGTCACCATCGCTACTGCCTTCATTATCGCCGACGGTCTCACCTTCATTCGCAGCACCACCTTCAGTCGAAGCCTCACCAGCGTTATCTGCTTTCTTCCCCATGGCCTCATTTGAATGCCGCGACCGCAGCGAGGCTAAGGGCGATCGCGAACATTCCTCCAGAGGTCGTGCCAGATCGCGTAGCATGTCCGCGTGTTGCCCGGGTAATGCCCTGGCGCACTTTATCACACAAGTACAACCTGCAGTAGCTATTAGTAAGTAATGAAGAATTAATGCATTTCTAGACTTACCTCTTCTTCCCCTTAGTGCACCCTGGACAAAAGAACCGCGTGACCTGGCGCTTGCTGCTCACTGTCTTGCGAATTGTACACACCTTACACTGTCGTTGGCGGCGCTCTCGAATACCGTTCACCTCCACCCACTCCTCGTCCATGGCCAAGCTGTGGCCTTCGGAGTTTGTGGTGTCACCTCGACTTGGGGTCACATGACCCGGTGAGTACATCTACAATAGACCAAACAGCGGAAAATTAGAATAAACCAAGAATAAATGCTTCGGTAGCCGTTCCGTGTTCGCAAATTACTTTGGGTTCATGTTCAGTAGCTGCGCGTGGAGCGGGGACATGAAGCCTGCGTGGTCAGTGGCGGGTTCGCCTCTCATTTTCCTTGCTTCACGAAAACCGATAAATCTATTCACAATAGCGATATTGAATAGGCCAAATGCCAGACTTTTGTAGTACTTGCAGAAGCGCAAGGAGAGCTGCAGCGAGTAGCGTTGCAGCCGCAGCTGGTCGTTCACGTCCACCCCACCCATCCAGCGATGATATGCCTTCATGCTGGACGGTCCGGGGTACCGATTCTTTCGGACCTTGGCTGCGAGGAATCCGACACTCTATCACAAACGATACAAAACAAGGCTAGATAAATACACACATTATTACAACACACAATACGTACCGCAAGTTGACATCGAGGTGCTGGTCCCGCAAGCTAGCATGTAGATTATCGTGTTGTCGAACCAGACCAAAGCGCTGGTGCCTTACCCTGTAATCGCGGGAATTTAGCTAAAGAATTGTAGAAATTCACCAGCGCACACTTCTTCTGCTTCTTGGGCGGAACCTTGGCTTGATTGAGACAGTCATGCGTGGGCCTCTACCGGTTGTAAGAGGTGGCGGCGGTGCTGGCAATGTGGCTCCGTCGTCGTCCCCGAAGTTGCATCTCGGTCTCGTGTTTCTGCGATGTACTCGCGGTTTTCACGCACTAGGCGATTCCTCTCCTCGCCGTCGTAGCCGCTCATGCGGTGCATGAAAACCTCTGCGTTGCGTAACGCGACGCGGTGGGGCCATTTTCGTTGCGGCTTAGTGGCTTGCGTATGACAGCGGCGAGTTCGAGAATGAGTGGATGGCAGCCACAAACACGAAATCGTTTGGACCAGGCATGTATCAAAGTAGTGTATCAACAGAACTCTCTATCTGACGAAATCTACCCAAACCCTGTGCAACGAGGTCGTAAAAATACAAATGGACCTTTTCCCACATTTCCCACATACTCAGGCATCTACAAATCTGGCATTTGCCAAATTTGACTGATTTGACCTGAATCTGGCATTCCGACGACACAGGAAATGACACCAACCTGGCACCATACTAAAAGTAGTATTAAAGTACATTGGGGAGATCTTCTTAATCCAAATGTGTCGTATTTCTTGTCTGTTAGAGAGCTACTAGACTCATTGATCTCGAGGCCTGTTAAACTCTCAAGCAGATCGTACTGTTTAGAGTGAAGGGCTCCTTCAAGGGAGAAATTCGTTAGCCTGCTTTTTGAAAGTTTTTTTCCCACTTCAGAACAGAAAAATCGCTTTCAACTGAAGATGTACCAGGAAATGTTGTCGCAAGTCCTCCAGCAAAACGATGTAGCATCTGAAATCTCCCGCATACATCCTTCCAAGCATCTTCGAAAGTTGTCACGGTCTTAAGTTCCGATGATGCCTCGTCGATTTGACGTCGAAATTCGGCTTGCGAAACATAAAGGTCGGTTAGAGCAGCATGCTCTTGCTCAATCATGTCAATCTCCACCTCACTCCATCGTGAATGCAACCTATCACGGTGTAAATTGATAAGAGCTGATATATATCTCCCCTTCAGTTTAATCAAGTCGCGTGGTAGCGCCGGGGGAGTGTTCCCTTCCAACGGCTCATTTTTGTTGTTCCGCTCTGGTTCAATAATGTTTACACTAGCAACCAAATTCGCAATTACCAGAGCAAAGTCCTTAACCAATTCAAAAGATGAATCTGGTCCAAGTGAGTCATGAATCTGAATCGTAAAGGTTCCATCATCAAGAAGTAAATCCAAAATGGTATTTGGGTTCACTAAAATTGTTCTGTCGTCGGAAAATACATGGGTACTTTCTAGCTGAACCAAATTCACGCGATCTGCATCTAAAACTGCACGAGCACCGAAAACAGACAGCAAGTCTCTGGACAACCGCTTTAATGCCTCAATCTGCTCTGAAACAAGAGCTGTATAATTTTCTAAACTGCGAAAGGTAATGACAGCTCGCTTAGAAAGTAATTGTATCAGTGCCAAACACAGCCACCACTTATCAGAAGGTTTACACGCTGGGTTTTCCATTGCCAAATGCGTTGCAATTTTTATGCGGTTACTTTTGAACCAAGTGCAGCACTTGAGCATCAATTCCCAGCGTGTATCCTGAAGAAGAGGAGCGGTCGAATTCATAGTTCGTATCAGTTTTGGTTGACGGCGTAGATATGCAATTGTCGATGTCATTGAACTGTGAAATTGACCCTTTATTGCAGCTTTAAAAGCTTTCTGGAGTACCAGATCCAACTGGTGGAGACCACACCAGACACGCATGAACCCACTTGAGCACACGTTCTGAAAACGAGTCGCTATTCCCTTGCTGCTACCAGTCATTTTCCGCTCGCCGTCAGTTGTCACTCCCAGCATTACTTCTTTCCAGTCTGAGCACAACACATCCAATACGGGGATTATTGCGCTGAACATGGCTTCCCCGGTATGACTGTCGTACATTGGAATAGCCAATAGGTGTAAATTG
Organism: Phytophthora betacei; assembly: GCA_011320135.1. Classification (NCBI taxonomy): domain Eukaryota; phylum Oomycota; class Peronosporomycetes; order Peronosporales; family Peronosporaceae; genus Phytophthora; species Phytophthora betacei. Next base: position 548,283 of record JAANHX010000276.1, read on the forward strand.
ATAATTTGTCCACAGTGAAATAGGCGGATCCGAGTATCCAAATAGGAAACTGACATGTGAGTCGACATGTCAAGCACAATTGAAAATGTCCAAGAGGCGCAAAGCAACAGCTTAATCTTCTGTAAGTTCATCGCACAAACGAACCGCGTGTACTTCGATGGAAGATCAGGAGAACATGATCCAATAGAAGCCAATCCTGTTCGTTGTTTTGTATTTGGTAATACTGATAGCGCCATTCGAAACGACATTCCATAGCTTAAGTAGTCCACTATTAAATGAAACTGAAGAGGATTGTTGATGGTCAAGACATAATAAGTGCCAGAATCGTCGCGTTTGAATGCAGCTTTCTTAGTTCGCTCCCACGAAAAATTGTTTTCGTCGCCATCCAGCAATATCTACTCAATTATTTCATCGACAATACGTGTACCAATTGAAACAACAATAGGTGCTTGGTTTTCGCTAGCAAATGATCGAATTGTAGCTCGAAATGGCTTCACGTCATCGAAGAAGACACGCTTTGCTTCAGATGAAAGCTGCTCGTACTGTGCCCACCTACTAGGATGCTGAGAGAGAAGGTGGTTTCGGTACGCCTCAGAACGGAAGGGATACTTGTAAAATTTGTTAGTCTGGATCACTTTTCTCTTGGATCCCACCTTCTCTTCCCTGCCAAACGCCATGCAAAAGCGGCATGCAACAGCCAGTATGAAGCCGCTCGTTGGACTTCGCTCACTGACTGCGAGACCGAATTCGAGAAGATGGCTATCTTGGAATGGGGTTGAACGACCTTTCTGTTTGCCAGACATTCGAGCCTGTATTAGCTGGTACGGGGACTCGCCATTCCCTCTGTCGTCCTGCTCAGCCATAACACCGTGGAGATTGATCTGGAAGCCGCCAGTATTGCAATCACAGGAACCAACGACGGAGAATAATAGTTTTCTTCATGAAACCTAGCATTTTCTAAGAATAGGATATGGCGCGAATGCCAGAAATAGATTGAAATGCCAGATTTGTAGATGCCTGCACATACTTGATATCAAGCATGTGGGGGGGGGGGGGGGGGGGGTAACTGGCAGACCGTACCGGTAACAGGTTGAAGCCCCGGTCGGACGGCTGGAATTTGACGGTATGGTAAGCTAACTTTTCCCTTGTGAGGAAAGTGAAATCCAAAGCGATATCCTGGTGCCGATATTTGTTTGTGACAAAAATGTTTCTACGTATCGTTAAGCAGCTATCACAATATAAAAGTTTGGTTTGTTTCTTTTAGGTGGTCCGGGGTTTATTATGCGTAGTACTTAAGAATGAGTTATTTTTGAGGTGATCGAGTCATTAATGCATAGTACTTATGTATTGGAGCCAGAGGCCCAGACTCCGTTCGTAGGTGCCCTCTGCAGTTGTAATGTATTCGGATGAACTGGTTCTGTCATAACATCATTCGTTTCAATAGTTGCCGATTTAATTTGTAGGTTCCCCTCGTAGGCCAACAAATCGGTCGCTTTGCCTGAGCGATAGCACGGCTTTGTTTGGCTAGATATATGAAATATTTTATTAAAGAAGCACTTCGTATTTAAATATTTCCCAAACATCTCACTAATCTGCTGAGAACGTCCACTTGAGCCGGGGCAGAAAGTTTACCTACACTATGCACCATCTATGGGCTCACCATGACATATCATGTCACTGAAACGTGTGTGCTGCTCGAGTGTTCTATGTAACATCCTTCAAAGAGCTCTTAATTAATGCCCGGTGAGCAGGGCGGGGTGTTGTCCAAGCTCGCCGGTTCAATCACACCGGACGCAAGAGATTAACCGATTTGATGTTTCGTTGGTCGGAGCCACGTGCACAAGTCAACTCTCCAGCTCATTCACAATGACCTGAGCCCCGCGAATCGCCATTGTTGTAGTTCAAGCTGAGCCAGTCGCTTCTTCAGCTTCATAGCCCGCCACAGGTCAGCGCGCTCTCTTTCCATTTCGTGCAAGTCATTTCCGGTTTTACCTTGTGCATCATGCGTTCCCCGACTTCTGCGCGTTCGCCTCTCTCCGTCGTCACCGCAGACAATGGTCAGCTACAGAAGACGCCTTCTCCACTACCTGCTGCCTATCAAGGTCTCAAGTCGCCTGCTGAACTGGAAGGAGGCGCTCTTCGACCTGGCGGCGCACCGTCATCGCTCTATTCGTGGCAGAACATCGGTCTGGCAGCGCACCAAATCTCTGTTGCTGTCGTGTACGGATCAATCGCTGGAGTCATCTACTCGGTGCTCAATAACTATCTCAACATGAGTGCAGTTCTCGTTGCTACAGCCTCCGCGTTGGTCAAGGTGCCACACGCTCTACGAGTCTTCACCGGCCTCATCTCGGATTGCTACCCGATTTTCGGATACCGCCGTCGCCCATACATGGTCATTGGATGGGCACTCTCATTCGTCTGCTGTCTGGTCATGGCTGTGGTTCCCTTGGGTGATCCGTACTACGGTGATGCTTCCCTTCAGGACATTCCAGAAAGTGAATGGACTGTGGAGCAGCAAGCCCTGGTCAACTATGATGCTCCGAGTAAAGGCACCAAACTGATCATCCTCTTCATGCTAGCGCATCTTGGAACCATCGTTGCGTACGGTGCTGCTGACGGGTACTTGGTGGAGCTTGCACAACGCGAGCCGGAAGCTATTCGAGGCTCAATTCAGACCGATATCGCGATCGTAACTGCGGTCGCCGGCATCTTGACGTCCTTTATGACTGGCATTGGGCTTAACAGCGAGGCTTATGGCGGTACATTCTCGTGGGATATGGGTTTTGGTGGTGTCATGGGGGTGTGCGCAGGCTTCTCTCTTGTCACTATCCCACTTTGCTGGTTCTGCGTCACAGAGGAGAAAGCTCCAGCGCAGCCTACGGGGGCATTCTTCGCCTACCTGTATGATTTTATGCAGTACCGTGTGATCTACCAAGTGCTGGCCTTCCGTTTCTTCAATCACATTTTCTCTCACTTCTCCGTCACTGCTGAGAGTAAAATCAAGAGTATCTGGTCGAATGTGACGCCTCTGAACGACGGTATTGCGAGTATGATTTCTTCCATTGTGAGCTTCGTGGCGCTATATATGGTGCGCAAATGGGGTCTCCACTGGAGTTGGCGGTGGGTTGTCGCTATCTGCCAACTTCTAGTTGTCTTTATCGACTGCTTCCCCACCTTCTTCACTATTTGGGACGTGTACCGCAGCCAGTGGTTTTGGCTGGGGGTGCCATTGCTTGCTGAGGTTCCCAGCACCATCGGAGAATTAATTGCAAAGTTTTTTGTGATTGAAATCGCAGAGCCAGGAAGTGAAGCAACCATCATGGGTCTAATCATCAGTATCAACAATATCGGTACACCGTTCTCCACCGTCATGTACAAATCCATCGATTCGTACTTCAGCATCACCGCCAAAGATATCAAGAAAGACACGCATGAAGTCCGCTTGGATGTGACCTACGCCTACTTGATCGCCTACGCCTTCAACCTGGCGTCGATCGTGTTCGTTTATTGGCTTCCGCGACAGAAAGATCACGTGCACGAGTTGAAGCGCATGGGTGGCAAGAGCAAGCTGATGGGTATCCTGACGATCGGGTACATTCTGTTTGGCTTCTTCTGGGTCGTCCTGACGAATGCCTTGACGCTGTCGACGTCTACTAGTTGTCTCCGTATCGCTGGTGGGAGTGGGTGCTAAGCAAAAATGGAGAGCGAGCTGATAGAACTGCTCGTTCGCGGAGACTGCAAATTTGGCGACTAGAAAAAAATGTGATTAGGCGATCTAAATAAAAAAATCGTTTTGAAAAAAAGGTTCTCTCACCTATTTATGTATTTTAGCAACGCAAATTTTTATTTCAATACATTATATAACTTACAAACATCAAAGGTTCCTCGTTCGCCTCGGCACTCTTCACACGCAGCGGTTGATCAACGATGCTGACCTTGGATTCAGACAACACTCGGTTTCTATAACAATGACACAGTAGTCGACTTAGTTGTCGTCTTCATCCTTGTTCTTGCTCTTCTTGTCGTCGCCGTTGTCCTTATTGGACTCGGTTTGCTCCGTGTTCTCATCGTCCTGCTGCTTCTTCTTCTTGTTCTCAGTTTGCTCCGTGTTCTCATCGGTCTTGTTCTCGGTGTCCTGGTCCTTGTTGTCGTCGGACTTGAAGCCCTTCGCAGACGTCTTGCTCGTCGTCTCAGTCTGCTCCGCCGTGTCTTGGTTCTGGCTCCCACGGAGCGACGTAGAAGCACCAGTCTTCTCGTCACTCTGAGTGGTAGAACCACTGGACGTCTGCTTGGTCGAGGTGGACGAGCCGCTTCCGGTCGTGGTAGTCGAGTTCGACGATGTGCCGGTGGACTGCGAGACGTCTCCGTTGATGTGCACGTCACTCTCCGAGTACTGGCACAGCGGTGGGGACGGACCATCGCCCAGCATGGACGGCTCGCCGTTGGCGTTGCCCTGCGACCACTGACAGATCTTCACCTTGCCACCGCTGGACTTGATGTGGATGTTGCTTAGCGTGGCCTCGTCGCCCCAGTTCTTGTTCACCGTCACGATGGCATTGCCCGGGTTCACGACGTACACGTTGGAGACGGACACCTTCTTGGGCTTGTCGCCGCACGTGCCGCACGACCGGTAGAGCTTGCTGATGTCCTCGCCGTAGAAGCCGTCGATGCTGACGGTGCCGTAGCCGTTGTGCTGGATCACCTTGTCGTCGGCAAAACGGGCGCCGCCGCCAATGACCTTGGACACACTGGAGGCGGTTCCGCCCTTGATGCTGAGGGCGTCCTCGCACACGTCGTCCCACCACACGTTCTCGATGGTGCAGTCGTGGTTGTCGCAGTGGACGCCCTCCATTTGGTTCTTGCCGATAATGACGTTCTTCAGGGAGCCACCGGCCTCCACCTTGAACACCGCGGTGTCGGATCCGCTCTCGCTCTGACCCGCGCACGAGACGTCAGAGCGCTCGAACGTCTGCATCTTGCCGTCGAACACCTCGCCAGCCTTGACAATTTGGGCCGTCGCGTACTGCACCGTGCCCGTGCTGGTGGGCCACGTGCCATCGGGTACTGAGGCGGTGGTGGCGAGTGCAACGAGAAGGGCAGCGGATGTGACGAAAGGCACAAACGACTTGACCATTGTGAGTTGTGGTAGTGTGATAATGGTGGTTGGCGTTTGGGTGGATGCGCTTGACCAGGCAAATTGATTAATGAGCAGCTAGTGGTGTCAGCAGCTACTTGTGGTACATCGATCTATTGTTTTAGTTTGTCGGTTAGTCGTTGAGCACCGAAGAGGTCGACCATCAGAGAGTCGTGTCGGTTGTGATATTCCTGCTGTGTTAAGCAACAGAACACCGTACTGCAAGTCAAGCTTTTGACAGTTCTTACACCACGAACGAAAAGATCGGAAAGTTCGTGTGTGAGCCAGTTGGTTTCCGGCAGTCGAGCTGCTGTTGGGGTTGGCGTGTTGAGGACAAATTCTGACCCGGACGGCGCTGTCAACTGCCAGTCTAATCCGTGACGCTCGCTCCTGTCTGTGATAGGCTGTGGCCCGCTGTGAGTGGTGTCGACAAGCTGACATTTTGGATGCGTCCTTTTTGCTGCTCGTTTGGGAACGACGCTCCAATCCGCAAGGCGACATCCGGATTCCGCATTCCGGAGACTCGAAAACGATGATATGATTGACTACCGTCTTCCCCCGCACACTACGCCTAGGCGCTATAGAGTAGTCTTTAACGTACGATAGAATTATTCGTTTTGAACGCCTAGGCGTTATGCGACGAAAATAATATGAATGTTTGAACAAATCAATCAGGGTCTACTTTGTTTAGTGGTGTAGGTTCGACCCTCCTATGCTACTGACCGAGGTTCAAGCCCGCCTTCGTGCAGTTCACAACATAAATGTGCGTATAGTAAGGGTCAGTTGTTTTCTTTCATTTGGGGACTGCATTAAAAATACGGAGGTTTTATTATTTTATGAAGAAAATATTTACACAAAACATATCTTTTTCTTTATATTTTTCACCATACAAAAGATTACACAATGCACCCATCCACCTCAACTGCGAAATACGATCCGCTACGAGCTAAATGCACCGTCTTCATCGGGTTCTCTACTTCGTAAGTAAATGTTGAGACCACCTTGCAGTCCTTGTCTACTGTAGTCACCTCAACGTTCCAGTTGTGAAGTTTTGAAGCGGCATAAATCTCCAACTCTCCTGGATCTGTGTCTCCGTTTTGAATATCCTCCAGATACTGCGCGTCAATGAGGCCGTCGAGATCGTCCAGGGTTTTCATGTAGTTCACCAGCTCGTAAACAAAGTCGTCTATAGCAGTTGATGTGCCAAAGAGTAAACAGTAGAACAAGCTTGGCCTCTCGTTCTCCGGCAGGTACCAGGAAGGAGCGGATACGCAGAGCTGCTCTCGATCATCCGCTTCATCAAGGAGATATTGATACGATGCGTGCCATTTCTCCATGTCAAGATCTGGTTCCAGAAGGTCTCTTAAGGGCTGATGAAGCTTGTCTTGGTTAAAGCTTGACTTTGGTACAATCCCGCACAGTGTAAATGCCTTCTTGATGTCATCTGCTTGACGAGTTGCTACCCAGTCCAGCGTCCATTCCGCGACAGTTTTGTAATGGGGGATCTTGGGATTTCCAGCAGCGGTTTGCATAACCGGATCGACCAACGCTCTGCTAATGTAGTCATCATACTTGTTCCGGTAGAACGATTGATAACTACGATTGACAGCTACGTCAAGTGGCTGTAATATACTGGTGAGGTTGGGCGGTACCACCACGACAAAGATGTTGTAGCGCTCCAATAGTGTAGACTCTGCCAAAGCTACGTGACACGCGTAAGAATCGATTAAATAGAGCACCGGCTCCCTAAAGAATTGGGTCTCCTTCCTTGAACACAGCACCGCTTTAGAGAAGCGCAGCAGGATATCTTCGTTCCACATGCCAGTACTATTCACATCTACCAGAACACCATCAGGGCACTTCGGACGATTCTTTAGTTTTGAAAAGAGAAGGTGGGGCTTTAGGAAGATTCCAGAGGCTGTAATGGCAAACGTAGCAGTGAAGCGCTTATGACTTGTCCCTCCCTTTTTTAGAAGTACCTCACGGGATCCACGAGTCGTGATGGTCGTCTTTGGCTCGGTTTCAAAGTACCTTGGTACTTGGTCCATGTTAACGATGTTGTCAAGCTTGATATTGTGCAGATCGATGAGTTGGTGAACACGATGAATGAAATCACGGCAAATCTCTCCAGCATTATCAGGCAGTATTCGTGTAGTCGTCTGACGCCGAGAGACGAGGTTCTTCCGACGTTTAAACCGCGCCAACCAACCAGTAGACGCATCAAAGCCCGATGCCTGAGGACCATGTAGCTCTCGGTAGATGTTCAGAGCTTGCAGCCGGATGTAAGCGTCCTTGACCCGCAGTCCTCTAGTATTTCTGTCTAAAATCCACTCATGTAGACGAAATTCTACATCACCGTGCTTGGCAGGTCTTCCTCCCCCACCCAGCCTTCTTGTTGTACGCGTGGTAATATCACGGTCTCTCAGAGCTTCCTTTAGTTTGTCGCGGAGATCCCACCACCCTCGAATTGTTCCTGGAGCTATTTGGTGTTTTTTTTCCCTAGAGCAAAGAAGCCTTTTCCTTTGACGCCTTTGGCGTGTTGGGACAGGATATCCAGCTTCTCTTTGATAGTATAGTTTCGGCGCTTGCTTTTCACCATGGCAACTTGGGGAATGAGCAACCGACAAGAGGAACGAGAGAAGTTGTGGTCAAACACTGACAGCCAACCACCTCCTATTACAGCTATAATTACACATGTTACTGTTATATGTAGTAGGCGTTGTATTTTGCTATGTGTTCTATACGAATATTTTATCGCGAAAGTTATAATTCCATTATTTTATTAAAGCGCCTAGGCGTAGTGTGCGGGGGAAGACGGTAGTCGCGCGGTGGTTGACAACAGAGCGAACAAAACAAAGCGTCCGGATCCGGACTGAGATCGTCTACTTGCTGTCCTCGCTGACCTTGGTTTTCTGTAAGCTCACCCGATGCAGTTGCTTCGGCAGGCGGCCTCTTAGGGCTAGAAGTGAGTGTGTTCTTTCGTCGAGAGCTATCTTACCCCCCTAGTGGAGTCCGGTGTGCGTCTGTCAGTCCGTCCGAGGGTAGGGTTCTAAAATGTAACGCAAATACGCGCGTTCTACTGGCTGCCGAGCGCAGCGAAGGCGGCGTCGATTAGCTAAAATCGCATTATGTGGTGTACACACTGTATGTGGTCAACACATCGTACTTAAATGCACCGTTTAAATGTCATTTTGACCCAATTTTCAGCTGCGGTTCGCCACCTCACCCAAAGGGCGCTGCCTGTGTACGCGTTAGTTAGCATAATTAAAAGCCGCCGATGTGCACACACGTACTATATCGTCGTAGGAGCTGTTGAAAAAAATTGTAGGCTCTGGTGACACATATTTCGGCCTCAATCGAAACTTTAGTTCTTATTGGTTTTAGAATGTTATTTTAGTCTTCGTAATACCTTTCAAATATTAAAACTTACAAAACAGTTTTGCGTAGTACTATATAAAAGATTTATATATCATATTTTTGCTTGCAGTTATTGGTAGTAGTAGTAGTACACATAATGATTTTATCAGCGTTTGATAATAAATAGCAATTGGATTACTATTAGTAATAATGTGAAAACTTTAAAATATGACTATTGCGGCTTACACTCCTGCACCCCACACTGCCCCCGGGAAAAAAGTATCATCTTCCTTTGTATTTGCACACGTAGTGTGCGACCTTAAGATGTTGTGTGAGCTTTCCAACAATATATTTTGGCGTACATCAAACATAATGGGAGCAGCGTTTGTGATCAAATTAGCGCGGAGGCACGTGACTAAGCAAGAACACGGAAACGAAGTAACACCGACCCACACTATGTACACGATGGGATAGAAGAGCAACATGAAGCACGGAAGGATGGACGATGACAGAACACTTAGCCGATGCAAACCACAAAGTTGTATGGGTAGCTTGAAAGATGGAAGTGCACGCAGCCATGAAAAGGACAGAAGGACAAGAATATGACGGGAGCGTACAGGCCACGGAAAGGAACTAAATATATAGACACCCCAGCATGCTGAAAAGCACGGATACGGAAGAGCACGCACGTTCGAAGCCACGGTAGAGCACGTAGCGGTAAGAGTGCACGGACAGTAATTCTCCCATAGCACCACAGTAGAACACGAAGCACAGTCGATCGACCAAACGTGAAAACGCGATGTACCATAAACGGAAGATCATCCGAGCATTGGAGCACGATATTAGGGTAGAATCGGAGCTCACCGAGTCCGACAGCACGACACTACGGTAGCTAACGATCTCACGGACGACAGACCAACCGCAACATCGCAAGCTAACACGATAGCATGGACTGTGCCACTAAGCCATAGGGGAGCACAGCCACAGGAGCTATAGACGGGAGATCTTTGAGCCACGGAGCACGATACCAGCGTAGAAGCTGAGCTCCCCGAGCCACGAAGGACAGTAGCACATTAAAACTCGATTGCACGGACGGCAGACCAGCCACGAAAATCACGGGGGTGCTTGGGGTGACCACGATTGCACACCGTGGAGCACGAAGCCCATGTAGAGCACGATAACACGGGCAACGCAGATGCACTACGCGAGCACAATACCATAAATACCATTACCCCACCGCGATTGCTCCATAGCGTCGTAACGCGGTCGATGGAATCTTACCAGGAGAGCACGATACACGGGCGACGGAACAACACGACTGCGTGGAGGCACCAAACCACGGATTAGGACCCTTCAGGTAGAGTACTTGGATGGGAAACCAACGACCACAAAAGACTATGAACCACGAAACCAGTGCAGCCCCCGTAATCGTTTGAGATCAGGAAATAGTTAGCATCCACGAAAGAGGGTCATACTACTGAAGAGCATGAGCCCAAGAGAGAGGGTCCATAATTACCAAGCATCATGGACCACGGGTGAGCAGGAAACCACGATGCCGGGAAGATCACATAAGATCGCAGGCCATTGAAGAACATGACTACAACCTGTAGTACGGATAACCGAAATGTACCAAACCACGATATTGTACGGGTCCACATGATTCTACGGAATGGTAAGTGGTTAAGTACGCGAAGCCAAGACCTACTGGGGTGAACGACGCTAACAACGTACGCGACACCAAGAAGCACTTAAATTTGTGGCCACCGCATCTCCAACAATCCATGCCACTCCGCCGCGTAGCGGCGGCGAACGGCTAGTCTTACCCCCCTAGTGGAGTCTGGTGTGCGTCTGTCAGTCCGTCCGAGGGTAGGGTTCTAAAATGTAACGCAAATACGCGCGTTCTACTGGCTGCCGAGCGCAGCGAAGGCGGCGTCGATTAGCTAAAATCGCATTATGTGGTGTACACACTGTATGTGGTCAACACATCGTACTTAAATGCACCGTTTAAATGTCATTTTGACCCAATTTTCAGCTGCGGTTCGCCACCTCACCCAAAGGGCGCTGCCTGTGTACGCGTTAGTTAGCATAATTAAAAGCCGCCGATGTGCACACACGTACTATATCGTCGTAGGAGCTGTTGAAAAAAATTGTAGGCTCTGGTGACACATATTTCGGCCTCAATCGAAACTTTAGTTCTTATTGGTTTTAGAATGTTATTTTAGTCTTCGTAATACCTTTCAAATATTAAAACTTACAAAACAGTTTTGCGTAGTACTATATAAAAGATTTATATATCATATTTTTGCTTGCAGTTATTGGTAGTAGTAGTAGTACACATAATGATTTTATCAGCGTTTGATAATAAATAGCAATTGGATTACTATTAGTAATAATGTGAAAACTTTAAAATATGACTATTGCGGCTTACACTCCTGCACCCCACACTGCCCCCGGGAAAAAAGTATCATCTTCCTTTGTATTTGCACACGTAGTGTGCGACCTTAAGATGTTGTGTGAGCTTTCCAACAATATATTTTGGCGTACATCAAACATAATGGGAGCAGCGTTTGTGATCAAATTAGCGCGGAGGCACGTGACTAAGCAAGAACACGGAAACGAAGTAACACCGACCCACACTATGTACACGATGGGATAGAAGAGCAACATGAAGCACGGAAGGATGGACGATGACAGAACACTTAGCCGATGCAAACCACAAAGTTGTATGGGTAGCTTGAAAGATGGAAGTGCACGCAGCCATGAAAAGGACAGAAGGACAAGAATATGACGGGAGCGTACAGGCCACGGAAAGGAACTAAATATATAGACACCCCAGCATGCTGAAAAGCACGGATACGGAAGAGCACGCACGTTCGAAGCCACGGTAGAGCACGTAGCGGTAAGAGTGCACGGACAGTAATTCTCCCATAGCACCACAGTAGAACACGAAGCACAGTCGATCGACCAAACGTGAAAACGCGATGTACCATAAACGGAAGATCATCCGAGCATTGGAGCACGATATTAGGGTAGAATCGGAGCTCACCGAGTCCGACAGCACGACACTACGGTAGCTAACGATCTCACGGACGACAGACCAACCGCAACATCGCAAGCTAACACGATAGCATGGACTGTGCCACTAAGCCATAGGGGAGCACAGCCACAGGAGCTATAGACGGGAGATCTTTGAGCCACGGAGCACGATACCAGCGTAGAAGCTGAGCTCCCCGAGCCACGAAGGACAGTAGCACATTAAAACTCGATTGCACGGACGGCAGACCAGCCACGAAAATCACGGGGGTGCTTGGGGTGACCACGATTGCACACCGTGGAGCACGAAGCCCATGTAGAGCACGATAACACGGGCAACGCAGATGCACTACGCGAGCACAATACCATAAATACCATTACCCCACCGCGATTGCTCCATAGCGTCGTAACGCGGTCGATGGAATCTTACCAGGAGAGCACGATACACGGGCGACGGAACAACACGACTGCGTGGAGGCACCAAACCACGGATTAGGACCCTTCAGGTAGAGTACTTGGATGGGAAACCAACGACCACAAAAGACTATGAACCACGAAACCAGTGCAGCCCCCGTAATCGTTTGAGATCAGGAAATAGTTAGCATCCACGAAAGAGGGTCATACTACTGAAGAGCATGAGCCCAAGAGAGAGGGTCCATAATTACCAAGCATCATGGACCACGGGTGAGCAGGAAACCACGATGCCGGGAAGATCACATAAGATCGCAGGCCATTGAAGAACATGACTACAACCTGTAGTACGGATAACCGAAATGTACCAAACCACGATATTGTACGGGTCCACATGATTCTACGGAATGGTAAGTGGTTAAGTACGCGAAGCCAAGACCTACTGGGGTGAACGACGCTAACAACGTACGCGACACCAAGAAGCACTTAAATTTGTGGCCACCGCATCTCCAACAATCCATGCCACTCCGCCGCGTAGCGGCGGCGAACGGCTAGTCTTACCCCCCTAGTGGAGTCTGGTGTGCGTCTGTCAGTCCGTCCGAGGGTAGGGTTCTAAAATGTAACGCAAATACGCGCGTTCTACTGGCTGCCGAGCGCAGCGAAGGCGGCGTCGATTAGCTAAAATCGCATTATGTGGTGTACACACTGTATGTGGTCAACACATCGTACTTAAATGCACCGTTTAAATGTCATTTTGACCCAATTTTCAGCTGCGGTTCGCCACCTCACCCAAAGGGCGCTGCCTGTGTACGCGTTAGTTAGCATAATTAAAAGCCGCCGATGTGCACACACGTACTATATCGTCGTAGGAGCTGTTGAAAAAAATTGTAGGCTCTGGTGACACATATTTCGGCCTCAATCGAAACTTTAGTTCTTATTGGTTTTAGAATGTTATTTTAGTCTTCGTAATACCTTTCAAATATTAAAACTTACAAAACAGTTTTGCGTAGTACTATATAAAAGATTTATATATCATATTTTTGCTTGCAGTTATTGGTAGTAGTAGTAGTACACATAATGATTTTATCAGCGTTTGATAATAAATAGCAATTGGATTACTATTAGTAATAATGTGAAAACTTTAAAATATGACTATTGCGGCTTACACTCCTGCACCCCACACTGCCCCCGGGAAAAAAGTATCATCTTCCTTTGTATTTGCACACGTAGTGTGCGACCTTAAGATGTTGTGTGAGCTTTCCAACAATATATTTTGGCGTACATCAAACATAATGGGAGCAGCGTTTGTGATCAAATTAGCGCGGAGGCACGTGACTAAGCAAGAACACGGAAACGAAGTAACACCGACCCACACTATGTACACGATGGGATAGAAGAGCAACATGAAGCACGGAAGGATGGACGATGACAGAACACTTAGCCGATGCAAACCACAAAGTTGTATGGGTAGCTTGAAAGATGGAAGTGCACGCAGCCATGAAAAGGACAGAAGGACAAGAATATGACGGGAGCGTACAGGCCACGGAAAGGAACTAAATATATAGACACCCCAGCATGCTGAAAAGCACGGATACGGAAGAGCACGCACGTTCGAAGCCACGGTAGAGCACGTAGCGGTAAGAGTGCACGGACAGTAATTCTCCCATAGCACCACAGTAGAACACGAAGCACAGTCGATCGACCAAACGTGAAAACGCGATGTACCATAAACGGAAGATCATCCGAGCATTGGAGCACGATATTAGGGTAGAATCGGAGCTCACCGAGTCCGACAGCACGACACTACGGTAGCTAACGATCTCACGGACGACAGACCAACCGCAACATCGCAAGCTAACACGATAGCATGGACTGTGCCACTAAGCCATAGGGGAGCACAGCCACAGGAGCTATAGACGGGAGATCTTTGAGCCACGGAGCACGATACCAGCGTAGAAGCTGAGCTCCCCGAGCCACGAAGGACAGTAGCACATTAAAACTCGATTGCACGGACGGCAGACCAGCCACGAAAATCACGGGGGTGCTTGGGGTGACCACGATTGCACACCGTGGAGCACGAAGCCCATGTAGAGCACGATAACACGGGCAACGCAGATGCACTACGCGAGCACAATACCATAAATACCATTACCCCACCGCGATTGCTCCATAGCGTCGTAACGCGGTCGATGGAATCTTACCAGGAGAGCACGATACACGGGCGACGGAACAACACGACTGCGTGGAGGCACCAAACCACGGATTAGGACCCTTCAGGTAGAGTACTTGGATGGGAAACCAACGACCACAAAAGACTATGAACCACGAAACCAGTGCAGCCCCCGTAATCGTTTGAGATCAGGAAATAGTTAGCATCCACGAAAGAGGGTCATACTACTGAAGAGCATGAGCCCAAGAGAGAGGGTCCATAATTACCAAGCATCATGGACCACGGGTGAGCAGGAAACCACGATGCCGGGAAGATCACATAAGATCGCAGGCCATTGAAGAACATGACTACAACCTGTAGTACGGATAACCGAAATGTACCAAACCACGATATTGTACGGGTCCACATGATTCTACGGAATGGTAAGTGGTTAAGTACGCGAAGCCAAGACCTACTGGGGTGAACGACGCTAACAACGTACGCGACACCAAGAAGCACTTAAATTTGTGGCCACCGCATCTCCAACAATCCATGCCACTCCGCCGCGTAGCGGCGGCGAACGGCTAGTCTTACCCCCCTAGTGGAGTCTGGTGTGCGTCTGTCAGTCCGTCCGAGGGTAGGGTTCTAAAATGTAACGCAAATACGCGCGTTCTACTGGCTGCCGAGCGCAGCGAAGGCGGCGTCGATTAGCTAAAATCGCATTATGTGGTGTACACACTGTATGTGGTCAACACATCGTACTTAAATGCACCGTTTAAATGTCATTTTGACCCAATTTTCAGCTGCGGTTCGCCACCTCACCCAAAGGGCGCTGCCTGTGTACGCGTTAGTTAGCATAATTAAAAGCCGCCGATGTGCACACACGTACTATATCGTCGTAGGAGCTGTTGAAAAAAATTGTAGGCTCTGGTGACACATATTTCGGCCTCAATCGAAACTTTAGTTCTTATTGGTTTTAGAATGTTATTTTAGTCTTCGTAATACCTTTCAAATATTAAAACTTACAAAACAGTTTTGCGTAGTACTATATAAAAGATTTATATATCATATTTTTGCTTGCAGTTATTGGTAGTAGTAGTAGTAGTACACATAATGATTTTATCAGCGTTTGATAATAAATAGCAATTGGATTACTATTAGTAATAATGTGAAAACTTTAAAATATGACTATTGCGGCTTACACTCCTGCACCCCACACTGCCCCCGGGAAAAAAGTATCATCTTCCTTTGTATTTGCACACGTAGTGTGCGACCTTAAGATGTTGTGTGAGCTTTCCAACAATATATTTTGGCGTACATCAAACATAATGGGAGCAGCGTTTGTGATCAAATTAGCGCGGAGGCACGTGACTAAGCAAGAACACGGAAACGAAGTAACACCGACCCACACTATGTACACGATGGGATAGAAGAGCAACATGAAGCACGGAAGGATGGACGATGACAGAACACTTAGCCGATGCAAACCACAAAGTTGTATGGGTAGCTTGAAAGATGGAAGTGCACGCAGCCATGAAAAGGACAGAAGGACAAGAATATGACGGGAGCGTACAGGCCACGGAAAGGAACTAAATATATAGACACCCCAGCATGCTGAAAAGCACGGATACGGAAGAGCACGCACGTTCGAAGCCACGGTAGAGCACGTAGCGGTAAGAGTGCACGGACAGTAATTCTCCCATAGCACCACAGTAGAACACGAAGCACAGTCGATCGACCAAACGTGAAAACGCGATGTACCATAAACGGAAGATCATCCGAGCATTGGAGCACGATATTAGGGTAGAATCGGAGCTCACCGAGTCCGACAGCACGACACTACGGTAGCTAACGATCTCACGGACGACAGACCAACCGCAACATCGCAAGCTAACACGATAGCATGGACTGTGCCACTAAGCCATAGGGGAGCACAGCCACAGGAGCTATAGACGGGAGATCTTTGAGCCACGGAGCACGATACCAGCGTAGAAGCTGAGCTCCCCGAGCCACGAAGGACAGTAGCACATTAAAACTCGATTGCACGGACGGCAGACCAGCCACGAAAATCACGGGGGTGCTTGGGGTGACCACGATTGCACACCGTGGAGCACGAAGCCCATGTAGAGCACGATAACACGGGCAACGCAGATGCACTAAGCGAGCACAATACCATAAATACCATTACCCCCACCGCGATTGCTCCATAGCGTCGTAACGCGGTCGATGGAATCTTACCAGGAGAGCACGATACACGGGCGACGGAACAACACGACTGCGTGGAGGCACCAAACCACGGATTAGGACCCTTCAGGTAGAGTACTTGGATGGGAAACCAACGACCACAAAAGACTATGAACCACGAAACCAGTGCAGCCCCCGTAATCGTTTGAGATCAGGAAATAGTTAGCATCCACGAAAGAGGGTCATACTACTGAAGAGCATGAGCCCAAGAGAGAGGGTCCATAATTACCAAGCATCATGGACCACGGGTGAGCAGGAAACCACGATGCCGGGAAGATCACATAAGATCGCAGGCCATTGAAGAACATGACTACAACCTGTAGTACGGATAACCGAAATGTACCAAACCACGATATTGTACGGGTCCACATGATTCTACGGAATGGTAAGTGGTTAAGTACGCGAAGCCAAGACCTACTGGGGTGAACGACGCTAACAACGTACGCGACACCAAGAAGCACTTAAATTTGTGGCCACCGCATCTCCAACAATCCATGCCACTCCGCCGCGTAGCGGCGGCGAACGGCTAGTCTTACCCCCCTAGTGGAGTCTGGTGTGCGTCTGTCAGTCCGTCCGAGGGTAGGGTTCTAAAATGTAACGCAAATACGCGCGTTCTACTGGCTGCCGAGCGCAGCGAAGGCGGCGTCGATTAGCTAAAATCGCATTATGTGGTGTACACACTGTATGTGGTCAACACATCGTACTTAAATGCACCGTTTAAATGTCATTTTGACCCAATTTTCAGCTGCGGTTCGCCACCTCACCCAAAGGGCGCTGCCTGTGTACGCGTTAGTTAGCATAATTAAAAGCCGCCGATGTGCACACACGTACTATATCGTCGTAGGAGCTGTTGAAAAAAATTGTAGGCTCTGGTGACACATATTTCGGCCTCAATCGAAACTTTAGTTCTTATTGGTTTTAGAATGTTATTTTAGTCTTCGTAATACCTTTCAAATATTAAAACTTACAAAACAGTTTTGCGTAGTACTATATAAAAGATTTATATATCATATTTTTGCTTGCAGTTATTGGTAGTAGTAGTAGTACACATAATGATTTTATCAGCGTTTGATAATAAATAGCAATTGGATTACTATTAGTAATAATGTGAAAACTTTAAAATATGACTATTGCGGCTTACACTCCTGCACCCCACACTGCCCCCGGGAAAAAAGTATCATCTTCCTTTGTATTTGCACACGTAGTGTGCGACCTTAAGATGTTGTGTGAGCTTTCCAACAATATATTTTGGCGTACATCAAACATAATGGGAGCAGCGTTTGTGATCAAATTAGCGCGGAGGCACGTGACTAAGCAAGAACACGGAAACGAAGTAACACCGACCCACACTATGTACACGATGGGATAGAAGAGCAACATGAAGCACGGAAGGATGGACGATGACAGAACACTTAGCCGATGCAAACCACAAAGTTGTATGGGTAGCTTGAAAGATGGAAGTGCACGCAGCCATGAAAAGGACAGAAGGACAAGAATATGACGGGAGCGTACAGGCCACGGAAAGGAACTAAATATATAGACACCCCAGCATGCTGAAAAGCACGGATACGGAAGAGCACGCACGTTCGAAGCCACGGTAGAGCACGTAGCGGTAAGAGTGCACGGACAGTAATTCTCCCATAGCACCACAGTAGAACACGAAGCACAGTCGATCGACCAAACGTGAAAACGCGATGTACCATAAACGGAAGATCATCCGAGCATTGGAGCACGATATTAGGGTAGAATCGGAGCTCACCGAGTCCGACAGCACGACACTACGGTAGCTAACGATCTCACGGACGACAGACCAACCGCAACATCGCAAGCTAACACGATAGCATGGACTGTGCCACTAAGCCATAGGGGAGCACAGCCACAGGAGCTATAGACGGGAGATCTTTGAGCCACGGAGCACGATACCAGCGTAGAAGCTGAGCTCCCCGAGCCACGAAGGACAGTAGCACATTAAAACTCGATTGCACGGACGGCAGACCAGCCACGAAAATCACGGGGGTGCTTGGGGTGACCACGATTGCACACCGTGGAGCACGAAGCCCATGTAGAGCACGATAACACGGGCAACGCAGATGCACTACGCGAGCACAATACCATAAATACCATTACCCCACCGCGATTGCTCCATAGCGTGATACCGCGGTCGATGGAACCTCACCTGGAGAGCACGATACACGGGCGACGGAACAACACGACTGCATGGAGGAACCAAATCACGGAATAGCACCCTTTTTGGTTAGAGTACCGGCGATGGGAGGCCAACGGCCACGAAAGACTACGTACCACAAAACCCGTGCAGCCCACGTAAACGTTTGAGAGCAGGGAATATCTGGCAGCCACGAAAAGGGCCGCACTAAAGAGCATGAGCCCAAAAGAGAGGGCGATAACCCAGTAAGATGCGTGTGCCACGGGTGAGCAGGGAACCACGAAGCCAGAAAGAGCACGGAAGAGCATGGGCCACAACATCCAACCTGTAGTACGGGGTAACGGAAACGTACCAAACCACGATATTATTCGGGGCCGGATTAGACTACGGAAAGGTAAGCGGTTAAGTACACGAATCCAAGATCTACTGGGTGAACGACGCTGACAAAGCACGCGAAACCAAGAGCACTAAATTTGCGGCCACCTCTTCTCCAACAAACCATTCCACTCCGCCGCGTAGCGGCGGCGAACGGCTAGTCTTACCTCTCTAGTGGAGTGTGTTGTCTGTCAGTCTGTCCGCGGCTAGGGTTAATAAAACTCACGCTAATGGGGGCGTTCTATTGGCTGCCGAGCGCAGCGAAGGCGGCGTTGATTCGCTAAAATTGCATTATGTGGTGTACACACTGTATGTGGTCTACACATCGTACTTAAATGCACCGTTCAAATTTCATTTTGCCCCCATTTTCAAAACGGAAGCCGTGGAACGCCACGTTACTCAAGGTACGCTGCGTGTATGCATGTTAGTTTACATTAGTAGATAGCAAGACACACATACACAGATAGTCCGAGGTTCCTGGGGCTGCTTAGGGGGTAGCTTATAACTTGCGGGATTCTATCCTGCAAGTAGGTAGCCGTGCTAAGGGGATTTAGTTCTAGAACCCTCTGGGTTCTTGGGGCTTCATCCCACCGCCCACTCTGCGCGAGAGCACATTTGGCACCTGGTCCATTGACCGCAAACCCGACAGCGAACCAGTTGAGCCGGTCGTTAATGGTTATTGATGGGCACGCACATTGCGTGCGTGCAGTTGGTCAGGAGGGGTACCGTAACTGGCCTCTTTTAACCGACAGATGGGATGGGGGCTTTAATAGCATATCAATAACCAGCCTTTGCAATTAACGGCCGCCTTTTTGGCAAAAGGATATCGCACCTCAAGCTACAGTACTATCCGGGGGCCCAACCCTGAAGATTCGACTGCACAATTTGCAAACTAAAACCGCTGCGGGCCTCACGGCCCGTGACTGTGGGATAAGTGATCGGAGATAACCTTGATGGGGGCAAGCAATCCCGGGTAGTACGCAAATTTCAACACACTACTCGATGAAAACCTACTGCTACGTGCGGTGTACTTAGACATTGTATAACGCGTCACGTTTTCGTGTTCGCAGAACTATGGTTCGGAGTAAGCGAAAGAGGACCCGTGAGGAGCTGAAGGAGGGTCTGCGCGAGAACGAACGCATTAACGCGACACCCATCCAAGAGGAAAAGGAAGCACGGAAACGGCGTCAAACCAAGCGAAGGAAGAAGCGCTATGACTTGAACAAAGAGCTGAAGGCTCTCAGCATGCAAGAAGGATATACAGAGATTACGGAGGCCCGGACGGTACCTGTTGAGGAGCGTGAAGAAAAGACAGAAGAGTCCGATCCTGCGCTACACCAGCGCCAGTTTGCGGCTCAAATGGAGGCGGCGCTTCAAGCGGGAGCCGCCGAAGAGGATTTATTTGCGGTGCCTGTAATACCACAAGCTACAGCTCAAGAAGGGATCCCTGTCTCGGCAGCGCTGCGTGCTCGCGGGAACGGATATAGCGAGACATTATCTCAGAAAGAACGTCGTCGTGCCGATGATGCACAGAGAGCACGCACGAGGCGTGCCAATATGACACTATCGCAGCGTGACCGTGTTAGGAAGAGAGACGCGGAGCGCAAACGCGCTCGAAGAGGGCGTCTGCGTGGCGGTGAGCTCCAGGAACTACGAGAGCAAGAGAGAGCTCGCGTTCAAGAAAGACGTGCGGCTCTGTCGGGACAAGAACGAGATGCTGAACGTGAGCTTCACCGACAGCAGGAAGGTTGTTGACAAGATCGCTTAACGGATGAGGAGCGTCAGCAAGAACTCGAGCGGGTGCGCACTCGACGCCAATGCGTCCGTCATGGACACGCGCTAATATCCCTTGAAGATTTTGACGCGTCCATGATAACGGGTAACGACGTGGTGAACGGTCGCCACAAGCTCCCGGCCACAAACGTTTGTCCGATCTGCAATGCTTGGAAGTGGCCAGGCGAGTCGGCAATATCATGCTGTCTGGCAGGGAGGGTAAAACTACCTCCACTGCACCCCGCACCACGGAAGTTGCTTCAGCTGTACGGGGATCCCGAGTTCCGCCGTCAAATTCGTGCTTACAACCAAGCCTTCGCGTTTACATCGATTGGTGCTTCGTGCTCAAACCGATCGTTTCAAAACGTACGTCAAGACGAGAGCGTTGCCGGTACACACGGGGTGTACACATATCGCATTCAAGGGGCTATGGGGCACTACCTAGGGTCTCTCCTCCCCCACATAGACCGTCGGACAGGCGCGCGGGTAGCACCCAAGTTTGCGCAGATCTACATTGTGGATCCAGACATGCAACGCCGCGCGGAGCGACGTCTTGGTATATTCGCGGATCTGGATCGTGTTGCACTACTAGACATCGAGAAAATGATGGCAGAGCACAACCCATTAGCGCAAAGGTTCCTCCACTTTGGGCAGCAGGTGCGTCAACACAACACGGAGGCTCCAGTAGACTTGGTGTTCCGTCTGCATGACAACTCCTCGCGACCGAGGACACATAACCGCCCCACTGTGTCTGAAGTGGCTGCGACTCTCATTGAGGATGGCAACCTGACTCAGCCTCGGGATCTACTACTCTTTACACGCGATCAAAGACTGATACGTTTGTACGAGACTCACGCCGACTACGATCCACTCCAATAGCCGCCTCTCCTTCCGTATGGAGAGAAGGGCTGGACCTACACAGACGAGTTCGCGAATGGTGCTGAGTATCGAAACAAGAAGGTGATGTCGCTTCAAGAACACGTCGCGTTCCACCTTCACCAGAAAGTGGATGATCAGTCCGCTCTCCACCAAGGTGGGCGTCTATTTCAACAGTGGTGTGTAGATCAGCGTGCGAAATGTGAGCAAGAACAGCTTCGCTGGGTGGCCGACAATCAGAAAACACTTCGCGCCGATCAATACAGGGGTGTTCAAGACGCTTTGCTCAATGAGGATACTTTGGCTATGGCGGAAGGAGAAGTGCTGCTATCGGAATATGACCGGGCCCAGAGCAGAATGGTGCACCCGGATCGGGACGCAGGCAGCAGAGGACGCCCAACCCACTTTCTTAATCAGGTTGGCAAGCGTATCATACTACCGGCTTCGCACCTGGGTAGCCCGCGGTCCATGTACAAGTCGTATCAAGATTCGATGGCAATTGTACGCGAGTATGGACGGCCCGACGTCTTCCTGACTGAAACGTGCAACCCTAAGTGGGACGAGATTCTTGAAGCGATACCTTCCGATATCCAGACAGCTCAAGATCGACCAGACATCGTGGCTCGCGTGTGGCAGCAAAAACTGCAAGCGACGCTTGACGATTTAAACCAAGGCGTCTTGGGGCGAGTGCGCGCGCGGATTTACGTTGTCGAGTTTCAAAAACGAGGCCTCCCCCACGCTCACGTACTGGTTATTTTGGCTGACGAAGACAAACCTTGAACCCGCGAGATCGTAGACAAGATGGTATGCGCTGAGATCCCAGATAAGGATACAAACCCTCAGCTGTATGAGACGGTCATGTCATGCATGCTCCATGGTCCATGCGGGCCTGCAAACCCTTCCTGCGCGTGTATGAAGGACGGCAAGTGCACCAAAGGATATCCGAAGCCCTTAGCAGAAGTTACACAAGCCAATGCCAACGGATATCCAGTGTACAGACGACGTCGACGGCAAGAAGGTGTTCTAAAGTTCAAAGGCAATGCTACGATCAACCTGTGGGTTGTACCGTACAACCCGTACTTATCCCAGAAGTACAACTGCCACATCAATGTCGAAGTGTGCACGGATATTACTGCGGTTAAATACCTGTACAAGTATGTGTACAAAGGACCCGACATGGCTATACTCATTGTGGAAGAAGTCCGAGGAGGCCAGCAGAGTGCTCGTCGAGAACCAAATGAGATTCTACGTTTCTTGAGCGCCCGGTACATTTCTCCGGTGGAAGCTTGCATGCGCCTGCTCGATTTCACAATTCAGGGGAAAACCCATGCGGTGACACAGCTAACGGTTCATCTCGAGTCAGGCCAGACAATTTGCTTTCGCGAGACGGAAAACCCGGAGGCGGTTTTGGAACGTGGTAGTCACACGATGCTGACCAGGTTCTTTGAGTTGTGTGCGAGTAAAGAGCCTCAGAATCATATTGGCAGGACGATGTTGTATCAGGATATCCCCAAAGAGTTCTGCTGGAGAGCGCCGGAGAAAGGGCAACCGAAAAGGTGGGTTCGCCGGAAACAGTATCAAGCTGCCGTTGGTCGAATGATTCACGTGTCTCCTCGAGATATAGAGTGGTTCTACCTTCGGCAACTGCTCTGTCAGCGTAGAGGTCCAACGTCGTTTGAAGACTTGAGAACGGTTAACGGGATTGTCTGCCCAACATTCCAAATGGCGGCGCGGGAGGCTGGCTACTTAGAGAATGATAACGAGTGGGTTTCGTGTTTGAGGGAAGCAGCTGAGTTCCAAATGCCGTATCAGCTACGCCAGCTCTTCGTCACCATTCTGGTGTATTCAGCTCCTGCAAATGTTGGTGTTCTATGGGATCGGTTTTTCGCGGATCTTTCCCAAGACTTCGCACGCAAACATCAGGCTTTGATGGACCCCATTAAGTCGGCGCTGGTAGAATTTGAAACGCTTATGAGCATTCAAGAACTACTTCAAGCGAGTGGGTATGCGATAGCTGACTTCGACGAGCTTCCTCAGTTGGTGTCGTTCCCAACATTGATTCGTGAAGCGCTTCGCCAAAACGGATTACTACGACGTGAGCTCACTGGATACGATGCGTCAGCTTTGGAGGCAATTGTAAGCACAGAAGATCAGCTAAACGAAAGTCAGCGGGTGGTTTACGACCAGATTATTGAAGCGGTTAAATGCCCGGAGGAAGGCAAAAAGTTATTTTTTGTCGATGGCCCGGGTGGTACTGGAAAATCTACACTGCTTCGAAACATACTGGCCAAAGTCAGACTCTCGGGGAAAATCGCCATCGCTGTGGCGTCCAGCGGTATTGCCTCGCTCTTGCTCATGGGTGGTAGGACAGCTCATTCTACATTCAAGATCCCTTTGAAATTGAACGAGAGCTCGACGTGCGGTATCAGGAAGAACTCCCATATTCAGGAGTTGATCAAGCATGCAAGTTTAATTATTTGGGCCGAAGCACCTATGGCCCATCGCCACGCATTCGAGGCAGTAGACAGAACACTGCGGGACATACTTGACAACGATACCGAGCCTTTTGGGGGGAAAGTGTTTGTACTTTCGGGAGATTTCCGCCAGATTCTCCCGGTCGTTAAGAATGGAACACCCGTCGAGACAATTGACGCTTGCCTCAAGTCGTCTAGGCTGTGGCCCCAATTCCAGACGTTCCGTCTTACGGAAAACATGCGAGTGCGCACAGCTGATACTGCAGACACTGCTGAGGAAATGGCTGCGTTCTCCGAGTTCCTGCTTCAAGTCGGGGAGGGAAGGCATGATGTAAACCCTTCCCTAGGAAACGATTACATGAAGATCCCGCGCGATATACTGATTGAGAATCCACCTGTGCCTGAGGATGAGGACCAGGAAATTCGTCCTGGCGTTATTCCAAGAGGCATGGATCGGATCATCGACGAGATGTATGGCGAGATTAACAACCCCGAAGTTGCTACCAATGAGTATTTCGCTAACCGTACGATCCTCACGACCACGAACGCAATCGTGCACCGCATCAATGAAGCGGTGACCGATCGATTAACTGGACAGGCGCGGGAATACATGTCTTCCGACTCTGTACAAGACGACGGTGACGGCAATTTCTTCGAGCAGGAGGTACTCCACTCGATGAATATCAGTGGAATGTCTCCCCACAAATTGACCCTCAAGGTAGGAATGCCTATCATGATGATGCGGAACCTGCATCCAGATCTAGGGCTGTGCAACGGAACACGGCTTCGAATTGTGGCCCTCAAGCCACATGTCATCCACGCCACAATCATGACCGGTGAGCGACAAGGGCAACATGTGTTGATTCCCCGCATTGTTTTCATCAGTGACGGAGACATTCGGAGCTTTCCGTTTCATTTGAGACGCAAGCAGTTTCTGTCCAACCGGCCTTTGCGATGACGATTAACAAGGCGCAAGGACAAACGGTGCAGTACTTGGGGCTGTATCTTGCTACGCCTTGCTTCTCCCACGGGCAGCTGTACGTTGCGATGTCGCGAGTTACTTCAAGATCAAGATTCAAGGCGCTGGTCGAGTACCCAAAGCTGGAGGAGGAGGATGGGGTCTACGCCCAGAACATTGTCTACAGACAGATCTTTGGTTCGGAGTAGGGATGTTCAATTTCATATGCATTTAATACATCACGTTTACATAAAACATGTTTACGCCGGAGCGCAGCGAAGGCGTGAGCCCATTTCCCCTGGGACTACAGCCTGCCACCTCCGCCGCGTAGCGGCGGCGAACGGCTAGTACCCCTCAAGTGGAGTGTGTTCTGCGTCCTTCCGTCCGCGGCTAGGGTTTTAAAATGTAACGCAAATACGCGCGTTCTACTGGCTGCCGAGCGCAGTGAAGGCGGCCCCAATTGGCTAAAATCGGCATTATGTGGTGGACACATTGTATGTGGTCTACACCTCTCACTTAACAGCACCGTTTAAATGTCATTTTGACCCTGCGGTTCGCCACCTCACGCGAAGGGCGCTGCCTGTGTGCGCGTTAGTTAGCATTGGTAAAAGGCGCCGATGAGCACACACGTACTATATCGTCGTAGGAGCTGTTGAAAAAAAATTGTAGGCTTTGGTGACTCATATTTCGGCCTCAATCGAAACTTTAGTACTTATTGGATTTATAATGATGTTTTAGGCTTCGTAGTACTTTTCTAATAATTAAACTTACAATACTGTTTTGAGTAGTACTATTATCAAGAAGACATTTCATATTTTTGCTTCCTGCTGTTTGTAGTAGTAGTACACATAATTATTATATCAGCGTTCGATAATAAATAGCAATTGGATTACTATTAGTAATAATGTGAAAACTTTAAAATATGACTATTGCGGCTCACACCCCTGCACCCCACACTACCTCCGGGAGTAAGTATCATCTTCCTTTGTATTTGCGCGCGTATTGTGCGACCTCAAGATATTGTGCGATCTTTCCAACAATATATGTAGCGTACATCAAACAAAATGGGAACAGCTATTGTGTTTAAGTTAGCGCGGAGGCACGTGACTAAGCAAGAACACGAAAACGAAGTAACACCGACCCACACTATGTAGATGATGGGATAGAAGAGCAACATGAAGCACGGAAGGATGGACAATGACAGAAGACTTAGCTGATGCAAACCACAAAGTTGTATGGGTAGCGTGACAGGCGGAAGAGCACACAGCCATGAAAAGGACAGAAGGACAAGAATATGACGGGAGCGTACAGGCCACGGAAGGGAACTAATTATATAGACACCCCAGCATGCTGAAAAGCACGGCAACGGAAGAGCACGCACGTCCGACGCCACAGTAGAGCACGTAGCGGTAAGAGTGCACGGAAACGTATTCTCCAATAGCGCCACGGTGGAGCACGGAGCACATGGGCGGACTAAACACGTGGCCACGAGACACAAAGGGGAAATCACCGAGCATTAGAGCACGATACAAGGGTAGAACCGGAACTCACCAGGCCACGGAGCGCGATACCACAGAAGAACACGATAGCACAGACACCAGACCAGCCACAAAACCACGAAGAACACGATTACGTGGACGGTGATCCAGCCACTAAAACATGGGAGAACGCAGCCACGGGAGCTATATATAGACTGGGGATCACTGAACCACGGAACACGATACCAGTGTAGAGCTTAAGATCACTGAGCCACGGAAAACGCTTGTACCATTGCACGGACGGCGGATCAGGCATGGAAGCACGAGAGAGCTAACACGATTGCAGACTACGGAGCACTATACCATTGTAGAACACAATAACACGGGCACCGCATATAAACTACGCGAGCACAAATGCATAGACAACAAAGCCACACCGCGAGTGCACGATAGCGCGATAACGCGGTCCATGGAGCCACACGAGGAAAACACGTTATACGGGAGACGGAACAACATGACTGCATGAAGGTACCATCCCACGGAATCGGCCACGAATGAGTATGTATCACGAAACCGGTGCCGCCCACGTAAACGTTTGAGAGCAGGGAATAGTTAGCAGCCACCAAAGGGACCGTACTAAAGAGAGTGACCCCAAAAGGGATAGCGCGTAACCACTAAGCAGCGTGTGCCACGGGTGAACAGGGAACCTCGAAGCCAAGAAGATCACGGAAGAGCGCCGGCCATTGAGGAACATGACATCCAACCTGTAGTACGGGGTAACGGAAGCATACCAAACCACGATATTATACGGGCCCACATGAGACTACGGAATGGTAAGTGGTTAAGTACATGAACCCAAGACCAACTGGGGTGAACGACGCTCACAAAGTACGCGACACCACGAAGCACTTAAATTTGTGGCCACCACACCTCCAACAAACCATGCCACTCCGCCGCGTAGCGGCGGCGAACGGCTAGTCTTACCCCCCTGGTGGAGTGTGTTGTCTGTCCGTAAGTCCGTCTGAGGGTAGGGCTAATAAAACTCATGCTAATGCGGGCGTTCTTCTGGCTGCCGAGCGCAGCAAAGGCGGCGGCGATAGGCTTAAATCGCATGATGTGGTGTACACACTGTATGTGGTCAACACATCGTACTTAAATGCAGCGTTCAAATTTCATTTTGCTCTCATTTTCAGCTGCGCCACGCAAAGGGCGCTGCCTGTGCACGCGTTAATTAGCATTAATAGGAGGCGCCGACGTGCACACACATACAATATCGTCGTAGGAGCTGTTGAAAAAAATTGTAGGCCCTGGTGACTTATTTTTAGGCCTCAATCGAAACTTTAGTAGTTATTGGATATAAATGATATTTTAGGCTTCATAATACTTTTCTAAAAATCAAACATACAATACTGTTTTGTGTAGTACTATTATCAAGACATTTCATATTTTTCACTTGCAACTATTTGTAGTAGTAGTACACATAATTATTATATCAGCGTTCGATAATAAATAGCAATTGGATTACTATTAGTAATAATGTGAAAACTTTAAAATATGACTATTGTGCTGCACTCCACCCTGCCTCCGGGAAAAAGTGTCATCTTCCTTTGTATTTGCGCGCGTAGTGTGCGACCTTCAGATATTCTGCAAACTTTCCAACAATATATGTAGCGTACATCAAACATAATGGGAACAGCTATTGTGTTTAAGTTAGCGCGGAGGCACGTGACTAAGCAAGAGTACGAAGCCCGAAGTAACATCGACCCACACTATGTAGACGATGGGATAGACGAGCAACACGAGACACGGAAGGTCATGGACGATAATAGAAGACTTGGCCGATGCAAACCACGAAGTTTATGAGTAGCGTGACAGACGGAGAAGTACGCAGCCATGAAAAGGACAAAAGGACAAGAATATGACGGGAGCGTACGGGTCACGGAAGGGAACTAAATACATAGACACCCCAGTATGCTGAAAAGCACGGGTTACGGAAGAGCACGCACGCTCAAAGCCACGGTAGAGCACGTAGCGCTAAGAGTGCACGGACAGCAATTCTATCATCGCACCACGGTAGAACAAGGAGCACAGTCGACTGACCAAACATGAAGCCGCGGTACATCATAACATGAAGGTCACCCAGCATTGGAACACGATATTAGGGTAGAAGCGTAGCTCACTGAGTCCGACGGCACGATACTACGGCAGCTAACGATCTCACGGACGACAGACCAACCGCAACACCACAAGTTAGCACGATAGCATGGACTGTGCCACTAGGCCATGAGAGAACGCAGCCGCAGAGCTATAGACGGAATATCACCGAGTCGCAGAGAACGACACCAGTGTAGAAGCTGAGCGAGCCACGGAGGACCATTCTACACTAGAACACGATTGCACAGACGCCAGACCATCCACGAGACTACGGAGAACACACTAGCGTGGACGGTGGCCCAACCACTAAACAAAGCAGCCACAGTAGCTATATACTGGATCACAGAGCCACGGAGCACGATACCAGTGTAGAACCTAAGCTTACCGAGCCGTGTAGGACAGTAGTATATTAGAACATGATTGCACAGACGGCAGACCAGCCACAAATTACACGGGGGACGCTTGGGGTGACGATTGTACACCGTGGAGCACGATGCCATTGTAGAACACAATAACGCGGGCAGCGCAGATGCACTACGCGGGCACAATACCATATACAGCAAAACCACACCGCGATTGCACGATATCGTGATAACGCGGTCGATGGAGCCTCACCAGGAGAGCACGATACACGAGCGACTGGACAACACGACTGCATGGAGGCACCAAATCACGGAATAGCACCTTTCGGCTAGAGTACCGGTGATGGGAGGCCTACGGCCACAGAAGACAATGTACCACGAAGCCGGTGCAGCCCACGAAACGTTTGCATACAGGGAATTTTAATCAGCCACGAAAGAGGCCGTACTAAAGAGCATGAGCCCAAGCGAGAGGACCCATAATCGCTAGGCATCATGGACCACGGGTGAACAGGAAACCACGATGCCGGGATGATCACGGAAGAGCGCAGGCCATTGAAGAACATGACATTCAACCTGTAGTACGAGGTAACGTAAGCGGACGAGACCACGACATTATACGGGACTACGGAATGGTAAGTGGTTAAGTACACGAAGCCACAACATACTGGTGTGAACGACGCTCACAAATCACGTGACACCAAGAAGCACTTAAATTTGCGGCCACCTCATATCCAACAAACCATGCCACTCCGCCGCGTAGCGGCGGCGAACGGCTAGTCTACCCCATCTAGTGGAGTCTGGTGTGCGTCCGTCCGTCCGTTATGGGCCTGTTTGTTAGCATGAACCTTTCCCCACGCATGGCTACACTCCACCTGTTCGGTACTATATCTTCCCATCCTTTCGACTGCACCTATCTTTGTGACTCGGCTTGACTATGCCAAAATTGCACTTTTAGCCATGAATAGGGTTAATAAATGTAACGCAAATACGCGCGTTCTACTGGCTGCCGAGCGCAGCGAAGGCGGCCTCGATTCGCTAAAATTACAATATGTGGTGTACATATTATATGTGGTCTACACATCGTACTTAAATGCACCGTTCAAATTTCGTTTTGCCCCATTTTCAGCTGCGGTTCGACTGGCCACGCAAAGGGCGCTGCCTGTGTGCGCGTTAGTTAGCATTGGTAAAAGGCGCCGATGAGCACACACGTACTATATCGTCGTAGGAGCTGTTGAAAAAAAATTGTAGGCTTTGGTGACTCATATTTCGGCCTCAATCGAAACTTTAGTACTTATTGGATTTATAATGATGTTTTAGGCTTCGTAGTACTTTTCAAAAAATTAAACTTACAATACTGTTTTAAGTAGTACTATTATCAAGAAGACATTTCATATTTTTGCTTCCTGCTGTTTGTAGTAGTAGTACACATAATTATTATATCAGCGTTAGATAATAAATCACAATTGGATTACTATAGTTAATAATGTGAAAACTTAAAATTTGACTATTGTGCTGCACTCCACCCTGCCTCCGGGAAAAAGTGTCATCTTCCTTTGTATTTGCGCGCGTAGTGTGCGATCTTCAGATATTGTGCGATCTTTCCAACAATATATGTAGCGTACATCAAACAAAATGGGAACAGCTATTGTGTTTAAGTTAGCGCGGAGGCACGTGACTAAGCAAGAACACGAAAACGAAGTAACACCGACCCACACTATGTAGATGATGGGATAGAAGAGCAACATGAAGCACGGAAGGATGGACAATGACAGAAGACTTAGCTGATGCAAACCACAAAGTTGTATGGGTAGCGTGACAGGCGGAAGAGCACACAGCCATGAAAAGGACAGAAGGACAAGAATATGACGGGAGCGTACGGGCCACGGAAAGAAACTAATTTTATAGACACCCCAGCATGCTGAAAAGCACGACTACGGAAGAGCACGCACGTCCGACGCCACAGTAGAGCACGTAGCGGTAAGAGTGCACGGAAACGTATTCTCCAATAGCGCCACGGTGGAGCACGGAGCACATGGGCGGCCCAAACACGTGGCCAAGAGACACAAAGGGGAAATCACCGAGCATTAGAGCACGATACAAGGGTAGAACCGGAACTCACCAGGCCACGGAGCGCGATACCACAGAAGAACACGATAGCACAGACACCAGACCAGCCACAAAACCACGAAGAACACGATTACGTGGACGGTGATCCAGCCACTAAAACATGGGAGAACGCAGCCACGGGAGCTATATATAGACTGGGGATCACTGAACCACGGAACACGATACCAGTGTAGAGCTTAAGATCACTGAGCCACGGAAAACGCTTGTACCATTGCACGGACGGCGGATCAGGCATGGAAGCACGAGAGAGCTAACACGATTGCAGACTACGGAGCACTATACCATTGTAGAACACAATAACACGGGCACCGCATATAAACTACGCGAGCACAAATGCATAGACAACAAAGCCACACCGCGAGTGCACGATAGCGCGATAACGCGGTCCATGGAGCCACACGAGGAAAACACGTTATACGGGAGACGGAACAACATGACTGCATGAAGGTACCATCCCACGGAATCGGCCACGAATGAGTATGTATCACGAAACCGGTGCCGCCCACGTAAACGTTTGAGAGCAGGGAATAGTTAGCAGCCACCAAAGGGACCGTACTAAAGAGAGTGACCCCAAAAGGGATAGCGCGTAACCACTAAGCAGCGTGTGCCACGGGTGAACAGGGAACCTCGAAGCCAAGAAGATCACGGAAGAGCGCCGGCCATTGAGGAACATGACATCCAACCTGTAGTACGGGGTAACGGAAGCATACCAAACCACGATATTATACGGGCCCACATGAGACTACGGAATGGTAAGTGGTTAAGTACATGAACCCAAGACCAACTGGGGTGAACGACGCTCACAAAGTACGCGACACCACGAAGCACTTAAATTTGTGGCCACCACACCTCCAACAAACCATGCCACTCCGCCGCGTAGCGGCGGCGAACGGCTAGTCTTACCCCCCTGGTGGAGTGTGTTGTCTGTCCGTAAGTCCGTCTGAGGGTAGGGCTAATAAAACTCATGCTAATGCGGGCGTTCTTCTGGCTGCCGAGCGCAGCAAAGGCGGCGGCGATAGGCTTAAATCGCATGATGTGGTGTACACACTGTATGTGGTCAACACATCGTACTTAAATGCAGCGTTCAAATTTCATTTTGCTCTCATTTTCAGCTGCGCCACGCAAAGGGCGCTGCCTGTGCACGCGTTAATTAGCATTAATAGGAGGCGCCGACGTGCACACACATACAATATCGTCGTAGGAGCTGTTGAAAAAAATTGTAGGCCCTGGTGACTTATTTTTAGGCCTCAATCGAAACTTTAGTAGTTATTGGATATAAATGATATTTTAGGCTTCATAATACTTTTCTAAAAATCAAACATACAATACTGTTTTGTGTAGTACTATTATCAAGACATTTCATATTTTTCACTTGCAACTATTTGTAGTAGTAGTACACATAATTATTATATCAGCGTTCGATAATAAATCACAGTTTTATTACTATTAATAAAAATGTGAATACTTTAAAATAAGATTATTGTGGCTTACACCCCTGCACCCCACACTGCCCCCGGTAAAAAGTATCATCTTCCTTTGTATTTGCGCACGTAGTGTGCGACCTTAAGTTATTATGTGAGCTTTCCAACAATATATGTTGCGAAAATCAAACAAAATCGGAACAGCGTTTGCGATAAATTTAGCGTGGAGGCACGTGACTCAGCAAGAACACGAAACACGAAAGAACACCGACCCACACTATGTAGACGATGATATAGAAGAGCAACACGAAGCACGGAAGGCCATGGACGATGATAGAAGTCTTAGCCGATGCAAACCACGAAGTTTTAGGTGTAGCGTGAAAGATGGAAGAGCACGCACGTCCGACGCCACAGTAGAGCACGTAGCGGTAAGAGTGCACGGACAGCAATTCTATCATCGCACCACGGTAGAACACGGAGCACAGTCAACGAACCAATCATGAAGCCGAGGGTGACCATTAACGGAAGATCACCGAGCGTTGGAATACGATATTTGAGTAGCACCGAACCTCACCGAGTCCCGGAGCATGATACTACGGAAGCTAAGGGTCGCACAGACGACCGACCAACCGCGACACCACAAGATAACACGATAGCATGGAAGGTGCCACTAAGCCATGGGAGAACTCAGCCGCTGATCTCTAGACGGGAAATCATCGAGCCGCGGAGAGCAATACCAGTGTAGAACCTGAGCCCCCCAAGCCACGGAGGACGATACTACATTCGAACCTGACTGTACAGACGGTAGACCAGCCTCGAGACTACGAAGAACACACTAGCATGGACGGTGGCCCAACCACTTAACCATGGAAAGCCAAGCAGCCATGGGAGCTATAGACCGGAGATCATCGAGCCACGGAACACCATACCAGTGTAGAACCTGAGCTTACCGAGCCACGAAGGACAATAGTACATGAGAACACGATTGCACGGACGGCGGACCAGCCACCAAATGCACAGGGGGTGGACTTGGTATGACCACGATTACACACCGTGGAGCACGATAACACGGACAGCGCAGATGCACTACGCCTGCACAATACAATAGACAGCAGAACCACACCTCGATTTCACGATAGCGTGATACCGCGGTCGATGACACTTCATCAGGATATCACGATACACGGGCGACGGAGCAACACGACTGCGTGGAGGCACCAATCCACGGAATAGTACCCTTAGTCTAGAGTACTGGCGATGGGAGGCCTACGGCCACAGAAGACAATGTACCACGAAGCCGGTGCAGCCCACGAAACGTTTGCATACAGGGAATTTTAATCAGCCACGAAAGAGGCCGTACTAAAGAGCATGAGCCCAAGCGAGAGGACCCATAATCGCTAGGCATCATGGACCACGGGTGAACAGGAAACCACGATGCCGGGATGATCACGGAAGAGCGCAGGCCATTGAAGAACATGACATTCAACCTGTAGTACGAGGTAACGTAAGCGGACGAGACCACGACATTATACGGGACTACGGAATGGTAAGTGGTTAAGTACACGAAGCCACAACATACTGGTGTGAACGACGCTCACAAATCACGTGACACCAAGAAGCACTTAAATTTGCGGCCACCTCATATCCAACAAACCATGCCACTCCGCCGCGTAGCGGCGGCGAACGGCTAGTCTACCCCATCTAGTGGAGTCTGGTGTGCGTCCGTCCGTCCGTTATGGGCCTGTTTGTTAGCATGAACCTTTCCCCACGCATGGCTACACTCCACCTGTTCGGTACTATATCTTCCCATCCTTTCGACTGCACCTATCTTTGTGACTCGGCTTGACTATGCCAAAATTGCACTTTTAGCCATGAATAGGGTTAATAAATGTAACGCAAATACGCGCGTTCTACTGGCTGCCGAGCGCAGCGAAGGCGGCCTCGATTCGCTAAAATTACAATATGTGGTGTACATATTATATGTGGTCTACACATCGTACTTAAATGCACCGTTCAAATTTCGTTTTGCCCCATTTTCAGCTGCGGTTCGACTGGCCACGCAAAGGGCGCTGCCTGTGTGCGCGTTAGTTAGCATTGGTAAAAGGCGCCGATGAGCACACACGTACTATATCGTCGTAGGAGCTGTTGAAAAAAAATTGTAGGCTTTGGTGACTCATATTTCGGCCTCAATCGAAACTTTAGTACTTATTGGATTTATAATGATGTTTTAGGCTTCGTAGTACTTTTCAAAAAATTAAACTTACAATACTGTTTTAAGTAGTACTATTATCAAGACATTTCATATTTTGCTTGCAGCTATTTGTAGTAGTAGTACACGTAATTATTATATCAGCGTTAGATAATAAATCACAATTGGATTACTATAGTTAATAATGTGAAAACTTAAAATTTGACTATTGTGCTGCACTCCACCCTGCCTCCGGGAAAAAGTGTCATCTTCCTTTGTATTTGCGCGCGTAGTGTGCGACCTTCAGATATTCTGCAAACTTTCCAACAATATATGTAGCGTACATCAAACAAAATGGGAACAGCTATTGTGTTTAAGTTAGCGCGGAGGCACGTGACTAAGCAAGAGTACGAAGCCCGAAGTAACATCGACCCACACTATGTAGACGATGGGATAGACGAGCAACACGAGACACGGAAGGTCATGGACGATAATAGAAGACTTGGCCGATGCAAACCACGAAGTTTATGAGTAGCGTGACAGACGGAGAAGTACGCAGCCATGAAAAGGACAAAAGGACAAGAATATGACGGGAGCGTACGGTCCACGGAAGGGAACTAAATATATAGACACCCCAGCATGTTAAAAAGCGCGGCTACGGAAGCGCACGCACGCTCGAAGCCACATTAGATCATGTAACGGTAAGAGTGCCCGGACAGAAATTCTCCTACAGCACCACGGCTGAACACGGAGCACATTCGACCGACCAAACATGAAGCCGCGGAAGGCCATTAACGGGAGGTTGTCGATTATTGAAACACGATACCAGGGTAGAACCGGAGCTCACTGGGGAGCGCGATACTACTGTAGATAGCGAAAGCTTGGACGACAGACCAACCGCGACACCAAGAGATAGCACGATAGCATGGACGATGGGACATCCACTAAAACATGGAAGAACAAGCAGCCACGGGAAATCACCAAGCCAGTGAGCACGATAGCACTGTAGAACCTGAGATCGCCGGGCCACTGAGGACCATACTTCATTAAAACACGTTTACCCGGACGGCCGGCCAGCCACAAAATCGCGGGGAAACGCTTCTGGAGACCACGATTGCACACCGCGGAGCACGGAGCCATCGTAGAACGCGATAACATTGGCAAAACATATATATTATGCGATCACGATAGCATATACAGCATAGTCACATTGCGATAACGCGGTAGATGGAGCCACCACAGGGGTGCGCGGCACACAGGTGACAGAAAACGTCGGAAGGTCACCCATTGGCGAGGGTTTCAGAAAAGGAACGCTATCGACCATGAATGATTATGGACACGAAGCCTGTGGAATCCATGTAAATCCTTGAGAACACGGAATATCTAGCAGCCATGAAAGAGAGTCGTATTACGGGAGCGCATGAGACCAAAGGAGCTAGCACACAACCACTAAGCACTTTGAGAGAATGAGTCCACAAATCCAGGACAATCGCTAAGCAGCGTGGGCCACGGGTGATCAGGGAACCACGAAGCCAGAAAGAGCACGGAAGAGCATGGGCCGTTGAAGGACACAGCATATAAACTGTCGTACGGGGTAGCGGAAACGCTCCAAACCACAATATTATATGGGGCCGGATGCGACTACGGAAAGTTAAGTGGTTGACTACACGACGTACTGGGATGAACAACGCTCTCAAAGCACGCGACACCATGAAGCACCTTAAGTTGCGGCCACCACATCTCCAACAAACCATGACACTCCGCCGCGTAGCGGCGGCGAACGGCTAGTCCTAAACTATCAATGCTAGCACGGTGTCCGTCCGTCCGTCACACGAAACGCTCAGATTTTTGAGTCTTCCCATTGGCTGACGAGCGGAGCGAACACGGCTTCGATTGGTTAAAACGGAATTTTGTCGCTTACATCAGTATATTCGTTTGGTTCACAGAGCACATATCCGTGTGGGACATTTAATGGGTCACTTAGCGAAGTATACACATACCAATATAAAGCAAGAGGACGAGCTAGCTTTCGGACACGTTGTGGGCCAAAGTACATACATTATTCAAGTCATTTACACGACGACTGACTGCTGCTGCTGTGCTCTCAGAGATTTCCTAGTCTTTTGCGTTCGAAAGCGAGGTTTGTCCTCCATGTTCATCAGATCCCTTTCAAGTCGCTCGGCTTTCTTGCACTGTTTTTCAAGTTCTTTATCCACGCGCTCGTTGTCCTTCTTTTTGAGGGCTTCAAGCATTTGTCCGTGCGTTAGAAGCACTCCACCTGAGTGGCGCTCATCCACAAACGTTCCCCGTTTTCGCTTGCTTTGCTGCGGTGTGTACGTTTTCCTCGCCACCAAATTGACTAGCTCCAGGGCGTCGAGATCCAGCCCTTGACGCTCAAGCCGTTTGCGCTGGCGCTCACTCAGCTGAAGTGTCCGTACATGAGGCACCATAGCTGCGTGATGGGGGAGCTTACGCTTGTTAACGTGTGGCGTGTTGCCAATAAGTGCAGACAGCATCGTGTCGATTGACAGTGGGTAAATCCCGGTCTTAGCAAACGCAGCTACTGCATTCTTCTTCGTGAAGGCCAAATCAAATGACATGCGCGTCAGCTCAACGACGTCATCTCGAGTAGGTAGAAGCCCTCTGTTGTGAGCAGGAAATAGTTGTAGCTGTCTCTCGTAAAGTCTCTTGAAGGGTTGGTTTGTGCCCACATCCAGTGGCTGCAGGAAGTGCGATGTGTGCGCTGGAAGCACGAGAATATGCACATCATGCTCGCATCCCCATCGGACGGTGTGATAATTAACATGAGCAAAATGTCCATCCAAAATCAGCAGTTGCGGGCGCTCTGCAGGCAACTTGCTAACGAACCACTTAAACCAATGCCGAAAAAGATCTCCATTAATGCTCGACGATTCGGACATTGCGCACACAGCACCTTCTGGAGCATGCTCCATCCATTCCACCTTGCGGCGAACTCCAGCAAAAATGTACATGGGCGGCATGATCCTGCCCGCTGCACTAATACTGCCCATGATACTGACGTTCTCACGATCAGAAGAGCGCTGGACGTTGGCTGGGCATCCTTTCGGAGCTACAACACGAGAAGACATGAAATCTAAACTAAGCGAGCTAGGAAGTAAACCAACCACCTGACATCAGTACTGAAAGCATTATTATGCAAATAACCGACTTGATTTTAAACTGCAGGAGTCGGAGTTGAACTGAGGGGACAGGGCAAACCGTATCCCCCAATCCTCCTCTATTTCACCTCAGGTACGTCGCGTTGCTACTAGTCTAATATATTATTTTTAGGAAAGATAAAACGTACTAGTAGTTAGTATAATGCTGGATTGATCTTAAAATCTATTTTCATAGGCGCGTGATTTCGTCAGGGTCTGAGTCATCTTATATAATGTGTTGGTTTCACGTAGTCAAGAATGTACGAGACAAGCTGAAAGGACTTTCAGATGCAGCAGTGCATCTGGTATTCAAACATTTATACGAGATGCACTATGCTCGTAATCACCTTGAGTACGAAGAGCTCAAGGCGACAGCATTTCAGAAGTGGGCTAATGTGGATTCGCTAGGTAATTTTGTCGATTACTTTAACCGGGAATGGGTTATTTCTCGTTATTGCAACTGGCAGTGTTTTCATTCTCCATCCGGGTACGCTAAGACGAATAACCCCGCTGAGACATTCAACAAGCTGATTAAAAGAGACTACAGTCTTCGCGTACGTCTTAAAACGTGCGAATGTATGCAGAAAGTACTGCTTTTGTGTAAGCACCAATCTATTCGTGCCTCCGTTTTTGCAATTGAAGCCAAGCCCAGTGAAAAACTCGTTTCTCGTGCGAAAAAAATGTATTTATCACCGAATCTCGCTATAATAGAGAGACAATACGACATTCGCTTTTTGCTTGGCGAAATGAGCACGGCTAAAGATATACTCGTAGCTCGAAGCTACAAGAGTGGTGATGATTATCGGGACACACCTGATAAAAAGGAGGTGAACAAGCGGGGAATGGAGCGATGGGGTCAGCCGACACATGGATGGGATGTAAACGTTACTCGGCGCGTGTGTCCATGCCGATCGTTTTTTTAAATATGCATTTTGTGTCCACTTAGTTGTGTGCATGAAGATACGAAAGCTAAGAGTGGCTGGCTGGAAAAATGATCCACGTCCTCTTGCTAATCGTAGGATTAGACGGAATATTTCCTCTAACAAAATCGGTATGGAAGCTACCACAACCATCAACACTGTTGAAAGAAGCAACGGCGCGCCCAGTAATAGTCGACGGGGTGATCGATCTGGATCAGGACGCAACCTAGGTGGTCGACGTATCTCGGCAAGAGGTCGTGGTAATGGTATCTTACGGGATAATATTGGTGAAACAAGAAGAGATCGGACTGATTCTGCACGACGCCAGACAAATATCTCCCTTCGTGGATGTAGGGGTAGAGGTGGTACTGGAGGACGACCGAGAACTGTGGGTCATGCATTACAAAGAGAATAGATAAACGGATGCTATATTATTTGAATACATACGATTTAATTTTCATTCAATCAGCTGATAGTAATGAATAACTAAGCAATGAGTTGAGTTTTTGCGTTCGTCAAATTATTTCGGCAGCTATGAACCATTAAATGTGGGGGTCCCTGCTGGTTTCTTGAAATATTGAAACGTCGAAGAGAAAATGGGCGCATCTGGATCCTCAGAGACGTTTAACTCTCTGCATTCTTCTTATGCAGATACAGCAGCTTCTCTATAGCCATCGTGTACCTTTCGAATTCTATTCTTCGAGAATTCTTGTGAAGGTTCATCCTGAACGTCTCCATGCTCAGGCGGAAACATTGCAATACCCCTCATAGATACAAAAGCTGTAGCCAAGCGCGTAGCTATAGCCGTATATGCGTCATCGGCTGTCGTTGCTCCATCGTCATCACGTGACT
This sequence comes from Phytophthora betacei, assembly GCA_011320135.1. Classification (NCBI taxonomy): domain Eukaryota; phylum Oomycota; class Peronosporomycetes; order Peronosporales; family Peronosporaceae; genus Phytophthora; species Phytophthora betacei. The sequence goes on from JAANHX010000276.1 coordinate 587,915, forward strand.
GCAGTATAATGCTCTCAACGGTACCAGTTACCGCATCAATGACGCCGCTTAAGCTCCCGCGATTGTATGACGTGTGAATGTTTAGGTTGCGCTCTGCTGTCAGAACTTGATAGTATTTGATACGGGCTCGAATCAGCTTCGCTTGGGTTTGCTTAATGTTTGTAGTTCCAGACACACGTTTTTGTGTTTCGCGCCCTTCTCGTTTCGACTTCTTTGTAGAAGAGTGAGATCTAGTCCCTTTCTTACTTCGTTTTGTTCGCTCATCCTCTATCCCGATCCCTTGATCAATAAGGTGCCGGGGAAATCCTTCATCCGCAGTCTTGTTCAACATCAGCAGCCTTTCTTCTAGAGGCAGAACACTCCAAGCAGCTCTCAACGCAACACCACCTCGATTCAGCAGCCATTTACTATCCGATACGCGTAGATATGTCCCCTGTAGTTGCAATCTATCTCGAGCGTACTTCTGAGCGTATATAGATCCGTTCTCTGAAGCGAAAAGCCACACGGCAGCATGAGCTCGCATGGTGTTTTGATTTTGCGACTGAAGGTGATCTTCGATTCTTGCTCTGCACCTAGTAGTGCAAGCTCCAGAATTAGAAGCATGCCTATTACAAGCAGCTCCAATCTTCCTGTAGGCGAAACGCCTACATAATTATGTTCCAGATTCGATAATTATGCTCTAGAGCATATATAGTGAATGATAGTAACTTGTGAGTATTTAACTGCTAAGTAATACCTCCCGATAAGCTAAGACTAATTGTGCACTAAGGCATAATTCAAACTACAAGTTTTGAGCACATACGCTACTCGTTTAAATTGGCGGAACGCTACATGAGAGTCTAGTTGTGATGTTTCAAGATACAAATAACAAAAATGAAGGCCAACACAAAATGTGCACTGAGGCAGAATTCAACGTGGCTGGTGTGTTCGAGCTGTCATCACGTGGTCGACGAAGCATTTTCGACGCAAACGTACGCCAGTCGTACTCCATCGCGACCCGGTGAGTCAAGACTAATTCTGCACTGAAGCAGATTTTGCTACGTGCAGTTATCGAAGCGGTAAGGCGTCGAAATATGTCAATCATAAAACTAGGAATATTAATAAAATTGTTATCTCATATGACTACTCTATCGATAGTAATGAACTTGCACAGCTGTTCTAATCTTACATACGTTTCTTGGATGCCCTATTTGCATCATTTCAGATCTTATGTGCTTGGTTTAAAGTTAAAGTTGCCTGGTTTAAATCTAAGGTTTTCTCCTACAACACGCTCTTGGCAAGTGCATTGGACACACACACCAACTTCATCACAGTTCCAAATTTGAGCAGGGCGTTCGCCCAGCCCCAACTCGCTGACAGCAGCTTCTAGATTACCAAAGTAGTGTTTAACCGCGTCCTCAGTCGACCCCTCCGCGCGCTTCCCCTTCAAAATTTGCGCCTTTCGCAGCGACAACCAGGGTGAGTGCTTCTTCATCCAGCGCTGCACAAACTTTCGGTTCGGAAAACTCTCAGGAACCGGTCGGAGTGAGGAAACTAGCGCGGCTTGGCGAATGAAGTAGCTGAGAGACGGCAGCCCGATACACATTCCTCGTTTGGCGTGAAACCCAACGATCTCGTGGAGTCCGATGTTGGCTCCAGCAGAGAGATACACTAGCTGCGGTCCCGTCCTACACTCGACAGGGACATCTTCGCGGACGCGCTTGCGCAGATTATCTCTCGGCACGCCAGTCTTAAGTGCCGACTTGCGGATAGACATGCCCTGACGAACCAGACGCATGTCGAATTCGTATTGAGCGGTTGTAGGCTTTGTGCTAGCAGTAGTTGGAGCTTTAGAGGTCTTCATGATAGTAGAAGTGCTTGGGTGCTGATGTCTTGTTGCGAAGAATTCGCCACGGATTCAATTTTGAGCGGATAAAGGCAAGTGGGCCACCAAAATGGCGGGGAGAATGAGTGGTTGGCTCTGAGCGAGCAGCTCGCACTTAAGCGCACTATCCACTGAGCTGGTGCGTGTATCAATCGTTGAATTGTATTAGAGATGGCTTGACCCACAATGTGTCCTGGCCGTCAATATGTCCCACACGGATATGAGACAACGTCAAACAAGATGATATATACGAACCATTTAGAGTTATCGAGATAATCGAGCTTAAAGTTGGCCAATTGATTTTCGCACTTAACCGAAACAGTGACATTTATTGTAAACTTCCATCGAAACAACTGTAAAACTACCCTTATTCAATTGCTTTTAACAAGAGCTTTTAAATAACACTTTAATCTCTAAAATTGAAAAAAATATTGAGCTCACAACACTCCTAAATGTATAGTCATTTCGAGGGCCCATAAATGAAGATAATGTTTTTGAGCGACCACAACTTCTTTGGTTTTAAGCATTCTGCAGCTTATAAGGGCTTAAAAGATAGAGGAGACGCCCCGCTTTCGTTTAGAGTGCTTAAATCGAGATTCGTACTTAGGTTCATAAGTATCATTTTGTTTTGGGTTGTCTCATATGGAGATTTGCACAAGACTATCCATTATCCGAGGGCGGCATCGTTTTAATATTACGAAGTATTAATATTTACTATTCTAATAATGCATGTTGCTTTTAATATTTGAGTGCTAAACATACAGAGCTACTTATTCTCAAATGAAATAGCCCCTAAAGATGATTCCTAAGCTGCAAGGCCCTTAGGTACACATAGGAATGCGTGTTGTCGAGGCCATACTAAAATATGTATACTCTGCACTCAATAGTTTCTGCAAGCTACAATGACTAAATTAATAACTACAACTGTTTTGCTGTAAAAATATAACATTTATCGGAGTGTGAGTTAACTGACTGAACTACCAAATCGTAGTACATGTACAGCAGAAGTTGGTCGTATGAACTGGCCGTAAGAACAACGCTGTGCTAATAAAGGTTGTTACTTGACCCATATAGATAGATAGTTTTGAATTGAACAAAAATAACTCACACGTGTTACTGCTGTAAACTAGAGTTGTTTAGACAGCAACATCCGATACTACATACATAACGGGTGCGTAGAATATGATTTTAAATGGTGCGGCAAAACAACAACAAAACAGGAAAAATGTAAATTATATTTGGTTAAGCAGACCTTTTAAAGAAACTTTAATAATTCTTGGAGCCTAAATGACGTATAGTCATCCTGGAATCATATTAAAAAAAACGCTGCCGTCAACAACAGCAACTGCACGGCGTCTTGCGACACAATACCCAAATGCTTTAATCATAACTGGCACATAATCGAGTGTCTAGTAGCTAATTCTGAATCAGCACAAAATGAACGCTGCTTGCATTGAAAAAGCTACAATTTGAAATTATTTTAACTTTCATTGAGTTTGGTATGCAAAGTGGTCAATCTTTAGTTACTTAAAAGTTCAGATTGGCAGTGCAAGCGGGTTAAGTAGTGCAAGCTGGACAGACCAGTACTATCTTTTGCATTGATGCGAGCTAACTTTCATAGCGGCTTCGAACCGGCCTATGACTTCGAGCACGACGCAAAGCTTAATATACTGTGTGGCGTTTGTAGACATGCGATTTGAAGTGCAGGTGACTCTGACAGTGATAGCCAACAATCATATAGAGACTGTGTCAAGATCACTACATGTAGAATAATCTTTTTTAAGCATCGAAAGTATGATCTAGGGGCTCCGTCTTTTGTAGAAATAATTACACGACTTACTGGGAACTCAGCATTTTGTAGCGACTGGTCTACATGAAACCCAGATTTATTAAATTTTCAGAAGTCGATTTAGGCAAATGGGGGTTCAGAGTTTTTGGAATAATTATCCCACTGAATTTAAGCGGAGGCGGGAAGGCAAACATCTAGAACAAAACCTATATTACCGCCGCGTCGCGGCGGCGTTCGGCTAGTTGTTAATACTTATGTTGGTGTCAATACAATACATTTTAATAATAAGGTGAGGTGTTTTGTGTTACTGCTCATCCAGAGCTGAACTCTAATCACCATGCTTGGTTGACGCCTCCGGTCGACCAAGTTGTGCATGCGCACTACCGCTCTCCCTCTACTTCCTTCTAACCTCTGGGCCCCGCTCTCCCTTCAATCGTTTCCTCCTGCTTGTTGTCCGACACCGTATGCCTGTCTCGCCAATGGTCGCAGTCATTGTCCATCCACCGAACGACTCCGTTGTGTAGGCTGGACGCCTGGGAGGTATCTCCTTCCGACCAGGTAATACTTTTGCACGAGTCCATGGCTAGATTGGCTAACCAATCCGTCATTTTGCTGTGCTGACGGTAATGGTGGCTCCAGCTACTCACCCTGCATTTGTCAGCTAATTTTCTGTTGATCCGATACCACGCCAGCAATTTCTTGGCCCTCAGGGGTTGACGTCGCTCCATCATCCCAAGAATCAGCGCGCTATCTCCAATCACGTACATACCTATCCATTCCTTCTCCACTGCTCTCTGCAATAACCGATTCAGCGCGATGGATTCCGCCACATTGTTGGTAGTGTCCTTCCGACCTAATGCAGTGGCAGCCGCCCATCTAATTGTAAACTCCTTGTGGATTGGCTCCATCTCTACCATTACACTGCCGCTTCCTCCAGCCCCAGGATTCCCTCTGGAGCCTCTGTCAAAGAAGCCAACGCGAGTCTTGTCTGGACTATCGCGAACCCGTTCCTGATGGCTAGTGCTGCTGAGCCCTCGCATGATGAATTCGGTAATCGTTAGTGGCCTTATAGTAATCGGCGTCACGGGGAGAAATTTGCGTCGGTACCTATCGAAGGCCTCCTTGATCTGCTTTCTTAGTTTCAATACCTGCGCCTGCGGAGTTATGTCTGCCCCACCCTTCGTATACAAATTATCCACCTGCCATCTCCATATCGCCGTCAGTGTCACTGCACTTCCAATGGCCCACATCGCGCTAGCTACCGCTTCCAGCGTTTCCCAACAGCCAATATTGTTCTCGTCCCCCCACTTACTCAACCACGCCGGTAGCTGTTTCAGCTTGAACGAGAAAATTTCCTCCATGTCGTTCACCTCCAGTTCTTTCCCCTGTCGTATGTCTCCACTGTAATGTCCCCAATGGGTGACCCATTCCGTCCATAGTGTTTGCGCATCCTGGCATTCCCAGACTAGATGCGCTGTTCCAGTTGCCTTCGTGTCCACACATCCTGACCTCTGACAAAAGAATCCTTTGTCTGTGCCTGCCCATAGCCTTAGTCTGTTCCACTTGAGCCCCATGAGGTTTTGCATCTGATGCGGTGAGATGCCCTCCAGCGCCGTAAGGTGTTTCCAGTCCAGCGTGTCGGTGATCCTGGCTAGCTCTCCATGGGTCTGCGTCATTTGCTGCTGTATTTTATTGCGCGCCTGCTCCGCTTTCCTGTCCCTTGTCCTATTGATAAGGCGTTTGAGGTCACGCCGCCGCTGTGTCCAGCGTCTCTTTCTTACCCATAATGGTCTTAACTTTGTAATCCATGGGTGAGGGACCGCCCACACTGCGCTTTCCTTCACTCCGAGTATGCTTGCGATGACACCGTGTGTGGTGGCTGGGCCCCTCCCCAGGTCCTTCGTCGTCGCCTCCTTAAACCATGTGTGCCGTACCGCGCGCTTGTCTTCGCCGACCAGCTCGAAAGAGTGATGTTGACCCAGTCCATGTCGTACTCTGAGTTCTGCCTCTCCCTTCCCGCGACAAGCAAGTTCCGGGTATGAAACCAAAACGTTGAGGCACAGCTCGCTGAATTGCTTCGCTTGCCTCCCGACTCCAGTCTGTAACGCCACGCAAGGTGAAAAGGTCGTCACTCCGCGCTGTCGACGCGTCACCTCGCAGAGATCCCTTAGTCGTTTGCTCTTGGTCCCACGAATGACAGCCGAATAGTTCCTCCAGCCTTGCTGTTGTTCCAAATCATTTCACAATGGAATGGTCGATAATTCTATCGACCCACGAGCTTCGTGGATGAAGTCGCCATGTCGTCTGCGTCTGTTTGCTCTTTTCTTTTCCATGCAAGTCCTTAGCTGTCCTTCGCATCTGACCTCGAGGCCTTTTCGAGTCCAGCGGAGTGTCCGTCCCCACTTGGGCCGCATGCGTTGCCGTATACTCTCCGCCGATGCCCGTCCGTGTTGAGCATTGGGGCCTTTCGCTGCCATCCAGAGCTCCGCCCACATTTTCCCTGCAATCCACGGTGAACTGGAAATATTTGGTGTAGTGTCCACGTGACACTCTTCTAAATGCCCTCTGTAGCCATATCCCTGTCCTTGGAGTTTTGACCCAACCGTCTGTTCTTGTATAGTCTCCGCCATTCTCCAGTCGAGCACCATCGACGCGCCCATAGCGATTAGTTCCGTGAGGATGTTGGGGATTCCAATGCCACCTTGTTGTGGTGCAAGTTCCGCTAATTATTTTTGTATCCACCCGCGAGGAGGCCGTTCCGGGACTGTGAAGGACGCATTCCACACGAGGTGACGGATTCGTAGGTCTGCCTCCTTGACCAGCGTCTGGGTAGGCCATGCGTGCCGGCCTACGTACAGCAGTTTGGGAACAATGATCGCTGAAGCAATTAACGCCCGCTGCATGACCGTATTGGTTTTGGTCTCCGCCAAAGCCAATCTCACCTGAAGTGCCGCGAATGCCTTGTTCCACGCCACACTCGTGGTGTCTCCAACCCCCGCCACATGACCAAGATACCGTACTTCCGTCACTTCGCTGACTGTGCCATTCTCAGGCTTCACATTTTGCATCTCTGATTCGCTATCTGTCTGGATAGTCACTTTTCCTGTGGTGCCCAGTTGAACAGCCGAGGACTTTGCTACATTGAGCCTGAGCCCTGAAACTGTAGAGAACCTGTCGATCGCTCTAATTGCTTCCGATTGCATTGTCCGAGATGCGATGTAGATCGCCGTGTCGTCCGCGTATCCCGCCACTTTCAGACAGTCTGTATGCCCTTCCTCCTGCAGCTGGATACCGGTGAGCCCTGGACAGCCGTGAACGTCATTGTACAGTAGGTCTACGGCCAGGATGAAGAGCAGGGGAGCCAGGGGGCAACCTTGGCGGATGCCGCTGGTCACCTGTATGGGCCTCGATAATGCTCCATTCGCCAGAAGCCGCACTGTAGTGCCACAGTGAATGGCTCTGACCCAGGAACAAAATCGTGGTGGGAAGCCTTTTCTCCTCAGCACCTCCAGTAGAAGAGTCATACGTTTTCGCAAAGTCCAGTAGAAGGACCTGAGCCTCTCGGTATTGGTGTCCTCTCCGACTTACTACCTTTGCCGCTTCATACAAATCAATCGCCGCGTGAACTGTCCGGCCAGGTGCAAAACCATATTGAGTAGGATGCACCAACAGCCTTATATATCGCCGTACCCTCCTTGCCATGATACTGGTCATGATCTTGTAATCCGAGTTTAACAGTGCGATGGGCCGATAATTCAGTGGGTTTGCCTTGTTGCCACCTTTGCTTATGCTGAAGATAAATGCCTTCAGGAAAGAGCCCGGTACTTCCTGTCGTGCTAGGCTGTCATTGTAAATCCTGACCAGTATGGGGACCAATGCCCCGCTGTGGTCCATATACCATTCATTTCCCAGTCCATCGGGTCCGCATGCCTTACCTCTTTTACAGCGGTTGATTGCCTCCAGCACTTCCTCTTCTGTGATGTCATTCTCCAGTTCAGTCAGGTCCGGCAGGGTCCATTTAGTGGCCCATTTCCGTACGTACTCCTCTATTCCATTAGTGTTCCCTGGTACACCATTGAATACTGGCTCCCAGTTGTCCGCCAGGATATTTGCCTTATCGTGCATATCCCGTTGTTCACCTCCCACTTCTCCCGTGAGGGTAGGAATGCTGTTGTCTCCGTATTTTGTACATATTCTGCTAAAGAAATGTATCGTCGATGTCTTGGAGCTCCACGCATTCCGAGCCACCGCGTAACGTCTCCTGAGTAAAGTGCGAGAGGCTTGCACCTCAATTAACTTCTTCAGCAGGTCTTGGCTCTTGCCATCCACCATGTCCGCAGGCTCGCACTTCTCCAGTTGTAATTTAAGCCGCCTAATACGCTGCCGGGCCCCACGCGTGGTCCGCTTTCGCACCTCTCTTTTCAGTTTCATTAACTCTCTCACCAGATCCCCCTTGAAAGCGTCCCATATCGTCGCTGAGGCCACTGTGTCTGCTGTCTCTAGTGTCCCCCGTAGCCTCGTCAACCTTGCGGCAATCAGGCTCTTGGTTGCCGCTTGGGCGTATACTGGCGCCGGATAGAATTTGAATCTTTTCACCACCCTTGTGGCTCCGCTGGGAGAGTGCAATTCCAACAGGACCTCTCTATGATCTGCCTCACACGGAGACTCTTCTGTCACCTGCCCCCGCACCAACCTTTTAGCCTTTGCCGCCACATACCATCTGTCCAATCTTGATTTTCCGATCCTCCCTGACGCTGCTTTGTGCCAATGTGTGTGGTGAGTCTGAGCGTACGACTCCACCTCTTGTCTCTGCTTCCTTCCTGGCATGTTGTAGCAACCCGCATCCAGAAGGTCATTGCGTTGCAAGAAGGCCGATAATTCCACCGCATTAACGTCGTATTTTCCTGATCCTCCTGTTCTGTCAATGTCTGTTTCCACTACGCAGTTAAAATCCCCCCACATACCAATATCGCGTCCTCCGGGAAGACCATGTTGCGCAATTGTTTGAAAAGGCTTTCCGTGCTTGTGGATTGGACGGGGCGTAGATGTTCACAAAGACAACCTGTTGATCGCCCATGCATCCTGAGATTATGATCAAATTCTCAGACCATAGCTCTCTTCCCCAAGCTTCAGCCTTCTTAACCGCCCCATACGGGTTCACTAGTATCGCCACACCTGCACTTCGTGAAGTTCCTGAATTCCAGAACGAGAGAGCGTCCGCCGTGCCCCTCTTAAACCCCCACATTGCCGCATATTGGGCTCCAGCTGCTTCATGTTCTTCCGCGTAGAGATGCGTTTCTTGTAGGAAAACAATATCCCAGTTTCCTCTCTTGTGTTGTTCCGTAATACCCTTCAGATAGATGCCAAGCTGTCGTATATGCGTGACCAATCCTCTCACATTGACCGTCGAAATGCACACGGTCCGATCATCACGGTGCTGTCTGCTGCTTTTCCTTGAGTGTTCTCTGGTTGTGTGTCGCCTCCCCAGTCGCTTTATCCTGGTTCCATATCTTGCAAATTCTCTCCTAATATTATTGAATCGAATCTGTGTGTGGACTTTGTTGTAGAAGTGTGTCAGTTCCAGTTGCCCTTGTTCACCCCGTCCTTCCTGTATGTTTCCTTGCCTATAGAGAGACATGGTCAGGAACTTGAGTCTCCTCGTTCTGTGCGCCCTGCTCCTTCACCCGTCCAGTTTTCCTTTTTCGCTCCGCCGAGACAGGCAAACTAAGCTCAATTTGGACTGGTGACGGCTCTGCCAACGGGCCATCATGCTTTCTGTTTGCATCTCCGGCGCTCCTTATCGTCGTGTTACGCTCGATTGCCGGTTCCGCCTGACGCGCCTCCGCCAGGTTGACGCTAAACTTGGCAGCAGTAGGTGGCCGCTGCCTTAATTTCTGAGGGTCCTGCAAAAAGAGTCTCCCCTACTTGCCCGTAGCCTCACTTCGTTTCGTGACTGCCTAGTTGCTTCCTGCACGTCGGGGCTAGTTTCCTGCTTTTCACCTTGCCGTGCGATCGCCACCTCCAACACATCTGTTGCTCCCGTTACATGTCCGTCTTCTTCACCACTGTCTTCCAGTGACATTGAGTCCTGCCATAATTTACTCGCTCTGCGGAGCTCTCGAAGCACCTTTGCTGTCGTCGCTGTGAGCCTCTCTTGGTCGCGCTGTATATTGTCGAACGCCGCGATGCCATGCTTTAGTAGTATTTCGTTCCGTCGAAGTGCTATCTCTACCATTTGTCCGTTGTACCGTTCAAACCGCTCCGGCCCGTAGTTGACCGCCTGGAAGTGATTGCCCTGCTCTTGCCATCTCAATATTAGTATCGCCGGGAGAATACCTGCTGCCATGAGATCTTGTAGCATCTGCGTCGCCACAGTCATTGTCAATGGTTGAACTACTCCTGAGTCGAAAAGGTCACCCGCTCTACCTCTCATTCGCTTGTACGAATATGCTTGCATCCTCGCTCTTCCATCTTCCTCCACATCGAGCACATAGATCGGTTGTCTTGCATGGATGCCCATGCCTTTGAGGTGAGCCGGCCTAACCCAGTAGTGAGTCGAAACTGTCGCTTTGATCGATTTATTTCGTTGTGCCACATAGTGATTCGCCAATCCGCATGCTCTTACCTCGAAGGGGGAATCCTTTAGAGTCCTGATGCCACTTTCTTCTAATTCCGTGTCCAGATCGCTGGGGTAGGCAGCGAATTCGTCCTGGAAATTGGCCAGCATTCCATTGAGTACGTCCTTCTTGAACAGGTTGATGTCATCCGCCAGTTTGGAGCCTGGATGAATTAACCCTTCAGCTATATTCTTCAGTGCGGCATAGCCTGCAATCCATCCGCAATGCCCTGTTGCCGCAACATCTACAATTGTACCCCCTACCAGAGCCATCCACGCATTGATGTGTTTGCCTTCATCCGTCGCTCGCAAGATTTTCGTAATTCTGCACTCATCTCCTTTGTAGCTGCGATCTGTCAATTCGGCATCTGATTGGTCCTTCTACAGAGTGATACCTGTGCTACCTGGTAGTTGAGGTGGCGCTGCTGTCACTGCTATTCCTCCGTCTTCTGCGCTCATATTCTTTCATTCCAGTTCAGTATTATTCAGCGTTTTCTCCAGGAAGAGGTGGATGTACTTTTGTCGGCAGCTTGAGTCGCCACTACCTCCTCGAACAGAGCTGCGTTTGTTTGGGGATTCTGATCGAGCCTCCTGCTTGGTTATACCCTGCGGGATCCGTGTCTCCTGCCTTCTCTCCTTGGAGGGGCGATCCTCTGCCTCCTTCGCTGTTGGCAGTTTTCGTTTGGGTGATGTAGGTCGGGATGTCGTTGTTTTGGCTGCACCCTGAGCTTGAGCCTTCTGCTCGGTGTTTGGGAGTCTCTCAGCGGCCGTCCGTCCATTAATTTCCTGCTCCTGCTGTGGTCTAAGCAGTAGCTTGACTTGTGAACGTTGGACTGGCTCGAGCTTAATCTTCTTGTCCACCTTTTGCCGATCGTACGCTTCTTGTTCAGCCCCACCTCCACTGCCATGACCCCGTTTGTCCTCAGCGTCCCATGTATCAGCCAGCCTTCGTTTGGGTGATGGTGTTCTTGCCGCTGAGCGAAGCTGATCGTTGTGTTCACTCTGTGACTGACATTTCCATCCTTCGCTGGTACTAACCCGTAGGGGAATCTGTTTTGTTCTCGGAGTCGTCGTCCTTTTCTCGTTTGTGGGCGAGCCCAGCCCTTCGCGCACTGTCTGATCTGTGGTGTCTCCTCGGTGGAATGCAGCCCCGTGGTCTGCGGGTTGCATGTCAATGGCGTCGTCAACTGCTGTCTCACGGACCATTGAAGCCGGAGACGCCTGCTTGTCCTCCAGCTCGTCGTCTTGCTCGACGTTGCTTTCGTGACGACATTGTTCTCACTCGCTCGGTAACGACGGGCGGTCACCTTCTCTGTCTGTGCTGTTCCTCGTTGTACTGGCCGTCCTCTGCCCTGCAACCTTTTGAATCTGCATTATCAGCTCCTCCACTGACTTAGGCATTGTCTTTGGCGGGTATTCTCTGCCTCCCTTTCCGGTCGTCGATGGGACTTTGCCGTCCAGTACTAGGGTGTGGTTTGCTTTCATTTCGTCGATCGGCTCCATTGCTATCTTGCCGTAGCGTGCCGGGTGATCTGGTGCCGCGCATAGTGCACAAGGCCATCCTTGGTACACCGTGTGGTGGAAAACCACTATAGTGGAGTTGGCTAGCACCACCTTCGCGACACGTCTTAATTGCTGAGGGCAAGCTGCTGCATAAATATCCACGTCCCACTGTTCATCATTGATATTCGCTCCTGCTGTTTCCGAATGTCCTAGTGCCTGAACCTTGAGTCCCAATTTGTTGGATAGCAGCCAGTATATGTCCGTGGATGTCATCTTTCCGGTTGTAACGATCATTTTGAAGCTGTAGAGGTCTAGCTGCACCACCGCATGCGTGATCTGCGCTTGTTGCCGTTGATGTTCATAGTCAACAAGCTTAATCATCTTCATCGCAAGTGGGACACGCCATCCCACCCATTTCTGTGCTGAACGCTTCCCTTTGAAAGTGACTTTCAACACTCTCGCGTCTGTATCGACTTCAATTCTGGAGATTGCTGCTTTGAATCCCGCAATCTCCTGCTTTTGTGGAGGAGCTGCCTCTGCTCCCATATTCACGTGCTGCAAGATGGCTTGCTTGGTCATGTTTGGTCCGAAGCGGTGGCCTGGAAGCAAATGTGCGTAGAGCGGGTATTCGATGGCCATACATATGTCTGTGAAAGCCGCCAATTCTCTTGCATCCATCGACTGTATGAGAAAGCGTGGAGGTACTGACACTTCCAGCTGTCCCTTGATGATCATGTCTAAGGCTTTGTCCTCTTCTGCAGTTCTCATTCGGAGTCTGGTGACCTTTTCTGCGGGTTGCATACAGAGTTGATACAAGCGCTGGTATTCGTCGTTCGTTGAATTTGAGGTGGGTGTATCCACTTCGTTATTAGTGACAGCTTCTTTGTATGATCGAAGGGTTTCATCTTGTTCAACTGATCCGGCTGGCTCAAGTGGAATGTTCTGTAGTGTAAAGTACCGGAGCCACGTTTCCAACTCAGCCTGCGTCATCCTGGCTTTGAGTACCACGACACGGCGGAGCAGACTGAGACGACGAGCAAGACGTCCACGAAGGGCTCCAAGTCCGACGACAACAAGGACCAGGACACCGAGAGCAAGACCGATGAGAACACGGAGCAAACTGAGGACAAGAAGAAGAAGCAGCAGAACGATGGCAACACGGAGCAAACCGAGTCGAAGAAGGACAACGGTGACGCCAAGAAGAGCAAGAAGAAGGATGAAGACGACAACTAAGTCGACTACTGTGTCATTGTTGTGGAAACCGAGTATTGTCTGGATCCAAGGACAGCAGTGTTGCTGTAATGTTGATCAACCGCTGCGTGTGAAGAGTACCGAGTCGAACGAGGAACGGTCCGTTCCCTTTGATGTTTGTAAGTAAGATACATGTATGTAGATACCCACGCTATAAAAATAAAAGGCTGCGTTGTGAAAATACATTCTAGATACCAATTCTTTTACCGGTGCCATTTTGCTTCCGTAGTACTGTTGTGGCGTTCAGGAAAAGAGAACTCCGGCTGCACGAGGCCGACGGCCTTCCTCCAGTTGTGCACCAAAAAGGTTGCTAAATTTTACTATTTTATGCAAAATTTTGGGATAATTGTAATAACATTCGTGAGCAATGACTTACGGTGTGTCCATAAAAAACGTGGTTATCGGCTGTACATGTAATTTATGTTTTTGTTTTGGTTCGCTCAATTTTCGAATGTGTACATACGTAATCCGAAAATACCTTGACTTTGGTTTTACCGCCGTGTGTCAGAGAGCCTCGTGGCTCAGTACTTCGTTCTTCCTTTTTTGCCTTGTCTATTTTCCCGACATCCGAACGATCTAACCCATTTGTGCCGAATCTCATCTCGAACGACGAGCAATTGACTGGTATACATGTATCGTCTATCCCCCATGCGTCTACCAAAGAGTTATTGTGTGCGACGACAGATGAAAATCGCTTGCATTTCATACTACGACATCAATATATTAAGAAGTGCAAGTACGGTATATTACTCCTCTCAATGATCCTTTTACAGCTCGCACCAATTGCGCCATGATTGAAGCTTGCCATGCGATTGCAGGTGTCAACAACAACAAGAGGTATTTGGTACTGCACGTTCAAGCGGACCAGCGCTCCTACATGAATTTCGCCACGCGCCCAACACATCACTCGCCGCCATCAATATTGCAGCGACAGCTTGCGCGAGCAGCCCTGCCCCTCGATGCATTGAAAAGATGTATTGTTTTGACACAGAAATAATAGCTTTCGGTGATAGAACAAGCTCACATCCTACCCTAAGAGGCCGCCTGCCGAAGCAACTGCATCGGGTGAGCTTACAGATAACCAAGTTCAGCGAGGACAGCAAGTAAAAGATCTCAGTCCGGATCCGGACGCTTTGTTTTGTTCGCTCTGTTGTCAATCACCGCGCGACTAGTCAATTTATCATCGTATTCGAGCCTCCGGAATCCGGATACCGCACAACGTCGCTCCAATCCCGGTCCGGACTGCAGCAGCGAGTACCAAGAAGGACGCATCCAAAATGTCAACTTGTCGACACCACTCACAGCGGGCCACAGCATTCCACAGACAGGAGCGAGCGTCACCGATTAGACTGGCAATTGACAGCGCCGTCCGGCTCACTCGCGGTCAGTAACCGTGTTCAACACGCCAACCCCAACAGCAGCTCGGCTGCCGGAAAGCAACTGGCGCACACACGAACTTCCCGATCTTTTCGTTCGTGGTGTACGAACTGTTAAAAGCTTGATTCGCAGTACGGTGTCCTGTTGCTAAACACAGCAGGCCAACACGACTCTCTGATGGTCGACCTCTTCGGTGCTCAACGACTAACCGACGAACTAAAACAATAGATCGCTGTACCACAAGTAGCTGCTGGCACCACTAGCTGCTCATTAATCAATTTGCCTGGTCAAGCGCATCCACCCAAACGCCAACCACCATTATCACACTACCACAACTCACGATGGTCAAGTCATTTGCGCCTTTCGCCACATCCGCTGCCCTCCTCGTTGCACTTGCCACCGCCGCCTCAGTGCCCGATGGCACGTGGCCCACCAGCACGGGCACGGTGCAGTACGCGACGGCCCAAATCGTCAAGGCTGGCGATGTGTTCGACGGCAAGATGCAGACGTTCGAGCGCTCTGACGTCTCGTGCGCGGGTCAGAGCGAGAGCGGATCCGACACCGCGGTGTTCAAGGTGGAGGCCGGTGGCTCCCTGAAGAACGTCATTATCGGCAAGAACCAAATGGAGGGCGTCCACTGCGACAATCACGACTGCACTATCGAGAACGTGTGGTGGGACGACGTGTGCGAGGACGCCCTCAGCATCAAGGGCGGAACCGCCTTTAGTGTGTCCAAGGTCATTGGCGGCGGCGCCCGTTTTGCCGACGACAAGGTGATCCAGCACAACGGCTACGGCATCGTCAGCATCGACGGCTTCTACGGCGAGGACATCAGCAAGCTCTACCGGTCGTGCGGCACGTGCGGCGACAAGCCCAAGAAGGTGTCCGTCTCCAACGTGTACGTCGTGAACCCGGGCAACGCCATCGTGACGGTGAACAAGAACTGGGGCGACGAGGCCACGCTGAGCAACATCCATATCAAGTCCAGCGGGGGCAAGGTGAAGATCTGTCAGTGGTCGCAGGGCAACGCCAGCGGCGAGCCGTCCATGCTGGGCGACGGTCCGTCCCCACCGCTGTGCCAGTACTCGGAGAGTGACGTGCACATCAACGGAGACGTCTCGCAGTCCACCGGCACATCGTCGAACTCGACTACCACTACCGGAAGCGGTTCGTCCACCTCGACCAAGCAGACGTCCAGTGGTTCTACCACTCAGAGTGACGAGAAGACTGGTGCTTCTACGTCGCTCCGTGGGAGCCAGAACAAAGACACGGCGGAGCAGACTGAGATGACGAGCAAGACGTCTGCGAAGGGCTCCAAGTCCGACGACAACAAGGACCAGGACACCGAGAGCAAGACCGATGAGAACACGGAGCAAACTGAGGACAGGAAGAAGAAGCAGCAGGACGATGAGAACACGGAACAAACCGAGTCCAAGAAGGACAACGGTGACGCCAAGAAGAGCAAGAAGAAGGATGAAGACGACAACTAAGTCGACTACTGTGTCATTGTTGTGGAAACCGAGTATTGTCTGGATCCAAGGACAGCAGTGTTGCTGTAATGTTGATCAACCGCTGCGTGTGAAGAGTACCGAGTCGAACGAGGAACGGTCCGTTCCCTTTGATGTTTGTAAGTAAGATACATGTATGTAGATACCCACGCTATAAAAATAAAAGGCTGCGTTGTGAAAATACATTCTAGATACCAATTCTTTTACCGGTGCCATTTTGCTTCCGTAGTACTGTTGTGGCGTTCAGGAAAAGAGAACTCCGGCTGCACGAGGCCGACGGCCTTCCTCCAGTTGTGCACCAAAAAGGTTGCTAAATTTTACTATTTTATGCAAAATTTTGGGATAATTGTAATAACATTCGTGAGCAATGACTTACGGTGTGTCCATAAAAAACGTGGTTATCGGCTGTACATGTAATTTATGTTTTTGTTTTGGTTCGCTCAATTTTCGAATGTGTACATACGTAATCCGAAAATACCTTGACTTTGGTTTTACCGCCGTGTGTCAGAGAGCCTCGTGGCTCAGTACTTCGTTCTTCCTTTTTTGCCTTGTCTATTTTCCCGACATCCGAACGATCTAACCCATTTGTGCCGAATCTCATCTCGAACGACGAGCAATTGACTGGTATACATGTATCGTCTATCCCCCATGCGTCTACCAAAGAGTTATTGTGTGCGACGACAGATGAAAATCGCTTGCATTTCATACTACGACATCAATATATTAAGAAGTGCAAGTACGGTATATTACTCCTCTCAATGATCCTTTTACAGCTCGCACCAATTGCGCCATGATTGAAGCTTGCCATGCGATTGCAGGTGTCAACAACAACAAGAGGTATTTGGTACTGCACGTTCAAGCGGACCAGCGCTCCTACATGAATTTCGCCACGCGCCCAACACATCACTCGCCGCCATCAATATTGCAGCGACAGCTTGCGCGAGCAGCCCTGCCCCTCGATGCATTGAAAAGATGTATTGTTTTGACACAGAAATAATAGCTTTCGGTGATAGAACAAGCTCACATCCTACCCTAAGAGGCCGCCTGCCGAAGCAACTGCATCGGGTGAGCTTACAGATAACCAAGTTCAGCGAGGACAGCAAGTAAAAGATCTCAGTCCGGATCCGGACGCTTTGTTTTGTTCGCTCTGTTGTCAATCACCGCGCGACTAGTCAATTTATCATCGTATTCGAGCCTCCGGAATCCGGATACCGCACAACGTCGCTCCAATCCCGGTCCGGACTGCAGCAGCGAGTACCAAGAAGGACGCATCCAAAATGTCAACTTGTCGACACCACTCACAGCGGGCCACAGCATTCCACAGACAGGAGCGAGCGTCACCGATTAGACTGGCAATTGACAGCGCCGTCCGGCTCACTCGCGGTCAGTAACCGTGTTCAACACGCCAACCCCAACAGCAGCTCGGCTGCCGGAAAGCAACTGGCGCACACACGAACTTCCCGATCTTTTCGTTCGTGGTGTACGAACTGTTAAAAGCTTGATTCGCAGTACGGTGTCCTGTTGCTAAACACAGCAGGCCAACACGACTCTCTGATGGTCGACCTCTTCGGTGCTCAACGACTAACCGACGAACTAAAACAATAGATCGCTGTACCACAAGTAGCTGCTGGCACCACTAGCTGCTCATTAATCAATTTGCCTGGTCAAGCGCATCCACCCAAACGCCAACCACCATTATCACACTACCACAACTCACGATGGTCAAGTCATTTGCGCCTTTCGCCACATCCGCTGCCCTCCTCGTTGCACTTGCCACCGCCGCCTCAGTGCCCGATGGCACGTGGCCCACCAGCACGGGCACGGTGCAGTACGCGACGGCCCAAATCGTCAAGGCTGGCGATGTGTTCGACGGCAAGATGCAGACGTTCGAGCGCTCTGACGTCTCGTGCGCGGGTCAGAGCGAGAGCGGATCCGACACCGCGGTGTTCAAGGTGGAGGCCGGTGGCTCCCTGAAGAACGTCATTATCGGCAAGAACCAAATGGAGGGCGTCCACTGCGACAATCACGACTGCACTATCGAGAACGTGTGGTGGGACGACGTGTGCGAGGACGCCCTCAGCATCAAGGGCGGAACCGCCTTTAGTGTGTCCAAGGTCATTGGCGGCGGCGCCCGTTTTGCCGACGACAAGGTGATCCAGCACAACGGCTACGGCATCGTCAGCATCGACGGCTTCTACGGCGAGGACATCAGCAAGCTCTACCGGTCGTGCGGCACGTGCGGCGACAAGCCCAAGAAGGTGTCCGTCTCCAACGTGTACGTCGTGAACCCGGGCAACGCCATCGTGACGGTGAACAAGAACTGGGGCGACGAGGCCACGCTGAGCAACATCCATATCAAGTCCAGCGGGGGCAAGGTGAAGATCTGTCAGTGGTCGCAGGGCAACGCCAGCGGCGAGCCGTCCATGCTGGGCGACGGTCCGTCCCCACCGCTGTGCCAGTACTCGGAGAGTGACGTGCACATCAACGGAGACGTCTCGCAGTCCACCGGCACATCGTCGAACTCGACTACCACTACCGGAAGCGGTTCGTCCACCTCGACCAAGCAGACGTCCAGTGGTTCTACCACTCAGAGTGACGAGAAGACTGGTGCTTCTACGTCGCTCCGTGGGAGCCAGAACAAAGACACGGCGGAGCAGACTGAGATGACGAGCAAGACGTCTGCGAAGGGCTCCAAGTCCGACGACAACAAGGACCAGGACACCGAGAGCAAGACCGATGAGAACACGGAGCAAACTGAGGACAGGAAGAAGAAGCAGCAGGACGATGAGAACACGGAACAAACCGAGTCCAAGAAGGACAACGGTGACGCCAAGAAGAGCAAGAAGAAGGATGAAGACGACAACTAAGTCGACTACTGTGTCATTGTTGTGGAAACCGAGTATTGTCTGGATCCAAGGACAGCAGTGTTGCTGTAATGTTGATCAACCGCTGCGTGTGAAGAGTACCGAGTCGAACGAGGAACGGTCCGTTCCCTTTGATGTTTGTAAGTAAGATACATGTATGTAGATACCCACGCTATAAAAATAAAAGGCTGCGTTGTGAAAATACATTCTAGATACCAATTCTTTTACCGGTGCCATTTTGCTTCCGTAGTACTGTTGTGGCGTTCAGGAAAAGAGAACTCCGGCTGCACGAGGCCGACGGCCTTCCTCCAGTTGTGCACCAAAAAGGTTGCTAAATTTTACTATTTTATGCAAAATTTTGGGATAATTGTAATAACATTCGTGAGCAATGACTTACGGTGTGTCCATAAAAAACGTGGTTATCGGCTGTACATGTAATTTATGTTTTTGTTTTGGTTCGCTCAATTTTCGAATGTGTACATACGTAATCCGAAAATACCTTGACTTTGTTTTTACCGCCGTGTGTCAGAGAGCCTCGTGGCTCAGTACTTCGTTCTTCCTTTTTTGCCTTGTCTATTTTCCCGACATCCGAACGATCTAACCCATTTGTGCCGAATCTCATCTCGAACGACGAGCAATTGACTGGTATACATGTATCGTCTATCCCCCATGCGTCTACCAAAGAGTTATTGTGTGCGACGACAGATGAAAATCGCTTGCATTTCATACTACGACATCAATATATTAAGAAGTGCAAGTACGGTATATTACTCCTCTCAATGATCCTTTTACAGCTCGCACCAATTGCGCCATGATTGAAGCTTGCCATGCGATTGCAGGTGTCAACAACAACAAGAGGTATTTGGTACTGCACGTTCAAGCGGACCAGCGCTCCTACATGAATTTCGCCACGCGCCCAACACATCACTCGCCGCCATCAATATTGCAGCGACAGCTTGCGCGAGCAGCCCTGCCCCTCGATGCATTGAAAAGATGTATTGTTTTGACACAGAAATAATAGCTTTCGGTGATAGAACAAGCTCACATCCTACCCTAAGAGGCCGCCTGCCGAAGCAACTGCATCGGGTGAGCTTACAGATAACCAAGTTCAGCGAGGACAGCAAGTAAAAGATCTCAGTCCGGATCCGGACGCTTTGTTTTGTTCGCTCTGTTGTCAATCACCGCGCGACTAGTCAATTTATCATCGTATTCGAGCCTCCGGAATCCGGATACCGCACAACGTCGCTCCAATCCCGGTCCGGACTGCAGCAGCGAGTACCAAGAAGGACGCATCCAAAATGTCAACTTGTCGACACCACTCACAGCGGGCCACAGCATTCCACAGACAGGAGCGAGCGTCACCGATTAGACTGGCAATTGACAGCGCCGTCCGGCTCACTCGCGGTCAGTAACCGTGTTCAACACGCCAACCCCAACAGCAGCTCGGCTGCCGGAAAGCAACTGGCGCACACACGAACTTCCCGATCTTTTCGTTCGTGGTGTACGAACTGTTAAAAGCTTGATTCGCAGTACGGTGTCCTGTTGCTAAACACAGCAGGCCAACACGACTCTCTGATGGTCGACCTCTTCGGTGCTCAACGACTAACCGACGAACTAAAACAATAGATCGCTGTACCACAAGTAGCTGCTGGCACCACTAGCTGCTCATTAATCAATTTGCCTGGTCAAGCGCATCCACCCAAACGCCAACCACCATTATCACACTACCACAACTCACGATGGTCAAGTCATTTGCGCCTTTCGCCACATCCGCTGCCCTCCTCGTTGCACTTGCCACCGCCGCCTCAGTGCCCGATGGCACGTGGCCCACCAGCACGGGCACGGTGCAGTACGCGACGGCCCAAATCGTCAAGGCTGGCGATGTGTTCGACGGCAAGATGCAGACGTTCGAGCGCTCTGACGTCTCGTGCGCGGGTCAGAGCGAGAGCGGATCCGACACCGCGGTGTTCAAGGTGGAGGCCGGTGGCTCCCTGAAGAACGTCATTATCGGCAAGAACCAAATGGAGGGCGTCCACTGCGACAATCACGACTGCACTATCGAGAACGTGTGGTGGGACGACGTGTGCGAGGACGCCCTCAGCATCAAGGGCGGAACCGCCTTTAGTGTGTCCAAGGTCATTGGCGGCGGCGCCCGTTTTGCCGACGACAAGGTGATCCAGCACAACGGCTACGGCATCGTCAGCATCGACGGCTTCTACGGCGAGGACATCAGCAAGCTCTACCGGTCGTGCGGCACGTGCGGCGACAAGCCCAAGAAGGTGTCCGTCTCCAACGTGTACGTCGTGAACCCGGGCAACGCCATCGTGACGGTGAACAAGAACTGGGGCGACGAGGCCACGCTGAGCAACATCCATATCAAGTCCAGCGGGGGCAAGGTGAAGATCTGTCAGTGGTCGCAGGGCAACGCCAGCGGCGAGCCGTCCATGCTGGGCGACGGTCCGTCCCCACCGCTGTGCCAGTACTCGGAGAGTGACGTGCACATCAACGGAGACGTCTCGCAGTCCACCGGCACATCGTCGAACTCGACTACCACTACCGGAAGCGGTTCGTCCACCTCGACCAAGCAGACGTCCAGTGGTTCTACCACTCAGAGTGACGAGAAGACTGGTGCTTCTACGTCGCTCCGTGGGAGCCAGAACAAAGACACGGCGGAGCAGACTGAGATGACGAGCAAGACGTCTGCGAAGGGCTCCAAGTCCGACGACAACAAGGACCAGGACACCGAGAGCAAGACCGATGAGAACACGGAGCAAACTGAGGACAGGAAGAAGAAGCAGCAGGACGATGAGAACACGGAACAAACCGAGTCCAAGAAGGACAACGGTGACGCCAAGAAGAGCAAGAAGAAGGATGAAGACGACAACTAAGTCGACTACTGTGTCATTGTTGTGGAAACCGAGTATTGTCTGGATCCAAGGACAGCAGTGTTGCTGTAATGTTGATCAACCGCTGCGTGTGAAGAGTACCGAGTCGAACGAGGAACGGTCCGTTCCCTTTGATGTTTGTAAGTAAGATACATGTATGTAGATACCCACGCTATAAAAATAAAAGGCTGCGTTGTGAAAATACATTCTAGATACCAATTCTTTTACCGGTGCCATTTTGCTTCCGTAGTACTGTTGTGGCGTTCAGGAAAAGAGAACTCCGGCTGCACGAGGCCGACGGCCTTCCTCCAGTTGTGCACCAAAAAGGTTGCTAAATTTTACTATTTTATGCAAAATTTTGGGATAATTGTAATAACATTCGTGAGCAATGACTTACGGTGTGTCCATAAAAAACGTGGTTATCGGCTGTACATGTAATTTATGTTTTTGTTTTGGTTCGCTCAATTTTCGAATGTGTACATACGTAATCCGAAAATACCTTGACTTTGGTTTTACCGCCGTGTGTCAGAGAGCCTCGTGGCTCAGTACTTCGTTCTTCCTTTTTTGCCTTGTCTATTTTCCCGACATCCGAACGATCTAACCCATTTGTGCCGAATCTCATCTCGAACGACGAGCAATTGACTGGTATACATGTATCGTCTATCCCCCATGCGTCTACCAAAGAGTTATTGTGTGCGACGACAGATGAAAATCGCTTGCATTTCATACTACGACATCAATATATTAAGAAGTGCAAGTACGGTATATTACTCCTCTCAATGATCCTTTTACAGCTCGCACCAATTGCGCCATGATTGAAGCTTGCCATGCGATTGCAGGTGTCAACAACAACAAGAGGTATTTGGTACTGCACGTTCAAGCGGACCAGCGCTCCTACATGAATTTCGCCACGCGCCCAACACATCACTCGCCGCCATCAATATTGCAGCGACAGCTTGCGCGAGCAGCCCTGCCCCTCGATGCATTGAAAAGATGTATTGTTTTGACACAGAAATAATAGCTTTCGGTGATAGAACAAGCTCACATCCTACCCTAAGAGGCCGCCTGCCGAAGCAACTGCATCGGGTGAGCTTACAGATAACCAAGTTCAGCGAGGACAGCAAGTAAAAGATCTCAGTCCGGATCCGGACGCTTTGTTTTGTTCGCTCTGTTGTCAATCACCGCGCGACTAGTCAATTTATCATCGTATTCGAGCCTCCGGAATCCGGATACCGCACAACGTCGCTCCAATCCCGGTCCGGACTGCAGCAGCGAGTACCAAGAAGGACGCATCCAAAATGTCAACTTGTCGACACCACTCACAGCGGGCCACAGCATTCCACAGACAGGAGCGAGCGTCACCGATTAGACTGGCAATTGACAGCGCCGTCCGGCTCACTCGCGGTCAGTAACCGTGTTCAACACGCCAACCCCAACAGCAGCTCGGCTGCCGGAAAGCAACTGGCGCACACACGAACTTCCCGATCTTTTCGTTCGTGGTGTACGAACTGTTAAAAGCTTGATTCGCAGTACGGTGTCCTGTTGCTAAACACAGCAGGCCAACACGACTCTCTGATGGTCGACCTCTTCGGTGCTCAACGACTAACCGACGAACTAAAACAATAGATCGCTGTACCACAAGTAGCTGCTGGCACCACTAGCTGCTCATTAATCAATTTGCCTGGTCAAGCGCATCCACCCAAACGCCAACCACCATTATCACACTACCACAACTCACGATGGTCAAGTCATTTGCGCCTTTCGCCACATCCGCTGCCCTCCTCGTTGCACTTGCCACCGCCGCCTCAGTGCCCGATGGCACGTGGCCCACCAGCACGGGCACGGTGCAGTACGCGACGGCCCAAATCGTCAAGGCTGGCGATGTGTTCGACGGCAAGATGCAGACGTTCGAGCGCTCTGACGTCTCGTGCGCGGGTCAGAGCGAGAGCGGATCCGACACCGCGGTGTTCAAGGTGGAGGCCGGTGGCTCCCTGAAGAACGTCATTATCGGCAAGAACCAAATGGAGGGCGTCCACTGCGACAATCACGACTGCACTATCGAGAACGTGTGGTGGGACGACGTGTGCGAGGACGCCCTCAGCATCAAGGGCGGAACCGCCTTTAGTGTGTCCAAGGTCATTGGCGGCGGCGCCCGTTTTGCCGACGACAAGGTGATCCAGCACAACGGCTACGGCATCGTCAGCATCGACGGCTTCTACGGCGAGGACATCAGCAAGCTCTACCGGTCGTGCGGCACGTGCGGCGACAAGCCCAAGAAGGTGTCCGTCTCCAACGTGTACGTCGTGAACCCGGGCAACGCCATCGTGACGGTGAACAAGAACTGGGGCGACGAGGCCACGCTGAGCAACATCCATATCAAGTCCAGCGGGGGCAAGGTGAAGATCTGTCAGTGGTCGCAGGGCAACGCCAGCGGCGAGCCGTCCATGCTGGGCGACGGTCCGTCCCCACCGCTGTGCCAGTACTCGGAGAGTGACGTGCACATCAACGGAGACGTCTCGCAGTCCACCGGCACATCGTCGAACTCGACTACCACTACCGGAAGCGGTTCGTCCACCTCGACCAAGCAGACGTCCAGTGGTTCTACCACTCAGAGTGACGAGAAGACTGGTGCTTCTACGTCGCTCCGTGGGAGCCAGAACAAAGACACGGCGGAGCAGACTGAGATGACGAGCAAGACGTCTGCGAAGGGCTCCAAGTCCGACGACAACAAGGACCAGGACACCGAGAGCAAGACCGATGAGAACACGGAGCAAACTGAGGACAGGAAGAAGAAGAAGCAGCAGGACGATGAGAACACGGAACAAACCGAGTCCAAGAAGGACAACGGTGACGCCAAGAAGAGCAAGAAGAAGGATGAAGACGACAACTAAGTCGACTACTGTGTCATTGTTGTGGAAACCGAGTATTGTCTGGATCCAAGGACAGCAGTGTTGCTGTAATGTTGATCAACCGCTGCGTGTGAAGAGTACCGAGTCGAACGAGGAACGGTCCGTTCCCTTTGATGTTTGTAAGTAAGATACATGTATGTAGATACCCACGCTATAAAAATAAAAGGCTGCGTTGTGAAATTACATTCTAGATACCAATTCTTTTACCGGTGCCATTTTGCTTCCGTAGTACTGTTGTGGCGTTCAGGAAAAGAGAACTCCGGCTGCACGAGGCCGACGGCCTTCCTCCAGTTGTGCACCAAAAAGGTTGCTAAATTTTACTATTTTATGCAAAATTTTGGGATAATTGTAATAACATTCGTGAGCAATGACTTACGGTGTGTCCATAAAAAACGTGGTTATCGGCTGTACATGTAATTTATGTTTTTGTTTTGGTTCGCTCAATTTTCGAATGTGTACATACGTAATCCGAAAATACCTTGACTTTGGTTTTACCGCCGTGTGTCAGAGAGCCTCGTGGCTCAGTACTTCGTTCTTCCTTTTTTGCCTTGTCTATTTTCCCGACATCCGAACGATCTAACCCATTTGTGCCGAATCTCATCTCGAACGACGAGCAATTGACTGGTATACATGTATCGTCTATCCCCCATGCGTCTACCAAAGAGTTATTGTGTGCGACGACAGATGAAAATCGCTTGCATTTCATACTACGACATCAATATATTAAGAAGTGCAAGTACGGTATATTACTCCTCTCAATGATCCTTTTACAGCTCGCACCAATTGCGCCATGATTGAAGCTTGCCATGCGATTGCAGGTGTCAACAACAACAAGAGGTATTTGGTACTGCACGTTCAAGCGGACCAGCGCTCCTACATGAATTTCGCCACGCGCCCAACACATCACTCGCCGCCATCAATATTGCAGCGACAGCTTGCGCGAGCAGCCCTGCCCCTCGATGCATTGAAAAGATGTATTGTTTTGACACAGAAATAATAGCTTTCGGTGATAGAACAAGCTCACATCCTACCCTAAGAGGCCGCCTGCCGAAGCAACTGCATCGGGTGAGCTTACAGATAACCAAGTTCAGCGAGGACAGCAAGTAAAAGATCTCAGTCCGGATCCGGACGCTTTGTTTTGTTCGCTCTGTTGTCAATCACCGCGCGACTAGTCAATTTATCATCGTATTCGAGCCTCCGGAATCCGGATACCGCACAACGTCGCTCCAATCCCGGTCCGGACTGCAGCAGCGAGTACCAAGAAGGACGCATCCAAAATGTCAACTTGTCGACACCACTCACAGCGGGCCACAGCATTCCACAGACAGGAGCGAGCGTCACCGATTAGACTGGCAATTGACAGCGCCGTCCGGCTCACTCGCGGTCAGTAACCGTGTTCAACACGCCAACCCCAACAGCAGCTCGGCTGCCGGAAAGCAACTGGCGCACACACGAACTTCCCGATCTTTTCGTTCGTGGTGTACGAACTGTTAAAAGCTTGATTCGCAGTACGGTGTCCTGTTGCTAAACACAGCAGGCCAACACGACTCTCTGATGGTCGACCTCTTCGGTGCTCAACGACTAACCGACGAACTAAAACAATAGATCGCTGTACCACAAGTAGCTGCTGGCACCACTAGCTGCTCATTAATCAATTTGCCTGGTCAAGCGCATCCACCCAAACGCCAACCACCATTATCACACTACCACAACTCACGATGGTCAAGTCATTTGCGCCTTTCGCCACATCCGCTGCCCTCCTCGTTGCACTTGCCACCGCCGCCTCAGTGCCCGATGGCACGTGGCCCACCAGCACGGGCACGGTGCAGTACGCGACGGCCCAAATCGTCAAGGCTGGCGATGTGTTCGACGGCAAGATGCAGACGTTCGAGCGCTCTGACGTCTCGTGCGCGGGTCAGAGCGAGAGCGGATCCGACACCGCGGTGTTCAAGGTGGAGGCCGGTGGCTCCCTGAAGAACGTCATTATCGGCAAGAACCAAATGGAGGGCGTCCACTGCGACAATCACGACTGCACTATCGAGAACGTGTGGTGGGACGACGTGTGCGAGGACGCCCTCAGCATCAAGGGCGGAACCGCCTTTAGTGTGTCCAAGGTCATTGGCGGCGGCGCCCGTTTTGCCGACGACAAGGTGATCCAGCACAACGGCTACGGCATCGTCAGCATCGACGGCTTCTACGGCGAGGACATCAGCAAGCTCTACCGGTCGTGCGGCACGTGCGGCGACAAGCCCAAGAAGGTGTCCGTCTCCAACGTGTACGTCGTGAACCCGGGCAACGCCATCGTGACGGTGAACAAGAACTGGGGCGACGAGGCCACGCTGAGCAACATCCATATCAAGTCCAGCGGGGGCAAGGTGAAGATCTGTCAGTGGTCGCAGGGCAACGCCAGCGGCGAGCCGTCCATGCTGGGCGACGGTCCGTCCCCACCGCTGTGCCAGTACTCGGAGAGTGACGTGCACATCAACGGAGACGTCTCGCAGTCCACCGGCACATCGTCGAACTCGACTACCACTACCGGAAGCGGTTCGTCCACCTCGACCAAGCAGACGTCCAGTGGTTCTACCACTCAGAGTGACGAGAAGACTGGTGCTTCTACGTCGCTCCGTGGGAGCCAGAACAAAGACACGGCGGAGCAGACTGAGATGACGAGCAAGACGTCTGCGAAGGGCTCCAAGTCCGACGACAACAAGGACCAGGACACCGAGAGCAAGACCGATGAGAACACGGAGCAAACTGAGGACAGGAAGAAGAAGCAGCAGGACGATGAGAACACGGAACAAACCGAGTCCAAGAAGGACAACGGTGACGCCAAGAAGAGCAAGAAGAAGGATGAAGACGACAACTAAGTCGACTACTGTGTCATTGTTGTGGAAACCGAGTATTGTCTGGATCCAAGGACAGCAGTGTTGCTGTAATGTTGATCAACCGCTGCGTGTGAAGAGTACCGAGTCGAACGAGGAACGGTCCGTTCCCTTTGATGTTTGTAAGTAAGATACATGTATGTAGATACCCACGCTATAAAAATAAAAGGCTGCGTTGTGAAAATACATTCTAGATACCAATTCTTTTACCGGTGCCATTTTGCTTCCGTAGTACTGTTGTGGCGTTCAGGAAAAGAGAACTCCGGCTGCACGAGGCCGACGGCCTTCCTCCAGTTGTGCACCAAAAAGGTTGCTAAATTTTACTATTTTATGCAAAATTTTGGGATAATTGTAATAACATTCGTGAGCAATGACTTACGGTGTGTCCATAAAAAACGTGGTTATCGGCTGTACATGTAATTTATGTTTTTGTTTTGGTTCGCTCAATTTTCGAATGTGTACATACGTAATCCGAAAATACCTTGACTTTGGTTTTACCGCCGTGTGTCAGAGAGCCTCGTGGCTCAGTACTTCGTTCTTCCTTTTTTGCCTTGTCTATTTTCCCGACATCCGAACGATCTAACCCATTTGTGCCGAATCTCATCTCGAACGACGAGCAATTGACTGGTATACATGTATCGTCTATCCCCCATGCGTCTACCAAAGAGTTATTGTGTGCGACGACAGATGAAAATCGCTTGCATTTCATACTACGACATCAATATATTAAGAAGTGCAAGTACGGTATATTACTCCTCTCAATGATCCTTTTACAGCTCGCACCAATTGCGCCATGATTGAAGCTTGCCATGCGATTGCAGGTGTCAACAACAACAAGAGGTATTTGGTACTGCACGTTCAAGCGGACCAGCGCTCCTACATGAATTTCGCCACGCGCCCAACACATCACTCGCCGCCATCAATATTGCAGCGACAGCTTGCGCGAGCAGCCCTGCCCCTCGATGCATTGAAAAGATGTATTGTTTTGACACAGAAATAATAGCTTTCGGTGATAGAACAAGCTCACATCCTACCCTAAGAGGCCGCCTGCCGAAGCAACTGCATCGGGTGAGCTTACAGATAACCAAGTTCAGCGAGGACAGCAAGTAAAAGATCTCAGTCCGGATCCGGACGCTTTGTTTTGTTCGCTCTGTTGTCAATCACCGCGCGACTAGTCAATTTATCATCGTATTCGAGCCTCCGGAATCCGGATACCGCACAACGTCGCTCCAATCCCGGTCCGGACTGCAGCAGCGAGTACCAAGAAGGACGCATCCAAAATGTCAACTTGTCGACACCACTCACAGCGGGCCACAGCATTCCACAGACAGGAGCGAGCGTCACCGATTAGACTGGCAATTGACAGCGCCGTCCGGCTCACTCGCGGTCAGTAACCGTGTTCAACACGCCAACCCCAACAGCAGCTCGGCTGCCGGAAAGCAACTGGCGCACACACGAACTTCCCGATCTTTTCGTTCGTGGTGTACGAACTGTTAAAAGCTTGATTCGCAGTACGGTGTCCTGTTGCTAAACACAGCAGGCCAACACGACTCTCTGATGGTCGACCTCTTCGGTGCTCAACGACTAACCGACGAACTAAAACAATAGATCGCTGTACCACAAGTAGCTGCTGGCACCACTAGCTGCTCATTAATCAATTTGCCTGGTCAAGCGCATCCACCCAAACGCCAACCACCATTATCACACTACCACAACTCACGATGGTCAAGTCATTTGCGCCTTTCGCCACATCCGCTGCCCTCCTCGTTGCACTTGCCACCGCCGCCTCAGTGCCCGATGGCACGTGGCCCACCAGCACGGGCACGGTGCAGTACGCGACGGCCCAAATCGTCAAGGCTGGCGATGTGTTCGACGGCAAGATGCAGACGTTCGAGCGCTCTGACGTCTCGTGCGCGGGTCAGAGCGAGAGCGGATCCGACACCGCGGTGTTCAAGGTGGAGGCCGGTGGCTCCCTGAAGAACGTCATTATCGGCAAGAACCAAATGGAGGGCGTCCACTGCGACAATCACGACTGCACTATCGAGAACGTGTGGTGGGACGACGTGTGCGAGGACGCCCTCAGCATCAAGGGCGGAACCGCCTTTAGTGTGTCCAAGGTCATTGGCGGCGGCGCCCGTTTTGCCGACGACAAGGTGATCCAGCACAACGGCTACGGCATCGTCAGCATCGACGGCTTCTACGGCGAGGACATCAGCAAGCTCTACCGGTCGTGCGGCACGTGCGGCGACAAGCCCAAGAAGGTGTCCGTCTCCAACGTGTACGTCGTGAACCCGGGCAACGCCATCGTGACGGTGAACAAGAACTGGGGCGACGAGGCCACGCTGAGCAACATCCATATCAAGTCCAGCGGGGGCAAGGTGAAGATCTGTCAGTGGTCGCAGGGCAACGCCAGCGGCGAGCCGTCCATGCTGGGCGACGGTCCGTCCCCACCGCTGTGCCAGTACTCGGAGAGTGACGTGCACATCAACGGAGACGTCTCGCAGTCCACCGGCACATCGTCGAACTCGACTACCACTACCGGAAGCGGTTCGTCCACCTCGACCAAGCAGACGTCCAGTGGTTCTACCACTCAGAGTGACGAGAAGACTGGTGCTTCTACGTCGCTCCGTGGGAGCCAGAACAAAGACACGGCGGAGCAGACTGAGATGACGAGCAAGACGTCTGCGAAGGGCTCCAAGTCCGACGACAACAAGGACCAGGACACCGAGAGCAAGACCGATGAGAACACGGAGCAAACTGAGGACAGGAAGAAGAAGCAGCAGGACGATGAGAACACGGAACAAACCGAGTCCAAGAAGGACAACGGTGACGCCAAGAAGAGCAAGAAGAAGGATGAAGACGACAACTAAGTCGACTACTGTGTCATTGTTGTGGAAACCGAGTATTGTCTGGATCCAAGGACAGCAGTGTTGCTGTAATGTTGATCAACCGCTGCGTGTGAAGAGTACCGAGTCGAACGAGGAACGGTCCGTTCCCTTTGATGTTTGTAAGTAAGATACATGTATGTAGATACCCACGCTATAAAAATAAAAGGCTGCGTTGTGAAAATACATTCTAGATACCAATTCTTTTACCGGTGCCATTTTGCTTCCGTAGTACTGTTGTGGCGTTCAGGAAAAGAGAACTCCGGCTGCACGAGGCCGACGGCCTTCCTCCAGTTGTGCACCAAAAAGGTTGCTAAATTTTACTATTTTATGCAAAATTTTGGGATAATTGTAATAACATTCGTGAGCAATGACTTACGGTGTGTCCATAAAAAACGTGGTTATCGGCTGTACATGTAATTTATGTTTTTGTTTTGGTTCGCTCAATTTTCGAATGTGTACATACGTAATCCGAAAATACCTTGACTTTGGTTTTACCGCCGTGTGTCAGAGAGCCTCGTGGCTCAGTACTTCGTTCTTCCTTTTTTGCCTTGTCTATTTTCCCGACATCCGAACGATCTAACCCATTTGTGCCGAATCTCATCTCGAACGACGAGCAATTGACTGGTATACATGTATCGTCTATCCCCCATGCGTCTACCAAAGAGTTATTGTGTGCGACGACAGATGAAAATCGCTTGCATTTCATACTACGACATCAATATATTAAGAAGTGCAAGTACGGTATATTACTCCTCTCAATGATCCTTTTACAGCTCGCACCAATTGCGCCATGATTGAAGCTTGCCATGCGATTGCAGGTGTCAACAACAACAAGAGGTATTTGGTACTGCACGTTCAAGCGGACCAGCGCTCCTACATGAATTTCGCCACGCGCCCAACACATCACTCGCCGCCATCAATATTGCAGCGACAGCTTGCGCGAGCAGCCCTGCCCCTCGATGCATTGAAAAGATGTATTGTTTTGACACAGAAATAATAGCTTTCGGTGATAGAACAAGCTCACATCCTACCCTAAGAGGCCGCCTGCCGAAGCAACTGCATCGGGTGAGCTTACAGATAACCAAGTTCAGCGAGGACAGCAAGTAAAAGATCTCAGTCCGGATCCGGACGCTTTGTTTTGTTCGCTCTGTTGTCAATCACCGCGCGACTAGTCAATTTATCATCGTATTCGAGCCTCCGGAATCCGGATACCGCACAACGTCGCTCCAATCCCGGTCCGGACTGCAGCAGCGAGTACCAAGAAGGACGCATCCAAAATGTCAACTTGTCGACACCACTCACAGCGGGCCACAGCATTCCACAGACAGGAGCGAGCGTCACCGATTAGACTGGCAATTGACAGCGCCGTCCGGCTCACTCGCGGTCAGTAACCGTGTTCAACACGCCAACCCCAACAGCAGCTCGGCTGCCGGAAAGCAACTGGCGCACACACGAACTTCCCGATCTTTTCGTTCGTGGTGTACGAACTGTTAAAAGCTTGATTCGCAGTACGGTGTCCTGTTGCTAAACACAGCAGGCCAACACGACTCTCTGATGGTCGACCTCTTCGGTGCTCAACGACTAACCGACGAACTAAAACAATAGATCGCTGTACCACAAGTAGCTGCTGGCACCACTAGCTGCTCATTAATCAATTTGCCTGGTCAAGCGCATCCACCCAAACGCCAACCACCATTATCACACTACCACAACTCACGATGGTCAAGTCATTTGCGCCTTTCGCCACATCCGCTGCCCTCCTCGTTGCACTTGCCACCGCCGCCTCAGTGCCCGATGGCACGTGGCCCACCAGCACGGGCACGGTGCAGTACGCGACGGCCCAAATCGTCAAGGCTGGCGATGTGTTCGACGGCAAGATGCAGACGTTCGAGCGCTCTGACGTCTCGTGCGCGGGTCAGAGCGAGAGCGGATCCGACACCGCGGTGTTCAAGGTGGAGGCCGGTGGCTCCCTGAAGAACGTCATTATCGGCAAGAACCAAATGGAGGGCGTCCACTGCGACAATCACGACTGCACTATCGAGAACGTGTGGTGGGACGACGTGTGCGAGGACGCCCTCAGCATCAAGGGCGGAACCGCCTTTAGTGTGTCCAAGGTCATTGGCGGCGGCGCCCGTTTTGCCGACGACAAGGTGATCCAGCACAACGGCTACGGCATCGTCAGCATCGACGGCTTCTACGGCGAGGACATCAGCAAGCTCTACCGGTCGTGCGGCACGTGCGGCGACAAGCCCAAGAAGGTGTCCGTCTCCAACGTGTACGTCGTGAACCCGGGCAACGCCATCGTGACGGTGAACAAGAACTGGGGCGACGAGGCCACGCTGAGCAACATCCATATCAAGTCCAGCGGGGGCAAGGTGAAGATCTGTCAGTGGTCGCAGGGCAACGCCAGCGGCGAGCCGTCCATGCTGGGCGACGGTCCGTCCCCACCGCTGTGCCAGTACTCGGAGAGTGACGTGCACATCAACGGAGACGTCTCGCAGTCCACCGACACATCGTCGAACTCGACTACCACTACCGGAAGCGGTTCGTCCACCTCGACCAAGCAGACGTCCAGTGGTTCTACCACTCAGAGTGACGAGAAGACTGGTGCTTCTACGTCGCTCCGTGGGAGCCAGAACAAAGACACGGCGGAGCAGACTGAGATGACGAGCAAGACGTCTGCGAAGGGCTCCAAGTCCGACGACAACAAGAATGAGAACACGGAGCAAACTGAGGACAAGAAGAAGAAGAAGCAGGACGATGAGAACACGGAGCAAACCGAGTCCAAGAAGGACAACGGTGACGACAAGAAGAGCAAGAAGAAGGATGAAGACGACAACTAAGTCGACTACTGTGTCATTGTTGTGGAAACCGAGTATTGTCTGGATCCAAGGACAGCATCGTTGCTGTAAACGTTGATCAACCGCTGCGTGTGAAGAGTACCGAGGCGAACGAGGAACCTTTGATGTTTGTAAGTAAGACATGTAGACGCCCACAATGTAGAAATAAAAGGCTGCGTTGTGAAAATACATTCTAGATGCCAGTTCATTTCCCGGTGGCTTTCACTTCCAAAATTCCATAGTGTCGTTGTGGGCCACAACTTGTGGCGTTAACGAAACCTCTAATTTGTATCGAATTTATCTGGTGGGAAAACCGAAAAAAATAAGTTTCGGAAGAACATAAAAATACTTTATTTTGATATTTTGGTTCGCTCAATTTTCAAATATCTTCTAATATATTATTTAGGCATCGGTGAGAGTATTTACCAGAAGGCGACCCACGCCATCTAGTTGCGCGCGTGGGTTACTCGAGAAGAAGCAGTATACCCACACCCTGAACAAACCAAACCATGTAACGTGCACGTAATTGGTTTGGTCATAAATTACGCAGATTTGTGAACCAAAATTACGAAACGCATTGGTTTTTGGTAAGATATTCCCCGGATCTGAACCTTGGAATGGGGTTTGGAGTTTCAGTCGCTACAGGTTTGGAGTTACAAAGCCTGCACAGAAAGATTGTGCCCCCTCGTCAAAAGCCGCGGCTTTTTAAGATACTTTACAGGATCTGAGCGCTCAGTTCATCTAGCAGCCAGCTAATTACCACAGACTTCAGTTCACTCCCTTCAGCGCAGGCGCACTGCTTCAGTACGTGTCCGCGCTTTGAAATCAGTGATAGGCCCAATCCTTCACTCTAGTTCCTTGTCATCATCAGTGTTTCACGTGCTTGTCATTCCGCCAACACAAACTCCACCGATTTGACTTGGCTACAGAGCTGTACAAATAGACCTGAACTGGCGATTTGTTCATCAGAAGGAATAAAACTGGTCAGTGCTAAAGGTTGTTGCCTCTTTGGATACGAACCAGCTCCAACACTTGCAACGCAACGTCCACCTTCCGGGGTTAACAGGGGATGGATTTTGGAGACAGTGATTTGACATCGGCACAGGAAGAGGTGGGAGCCCAGCTACCAGGTCAGAGTACAGCGACATCGAGATCGGGTGTTGAGGCAGTGAGACGAGGAGAATATATGGCAGCACCAGACACTTCATTGAGCACAAACATCGGTGTTGTGATCCCTGTGCCAGAGCACGTGAGTCAAGCTATCCGAGATTATGTTCCTCTCGCTGGATTCACTGTTGTACCAAAACGCCGGGGGGAGCGCTCAATTATTCTTGACTGGGGTGTTCGCATTTCCGCAACAATTGATGGTAAGGAGTACGTAGGTTGGATTTGCCAAGGAAGTCATGAATGCCGTCGTAAGAACAAGATTATTCAGCTATATGGTAACACATCGAAAGCCACAAAACACCTCGGCGATGAGCATTTGCTAACCGCAGCGAAAGTGACAGCAGAGAACGGCAGAAAACGAAGTCGGGCGGAGCAGCTGGAGCGTATCCGGAGCAAGGTTGTGAATGGCGACGACAGCAGAAGAATGACATTACTACTGGAGACGATGCGTGTGGTTAATAACAATCTCCCTTTTCGAATTGGGGAATATGATGAATCTGAGCTACTAGCAGACTTTACCCTAGGAGATGATTTTCGGGTCACGATCAACAATCACACGGTGACGCGTTCTATTGTCGAGCTGTACTCAAGTGCACGAATCGTTGCTTGTGATGTCATTGATCGCAGCAGAGTTCTTGGAGTACCGACGTTTACAGTGGTGTGTGATATGTTGACGTCGAAGACCCAGAAATCCACCAAATACTTGGGCCTCCGTCTCTACTTTACCGACTGTGAATGGAAACTCCAATCGATTCTTTTGGGTACTCGCCATTATGAACCCATGTATGGCGAGAGAAGTGAAAGAAGTCGCGGGCCATTAAAGCGATGGATCCTCGAGCTTTTGAAGGATTTCGGGGTGACGCTTAAAGATGTGTATGCTTCAACCACCGACGCTGGCCCAGACATCAAATGGATGATGACGACAGGACTTCATCTTAAATGGGAATGGTGTATGCCGCATCTAACGAACGCTGCAACAAAGATGGCATTTGGAATCGTGCCGCAGCGATGCAACTCGAAGAACCCCGAAGGAACTGATCTGCTTTCACGCATCGCTCGCACCACGTATGCAATTCGTTCTAATGCAACCATGGGGAGTCTTTTTGCCGATCTTTGTGAAATGGCGAACACTGGCGCGTCCAAACAATTGCTTGAGCATAAAGATCACCGCTTTATGGGTTTAGAGAAGGTTATTAAACGTTTACTGAGCAAATGGGATCAGCTCGAAGACTGGTTTCAAGAGAGGATTAACAAAGCAATTCGTGAACGGAAAGCTGCCCCAGAGGGCCTACCTATCGCAGATGACAAGGAAACTCTTCTCCAATTGTATGGACTGCTGAACCCTGTTGCAGCTCTTAATTTTAAAAGCCAGAAAGAAGACACAAACCAAGTGAGCGTTCTCCTGTCGGTATTTCGCCTTCGAACGACCATTTTGGACGAAACGCAGCCCATCCAAGACAAGGCACGGCCCTCTTCAGAACCTCCGCTGTACTACCAAGTGCAAAATCTCACTCGGCTCGCCAAAACTACGCGTGCCCTGCTAGCACAAGCATTTCACAAGAACTTCTTCATTCGCTATACGGACCCATCGCGTTTTCGGAGTACAGCTTATATACCAGAAATGCAATTGTTGTTGCACCCGTCATCCAAGAACCAAGCCAAAAATCTCGCTAACTTTGTCAAAATTTGCAACGAGCAGTTGATAATTGATCCAGAACAGCCCCACCTTCGCCTAGACGAACATAGCGTGGCGCGAAATGTAGCGTCCGTGAAGGTAGCTGTGATGAATCGACTACGAGGTCTGATGCTTGAAATTTCAAAAGGAAGTGCTCTTGGCTCGCAGGCATCGACACAATCACAACAGCCGGCCAGTTCACCTAATACGTTTGGTCCTATGCCAGATTTACCAAGTCTCCAGCAGCAAACGGTGTTTTCGGAAGATCTCATGGAATTTACCGAAGAAACAGCGGTGACAGTTGTTCAACGCGATGTGCATGAAGCTCGAGTCGACGAAGAGCTCGACAGGTGGTTAGCAGATCCGAGTAGACTGCAGATCACTAACTTAAAACCCGAGGGTATCCTTTCATACTGGATGAGGCAGCAAAATGAGAACAACTACCGGATCATGCCTATCGCAGCGAAAATTCTGTATGCGATTCCGTCTTCCGCCGCCCAGATCGAACGAGATTTCGGAATCACTGGAATGCTGGTTACGAGCCACCGAACTAGCATCGCAAAGCACAACATTGATATGTGCTCATTTCTCAACAGGAACCGCAGATTTGTTGACGTAGCAAACTGCAAGAGACTTTCCAACGCCGAAGTGAAGCAAGCTATCCCTGCAAACGTCCTCGTGCCCCTCACCTCTCACGAGTTTGACGCGCCTTTTTCCACGGAGTGGGAGAACGAGATGGCATCTTGCATATTTGATTTCGATTAAGCCGTCAGTCTAATGGTTTTTCAAAATACGCGACTGCTTGTTCCTTGAGTCTTGCCTTGCAGTGAAATCCGCATAATGTTCTAGCTAGATGTACTGACCACATTGCTGTATGACGAATACAAAACCGCTTAGACTAATATTTGATGGTAGTTTGTGCTCGGGGAACACGCTTTCCACGGGTGCCACGCTGGTTGCTGTAGTTGGTAAAAGATGCACAGCGAATTTACCTTTGAGTCGGCTCAAATTCATCTTACCAATGTCATGCAATGCGATCTATTCCGATTAGTCTTAACCTTCGATCACTTACGCTATAGACTCAGCAGGAGTATTCCATTATTCAAAGTGATAAACGAATTCATTCTGTGAAATGGGACCAAGATGATCACTTGCGATAACTAGTATCAGTTCGCTTTAGTAGCCTCAAGAAAGAACAAAACAAGCATTAGCTCGTAGTTGATAAACTTCCACTCCTCAAGTAGATTACGATTTTGCGACAACGTAGCATACCTGAACGTCGTAGTTCTCGTTCTCGTTGCATTATTCGCTGCTCAACTTGTTTGCTGGCTTTAGCCCGTGCACGAACCAGTTGACCAACGCGTTTGGTACCGTCGTTTTCAGTTCGTGTTGAACTAGATGCACCGAGTTTTGGATTACGCAAGACGTTTTGGCGACGTGGAAATGACGAAATCTTGTCTTGGCGCGCTTTCATTCTAGTCACGGCATTACTGTTGTTTTTGGATGAAGGCTGGGCTTTTACAAGTAGCTCATTAATACCACGACTTAACTGAGCAAGTGCCGTCAAAACTGCAGATTCTTCGGGAGGTGTAGCTACCAAGCTTTCAACTTGATGAACTGCGATAGATTGTACATCGTCGGCAGTATTCGTGAGTGTACTGTTCTCCGTAGATGCGGGGGCTGTTGTGGGGGCTGAAGACGCGGTAGTATCAGCGACGATCACGTCCATATTTGACGAAGTTTGCTGGAAAGGGACTGAAGACGCGGTAGTATCGGCGACGATACCTTCCCGATTTGACGAAGTTTGTTGGATGGGGACTTCACTGAATTCTTGGCATGTACTTAGGGAACTACCTAAACTGTGAAGACGCACCTCCAGATTTGTAAGTTGCGAATCATGTCCCGCCATTTTGATTTTATTCTCCTGCGCAGCATTCTTCAGGTCTCTTAACTCGTGTTCTAGACAGTGTATCTTTGTGGCTGTGGTGTTTTGTGCGGCCTGGAGCTGGTATTGAAGATTATTTTCTAATGCTGAAGTGCTCGACGTAAATGTAGTCTTGAGCTCATCTTTAGCACCCTGATGAGTGTGTTCCAATCGTGCCATTGTATTTACCAAGCGTGTATCAATATCACTTTTGGTGTGCTGTTCAAATGCTTCAATGGTGTCGTCGAGATTCTTTTGGAGTCGCCTTTCGATGTTATCAGCGTACGACTGCGCCAATTCAGTTACCCTCGCGGTAATTTTCTTTTCTTGCTCATCAATCCGAGTTTGACACGATCGCAGGTTGTCTTGTCGCTCAATTTCTGCGGCCTGTTTGGCTGCATCGAGCTTGGCATTGAAACGTTTCTCAATCCAGGCCGATTGCAGATCTGTAGCCGACTCAAAATCATCTTGGACTTGTTTCAAAGCTGACTGCAGCCTCGTTTCACATTCAGATACATACGAAGTGTTGTGTGCATTGTATGATGTCTCCATCGTTGCCAAAGCGCTGTTAAAATGACTCTCCAGCTTATTTGCCATAGTTCTAGCTGTAGCAACAGCTGACGCTTGCGCACGCTCATGAACATCGCGTTCCAGGCAACCCAAGCGCCTATCAAGTTCTACAGATTGAAGCTCACCTTGTTTTTTCATTGAAGCGTCGTAATATGCGTGAATGCCATCGAGACACTCGCGAAGGTGACAACCAAGACGCTTTTTCGTTTCCGCAGCAGTGTTGATGGCGTGGTCGTGGGCGTACTGAGCTAGTTCTAGTAATTTTTCATCATTTCGGACTTGGGAGCCTTGCAAAACTCTGTCTAGCTCCTGAGCAACGCCTACACCGCTGACAATGACTTCTTCTTGAACAAAAACCTGCTGACGTCGCTGTATACTGCTTGCACTGACTACGGTCGGGTCTTCGATAAATGACTGTCGTTCAGGGGTTATGACGCGTGGTCCCTCCGAATGGCGCTCTTGCCCGCTGTCTCCATGAACGACCATTGCTGCAGATGGTTGGAACATCTCGAGCGGTAGTTCTTCAGATGCGAGTACTTGATAGCAACAGAAAGTCTTAGGTTGATCCAATCTGCAAAAGCCGCAGCAAGAGCCCCAGGTTCGAACCAACCCAGAGGTTTGAAGAAACCGGCATGTTGGTTTGGAGTTACAAACTGAAACGGATTCAAACCTTGAAACCGATTCAAACCAGGTTTGCTTGAAATTTTGGTTTGGTTTGGAAAGGTCTAGGTTTGGTTTGGTTTGGTTTGTTCAGGGTGTGAGTATACCCTTGGTTGTGGCGGCACTTGATCGGGGCTACTAAACTGACCGTTTACCTTCACCTAAATATATGACGGCAGTTTCCAAATGCCATATTCTGCCTTGGTGCGCCTCCTACATCAAGGATGTCAGCCATGTTCCAGAGTGCTGTGATCTACGACGAGTACGAATTCACCGGTCACAACTCCGCGCTCGGTGCGGTGGGCTACAACCGGCATCAGGACACCTTCGTGTCGGTGGATGAAACTTGTTTAAGGCTTTGGCGCGCTCACAGCGGCGGTCAGCTTCGCGTAGTGAGTCTGCCCGCTCGTACATCGCGGTTCATCCAGGCCATCACATACGTCGATGCTCGTCAGATTTTCGTTGCCTCGGCACTTGATGGAGCTCTGCGCTTGTACGACCCAAATCTGAATGAACTCGCAGCTCTCTTCACCGGTCGTGGCACCGTTCTCAGCATGGTCTTTGATGGTCGACACAACCGAGTGCTCTGTGGGGGCGTCGACGGCTGTACAGCCTGGCAATTCAAGCCACGACCGTCAGCAATGCCCGAAGGAGCTCTCAACGCTCACTATGAGTTCACTCATCTGCCGGTATTCTTCCATGGCACTGCAGTGACCCATTCGAGTCGAAAGAAACCGCTTAAGTCGCCGAAACCTTCACGGGGGCGTGCCGGTTGGGTGGAACGATTACAACTTGGCCCGGAGAGCGTACGGCTGTACGCACAGACTAGAAACTGGATCGACGTCTTCAACACCGTCGACGGGACTCATCTTGAACGCTGGGACGACCTGTTCCCATCCGACCACGGCACTTTGACAGCCTTCGTCGTGCAAGAACGCGCCAAGTATCTCGTCTGCGGTACCAGCAGCGGCGCTATCGTTGTGCTCTCGCTCCACCCCAACTCGATCGTCCACGTCTTCAAGGACCATACGCAAGCAATCACAAGTTTGACAGAGCACACGGCGTCGCGTCTCATAATCTCGAGCTCCCTCGATGGTTCTGTGCGACTGTGGGACCTCGAGGCGCGCCGTCAAGCTCACCGTCTCAACGTTGGCCACAGCGTGTATGCGTTGCAGCTGCTCGCCCCAGCGAGTTCTCGCACAACTGAGACAGAACTGGCCGGTCGATTCTGCTGTCAGCTTCGTAATACAGTTAAGATCTACAACATCCAGTCCATTCTAAAAGAACACCAGCCGTGCCAAGTGCCCGTCTGTATATTACAGCGTGTGGTGTCCCCCGTGAAAGTCCTGAGTAAAGGTCGTCTTGAAAGTGAAGTTACTGAGAAAAACAAGGCTAGAAGAAGTTCATACTCGGATGAAGAAGAAGAGGGAGATTCGGCAGCAAAAACCAAGCAGCTTGTCCTTGTAGTCTGTATGGATAAAACGATCCGCGTGTTCGCAGGTCGTATGCACAACGAAGCGCCCAGCTTCACGTGGATTCCCGACGAACAGGCTTTAGATCTTGTAGCTGTCGCTCTTCATCCAGTTTCGCAACATTTGTTTCTCTTACTAAGCAGCCAAAAGCTGCTTATTGTAAATGCATCTCCTCGTCCACACAACCGAAAGTCTACAGCCGACGATGGCAACAACGACGAAATCGAATCGCAAGACGGTGCAGAAGCCACGACCAGCAGCGTGGAACGCGTGATTGATCTCAACTCATCGACGATCGCCGGGGAACCAGGCGGAAGTAGTGCACGAAGCCCCCTGGATGACAATACCGAAACACCCGAGAGCTTTAACAACTTCTCAGGTGGTCGAGGCAACGGCAACACCGGCACAACTCTGCGTTGTATTTGCGTGTGTCCATTCCCGCCAATTTTCAAAGCGGATCGTCCGCAAACGAGAACCGGGAGATCAGCACGACACCGCCGGCAGTCCCACTTTGGTTCAGGGACTACGGTACCACCCGTACCTCCACTTCTACGTCGCAATTGTTTAATTCAGTCCGAGTGGGAGTGGATAGCGTGCGGCAGCGACTTCGGTCAGCTATTTTTCTGGCATACAGGTTTGCGTGGAGGACGTGACGCTGCGCTAACGCTAGATGCACATGACGCTTCTATTGTGGATATTAGTGCTAGTGCTTCATCTCCTTTGCTAGTAACATTAGATACTGTGGGTCGAGTGCAACTCTGGAGTCTCCAGCCAGAGTTTGCGCTGCGTCATGTGCTCGAACTTGGTCAGAAACCGACGGTATTCGCGCTATCACCACTGTCCGAGATCATTTTAACCGGGTACGATGATGGTCGCGTCGTTTTGCACGCAGTTGGCTACCAAGCTGCAGGTGTTGAAGCGTTTATGGGTACAGACGACCACCACAATACAACTGTAAGCGCCGGTGACTTTCTGGATGAAAAATCTCTGGTTTTGACCGTCAGTGTCGACGCTATTGTCAAAGTCTGGGACCAACAGCGAAATCTTCTTCGCCAAGTCACATTAGCCACCGCAGTCAGCAGTCTCTCTTTTCTCAATGCGGATGGCGATTTGTTGGCTGGACTAGCAAACGGAACCTTCTTTATATCGAGGCGCGATATTTTACCTGAAAAAATACCGAAGCCACCGCTGCGACGACGGATTCAAGGCACTGCACAAGATGCAAAGATTGAAGTAAGCGATCAAGTTGAAAGTGCTGTAAGCACACCAACACTCCTGTCCGTACCTTCGAAGCAGCAAATTGCAACGATGGAGGATTTCACGCCTGAATTACCGTCGCAACAGAAGATAATATTGCCGTTCAGACCCCCGGACCCCGAGACGTCGGCGAAACAACTTCTGGCACATGTCATCCAGCGACCCATTGAAGCCGCGAATCGACCGCCTGTGTTGCGTAGCCTCAATTCTCTAGGAAGGGTCTCTTCAAGCCGTCGAGGCGACTTCAGCAATACCACTTCGGAACGTCAGGTAATACAACCGCATGTTCATACATCGATTTTCTCGCTCGTAGTCCAACGTTTCAATGCTTTGCTCCCTCTGTATCGTGTCAGATGAAGTCGAACGACCCCACCGCCGATCAACAGGAAAAGGACTGGCGCGACAAAATTCTGTGAGTATTTTGCTTTCAAACGACAGGCAAAATATTTCTTAGAGCTCACTTGTATCCAGACCACTGTCTCCGTACCAGAAACTCATGCGAGCTCCGCTGCGAGGACTGTCGTACCGACGAAAGAGATGTCAGATTCCTGCAGCACCATTGGTACTCCAGACACTCGGCCCGAGCCCACGAACGTCACTTACAAAAAGCCGGCCTTCTAATGGAAATACGGATAGCTCGATTATTTCGAGTGAAGTGTGTCAGTACCCAACAGAAGGACGACCACCCTTGGGTCTCGGTTTGGGGTCTGCAGAATCGCCGTTGTTTTACTGCAAACACCAGGCACCTGTACCGCCGAAGGACAAAACCCCACGAAAGCTCTGGAATGCCATCGGAGGAGAAGACCGGCGATTGATAGTACTCCAGCGCAACCACTTGCCACCATGCTAAGCAAAAAGAAGGATAATTATTTGAATACGGTCCCGAGTTGTCTAGACAAAAGCTATAGTACTTTGGGCGTTGAATCAGTTGATACCGTGCTAATCGTCGTTGGCTGCTTGTTAGAGCCCCTCGCTCTCGATGTCCTCGAGTAACGCCTCTCTGCAGAACTCCAGGTCCACGACCGTAATGTCTTCGCCATCCTCCGCCTTAATGAGGCATTTGTTGTACTTAAAGCGGTTCGTGTTGAGGTACTTCTTGCCGTTCGAAGCACACACGGGATCTTGATTGCGCGTTCCGTCATCCACACAGCGACCG
The DNA here is from genome assembly GCA_011320135.1 of Phytophthora betacei. Lineage (NCBI taxonomy): Eukaryota > Oomycota > Peronosporomycetes > Peronosporales > Peronosporaceae > Phytophthora > Phytophthora betacei. The sequence goes on from JAANHX010000276.1 coordinate 630,972, forward strand.
TGACTCCGTTCGCGCTCCTCCTGGTCGCTCACCAGCACGCGCTCGTTCGCGTGAACAGAGCTCACCACATGCAGCCTGTGATCTCGGTCAAGGGCGTCCACGGGTGTATAGGCCAACAATAGAGCAACCACCGCGAAAATCGTCTTCATGCTCGAGCAGTGACGTATTTGCTTGACACGAGGAAATTCTATAGTGGGGCGGTGCTTCCAAAAAAACTGAGTGTTGTACAGAAGCAAGCGCTTTTGATCCTTATGTGAAATTATCGAGATCTGCCACAGTACATACCGGTATGCCTTGCAAAAAATGCGCAAACGTAGCCATTTCGATGCTTCATTCATGTTTAAAAGTAAGCTTAGTTGCATTATGGTACATGTGCGCGCAATGGACGCTAGCTTTGTCGGGCTGCACCCGCTCTATCCAAAGCGAAGCTGGACAAAGCTCAATCAATACATACCGGTACCTTACTTGCTCCAATAACATTTCGACTCGTAGACGTCGCCTGGCCGGTTTACAGCTCGCCCAATACTCCACCGACGACTATTAATAGCTCTTACATGTAGTCGATGTCAGGAACGTCTGGGTGCTCGTCGTCCTCCTTCTTGGCGTTCTTGCAGATATCCATGTCCACGATATCAATGATCTCTCCGTACTCTGCCTGGATGAGGCACTTGTGGAACTGAAAGACCTCGTCGTTTAAATACTGCTTGCCGTTGGATGCGCACACGGGGTCCTCGTTCGTCGCACCTGTGTCGTGACAGTGTTCATGTCGCTTTGCTCGCTTCTCCTCGCCATTCACAAATACATCCGGATGCGCGTGCACTTCGCTCACCACACGAAGCATCTTCTCTTGTGGCGTTGTGTTCACCACAGTCAAGCAAACCGCTACTAGCGCTGTCACCGCCGTCATGACAACAATCGCCTTCATTTTGGTCCGATTCCTCCCGTACCGCACCACGAGATAATAGCTCTGGAAGTCCACGCCCTTCGCCGCCACCGCTGTTCGAAGCAATTATCCAACTGGCCAATTTTCAGCGTATGGCACGGGTGTCGCGTTGTTACTGCTTTTGGCTCATGGGATCTGTTCGCCTCGGTGGTGACCAACTCACCTTCGGAAGCCAATGACCGAAACCACATTGAATAGACTAATTTCATGTTGCTGAATATTTATACACGGACGCGTGCCTGCCGCCACCTAATGTGCAGGCGGCATCACTACGCCCCTAAGCGCCTCAGTCTACCGGGACAGCATCGTCACATCATCTCTTGGTGGACGGCGAAGGTCTCCATTACGCTTCTAGGGCCCCCCTTGCAAATGGCCGGTCAGTTGCCGTTGGACAAGTCCCTAGTGCCTCGCTCGTCTACGAATCTTCGTCAATGTGTTCCATGTCTTCCATTTCGGCGTCCTTGCAGAAGTCCTTATCGACGAGCTGGATCTCGGTGTCCTCCTGGATCTTCATCATGCACTTGCGGTAGTTAAACATGCTGAGGTTCGTGTACTTCTTGCCATTTGAGCCGCACACCGGGTCGATATCGCGTGTAAAGTGACCGTAGCACTTGCGCTCCTCGCGATCCTCTGCCAGGTCATCGTACTGGACAACAATGTGGCGGTTGCCGTGCACCGTTCCTACCACGTCCAGCATCTTGTCACGGTCCAGCGCCTCCACGACTGACAGACTACACGCCAAAGCTGCCACCACCGCGGTCGCTGCGAGCAGGATCTTCATCATCTTCGCGCGTCAAAGGGGGAAACCGCTTGTGCGATGCGTACGTGGCAGCGGACTGACTATTCCTCCGCCTCGATAGACAAGTCCCCATCGTTTAGCCTTTTCCGCATGAACTGCCAGCTGGCACCGGCCGGGATCATCACTTTCATGCCTGCCGTGGGGTTGTTGCAGCTCCCATGCTGTGAGCGCCAACCCTCGGGCTTGACTTGAGAGCTCCGCAGCGTTCGGTATGAAATTCGGAGGAGGCCAAGCGTTTGCTTCACCGAAATCCGCTTGAGTGGTTTGCGGTACGCGAGATGACAATACGCTGCAAACGGATTGCACTACAAATTACATGTACCAAAATGAATTCATCCGTAGCGGTTAACCTTTTTCGCGGTGCAAGACTGCAACACCGACTCAAGACCGACTGATTGTTTTGCCGAGTACAACCGAAGCGCGTCCGAGAAATGTTGTCACTGCAAAAGAGGAATGGACGGCCTGGGAGCAGTCGTTAAGCGATTGACACGGGCTGTGTAATTAGCAGTGATCGATGTCACACGACAGCAGCATTTGCCCTGCAACGTTTGTCAACGCTTGCCACTGCCTGATAAGCATAACAGGAATCCTACTACAACTGTGGGATTCCACAGTTGAAGCCATCACTCAGTGTATCTGTGTGGCCCACATCGTCGTCAATCCTGTGGTGTCCGACCTTTCTCGCCTCGTTTTTATCATCTATAGTTCAATTCAGTCATCTTGCATTAACGACTGTTCAATCCCGGACAGTGGACGACTGGCGCATCCAAGCATTCCGAGAAAGCTCTCCATTTTGGCCCCCAACTTCCGTCTCCCTAGCTCCATGGCGACGCTGGACAAGTCCGTGGCCGACGTTGAGGTCGCCGCCGCGCTCTCGTCGCTCTCGATTTCGTACGAGAAGCACGAGCACCGCGAACTTCCCACCACTGAGGATGTGATCGCCGAATTGAGCCACTTGCCAGGCCTTTCGACGAAAAACCTCGTGTTTAAGGACAAAAAGGAGGGCCTTTTCCTCGTCACGGCCGCCCCCACTACCGTTGTGGACACTAAGAAACTCGGTGCACGTTTACACGCGGCCGGCATCGGCGGTAAGAAGTGGAACTTGCGCTTTGCCACCGAAGATGTGCTGGCCAATACGCTTAAAGTGACCAAGGGCTCCGTCTCGCCCCTTTGTGTCATGCACGACACCAAAACCGAGGTGCGATTCGTACTGGACAAGGCGCTGCTGGACACCACGCAGGTCAATTGCCACCCGCTGCGTAACGACCAGACGTACAGCATCAAGTCGGACGATCTGCTAAAGTTCGTCAAGCACTACAACCACGAGCCTATTGTTGTGGACTTTGCCGCTCAGACGGAGGAACCATCGGCCACGACTGAGAAGGTGAAGGCCCCTAAGGCTAAGAAGGAGGAGAAGAAGAAACCCGTGGAGCAGAAGACCAACGAAGGAATGTCGGTCACGAAGAAGGCCAACTTTGCCGATTGGTACACGGACGCCATCACCAAGTCCGGTATGATCGACTACTACGACGTTTCCGGCTGCTACATCCTTCGACCATACTCGTACGAGATCTGGGAGCGTGTGCAGCAGTTTCTGGACCGTAACCTCAAGGCTATTGGCGTCAAGAACTGCTACTTCCCCATGTTCGTCACGAAGGAAAAGCTGGAAAAGGAGAAGGATCACTTGGAGGGATTCGCCCCCGAAGTGGCCTGGGTTACCAAGTCCGGCAACTCGGAGTTGAAGGACCCTATCGCCATCCGTCCCACCAGTGAGACCATCATGTACCCGGCGTTTAAGAACTGGATCCGGAGCCACCGTGATCTCCCTATGAAGCTCAACCAGTGGAACAACGTGGTCCGTTGGGAGTTCAAGAACCCCACGCCTTTCCTGCGTACACGTGAGTTCTTGTGGCAAGAAGGCCACACGGCCCACGCCACTAAGGAAGAGGCCGACGAGGAAGTGCGTGCTGTGTTGGATTTCTACGCGGCCTGTTACGAGGAGCTGCTGGCCGTGCCGATGATTAAGGGTGTGAAGACTGAAAAGGAGAAATTTGCCGGCGCAGACTACACCACGACAATCGAGGGCTTTATCCCGGCCACAGGCCGTGGTATCCAGGCCGCGACCTCGCACATGCTTGGCCAGAACTTTGGCAAGATGTTCGGCATTACGGCCGAGTACGAGGACGGCAAGAAGCTCATCCCGTGGCAAAACTCGTGGGGTTTTACCACTCGCTCGCTGGGCGTGATGATCATGGTCCATGGTGACGACAAGGGTCTGGTGTTGCCTCCCCGTGTGGCCCCTACGCAGGTCATTGTGGTGCCTATCCCGTTCAAGAACCAGGACGAAGTGGAAGAGATCTTCGCCAAGGCCGACGAGATCGTGGCCAAGTTGGCCGACGCTGGCGTCCGTATCGAAGCCGACAAGCGTCGTGTATACACGCCCGGCTGGAAGTACAACCACTGGGAGCTGAAGGGTGTTCCTCTCCGTTTCGAGGTCGGCCCCAAGGATATCGCAAAGAAACAGGTGCGTGTGGTGCGTCGTGACAACGGAGCCAAGGAGGACATCCCTGAGGCCGAGTTGGCCACCCGTATCCCGGCCCTGTTGGAGCAGATCCAGCAGGAAATGCTGGAGCGTGCCACGGCCCAGCGCGACGGCCACATCCGCGAAGTGACCGACTGGAAGGACTTTGTGCCTTCTCTCCAGGACGGCTGCATGGCTCTGACTCCATTCTGCGACGAGATCGAGTGGGAGGAGATCGTCAAGACCAAGTCGCGCGAGGAGTCGCTGGCTCTCATGGGTCTGGAGGATGAGGCCGAGAACACGGCCACCAGTGCAGCTGCAAAGACGCTATGCATTCCCTACAAGAAGAACGACGAGAGCCCAGTGACTGCAGACACCAAGTGCTTCATTAGTGGCAAGCCGGCCAAGTGCTGGGTGCTCTGGGGCCGCAGCTACTAGAGAGCAACAAAAGGCAACATGGTTGCACGACGAAACAAAAGTTGCTGTTGTCGGTAAATGTGAGAATCATTTTTGTTGCCTTAAATCCATTTGTGTCGTGTGATAAAAATACTTTTTTTGCTTTGTGAGCCTCGGAGCTTTGACGCAACTTAGTCATCTCGACGAAATGAAGCAGACTGCGCTTAGTAAGGCTGTTCACGGACAGCTCCAGTGCTCGGGGTGGATTCTATTCACCGTTCTACTGCTCAACACTGCGAAGAAGGCTGACGCTTCCTCGTATATCAACCCGTCACCTGAAGGTGAGTCGTGGGCTCCTTGTGGGTTTGCAGCTGAGCAGCTTGCTGCAGAAGGTAACGGTTCCACGTACGGGTCGTGCTTGGCTTGTGACCCGACAAGCTTCGAATGTCCGCCCAAGTGTCAGTCTCTCATTGACGCCATGTACGAGCAGTGTGACGGTGTTTACGCGCCGCAAGATCAGTTCTTCGATCCCGCACACACAGTCAACGGCTACTGGAACGACAACTTTGGCGTCCTGAGAGAGCAAGCAGCTCGATGCGGATGTAGCGACGCAGCAAGAATACGTCCACAGCAATTATCGCTGATGGCATTCGGAGCAGCAATGATAGCGCTCATGTTGGCGAGCCGTTGACGATGCTGGCATCGTAAGTTTCTAGGATGACGAGTGCGTTGAAAACGTATTTGCATCTTTGTAGTTGAAGTTGGTCACTCCCTTATTTCATATTAGGTTTTGAATTATCCGAAATAACGAGTTTCTGTATTAAGTCAAGAAGACTTCATATATTAATAATTGATCAATGTATACGTTATAACAGGTTATTCATGCTCTACAGCTAACGTCTTTTTGCACGTCGGTTTTTCACATCGTCATCTACGTCAGCAACGGGAACAGTTGCTCGGCATTTGAGAATCTGACGTCCTTTGGCAACGATGCTCCCAGCGAAGACCCTCCGCCACGCCTCTCGCCTACTACACCCCACGGGCACGCGCAGCTTCGCCCTGGGCCAACATATTGATGACTCCAAGTTCTCTGCCTTTTCGCTCAAGCTGTCGGACGACCAGCGCGAGTTCCAGCAGTTGGCCCGCAAGTTTGCCCGCGAGGAAATGATCCCTAAGGAAAAGCACTACGACCAGACTATGGAGTACCCACAGGCGATCTTCGAGAAGGCCTGGGAACTCGGGCTCGTCAACACGCACGTGCCTGAGAAGTTCGGCGGCCTGGGCCTCGGCTCGCTGGACGGCTGCATCATCGGCGAAGAGCTGGCCTATGGCTGCACAGGTATGGCGACAGCCATGGAAGCGAACGGCCTAGCCACGGCCCCACTGCTGGTAGCCGGCTCGGATGAGCAGAACCGGAAGTACCTGGGCCGTCTCGTGGAGGAGCCTGTGCAGGCCGCCTACTGTGTCACCGAGCCCGGTGCCGGCTCTGACGTGGCCGGTGCCAAGACGACGGCCGTTAAGAAAGGCGACAAGTGGGTTATTAATGGGTCCAAGATGTGGATCACCAACGGCGGCGTGGCCAAGTGGTACTTTGTACTGGCCAAGACTGACCCGAATGCTAACGCTGGCTCGGCCTTCACGGGCTTTATCGTGGACGCCGACACGCCCGGTATTACTGTCGGCCGTAAGGAAATTAACATTGGCCAGCGTTGCTCGGACACGCGCGGCATCTCCTTTGAAGATGTCGCGGTGCCGGAAGAGAACGTGTTGGGCGACGTTGGCTATGGTTTCAAGATCGCCATGCAGGCCTTCGATATCACACGTCCGCCCGTAGCCATCGGCGCTGTTGGGCTGGCGCGTCGTGCATTTGACGAGGCGCGCAAGTATGCGCTGGAGCGCAAGACAATGGGCGCACCAATTGCCATGCACCAGGCCATCCAGTTCATGTTGGCCGATATGGCAACGGGTATTGAGGCTGGCCGACAGCTGACGTACAAGGCTGCGTACGAGATTGACTGTGGCCGCAAGAACACCATGTACGCGTCCATGGCCAAGCGCTTCGCTGGCGACCACGCCAACCAGGTGACCACGGATGCCATTCAGATCTTTGGTGGCGCTGGCTTCAACACGGAGTACCCTGTCGAGAAGCTGTTCCGTGACGCCAAGATTTACCAGATTTACGAGGGTACGTCCCAAATTCAGCGCATGATCATTGCCAAGGAGATGTTTTCGCGCGATAGCATGGATCCTTAGATCTTTTAGCTTATGCTGCAGTGGTGGAGGTGACCAAGATGTAATAAGTTGGCACTAAACAATGCAGCGAGATTTGCTACCGCTGTGAAGCTTGACAATGTGGCAAGCAGATCTGAGAACTAAAGAGAAGAGTCGAAGTTGACAACTCTAATGTATTAGAAGAAATAACTTCTGCTTACATCGAAAAAGGTATCCTGTGTCATCTAATGTGCTCCTCCTAAACAGCTTTAAAAAACAAAACTTCTACTGTACTCTTTTTCAGCAATATTCGGATACATGTAACTTTATTAGAAGAACGGTAGTTCTGATTCGGCGAGGTACAGTAGTTCACCACTCGAATTTTCGTGTCTCCCACTTGATCTCTTGACAAGAGTCACCTATATCCTGGATATCTTTTCCCGGCGTTTCCTCCTTTACATTCACCTCCTGTTTGACATCATTACAGTCAGCCCTGTTTGCACCGAAATGAGTAAGAAAGGTGAAACCCTACCTCGTAGACGAGCTGGTTCGCGCTGGTCGGGGACTCACGGCTCTTCTCCTTCTGTGCTTCTTCTAGTTGCTGCACCAAGACTTGGTTTTCACGGACCAGGGTCTCTCGCTCGCTAACTACTTGTAGTAGACCATGTCGCTTCTCAAGCTCCACCGCCAACTGCTTCAGCTGCAGCATCTCGATCTAACCGATACAATTCAGATACACACACAGGGAATCTTAGTCAGAGTTTTGGAGAATTAATTCCGCAGGAATCACCTAGTGGGTCTCACCTTCTTCCGCTTCACAAACCGCCGCTGGGCTTCCCGATGCTTCGCTCTTCGCTCCTCGTCCGTGGCACGTTTTGGTGTCGTCGGGCCCCCAGGCTTGGCAATCACGAAGCTAGGCGTGACAACCGCCGACACTGGTGATGTCTTGTCTATCGTCCTATAGTGGGGTGACAGGGACCCGCCGATCATCGGGCGCGGCAAACCGGGTGGGAGATACCGCAGCCGACTGACGCTTGGGGCGAGCGGGTCGTCGCGTGGTGGGGGAGGCAAGAATGTCTGGCGCGAGGGGTATCGATATTGATTATCCTGGTCCTGCTGGTACTGTGGTGGCTGCTGCTGAGGTTGGTACTGCGAGTTCTCATTCGAATAGGCAGCCGGACGCAGCACATCGTACAGTAGCGAGGTGCTGGCGGCGGCCGTGGTCGAAGGCGCGCCTGTGGTCGAGTACAGTGAGGTCCAGCTCGGTCGTCCTTGTATGTGGCGGTGCTCCATCAGCATTACGGAATCTGCATGAGGCGTTCGAGTTCTTGAGTTTTAGGTCGAGGACACGCAGCTATTATCTGGCCGATCCACGCGCGACAGCAAGTGCAATCAGGTGAGCAGATCTCTTAGGCAAAACCAGCAAGTCACTGTTGCTTGCTAGACGCGTGCTACGAGTTTGCTGGTCAGTGCAACGGGAGGTTCGAGTCAAACTTCGACGCAGTAACGTCGCCTACGTACGAGGATGCTACTATCGAATTGGATGAGCTGATGGGATGTCGACCGCGCCGAGAATGGCTGGCGCGTCCGAGTCGAATCTGTTGCTGGCGTTAAGTTGCTACAGCGCCATCACCCTGGTGAGCGGAGACTTGCCCTGGCCGGCAACGCCGTATCTCTCAGCAACGATCCAGTGATGACACCCGTGCCGTGGCATAATACTATGTAAAAGACTACCTCTGAAGTTTAAAAGCGCTACAGGATCAAGCTTATCACGAACTCGAGCGGCATATTGCCTGTACAGAAGCAAGTTGAACGATCTGCTAAATAGCCGCAAGCTAAGCCGCCTCTCTTGCACTGTTGGTAGTCGCCGGCCGTATGCTAACCAGCGCCGGGGCGCCTTGAGTTGCGTGAGGCGCAAAAGAACAGCGCACGAAGAAGAGGGTGAGGTCCCATGTGCGCCATGCGTGCACAGTGTGCTGCTCACAGACCACGTGATGGCGAAGAGCAGCCGTCGATTGGCGTGGAGCCGTTCGGAATTGGGGTGTCGATTGGCGAAAGCGGGCAGGCGGATCTCCGAGCGCTCGAGCTGTTCGCTAGCCAAGGTTTCCTCGGTCGTCGTCGTGATCTAGTAGGCCAGCGCTAGCTTTACAAATCGAAAGATGCTGCGAGCACTGCAGTGCTCGGCAGAGTCTGTCTCACGTCGTGAGTCACGAAGGCTGCTAAGACAGCGGCGGGGCGGCGCGTGATCGCCTTCTCGCGCCGCCGGCACAGATCGAGTCGCCATGATCAATTGCAACGACTGCAACTTGCACCAGCCTCACTTCTCTTCACGTTTGCTTCAGAACGTGTGACGGGGAGGATGTACAGCTGAATTACTGACTGCCCGCAGATCAGGTCTGATGTGTGCTCCGCATCAGCCGCTGTTCGAACACTAGCACCTTAAAGACTCTTTTAATAAAGAGTAATGCAAGCTATGCATGCGAGTCAGTGCCGTCACGACATTATTATAAGTTGTTACATGTAGTTTATTAGTTGCTCGAACCAACACGATTTTAAAGTTGCTACCAAAGCGCTGTACACTACATGTACGAGCTCACAGTTACTACGAAGATCACATGCCGGTACCAATGCTGCCGCCGAATCACTCACTACTAAATTTCAACGTACTCTACAGACTGTATACTACCAGATTGCCAATTAATGTGTAGATTGCCTTCGCAATTCACCATCATTTACAAGCTACACAGTCGTTATGAGCTCTTTTTCGATTTTAAGAAAATAAAATGCTATAGAAGTGCCCATAGTCATTAGTAATGACTATGAACATTGCCTAGCTACACCAACAACATAAGTTAATACCAAGGATAAAGCCCAGTTCTGAATCAGAACACAGGTCGCAACCAAATACATGTAGCCGAACCTGTTCGAAAGCCCTGATCATCGAGTTTCGGATGGCCATGACAAACCGTACGGACCGTTCGGACAACCATGTAGCCCATAAGCAATTTCTTCTACAGACTCCGTATAGAAAGTGAAAGGGGTGGACCTTCTAAAGGATATCAAGTAAGCAAAGGCTTTAGATTCTTGCAGATTTTTACTACCTCGTATGTTCTGGCTGAGAAGGCTAAAAATAGTATGACCGGGTTTGCGAGGGTATAAGCTGTATGGGCTATTCAGCTTCTGGGCGGAGTCTGAGGACTGGACAAAATGAGCAAATCGGCTACCGTATTCCTTAGGTAAAGGTTCAAGTTTTTTATCGGCCACATCTGTTGAAAAATACGGCGATCTTATTGGTCAGTCCGCTCTTGCCATCTCTGTCCACTCAGCTCACCTCGGCGACCTCTGCTCAGTCGCAAGGTGATCAGTTATTACATTTCACAGTTACATGTTTGGCAGCGCAAAATGATGACGGATGACATCGAGGAAGAATGCGTGGTCGTTGCTGCAGCGTTCACTACAGCCGTAGCGCTTCACACGATGAACGTCGCTACAGAGAGCCATCTACGGCTATTTGGGCTACACGTGCATGCCCGTGGGATTCTGTCCGTGGAAATGAACAGTTTTGTGGCTGGTCCCGGCGCTATCCACGGTGCACATTAGCCAACTTTAAGATGATCGTCTGCAAGTGAAGGAGGAGGCCATCGCACCAAGGCGCAGAGACAGAAGGCACTCAATCATCCCCTCAGACCACACAAACTTCTTTCGTGTGGTTGAGGTCGAGGAGGCTCTGGATTTCTCCGGCGTCAAGAGAGCGCTGGTCGCCCCGTCAAGATCTGCTTCGCTGCTCATTGATCGTCCTGTTTGCAAGTGGCGGTGTCCAGACAAAATACTTGGTGGTACAGTGTACCACGGAGCTGAATGAGTTGAGAGAGAGATGTTTCGGTGCCATCTCATTTAGGCCCTCTGTTGGTTACTTTGGTTATTACAACAGAGGTGTATTCAACAGAATTAAACCTCCCTCTTAAGAGATTGGCGACGCTCGGTCATTATCGACAAATCCAACAGCCAATCAAATTGATTTAAATTTCGTGTCGCCGCGTTTTATGTGCTTGGCGACAAATATATGCTTTTGCACACGTTACAGTTTTTTCTGTGCAGGTATCGTTTAAGCTGGCGGATACGCTGGACCACCTCAAGAATATAAATGTCCCAATCACATACTACCCCCGCTCGGAAAATAAATCATTTTTCCAAAAAAAATTCACAGCGCTCCTTCTCGTTGTTTTCCATGATTATAAAATTTGCGGAGAACTACCGATCCTTCTGTAAGACAGCGAATGTCGTCGAGCGACAAGCGTGAAGACTTCGTCGTATTCATCCGCTCGATACATAGGCCTTGACCGGCATCAGCAAATTGGACATGTTAGATGTCCATACCTTCACTATCGCATGCAATAATCGGGGGTCGTTGCAAGGTGTCTAGCAGCTAACGTTGCCTTCAGCAGGCAGTCCAGCGCACACCAACGTCCAAGCCTTCTACGAGCCCAGGGATAGGGGAGCTTGTATCTTCAAGGACCTCGGCTCCGTCATATCTTTTGGAGCCAGGCCAATACAGCACTGGGCTCCACCCAATTAAGCCCGAGAGTACAGAGACCCAACGCAGGCTCTCTTTGAGGCTCTTATTCAAGGCTCTTGTGGCACTTTATTTTAGTTATTCAGGCTCGTGTCTACGCGACTTGATTGGATAACTACATTTCAGTTTTCTAGGATGCAATCTAGACCACTTGTCGACTCAACACAGCTTGAAGCTCGCAGTTCTCATTTCCACACTTCGAAGATGTGGCCAAGTCTGTTCCAACGCCTCCAAGAGATACGCGCGCTGCGCGCAAGCGGGCAGCCGGCAGGACCAGGAAGGACTGACGGGTGGACTGGCGAAGCTGCGTCCCCAGACTCTGAAAGACGAGATGCGGCCTCCCATAGAGCACCACAAAGAAGCTTAACGTTCATCCGACCGCGGTCGCAGACACACGCAGTCACTCCGCCCGTCAATTACTCGACAAATGAGCAGGCTAGCCAGAATGGTGAAGAAGTCATTGCTTCGAGTGTTGGTGCATCGCGCGCATCAGCTGTTTCAACTGGTCAGGTGGGCCAAAGCACAGCAGCACGTGTGCCACCGCATGGGTCTTCATCAGCTGTGGTGGAAGATGCTCACAGCGTGCGTGGTATTGCAAGTGATATCGAAGTTGCAAATATAAAGCCGCCCGCTGCGGTGACAAACGCAATCGCAGCGTTTCCTGAGGTGCCAGGGCTAATACTGAAGCCTCCTACAGAAAAGGAGACATCCTATATATACAAATGGGGCGTCCGCGTTGAGGTCGTCGAGCGTGGGGTTCCTGTTCGTCACTGGATTTGCCTAGCTGACGAAACCTGCAGGAGAAACGGAACCAATTTTACACTGTCTTGTGATCGCACGTCTAAACCGGCGAATCACTTAGCAGCGGCCCACCGAGTTGTGTCCATGAGAACGAAAGCACAACTGGGTGAGATACGAAAACGTGAAGACGAGATCGAGCATTTACGTTCTTCATCCTTGTTCAAAAACAATCCGCGCAGATTTGCCTTACTTATGGAGACGTTACGAATTATCAATAACAACCTCCCTTTCAGATTTGGTGAGTACCGAGAATCCCGTATTGTCGAAGCCCTGCTGAAGCGAGAAGACGTACAGATCATTATAAACGCAGCCAAGATAAGACGAGCAATTATTGAGCTCTATTCGTCCACGCGAGTCGAGATTATGAGCGTGTTGGGGGACAGCAAACTGGGGTCGTTTGGCAATTTCGTCATAATGAGTGATTTCTGGACGTGCAAAATTACCCACAATAAATACATGGGCGTTCGTGTATATTTCATCGACTCTAACTGGGAATTCCTATCTATTCTTCTCGGAGTGCGCAGATTTTCACCAAGTTATGGAGACCGTGAAATGGGGATTCAAGGTCCTTACAAGGCTTGGACTCTTCAGCTACTTGGTGATTTTGGGCTCACTCCGAATGATTTCTTCGGTGCAACAAGCGATGGTGGCCCTGATGCTAAAAGCTTGCTAAAAAGGGGGCTGAAACTAAAATGGGAATGGTGCATGGCTCACATGACGCATGCTGCCACTAAAGAAGCCTGCGGAATGAATGGAGATGCTCAGCGGTCCCATAACCCAGTCATGACGGAGCTGATTGCCCGCATCAAGAGAACAATTTTTGACGTCCAGTCTAATGAAAAGACTGGAGATCTGTTTGCTGCACTTTGCCGAACGCAGACAATCACGTCTACTACCCAGCTACTAGGTTACGCGTCGAATCGGGTTTTGAGCATCACTGGCACCATCCGCCGAATATTGGAGAAGTGGGGAGCACTTGTCGAGTGGTACGACGAGCGCGACCGCCTTGCCCTCCGGCAGCGCGTATCTCCGCCATCTTTCAGGCTGAAAAACCGTCGCAGGGATCTTCAGCAGATTTTATCACTGCTGGATCCAATCTCGAGGCTTAAGAGACTCTGCCAGGCCGAGCGTCCTAACCAAGTAGAAGTGCTCATGGTGCTGTATCAAATACGTCTCGACACATTGAATTTGGAGGAGGCTTTGTTAGATTATCGATCGAAACCCGATTCGCTCAAGTGGATTGCAGTGGACGACCTGACAGAGATTGCGGTGCAAACTAGGCGATTATTACGCAGTGCTTTTGATTCGCGTTTCTTCTGCCGCTACACAAGTGAGACTTATCTCGATGAAGGAGCTTTTGTTTTCGAAATGCAGCAAAGACTGCACCCTGACTTCAAAAACCCGGAGAAGTCCCTCAACGCGGTCGTGAAAATGCTGTACAAGGAAAAAGAAATGTCGGAAGATGCAATAACCGTGTTCGTTAGCTCCGTGAATGAGGGCAGTGAAGACAAGGCTTCGTACATTGATGGAGAAGGTAGCAGACCCTGTTGCAAGTGATATGGTGCGTCATCAGCATTCTGCCGAAGATGATCCACCCCTCATCAGCGGTATTCGTGCACGGTTTGGAAACCGTGCTACTCAACGTCCGTTTCCTATTTAACCTGATCGAGTTAGCCAGGATCTTCGCAACTGGGAGATTGATCAGACCGAGATGAGAGCCAATGAAAACGTGCTTGCTTTTTGGATGCGAATGGAGCACAGTGGCGGCTACAGTATATTACCGAGGGTGGCGAAAGTTTTATTTGCTTTACCCTCATCATCTGCCCAGATCGAGAGAGACTTCAGTGTGTGTGGGGAGATGGTGACATCACAACGTGCAAGCCTTTCAAACGAGAATGTCGACATGTGTGCTTTCCTTAATCGAAACGAAGCGTTTGTGGACATTGCACAGTGCGAGTCAATCCCGGACGATGAACTGGACTCTCATATCCCTCAGTGTGTGAGCTACGTAATGGAGGCTACACCACGTGATGATGAAGACGAAATGATTCTCGACTTATTTTCTCAAGCGAGCGTTGAAGAAGAGGAAACTGGTGTGTGATACTACTATTGCAGCGGTCGCCGTACATGTATCTACATTTTCGTCATTTTTCTGACGAGCGACAACACCTTCATAACCTGAAGCTCCGCCTATCCTGACGTATTCCATACGGCGGCAGTTCAGCCAATATGACATGACTGCTTCCGACCATGCACGATGAGTGGCTGCGCAGATGAAACGGCTTCTCGATGACCTCTTGTTTGTCTGGGGTTGCAGGCAACGTAGTGATGTTCCAGGTGTCAACTTGTTCTCACCGACCGTCGACGTCTCGTTGCAGTGCTGAGTGGTGGGCTCGGCTACGTCATCTTCCTTGTACTATACCATCGCCTGACCGTTGACGCTCAATCCCTCGCCAGCGTTAACGTGGCGCCGCCGTGCAGGGTAAACAATTGAGCCTTGTTGCTCTTTTTCAGAACCACCCAAAGGACATATCCGTGGTATTCTTCGCTACCATTAGAAGGTCGATTTGCTGTCCGATGTTAATAGTGATGTTGGTGATGAGCTTGGACGGCTCCAGTGACTCTCCGTTCGGTGCGATGGCGCGAAGTTGATGCCCGTCAATGCTGAATTTAAACCGGTCAAGTGCCCTCATGAACATGAGGCGGAGGTGATAAGATTTACCCACTTGGAAGCGGAAATGAGTAAGTGGCTGGTCCTTTGGGCACTGTTTGAAGCCGTGTGATGCTGCAGCGGCGCAGTTGTAGCGACCGCGATTGTTGATCAAGATTGAGCTTTTTTTTCGCCATTTGGATCTTGTATTCGGCGCCGACGTTCATCTCCCAAGACTGAAGCTGATCCTCGCGTGGGTAAATTATCAGAGGTCCACGCTGACAGTACTTGTACTGGGTACTGTGGTCGCAGTGCCACCAGAAACTACCGTCCTTGTCTGTTCCGAAATGGTGCGTTGTGGGGATGTAGCACTGCGTGATAGCCGATAATCAGTTCATCGCTTGGGTGCCGAGCATGCTAGTGCAGACACGTGGGTTCATCCAGTCTTAAAAAGAATGTCACTGAACAAGATGTCGCGGCTGTCGACAAAAGCGAGGCCATTTTGGCCGGGGGCAAGCTCCCTAGGAAGGGCGTTTTCACAGAGAATGGGTCCGCCGTGTCGGACGAGAGATCACGGACACGGAGGCGTCGTCGCCGGCATAGTTTTCGTAGGCGAGGCTGTCGTGTCTGGACTAGAGGGAAAGGTGTCATCGTCGCCGGCGTTGACGAGGAGGCAGCGTATGTCGTATCAGGAAGCGATGCTACTGGGCAAGGCGATTCCTCCGACATGGTTTGTGACAAGTTTGTCGAAGGCTGTGCGTCTACGGTATTGTGAAAGTGATTAATGTGTAAGTCCGTCCCCACTGGCATTGGCATAATTGAGTTGGGTCGGAAAGCAATAATAAATACAATGTAGCTGTCATGGTAAAATGATAGCCTCTCGACATCATTGATGGAACACGAAATGTATTTAAAAATCATAACAATGACTAACATATAGAGGTCGGTGTCATGATCAGCTACCATTCGTCTCGTTCTTATGAAGCGCATCGTATCGGCGAGCGGCCAGTTCCGATCGACGCTTGACAGCTTTCTGTGCTTGGTCAATTGCGCGCTTGACCTTAGTAGAATGATGCGGCACCGGAACTTGTTCTTGCTGGGATCGGAGCTGTACAGGATCGGATGAAACCGGGGGAATTGTGGCGCTAAGACTTGGTGTAACCTGGAGAACTCGACGTAGCTCTGCTTGGACATACTGCTCCATACGACCCACTCGCTCATCTTGAGACCGCTTATTTTCTTTCGCCAGATCATTCATGTGCTTTACAAGGACGGGGACTGTATTATTCCCGCGCTCAGTACGACGTTTTGGCGGCACTCTAATAACTGGTGACTTCTCATTCGTCTTGGTTTCGCGTTCATCGAGTCGTGCCTTCAGTTCTCGAACTTCTGTGTTGAGTTCTGTGCGGGTGCGCTCAAGTTCCCCTTCAACTGCGCGAGTGGCCTCCATTTGACGACGCGATTCAATTACGCGCTCCTCATGGGCTTTTTGTAGCATGTCACGGACTCGGTTTTCCATATGTACCTCTGTCGCTGCGGATTCATCTTTTAGCTGCTGGCGTATGTTTTCACGCATGCTGTTGCCAAGCTTTTCGAAGCTGTTTATCATTTCGTTGTTAATCTGTGAGTGAGCGCTCTGTACAAGATGCTTAATTTTATTCCCCATCTTCTCTTCCTGATTAGCCACGTACTCCGACACCAGCCTTTGAACGCGCCGAGCTGTCAATCTACCGGTGGTAACACCTCCACTCTCCTCCAACTTTGCAATACAGTTCTCCACAATGCTCGAAGTCATCTGTTGAAACTTCATGTCGATCTGCTTCTGCATTGCATCCCACATTTCTTCCATTTGGCCTTTTACATATCCGTTAATGGCGGCCTGTGGTTGCAAAAGCACACCATCTATCCGCTGCGCCAGTGAGCTATGAGCATTTGTGATTGCTACTGTCATTTCTCTCTCGATCTGCTCTAATTTCGCAGCTTGGGCTGCTATCGCACTCTTCATCTCCAATACGTCAAGATGCACAGCCCCTCGCGCAGATTGCAGCTGCTCCTGGATAAATAAACGCGAAGATTCATTACCAACTACCTGGGCATTGGCAACAACTTGCAGTTCTTGTTGTAGAGCCAAGTTAGTGTCTTCCAGGGCCTTTCGTATCTGGCCCTCAATCCACTGTTGGTGTGCTGACAGCTCAGCTGTACTGCTTCGAGCATCGTGGTGGATGGCAGCCAAGGCGGCGTGGTACTCTTTCGCTTGTTGAACTTGATTGCTCTGCAGCATTGTAGTCTCTGCAGCAAGTCTTTGGGCTCGCTCCAGAAGTTGTCGACGATTCTTGAGACTTGAGACTCTAGGCGAACATTCTGCGCAGGGGAAAGTGCAGGGACGACAGCAAGGAGCTCTTCATCGTGGACCTCGGTAACAATCCCTTCCAGTATGCCCGCTTGGTCTTGTGCTGCGGCACGGGCCTGAGATCTTGTTAGAACCATGGCCTCACTGAGACGCCCTGTTTTGCTGAAATCTTGATCTGGATCCTAGATATTCAAATAAGTTACACGCATCTAAATTAACCGGGATCCCGACCATAACACGGACTCCTTATATTTAACTTATTTAGCACAGGATCCCGAGAGCCCGCCTTGTCTAAATTCCGGGCTCCGCCCAAGAACCCGGGAGCCCGGCTCTTGCTCGGGCTCGTGGGAGGCTTGCCAACGTCTGTCACGACGGACACACGGTTAGGATCATTAATAGCGAAAGCGATGCCCTTGCTGACTCACCTGTCCTCACGCATTCCACCCTTAGTTGTAGGAGGCCTCCGCTCACCACCGCACGAACGCCAGCAGCGTCGGTCCTTATGTCTCTGCTGATCTTGCAAAGTGAGCGATAGCAAATGGGCGGGAGATTCAAACAGCCAACAGTTTTGCAGGAATTATATCGAATTAGACGGGGTACCGCGGGAATCAGTTTAGCTTCATGGCACACTGCTTAAACGATTTTACAGGGGTATGGAGTTTAAGCAGTCTGTAATCTTATTGGTAAGGTGATTTATTTTCTGAGCGGAGGTAGTAAGGAATACTGTAGCCGAAAATTACGGTAGTTCATGTATACACCTATACCAATCCTAGTATTTATTTTTATTTTTTTAGAAATTAAATAGCAATGTGGATTTAGTCCACACCAAATCATTTCTTAACCGTTTCGTGATCGCAAATCTTGGCGACTATGCCATACATTTGTAAAACGCGGCATTTTGCTGCGTTTCGAGGTGAAGATGCGCACTCCGTTCCAAACAGACTGTTTCAAAACACGATAGATTGCTTATAGAACGTGGCATTTTGCAGACGAGTCGAGCCATAGCAGCCGCGTCGCTGATTCGTCAGAATAAAGGCGCTTCATGGATTGGCGGAGCTCGACCAATCAGAGCGGTCAAAAATTGCAAGCTCCTAATGTTGAATTCCCATCCCACGCGTTTCCGCCCCATTGATATCCGATATGTAATTTGTACGAGCTCCGCGAGCCGAGTATTTATCTTGCTCTCAGTATTCATCGTTCTGGTCGAGGCGTCGAGCTGACTGCTCTCGGAGCCGGTGGTAGCCAGTTGCAGCTGGGACTCATCCCATCACAGAAATCTATATTCAACAAAATCACATGCAAATAAGATGCCGGATTAGGTTGCAAACAAAGCATTTTCGCACTTCAATAAATAATACTATTGTAAGAGATACGAGAGCCGTTCTTTCCCTGATTTGACGCCTTGAGTCCATGCCGCGAAAACGCGCGCTCGCAGAAGCTCAACCTGCAAGAAAGCAGCGGCCTCGGCGGGGCCAAGCCCTCAGCGACGACGCTACCAAATTGTCATCGACGCTGGACTTTAACGGTGTGTGGAGAGAGCTAAAGGCAGTTGTGTGGACGTCTAAGCTTCCAAGTGGCCTCGACAATCGATATCGGTATGTCCTCCCCGGTTGGCCTGGTAATGGAAGAGCTGGCGTTGAATACCTGCTTGGGGAAGAAGCGGTATTGTGGCACTTCGTACAACATTGTGATTAATGCCTGCTCTACATCGTTTAAAACAGTTCTGTTAACTCAAATGCATATAGCTACCGTTGTTGTAGGTAACCCTGGTGTAGTACAAGATGTCGGTGGACTCGAACACGCAGATGATCATGCTTCTCACACTGCTCAAGTGACTGCAGTCAATGCCGACCACGACGAATGGTGCAGAGATAGAGCTGGAGTAGCGGCTGTAGCTGCCAACGCGCAGGACTTACTCGCATGCTCGGAGCACAGCAGCATTGGTGGTGCATCCCTCACTCGGAGTATGAGCATGACTAGTAGCTTTGCAGAGTACGCTGTGTTGATGTGTGTACTCAATTTTTTTTATCTGTAGCTCCAAGAGATCATGACCGTCGTGCCGGTGGTGCTGAAGGTGTACAGGCCGGAGATTCTCGTGACTTCGACCAAGCCGTTTCTACCATGCAGTACTCTGTCGCAGAATTATCTGCTCCTGGAGCTGGTGTTGGTCACCACCGAGTTGCAGATCGCGATGATTGTGGCGTGGTAACGTGTGGTGTGGATGTCGAAGCAGTGGCGTTGCAGTCACAGAAGATAATGGTGGGCGTGGGCAGATTGCCACCTCACAAAGACGACAGCCTGGCAGCGCTGATGCCATGGATATTGTGAGTAGCCAAGACAGTGGATCGGGCGGTGGAGGTGGCAGACGGCGACGAGCCCTAGCGCGTCTTGCCCGCCTAAGCCGTGTGGTTGGTGAATCAAGTCGGCAGGATCTCGGCCGCACCAATCAAAGCATCGCGACCCCGGAAGCAGGCACCAGCACCTCAAGAACCCCTTGAGCTTGGCCAGCGTTGAGGACCTACGCAGATTTCCTTCTTCGTTGAGAAGGCCACTAGGAAGATAAAAGCGGTGAAACTTGTCCCGACAGGTCCAAGTGCTCTGTGGGCAGGTGAATGGAGTTTCAGCATCACCGTGCCCAACTCGCTAAGGCACGCGGTGTGAGCTAGACAGTAATCGGTTACCTCAGTCGCGTATCTTCCTTCATAGCGACAGACAACGCACTCACGCTTCCTCCTGCTCTTATTCTTGAACATTTGCTTTGACGATATCACCTCACACCGCGCCGACTGAGTCGGTATCGGGACCATCGATAAGCCTGTGCTTGGAGCTGCACTGGGGGTGGCTGCGGTTTCTGTGGCAACGCTGCTGCCGAACGGCATTCGTCTTTCACTGGGCGCTTCTTGCCATCGACCCGAAATGAGCTCTGATACTAAATCCGTAACAAACGCCCTGTCGATCTCTTGACGTATCGATTGCCATCCGCCGAGTCAAGTACGCGTTAAAACGTGCAATATCCACGAGTGCTAAGGCCAATTTTTTGTGCCAACGTTGGTAGAAATTGCCATCAGCGATTGAGAATCTAGCACCTATCTGGTCGAAGCCGTCAACACCTTGCATGTGTTGATTGTATTTCAAAAAAGTAGGTGGGGGCAGGAAAAGCACAACTTGAAGTTCCAATTCGTCGTGTCATCATAGTGGTGGTGGATCAGCATTGGTGACCATGGTGACAATGTTGCCGCCGCATCATGACGCTGCCAGCATGCTATGTCCGACAACCACTGACTGCTGATAATCACCCCGAGAGCTCTCGTCTTTCTGCAGAAAGGTGTGCTTAGGATAATGTTTGCTTCTGCCCCGCACTGTTCCTCGCCCGTACAATCCCTTCAGCTCTAAATCCAGCAGCAGTTGGACGCTTTTGTAGTAGTTATCCATGTTGATAATCCGTCGAGAAAAAAGGTATGGTCGCACTACTTCAAGTACATGTTTGCGTACTTCTTGGACATCCTCTAGCTCCTCACGGAGTTGTTGCATCTCCTCTTGGCTCACCACATTCTGCAAACGATCGACAATATCGCTATTGCTGCAATGCAGACGGTAATTTAAAGCAATCCATGTGGTCGAGCAGCAAACTACATACATTCGAAAGTGATACTTTCCACCAGGCTTTTGTGGGTTATACACAATAAGGTGACGGCCGTGGCGCGACCGGCTAGCAATGCTGGCTTCATCCAATGCAAGGTCGCGGCCTACTTCGACGTAGCGGCCTCCGGTACACTTGAGCAAATTCAGCAAGGGTCGAAAACGGGCGGCTGGGTCTCTATCCACGGGCGACCCCGGCTCAGCGTGAAAGCTAAAACACCGACGAATCAACTAGAACCGACGTAAACGCATCACGTTGCCCAAACTTGAAGATGATCTGCCAAAAATCGCGTCTTCAGTCTGGACCCCCCAATAGTTAGAGTATTCACCTTCGTCCGTGAGCGTCATGTAGAACATGATGCTGAAAAAGACCATGAGCTCGTCCATAGTGATGGGTGTGGTGATCATAATCTCCTTGACAGCGGCATACCTGCTTGACTCCAGGACTACTTGTTTCTAAACGTAGACGGGAATGTAGGCGAAGAAGCTCGAACTAGTGGAATGGGCAAATAGATGACCATAAGCTGGCAATATTCGCGTCTCAGTAGTACTGTCATCTGGGTGCTTGTACAGATCAGCCGGGGTTTCCATATCAGTGTCGGGCTCGAAACGCATATTCTTCACTGCTTCCACCTCTGCAAGACTCACTGGCAAAACCTGCTCGGGATCGTACGTCTCGTAGCCGACGCCACTTAAAGTTTATTAGGTGGTGCGTCCAAATTCACTCCTCTTCATGCCCCATGTCGATCAAACTTGCCATGCCGGCTGATTACGTACACGCACTAGAGCTTGATGGTTCTCGATACCCCGTTGCACAGCCGCCACAGTGACTGCTTTCACCGCGTTTTGAAACTGAGTATAAAGCCGCATCAATTGGAGAATAGCTCCATTGTTTTGGTTTCTTGATACGACGACATACTCGGCCAGCGATGTAAGCCGTTCCTACACGTATGTATACCTTATCTGTCATCCACTGCGCTTTCGACGGCGAAAACGCCACCAATGTTTTGAAATAAAGCTGCTCAATCGTTGGTGTACCAAGGGTACGACTGCGGGAAGTGCTCTGAAGAGAGGCACAGTGACACTGCAGCACAGTCTCGTTCACAGGCGATGACAAGACGAGAGGGACCGGATGCCAAATCACGAGGGGAAAGCGCGCACCAGCGAGAGAAGATAGAGAAGCCGACGTAGGTGCCGTGAAGAAATGGCAAACTAAGAACGACAAGAAGGAGAGGCCAATGCGAGGCTGCAATGTCGCCTCTGAAGCCGTCTGCGAGCGAGGTGACGACAAGGTGAGAGCGACGACAAGAAATTATAAGATTGAGGTGAGGCTGGGAATGCGATAAGAGACAACACACCGGAACCCGAAGCGCCACGGGTGGTGGTAGTGCGTCGTTATGGTCAGGCATTAATGAAAGGCTTACGGAGGATGTATTGCAGCAAGTGAAGGAGGACAAAGTGGTTGAAGAGAAGATGTTGTGATTGAAAATTGAATTAAAATCTCTCGCTTAATCACAGCCTCAACTGCTATAGTAAATACACCAGTATCGATACGTAAGGTATTGAATAAGGCTTTTGCTACGCTTAACGATGCATCCGAGCCGCAAAACATCTAAAATGCGGTCGTAACGCAGCTGTAGCTATCCGTTTGAACATTCAAATCGGATTCGTGTTTGCGAATCCGCTAGAGAGACTTAGTCGGTGCTGCTAATAGTGTTCCTATATGGAGAGCAACATATCGAACGACTTGCAGATAGTTTGAGCACTTGGGATCATATGGGTCGATCTCGCATTGGTTAAGCCAGGACATAGCGCAACACTAATGCACACCGTTGCAACTGATTGGCAGAAGGGTTATCTCGTTGGTCATGTCCGAGAACAACTTGACCAGGGCTTTCGTGTTGATCAAGACAGCCCCATCAACTACAGCGCTGAGGCCGGTCGGTTTAATCTGTTCTACTTTCTGCCTTTTCTTCTCGTTCGATACCGCGATCTGTAGCCTCCTCTACACGGTCTTATCTGAATTCTTGACATTCCTTGATGCTCCCAGCCATCCCCTTTGATGTTCTTTCTGCACATATCGTTTGTCCAGCCGAAGATAGTTTATAGTTGGTCTAAGTAAGCAACATCCAATAACTAGGCCGACACAGAGCCGGTACATGATTTGTTTGAGCAACCGACGTAACCGGTATTACCGGCAACAAAGTTATCAAGAACGCAGAATTCGGCTAAGTTCTTTGATACCGTTATTTAACCGGTACCCAGCGAAAAATCAGATTTGCAATCGCCTCACATCTTCACCAGGCTTCCAAGATCGACCCACTTCTCCACAACCGCCCCGCAGGTATCCAAACTGGTACGTTGTGTTGGTGGGAGATCTTTGCCATCCCGCTCATCTTCTTGTGCGCTGCGAATACAGCTGCTATGTGTCGCCCATTGAGTAAAAGAAAACCAGTATACGTGGATTTGACGATTAGTAGACACATGCTACCAGGCAACAGTAGACACGCAAAATACTACTACATGTAGTAGTGCAAAGTCGGAATGCAGATCGTGATGGAGAACAGCTATACGTACAAAATCCCAGCACAAGTTGTAGCTTGGTTATTGCATTTAAAGCATACGGGGTCCGCATCGCGCGCAGACTGCGCTGATAAACAAGAATTGTACTTCAAAGTGAACAAAATTTTATTCAAACTTCAGATATCGAAGCCCATACAAAGATACCTGTACCTTAAGTACTGCATATCGCCACTAGTAGCACCTTCAAAAGGCAGATTTGCACCACAAAACAGCTCAAACGCAGTCATGACGAACACTACGCAGTTGTAACTATCCGTCTGAGCGCCAAGATCAGATTCGTCAGGTCGAACACGGTATCTTGACTGGGCAGGCTCCGGCAAGAGAGGAACGATCGACTTCGCTACGTCTCGAACATCATCTAAAAAGCTGGAGTACATAGGATCGTAAAAGTAACTTCACGGCGTTCAAGGCTGACCATGATACTACACCAGTGTATCCCTTTGCAATTTATCGGGAGCAGAACGACCTCCGTCGTCAACCCCGAAACCAACTCCTTGAATACTTGCGTGTGAGAAGATACTACTCCATCGATCACAATGCAGAGACTTGACGGGTCGATATACACGATGTCAGGTCGAGCTGAAAAAAGTTTATCCAGCAATATAGTGATTGTTGTGTCTCCGAGTGTATTGTTCCCTGCTACTTCCAGCATCTCCATATATAAAGCCAAAATAATTAGATGGTTTACTCCAATATGAAGTATTTACAACGTGACGGTACCTGAGCGGCAAAAATTGCCGCTGATTGCAGCTTCTCCACAAGACTGGGCTCTCTGGTGACGTGAAATTCAGGAATAGTAGTAGTACTACTAACGTCAATACTTGGGATCCAACGAATCGTTTTCTTTACAGCGGAAACAGCTTTAATCGCCTTGTGCCATAGTTTCATAGCCGCTACGGTAGACGTCGTAAGGATCCCCACACTATTAATCTCCAAACACACATCTCTCTCCGACAGTCCTTTGGTCTTACGCTGCAAAGCTGTAATCCTTTGCTCGCACCGTCTAATAACCGTCCAAGGCAGTATAAATGCCACTTCTTCGGGGCGTAAAATTCCTCCAGCAGACATCGTGTTGAGTATGTAGGCAGAAATTTTTGGAGTTCTGAAAAATCAAAAACCTCGAACTTTTCGCACAGTGTCGCGGTTTGGTATGTAAGTGTTGTCGAAAAAGACGAGTTTAGCAGAGCCAAGCTAGGGCTTTTAGCAGCGCCCGCCTCAATGGTATCCGCACTTTCTGTAGCAACTCCTTGATCTATGGGCATGTTGGGGCCATGAGCATCTGCGTCCACCTCCACCGTTTCGTTAACGGCTCCATCAAATTCTCGATTCAACTCCAGCGGGCGATCTGGATCGCACGTAGAAGTACTGCTCTGCCCTGGAATATTGCAAAGCCCAGGATAATCGACCGTAGACGGCAACGGTCGGGAAGGTTGGGTGGCGCCTGCGGTAGCGCTGGACGTGCTGTCTGTCTCATTAGACACAGTATCACGAGCCAAATTAAGAATGCCAGTGGTCGAGTAGCGCGCGTTAAAGCGCCCAACCCACGTCTTTTGGGTGGACAATTCGGGAAATCTGTAATAAACCCGTCGATATTCCGGCAATAAAATAACATTTCACCAAACGTGCCTCTGCCACATGTTCGTAAATTGTCGAAATAGTCGAGGACGCGATTTTCATACGGCTTCAACTTTCGCATTGGCCCACTTCCTTTATTCCGCTTGCGCTCTGAGCCGACCACCTCATCCCTTAGATCCCAGTATTGTCTTCTCATATCTCTTAGTGACGTCGGCTTGACGCATAACTCGCGGACGGCATCCTCTAAAGACCACTCGGGGTGCGCCTTCCATACCCTTGGTATAGCGATCTTCTCTTTTTCAGTGGGCTGGACGCACACGCGTTTTGCCATCCCCGATTTTTATTCCAAACGAGAACTGACTTCCTTTTGCAACCACTCGTTTCTGTATCAGATTTTATCGGTACATGAAGACTCCTATTAACTCGAGTCGAGTTAATATGAAACAGGACACGGCTCCTATTAACTCGCGTCGAGTTAATGTGAAACAGTCGCAAAACCAAATATGCAATACATGTAACGAAAAAAGCATGTCGCAGTGAAATTAATTTTATTTCTTTATAGGAGACGTCCAGCATCTGGGTATTCTTTCAGCGGAGTAAATACTGAATATCTAAAGCTGGAGAAGCGACTGGGGGCCTTCCTACTCGTCTGCGAATCGGGAGCTCTTCTTCAAATTCTGCATTCTGACGAGTCGGGGGTGCACTTCGTGTGGGTTGTGCGGTCGGAGCCAACAGCGCCGCAATGTCGATTCTCGATACTGTCGAGAGAGTGGAGGATTCTATATTTCTTGCTGTTGTCTGAAAACGACTTTCGTTTGTTACCGCTGCACCTTGCGGTTGAAAGTCATTGGTAGCGACATCGGAAAGCCCAAATGGCTCCGATCCCCGGACCACACAGTGACCAACAAAGCTGGTGTAATCGTCGCCGATGCATCTACTTCCACCCAATGTGTAGTTTGGTAAGTACTATTGCTACTGTCTTCCAATTGGGCACTTTCAGGTTGAAATTCATAAAGAAATGCCTCCACCGACGAATTTATGGCGTCCCAACTTGGTGATGAAGAGACGCTTGGTCTTATAGGCGCTGTACAACAACCTCTCTCGGCATACAACAGCCTTTGATCTTTGTTGCTTAATACTGATAACCGCGCTGGTTTCGCCTTTGTTTCGCGAGCGAGCCGTACTCTACGATCCTTAAACTGCATGTGCAGCCCACCAACACCCGGTACACTGAGCCCAAAGCCATGCGACCACATATCACATGAGCGCAAGATAGGAACTTCTTATAGAAGGCACACGTGCACTCAAATGTGCGAGTACGAGCTAGCCAACCTCCAGGCGGAATTCCAGCATGATGCGCCCGTCGGACTGACCATTTCACAGCTAACTTGTAGAACGTTGATGCTGCCTTTTTTTCGACATCTGTCAGACATTCTTCAGAGCTAATCAGATCTCTTCCCGTAGCTTCTTGCGCAGTAGATTCACCAATCCCAGAAATGTTGTGAATTTCGCTGTTATCGCGGTCTTGATCACCAATATATCGAACACGAACGACGGATTCCTCACGTGTACGGAATACCGCTACCCGCTGGGTTGTGACTAGACCTTTAGCTAGCTTTTTGGCTTCTTGCAGAGGATCCTGCAGGGACGATCGCTGACAAGATGGTGCACAAATTGAGTAGTCTTCCGCAATAGTGAGAAGCTTCAAAATCAGGCGTCTAGTGTCAACAGCCTTTCGCGGTGTATATCTCTTAATGCTCGCATTGAATACTTCACACGGGTTGTTCGTTGTTGCAAAACCGCCAGGTGAATAGTAAATTTGCCAACGCCAGAATCGACTTCTTAGCCATTGAGTATAAAAATAGCCAACAAAATCATGCAATCGAGAGTCACGCCTCCATTCATTCATCACTCTATTCCATACCGATTTTAACGCTTCCTCACTAAGTGTATAGTAAAAAAATATAATTCCACGATAAACAACTCCACGGATCACATCTGGCAAGTGCCGAATCCGTTTTCTTCCATTGTACAGTACATAAAAAAACATCAAGTATTTGGAGTTGCCGAAACCAGCGATTTTCACCAAGCCATTAAGCGGATCCGCTTCTGCATCACCCATCACAGCGTCAATTCTTAGAGCAGTCTTCATATGTGTTTGCAATACCCTCGCGAAAGCTCCGACAGCCTCGTAATACTCACTTTCGGTTCGCTGACTAGCTATGAATAATCCAGCAAGATGATAAACACGCCGTTTAGCGTTGAAACCGCATGTAATTACTGGATAACCTAGGTCACTGAGCTTAAATGTGGCGTCCAAGTGAAAAATAAGAAATGGCTCCTTGTTCTGTAGCGCCACGATGCTTCGTAATAGTTTCAAGGTAATGATTCCCAAAATCAGTGGCTGCTCGTCCTCTCCATTTCCTACAAATGGATATCCATCCTCGCCCTCAATATTGCCAAATACAAAAGCGGTTTCTGGATCAATGTCGACCGTATATGCCTTAGAGCGGACGAGTTCCTGGACGCGTTGAATTGAGTTTTTCGATCCTTGAAGCCAGCGGATATATCGAACGCTACGCTAAACCTGGGCGTACGACGGGTAGCCAAGCACTGGTTTCGGGAGATCAGGTGCTCGCAGTAGGCTGCTCCAAATTAAACGAGGTGGAACGGCGTTTTCATCCATCCGATGTATGAACGCCTTCATTTCCGGTGTCACTTTTGGGCGCGGCGGGACCGCACAAGCAACATCACCGCGTATATGAGCAGCTTCGTTGGTAAGTACAATCCAGTGAGAGCTTATAGCACACTGACGTACTTTCCAGTGAGCAGGGCATTTCGTAGAGACTCCAGTAAGTTGACACGTTACGCACTTGCAGTGCAGATGTCTCTCTATCATTTCGTGGTCTCCAGGACAAATTGAGCACACAAATGGCCTCACACCACGCACGATAGAGCAGCAGAACGATTCCCATCGATACTTGACGAACTCATCTTCGCTCCAGTATTCCCCAATCTTCGACCAGTTCTGCGATGGAGGCGTTGAACTGTAGTGGTAGGGCTACTAGTGTCAAATCTTTGCGATGCCACCCGTTGTGGTGCGATGGTAGGAGCTGAATGGCTGGTTGCCATTGGCAGATTCAGTTGCCAATGAGTGAATGACACACGTGAGTCCGTTCCATGTGCAAGAACCAGGCGTGAACTCCAAAAGCCAGTAATCGGTCTACGGATGGACTGTTGAGCTTGCCCTGTTGTCAATTTGTGTCTACCAGCTGCCCGTTTGTGTCTAATATCGCCTTCAAAAGTGTGTATTGATGTCTTAGACTCTCGCCCATTGTATCCCCCGTCTTCTGATCCTGCAATGTAGTGGCTTCAAAGGAATGGTACCAGCAGAGCCGTGCGTGGCGAGGAGGGAAGCACAAGAGCACCGGGCGAGCAACAAGTCCAAGTCGGCCACGCCTTGACAGGACAGGTAGACTGCCAGACGCAGCACGCCAAGTACGTGGTCCCCTTCGCGAGAACGACGATGTTTGGTTTCTTCGCGGAAAGGTTGAAACACCTGAGTGCGTGGTAGCGGCAAACGGTGAGTCACCTCCCGGCAGGCTCTCGTCCTTTTCTAGAGATGTTTGCGATATCGCAAAACCAGTCCGCCAAACGCTTCATCCGCGAACGAGAATGAGATAGGAGAAGCCAAGACTTCCGAATAACTTTCAAACGGCTCGCGTAGAGCGCCCGAGGTTTCGGACAGTCAGCAGACCTTGATTCCACTCTGCCGATTCAAGGCTAGGTTTGTCAGGTGATATCCAGCCGCGCAGCGGCCATAAGATATTCCGGAGATCAGGGTCTGTAATGACTGACAAGGTCCGAAGGCGAACGGCTTCAGGCCATGGTCTGTGCCCAAACCTGTCCCATTCGCTGGTGTTGGCCACTGGGGAAATCACGCCTCCAAAGAAGGGAGCTACCGCTTCAACCACTGAGTCACCATCGTCATCAAAGTAATCATTGTCGGGGTCAGTGCTACCGTCGCGACTTTTATTGGACGCGTCGCTGCGATGAGTGGGGCCGACCAATGACGAATCCGTTCCCCGTTTCGGGACGCACGTCCGTGTTATCGCATCCGGTATGGTCATCTTCCCGGTCGCGATTGGCGCCGCTAGGATAATTGCCGGTTCCACCGTTAGACGCGATGTCATCTATCTGCTTGTCGACCTCGATATCCTCAGGTGTCTGCCCGGGAGAACCCTCAGCCGCGCTAAAGCTTGCATCAGAACGTGTACGCTTCTGTGGCGCACCGCCTATTGCGTAATTGAGCTCCATGTCATCTTGCTCTGCGTCGTCACTGCCGTAGGCATAGCTTCGTTTGAGACGGAGTCGGGTTGTATACTGAGGTGTTTCCAGCGGTGACGACCTTTGATCTGAAGGTAGGGAAGAAAAGCAAACAAGATGAATGAGCGTGAGGTTATTGTAGGATACGTGGAAATGATTGACAAACCTACTGGCCACACGTGAGATCGCTACGCTGTCCTAGGCAGCAGTGCCGGCTACTGTCGAAGCTCGGGAGCTTCGCCTCGGGGCCGGTCGAATAGGTGCGGCTCCAGTACGAAGAGAACAGGGAGATGTGAAGGAGCGACCCGAAGTGACGGTCTCCGCCGAAACGGCTTCGGATAGAGACAGCTGATCACGCTCAAGGGACATACGTACCACTGAACGGGTTCGCGCAAGTACATTCAGACTGCAATCGCATTTGGATCGCGCACGCGTCTCAGGGTCTATCTGACCGCCGACAGCCGCGACAGAGAACGCGTGCGCTCACCAAAAGCATCTTGAACAGCTTCAGCTAAAATACGAGTAGCGCGTGAAGCAGCTAACAGCCTACCGATGTCGGCGCCCTCGTCCTTTAACACGGCGATACACGCGTGCTACTGGGCGGACCGGGTCAACATGTCGAATGCGTCCTGCTTGATTCTCTGCAGCTGCTGCTCCAGATCATGGATTTAAGCAACCTGTTTCGCTGCTTGGTCAATGCCCTTGTTTCAGCTTCGTGAGCAGCAAGACGAACACGGCCTCTCTTCACCAGAGCAGTCAGAATAGCTTTGCAAATTTTTTCACGTTCCTTAAGGACAACTCGCAGTTTACGTTCTGGGGTCATACGCTCGTCAAACGCAAAGTCGTGTTCCGCGAGCGCTTCGATCACCTCTTGTACCAGCTTCTCTCGCTCAACAGCAATGTCGTGTGGTTTGTTTTTGTGCAAATGTTAGATTTCCAAAAGGGCGATCATTGCCTCTCATTTCGAGGGATGCAAGCTCGTAAATTTTTGCCAAACTTCTACTTCTGCCAATGAGTATTTTACACTTCCGTTGGCATTTCAAATGTGCGACACCCGCAGCCACACACGTTGCTAAAGCGCAGGACACAACCGGGTTTCGCGTCGTGTGAGCTTAGAATCTCTGCAAACTGTTCAGATTGATGAGTTGATGGCGGTAACGATGTGTCTCTTCCCATGCTTCAATTTTTTCTAGAATGCGCTGCCATCAAACCCTGCGACTTAGCGTTGCAGCACAGCCCAGGGGAGTGTGTGCGGGGTTTTTTTTCATCCCAGAGCGTATAACACACACATGGTAAGGCTTCTTGCAAACAAGGAAATAGAAAAAAATGCTCTTTGTCCGTACCCGCTTGAAAACCCAACGCAAGGGAAAGTGAACTGTCTACAGAACGCTGAGGCACACGAGCTCTGTAAGCGGAGAACCAACCACGACTTGAGAGAGTGAAAAGCGTAGTGGGTTTGCTCAGCGCGTAGAATGCGTGGTATCGGTCGTGAAATATGATTGGGCGAAGAAAACTGAGCCTTTGCCGATTTAGAACCAATCCCGGATTGAAATCTATTCAAGCTGTGACTGGTTTAAACTAGACCTAGCAAAAGAACCAACATCTGGTGGATTGATTTGTCTTGCTGTGGATTTTTGCACTGAGCCGTTTATTTCCTACAGGGTGTAATGGACTGATTGCACATCTGCGATTAATCCTATCGCTGTGGATTGGTTTAACGATACTGCGAAAATTTAGAGTCCGTTGTTATTCCGTTGAATCTGTATTGTAAAATAGATTACAAATCGATTTGATGCGCACCAAAACGGTTGCTTTAATCCGTTTAGTCGGTAATTTGAAAAATATCAAATCATTTTAAAGAAACGGTTGCTCCAACAGGACCTTCGGGCATAGTGAAGCTCGGTCATGTGTTTAATCACGTTACTACCTAAACGTCGGATTAGAATTGTTTGATGAGACGAAAAAAGCGGTCTAATCAAGTAAAACCGAAAACGTCATGACTTGGTCATGACCTTTGGACCTCGTATTGAG
This sequence comes from Phytophthora betacei, assembly GCA_011320135.1. Taxonomy (NCBI): domain Eukaryota; phylum Oomycota; class Peronosporomycetes; order Peronosporales; family Peronosporaceae; genus Phytophthora; species Phytophthora betacei. The sequence goes on from JAANHX010000276.1 coordinate 662,370, forward strand.
AGATATCAGCCGTTTTAGAGGTGATATATGTGGGTATCAGCACTTATGTCATGACGAAAATACTACGTGTTCATTGGCAACAAGTGGGGGTAGGTCTAAAGCAGAATTCGCGAAGGTAAGAACTATTCGTGGAGGACGTGCTTCCAGCGGGGGGTGGGGGACTACCCCTTGAAAGAAAATGAGAGAGCAAGGATACGGAGGATTAACCCTGTGTTGTATGAGATACTGGGTGGAGCCACCGCAGATCAATCAACTTCTACGCCAGAATGACAAGGCGTCTGTGAGAAGGCCGAGGCTTCGGACTACCGACTTATTCAGTGTGACGTAGCAGATCACGCTTGCCGACACGGGCAAGCAGAGTATACCTAAACAACAGGAGACTGTTAGCTCCAGTGCCTGCTAGCATTTGTTTTCTGGAGCACACGGACGTGTACTCGGGTGGGCCTGGACGATCCGGTACAGTCAGATCACTGATGTGTCTGTACGTACCCGCTAACGTGTGCGGTGCACCAGCGGCAGCTCGAGCTCAAGCGAATAATCGCTTGTGTGTCGGGTGAAAATGATCCGAACGCCGAGCCGTCAGCGTCATCTACAGCTGCGTCGATTTTGACACGAATGCTCTCGGTCGCTGAGGGAGATACCGACAACCTGGCATATGAACCAATTGGCGGTGACCCGGGTCACCAACTATTATTAGAGCAAAATCTGAAATATTTATTTAATTTTAGCACCAGGTACTTCAGTACCATTTCTCGTTTGGACTGCGATCATTCCACTGTTGGCTCAAATGAGCGATCCTGCTACGACATAACGACGAGCTGGCGGCACAGGTGGCTCGAGTCAGACTGCACCACAGATGAAACAAAAGCCTCGGAATCGATTTACTGCATTTGAGCGTGCTTGTGCCCTACTTGGCACTGGGAAAGTTGAGCAGTAAAACTCAAATCGTTGTCGTTAAAATATTTCTTGATTCCTACCGAGTATTTAACTTACTATCCGGATGAATCAGCATTCAGCGAGAATGAGGACGAGCTTAGTGACGCTAACAAAGGTGCAAGAAGTACGAAGAGAAAAGTAGCTGTAGGAGTGCAAGCAAGGCGACCAATTGGACGACCTCGGAAGCAACAAGCTCATACAACAAAATTCACATTTATATATCCTGTGCTTTCTGACACCCCGCCTACAAATAACAAGCCGCCTGCATAGCGATGATTCGAATTCGGGCACTTCTAGCAGCACAGTGATGACTAATGACCACGCAGTCGACGCCAATAACAACAATTCAGTATCGGCAACCTCAGATATTGATGGCGACACCACATATTTTAGGAACGACATCATTTAGCTTAACTCGGACTTTGGATCGAAGCTGCAGTGCATCCAGAGCTGCAGCAAGGAAAGGATAGTCGGCATTGCCTGATTACAGAAACTTAAATAATGCATATGTTTTAGGACAGAATAGTTGAGTACCGGGTCATTGGTGTGACCCGGGTCACCGCCAACTGTTTCATATGGCCTGGGCATGCCGTCAGCTATGATGCCAAGCTTGCCTCAGCACGATGGCGACGAGCAACTCGACGCTGCTGTGTGCCGGTCAGAATACATGCGCCCCGGACACTATGGGTCACGCAACTACACTTCTTGCAAAATATGCTACAGCGACAACTTGTAGGCCATTGTAGACTGTCACTTTATGCTATCCATCCTGAGATGTTCTCTGCTTTCATAGTTATTTAGATCACATCGCTGCAATGCAAGTTTGTAATTATGACAACATCAAATTTTCACTATAATCCCCTTTAATAGAAATTTCGATTCGGTCCCAAAGCTAATAATAGAAAACTTTAGTTTCTGGAATAACACAAGGTTTGGAAAAACGAGTATCTAGATAAATTCTGAGCAAATGACGGATAGATTACCGATCGAGATTCCACTACTTTATTCCAGTGGAATAACGCGACCCTTCGCTATTCCACAGGAATATATTTCCTGACGAAGAAAATTATCATTCAAAAGCCTGAGCCATTTCAGAAACTAAAGTTCTTTTGTGGCTCGGGCCAGGACCCATTGAGCAGACAGCCTGATATTCATTAAGTAATTTGTCGAGATTAAACTTTAATGCGGAGCTTATAATAATTGGGAGCCTTTCAAAGCTTGGTTTCATCAAACAATTCTAATCCGACTTTTAGGTCGCAACGTGATAAAGCATGTGAATGAAATTCTTTAAACCCAAAGGTCGTGTTCCAGCAACCGTTTTGTGCGCATTAACCCAACTCGTAATCTATTTTAAATTACTGATTAAAATGATTAAATCGTTTTAAATGGGTTTGGAAGATACAATGGGCTCGTGCGGGCTGAAGCAACAATTCCACAGAATGAAGCGATTGATGCCTCCATCACGGTTAGTAGTTCGTACGTGATGCTGCCAAACCCATCCCAATGCGCCACGTAGGTTCCGGGGTGGTCAATGTCGTATGGAAATATTGACTTGGCTATTTCAATTCTCCCCATGTCAAGCAAGCTTCTCACAGCGGGTGCGGGCTCTCCGGGCTGCAATAGTCGTTTCTGCACTAGCCCTTGGACGTCGCAATGAGTCAAAATCATTTTGTCCATCTTTGACATCACGCTGGTTCAATAGTATCCATCCGATAGCAATTTTTGAAGCGTTTTCAAAGTTATCGGGCTCTCTTTGTCAGCAAGCTGCTTTACTGTGGCCCTGGACGCTCGGATCGTTGCTGCACGATCAAGTCGTCGCTGTTGCTTGTAGGTAAGACCATGAAATTTCGGCGGTGGCGCGAAGGTAAACGCGGCACCTTTTGAGGCTTCGATCCCGGCTTCAGATTTATCTTCCTCTGAACATCGCATCTTCTTCTCCGCAGGCTCTGTTGTTTTGGATTTAGATTGACGCTGTATCTTGATCACAGACATATCTCCGATAGGCAAAGCACCAGCAAATTCACTGAACCTTCCCCGCCGTAAAGCTTTTGTAGAATCTTCGAGAAAAGTGGAAGCTGCCTTGAACGTTGGTGTTCTTTATATGGACAACACAGACACTATTTCCTCTATTTGTCGCTTCGCTCTGCTGTACTTGGCGTTGCCATTAAGAGCCTTCACCAGTAGCTGCGCCTTAATGATTCCTGTGCTGACGATTCCTTCACTGACATCACCAACCGCGATGCCATTAACGGGGCAGCAGCGCATCCAACGCTGGGTGATACAACTGTAAGGAGGGATCGCAATTCACTTGGATTCTGCAGTCGCCAAAACATTAAATGACGACATGGAAGCACATACGTCCGTCTAAGCATGCAGTCACACGAATACAACTATAAACGGCGTTGTTAGCGACATTGTTTGTACTACCAAAAACGAAACCATTATAATACGTAATTCTCACAGCAACGAAAACAATCTTCGTGCTTGATCCCGGCCCGGCGGCTTGTCAACACAGCCAGTTCTCGTCGTCATAATCAGCATGATCACTCGTAGTGTAGTTAAACTCCTCCTCCACGATATCAAATGCGAACGGACTCAAATCCATCGCTAGTGCCGCGAGTTCTGGTTTCGAGTTACATTGAGGGCGCGACCCGACCTTGTGAAACTCCCGGAAGTAGTCATCCTCTGCGTCCCCTGGAGGAATATCAACGTCTAGATCAGCTCGTCGATGGTTTTTTATCCTTGCTTACCACTTGCTTGATTTCCCCCCACTTTATTTCGAGACGATTATTGGTCTGATTACCCAGATGCGGGATGTTACCTCCCTCATATAGGACCCACTCAACCCGCATATTGTCCCAATATTCCATAAACGAGGGGTACAGAGCATGACCTTTATTTCCACCCAGAAGCTGTAGCAGATATGTCTTTCCTTGTTCGTACTGTGTCTTGCTATTGGACGAGACAAGAGATGATAACGTCGCCTTCAGTTTGTCTTTATGTTCGCTGGTACCTTTTGACAGCCGACCGGCCTGGTCCTCAAACCAGCTAATGACGTGAAAAGAGCAAAGCAGCTGACGTGTTCGAGCGCCTTATCAGTCATGAAAACCTTGATCTTAGACCAAGTTGAATTTCAACTCTGAAAAGAATCGATTGCAATCCGAAGATTTTCCTTCGTTTCTGTTTTAACAAGAGCATACAGCACGTATTACCCCTTCTCACCCAAACATAAATAGTAAGATCCACCGAATAACCGCTTTCAGTATAATTTAGCTAAAATGTACCTTGCCAAAAAAGTCCGTAACAGCAAATCTAAAAAGCTTGTAGTGGTTTGTGTTTGTCCCGTGCGTAGTGTCCATGAGTACGACCTCGGAAAACGCTCTGAAAAAGCGCTTCATGCGCGCCGACTGAAACATCACCACTTCTGCTTGTTGTGTGTCTGCTCAACGAAGAAGCTGGCCGAGCTGCCTGGATCTTGGCTCACGAATTCATGGAGAACGCTCTTCGTACGGCCGATATCGCTTGTAGTACCACGTCTCTTTCTGCGGATCGCATGCAGTATATCGTGTACGTGGCGTAGTGTGGTTTTCTGCCCTTCGAGGTAGATAAGGGACACTAGTTAGACCGAAGTGCTCAGGACAGATACTATCGCAAATTTTTCATCTGTATTCTGTCGCAGATACGACAGTATTCCTTTTGCTGATGACCCGCTCTCCCGCATGTCTCCCACAGCTTGTAGCACCATAGAATCCTGAACTCGGCGATTTTCCACATTGTACTCCTACAACTCTTTAGCGAGGGCCTGGCTGTGGCTTCCCTTGGCTTTCAAATAAACATAGTATCACCCTTCCTTGTTTTTCTGCAACGTTGTGTTGACCCAAGTAGTGCAAGCTGTAACGGGCCTGGTATTTACTCCTGTACTTGCTTACACTATAGTATTGAGGGAGCTTGCAATAGGAAGACTGAGTCTTAGGCTTAAGAAAAAATCAACTCTGAGTTTATTTTAGGACCGAGGCCACAGCCCTGGCTACTCAAATACACGTCATAGTCCAATTAGCTAATAATGGATATATCTCCCCATATATCAGCCAATGGCATGGCAGCATTTTCAGCACACGCTAGTCGTGTGCCGATGCACCTACTTATGTAAAGGAATCTACCTACTTATGCAATGGAGGGGCCCATTACATTACCCCCTCTTAAAGTTGCACTTACGCAACATAAGCAACGGGCGGAGAACAAATCAATCTGCGTCAGGATGGTGGCGAACGGTGACTTGGCGAACGGGCGGAGCGAAGCAGAGACGGAGACATCTCCTGCAAAACGCAGGAGCGACGCAGCTGAGAACTTGACAAGCAAGACGATGGATCAGCAGTGGATGGGAACACCGACGACGGCGACGTCGTCGACAGCAGCGGCACGCGGCACGCGCGTGATGGACGACCAGCTCCGAGCATGGGCTCTCTACGATATATCCGGAGCGCGGGCGCCGGATACGCTGGACACGATTAAGGATCACTTCCGGCGCTTCCGCGGACTGTGGCAGAAGCCTGTCGAGGGTGTCGCATTGGTTGCATTGCAGGCGTCGTGGTGCGCTTTCATCCGGCGCTGGGACCGGACGCAAGAAGAAGGGGAGAGCTTCATCGGCTGGCTGATGTACCGCGAGGAGATCCTCAAGGAGCAATCGCTCACGGAATTCCGTGAGCGCGTCTGCATCAGCGCATGAAAGGACATGCGCCGCATCTGCTACGTGAGGGTCGCTGAAGGCTGTGGTACTTGTATGCCCGACTGGCGAGGAGTGGAGAAGGCGTATCGCCGAGTATCCGCTCGGTGAACAAGATCACGGGTGGATCGAGAAGTATCGTCGCTCGTTGGCCGAGAGCGTGCGCACCTCTAGTCGCGCCGGTTCACGCCGACGCTCTGCACGTGACGATTCTTGGCATCGGACTCGGTCTCGTTCGCGTGGTTGTCCAAGTCGTCGTTCTCGATCACGTTCGCGTGGTCGCTCAAATCGCAGATCTCGGTCCCGTTCACGTGGTCGACCAAGTCATCGGTCTCTATCACGTTCGGGTGATCGCACGAGTCGTTCTCCTCGTGCAAGCTGGCATGCGTCACATGGTGGTTCGCAGCGAGATTGGACTCATACGCCTGGACCACATTCGGGACGTCACGAAGCAGATTGGCACGAGGCCCCCACGTATCCTCGTCGGGAGGAAACCCGAGCCATCGTGCCCGATAGCGACGGCCGGCCGGAACATCGTGGGCGAGCCCACGATGACGTTTGGGAGCGCGAAGTGGATCTTCGTAGGCAACGATGTGCTCAACAATCCAGCGAGTATCTCCGGCAGCGTCAACAACAGGAGGAGGACCGTCGCGTCGATAACACTCGCGTTCTGGCTGCCCAGAACGAGAACGACTTGCTGAACCGCTACTGGGATGCCCAGCAGGAGTTGGATGAGGCTCTTGATCAGACTGCCCGGGGAGAGTGCGCAGCTGCGTCAGTTGAATCGAGAGATCCTTTCTCGGTTGCAGATGCTGGAGAGGTCAGTTCACGGTCGCTTACAGACGGGGACACAGCCTCGAGATCCGAATCATGGTGCGGATAAATCGATGGCTCGCCGCGCCCGTCGATAAGGTCGCTCGACGCATGCTCCGGCTCAGTAGACTGAGACGACTCTGGAATCGTAGCGGGGTGATACTTCTTGAGTCGTCCGACGTAAAACGTCGGGTGCAGACGTACTGACGTAGGAATGTCAAGCTTGTAAGCATCACCAATGACCTTGATTACCGTAAACGGCCCAATATTGCGCGCCGAGGTTGGTAACCGCAGAGTTTCTGATACCTTCAGTCGACAGGAGCACTCGTTCGCCTGTCGTAAACGTGGCCGTGTTCTTGCGGCCAGTCTTATCGGCGTTCTCCTTCTGCTTGTCGACTGCATCCTGCAGTGCGTCTCGAACATTGCGGGTGACCGCTTGGCGCTGTAGTACGAAGTCGGAGACGACTGCGGAGTCAATTGGTCGCGCCGCATGCTTCGGCGCGTAGCTAGCGGGCGCAAGTGGGCTCGATGCGGAGCATGTCACTGCATTGACCGACGTGGGAACAGGGGATACACTCGATATATCATTAGCAGCCGGTGTATGTACCGGCTGACCCAGGACCGGTGTTGCCGCCGGAGCTGGAGTAGACGGCTTGTCGGCAGCTTCTTCCCCACCCAGAGTGGAGACACACGGCGCTGTGGGATGGCCCACGGCGAGGAGAGCAGGAGCACGCGGGTGTCGCGCGTTGTTAATGAAGAAGGGCGTCAGGCCAGTCGACGCGTGTACCGCGCTGTTCAGCGCGAACTTGGCCAGAGGCAGAAACGAGCTCCAGTTGGAGAACGACGTCGCGCAGCTTCGAAGGACGTCTTCGAGGACGCGATTTACGCGCTCCGTCTGGCCGTTCGTTTCTGGATGGGCTGCTGTGGACATCAACAACTTCGAGCCCAGTAGCTCGATGAGCTTTGACCAGAAGGCCGACGTGAAGCGCGGGTCGCGGTCGGAGACGATGGATTAAGGAAGGCCATGATGGAGGAAGACTGCATCGTTGAAGTGCACCGCGGTATCTGCCGCGGTGATCGAATCCGACACCGGAATCAGGTGGACCATTTGGCTGAAGCGGTCTACAAACACCAAGACGCCAGAACGTCCTTCGGGTGGGAGCCCGAAGATGAAGTCCATCGACACCGAGCGCCAGGCCTCGGTGGCCACTGGTAGAGGACGCAAGGGAGCCTGCGAAGACGAGGCAGGTTTCACGCGCTGGCAGATCTCGCCGGTGCGCACCCACTTACGCACCCATTTATACAGGTGGGGCCAATAAAAGTCGCGTGACACAGCGGCAAACATCTTCTCGCGACCGAGAAGAGCGCCCAGCGGGGCATCATGAAACTCATGGATAATCCGTGAGCGCAGATTGGGGTCGTTTGGGACAACGCCACGTGGGGCATCGAAGTTGTCGATGCTGTACGTCAGCAGCTCGTCCTCGAGACGATATCGGTGGATTTTGTTTCGTACAGAGCGGGAAAGGGCTCCCAGTGTGTCGGCGCTGGGAGAGCGGAGATGCTCCAGGATACAGGCGTACACCGCGTCATGCTCGTAAGCAGCTCGGATCTCGTCGCGAAGTGGTATTACCGGGGAGACACTCGTTAGGTTGACTCCTGACGCCTCGCACGTGGCACACTCGTCTACATCGTCTTCATCCAGCGAAGCTTGCCAACTCAATGCACCGCGTGGGTCGTAGTCGGAACGCCGAGACAAAGCGTTGACGAGAATGTTGTTCTTGCCGGGCTTGTAATGTACCACGAAGCTGTACTCAGAGAAGAATGAAAGCCAGCGGGCCATCCGCTGGGATAGATGGGGACTCTTCATCGCTGTCCTCAGCGATGCGGGGTCGGTGTACACCGCGAAGGTATCCTCACCCAACAAGTACACTCTGAACTTGATCAGAGCGTAGCGCATCGCAAGGGGCTCCTTGTCGTGAACAGGGAGTTGCGCTCTGCCGGCTTCATCTGTCTGGACTGGTAGCTCACGACACACGCTCGATCTTCATCGTCGAATTGCGTCAGCGCACAGCCGATGGCGAAATCGCTTGCGTCGCAGACGACGTGAAAAGCCTTCAAGTCATCCGGGAGCGCGAGGATTGGGGCCTCGGCGAGACGCTTCTTCACCGAGTCGAAGGCGGCTTGATGTGCGGGAGTCCATGACCACGACACATCTTTCTTCAATAACGAAGAAAGCAGATGGATCAATCCGGCGTAATTCTTCGTGTACTTGTGGAAACAATTTGCGAGTCCAAGTCGACGCTGACGCAATTCAGTGGGATTCTGTGGCGTAGGCCACGCACATATCGATGGCACTTTCTTGGGGTCGGCGCGGACGGCGTTCTTGCTCACAAAGCAGCCAAGCACCGGAATCTCCGGCGCGCAGAATATGCACTTCTTCATGTTGGCATACAGCTTGGTTTTGCGCATCACTTGGAACACTTGCCTCAGATGCTTCAAGTGGACTTCAAGCGCGCTGAGGCCTTCCTCAGCGCGACTGTGTACGAAGATGTCGTCGAAGTAACCCGGTGCGAAATCGCGGAGCGGGCGCAGCACATGGGATACCATGCGATTGAACGTGGCGGGAGAATTCTTCAAGCCTTGTGGCATAACAAGCCACTCCCAGAGCATACCACTGGGAGTGCTTACCGCTGTGAGCGGTATGTCGCTCAGCCTCATGAGGATTTGGTAGAACCCATCGGTCAAGTCGATGGCGCTGAAGACCTCACTACCCGACATTGCATCGAGCACCATGTCCTTCCGAGGAATCGGCGTATGGGCAGGGATGGTAGCGTCGTTCAGCTTGCTGAAGGCATGGACGATGCGCCACCCACCCGTGGCGTTCTTCACACAGAAGGTCGGACTGGAGTGCGGCGATGTGCTTTCACGCACTTGACCCGCCTTGCGGCGGCTCTCGAAGAAGTCATCGATAACTTGGATCTGATCTCGCGGGAGCGGCCAATGCCGCATCACACAATACTTCGAGCCGGGCACGAGATCGATCTCGAGGCGAATTCCTCGGTCAGCTGGTAGCTCAGCCGGGATCTTATCCGGAAAGACATCTTCATTTTCGCGGGCGGACTCGTAGACCGGATTGCCGGATTCGCGTAGTGCTTCTCAAGATTGCGCTGCGAAGCGCTCCTCGCGCGCCGACTTCGGTTCGGCGCTCTTTGGGCGCGAGGGGGCGTCGTCGGCACTGACTGCATTCACTTTGAGCGACGCCGAATCGGCGTCGGTGATCAGGCAAACCTGTTCGATTTCATCGTCCTTGAGGCCGCGAAGGAAGTTCTTTCAGGAGAGACCTGGAAGTCGAGTGATCGACCCCGCCTCTCGAGGTGGGTTTGCAAGATCGAGTGTTCGGCGGCGACCGGAGGTACCTTCCGCATACTCAAGCACGCAGACCGACTCCGCCGGAGAGCTGTCATTTGGTACGGGCTCTCGGCGAGGTTTCAGCCGACGCCGCTTCGACTTCCTCTTTTGCTGTCTCGATTGCGAACTCGAGGATGATGAGTCGCTCTCGCTGGACGAGAGGTCACCCCCCCCTCTAGCGGGAGCCCCTGCTCGCCCACGGTAGTGTTCAGCGGGAGCGCCAACTGCTCGCCCGCCATCTCGTTCGTCTGCGGGTTCCCCTGCTCGACCGCCAGTTGATCTTCATCCCCGCGGCGACGCGGGGATTCGTCAGTTAGCAGCGCTGCGCAAGCCGTGCTGAGAGGGCCATCGCTCACTCTGTGCACAACGTGCGTCGTGGATGACCGGTCCACGACGGTGACGTGAGGCCAATCCTTCTGGGCGACCAGGAGGTGCGTGAACACCTCGCTCACATCATAATCACTGCGACGCTTGACCGATCGGGCCAACCAGTCAATCCCTGGTTGATAGCGGGTCAGCCACGGCATACCCAGGATGCAGTCAAACGCGTAATTCATCTCAATGACGAGGAAGTCGTCGTTGCTTCAGAAACCGTCGAACGTGTACGGAAGTGTAACCTCGCGCCGCGCGACGCGGCGTGATTTCCCATCGGCCAACTTGACAGCGACCTCCCCTCTACCTTTGCGGACAGGGATGTTCGACGGAAGTACCGACAAGCACGACGCGCGGAAGAAGTTGTTGGTTGCTTCTGAATCAAGGAGCGCTCGCAGTGGTCGCCGGGCTCCGGTGACATGAAGACTGACAATGATCAATCTTGAATCGCTCGGCGTGGTGGTGGCATGAAAGTGTGCATGTAGCACAGGAGGGCTAGGAGGTTGGGTTGCCACCGGGGGGCCTGCAACTCCATTCCAGCCAGTAGGGCGCCCCGCACCTACTGACCGTGACCGTTTTTTGGCTGGTCAGAACCCACGGGCTCGGCATCGACATGCGCAAGCACTGGGGCTGGCGCGCGGCACTCCGCCGCGCGATGACCGACCTTCCGGCAACGGAAGCAGGTGAGAGAACGACTGTTCCGAGCACCGTTCCGACGCGCTACATGACGCTGGTGATTACTCGTCGCATCGATAGCGTCGATTTCCATGGGCTCGGGCGCAGATTTTCGAGCTGAAGCAGGTAGCGCGTGAGCGTATGACGCCGCAACCACGTAGTCCTCGCGTAGGTCGAGGGCAAATGTCTCTTCGAGTGTAGAGGGGTCCGATCTTGTAAAGCAGTGGCGCATCATGTACCGAACTGAACCTGGGGGGCCATATCGATGGGCTTGGACTCGATACATGACGCGAGGTGTCGTGGCTTCTGGACGTAGTCGCGCATAGTCATCGTGCCTTGCCGAAGGGCGAAGACGTCTGCCCGAATTCGGGATTCATCTTGCGGCAGCTCGAACGCGAGCCGAAGGTCATTTTGGAGGGTATCCAGAGTGGGAAAGGCGTTGGGATCGACGACCAACTTGCCGAGAGCCCATTCTTTGGCTTTCCCAGACAGCCGCGAGAGGAGGAAGTGGACCCTCGCGGAAGGCGCCTCGATCAACCTCGAGGCGATGGCGATGTCGATCTCTCGAAACCAGCGATTCAGCGGAAGTCGGTCTTCTCCGGCACCGGCATCGGAGTAGGTGGACGTCTCTAGCTTCACGACGTCATTCGTGGAGATACGCGAGGGAGTTGACACTCGCCGATTCGCATCGGCGAGTTCGCGTTCCATGAATTCTTGTGCCGCAACGCGCTGCTCGTCGGGTGTCGCTGAGCACAGCAGCGACGTGACGACGGCTTCTCCGGACACCGCCGCGAGGCGGTGGAGAGCTTCCCACTCGATCCGAGTGAGATGGGGGAAAGCAGCGTGGTCGAGGTCTTGACTCATGTCGAACTTGGTCATTGGAAGTACTACAGAGTGATATCAGGTGTAACGGGCCAGGTATTTACTCCGTTACTTGCTTACACTATAGTGTTGAGGAAGCTCGCAATAGAAAGACTGAGTCTTAGGCTTAAGAAAAAATCAACTCTGAGTTTATTTTAGGACCGAGGCCACAGCCCTGGCTACTCAAATACACGTCATAGTCCAATTGGCTAATAATGGATATATCTCCCCATATATCAGCCAATGGCATGGCAGCATTTTCAGCACACGCTAGTCGTGTGCCGATGCACCTACTTATGTAAAGGAATCTACCTACTTATGTAATGGAGGGGCCCATTACACAAGCGGTGAACCGCACTACACGATGAGTGCGAAGGCCGTCCCCGCGTTCCTGCTGTTTGATTTAATGGGTACGTTTCAGCGTCTTGCAGTAAACCACCCAGGAAGGAAGAAGGGATCAAATATCTCGGCGATACTTCGCTTAGATCCGTAGCCCTGTCGTCTTCTTGCCCGGCTGAACCTTTTTGCTGTCCTTGCCGAAATTGTCTATTGCCTAAAATCTGTTTGTTTCGTATTTCAACTCAAGTTGTCGACCAAACGGGGAAGCGTTGATACGTATTTGCACTGAACAAATCGAATCGTTCGTGAAAAATGTCCCAAGATCTCCATCGAGCTGAAAATAGAGTAAAGAAAGTGCCGTCACTGTCCGGAATTATTGTATTCATGCCGAGGAGTCGATCCACATATGCATCCTCCGTTTCCGGTGTCAAACGCTGTACATCCTCCGGTTCAAAGTGTTGTTCTGCGCGCCTAGCCGATTCCGGTATATACCTCAGTAGCTCGTCCGATGTATATTCCTGTAGAAGGTTGACCTCCGATTTCTACTGTATCGGTGGTGGAGACTTCTGCACCCTACGCAACGCCGTTGTACTCGACCTTGTTTACGGAGGCCTCTGAGTCTTTCGAATTCTGTAGCGGTTCTGGAGTAGACCCAAGAGAACATATGCCATGTAGATTCTTTCCAACTGGAGACTTGTCTTCACCGAATAACACCCGCATTATTGAACTACGGGTTTTTACTTTTTTGCTGTCCTTTGAACGCCGTATTCGTCCCCAGACGGTAGAATAAAACCTTCATCTCCGCTATCGTCCAGGTCAGCCGCGTCATCATCAAACGCCATCGTAGGTTCCCTCAGGATCCCATGTAGCTGAACGTGCATCCAATTTCTTGCGTTTCTTTGCCGTAGAGACGGCCTTCTTCTTGCCAGAGCGTTTCAACGAGTCCGCCTCCTTCCCGACTTCAGGATCTTGTCTACCGCAGAGATCTATCTTTGCGCCTTCGTTTGTGATGCGCCTCCAGCGTTTTCGCTCGGAAAACAGCTTCTCCAGACTTTCATGAAGCAGTTGGTTGTGCCTTTGCGTACTCTTCGCGTACTAGTCTCGTCGCGCTTCTTTCGTTCTCTCGATGTTCTCCCTGAAACGCTTGAACTGCTGTAAACGACTTTGTACTGACGCTAGCGTCCTTGATCGCAAATTGCTCCGTACTCGTCCAGCAGCTCATGCGCGAGCTGGTTGCTATCTTCGTCACTGGATTCAGAATCCAACACTGATATGAGGAAATGCTGTCTTCACGGTGAAAGCGGCGGGGGGGGGGGGGGGGGGGGGGGGGGGGGGGCAAGGTTGCTTACCATTCGCGCGCATGGCTTTGATCTGTACTCGGACGGCGGTACGATGGTCAATCCTGGAAATTGACGGCTGTGGACGGCTATGGTAGCGCGACGCGATCTGAAGAATGACACGCGTCCATGGCAGACCACACAAAAAGGATCAGCAAAACAAAATTAGAACAGGAAACAAATCGTATAAAAATATTATCAATGTTTCTGTGACGTGTGCTAGAGCTACCTCATTTACAACCTGGTCCCGGTATCAGCAGCGTTCCGTCCGGTTGAGGATGGGCCAAAAAATCTTGTCATTGGTATTTTTTGAAATTTCGGCAACTAAACCAAATCAAATACTTTTTAAGTTTTTCATTGGCTCAAATGGTTCTTTTGACGTGCACTTGCCGTTGCAACATGGTCGCGCGATGGTACTCGCCGCGAGTAACTAAATGGGTGGTTATCGTGGAACTTGGGCACATGTGGAAGGCAAAGTTTTCTAGCTACACGAATCCAAGTTTCTTAAGCTCGGGAGGGAGGTCTCTGTTCGCAGTGCAGATCTGCAATCCAGCTCAAAAAAGTCAATCGATTATCAAAGGCAAGCACTCAATGATTTTCTCTCTTTCTGCGCAAGCAAGTCAGAGACTTCGGAAGAACCGCAGCTGCTCAAGTTGTTTCATCCTACGAACATATGGCAGCAAGGGTGCGACAAGTTCCCAGTGTTGGCAGATCTTCTGGTCAAAGTATTTTCGTCTCCTGCTTCTACTGCGGGTGTTAAACGTCAGCACAAAGTTGGAAAGCGGATCCACTGTGTTTTGAGGAGCTGACTCGGCACTGGGATGGTAGAAGAACAGGTCGCTATTGTGCATAACGCTGTCGTCGCAAAGATGTAGATACCGTCCGAAAGACAGTCTTTGAGCAACGAATAGTCTCCGAAATACTCGAGAAAGGAGAGCATTTGGAAGATGTTATTCGAGATGAGGCGCCAACAGACGAGGACACAGGAGTTGCCGACGTAACTTTCTGTTTACGGAGGCCACGGAGTAGCAAATATAAGTTGCACGCAAGTAAATAGGGAACGTAGGATAGTAGCAGTAGTAGTAGTAGAAGTAGGAAATAGTAGTAGAGCAGGCTCTACTAAATTGCATGTGATACCTATGTCTATTTAATTTAAAACCAAAAACAGGCAATGACAACAAAAGAATAAACCCGTTTTTAACCCAGGGTTTTTTATTAATTTAAAAACCAACCCATCCATAATGTAATTGTTACAAGAGGCTGCGTCAAGGATGCCAACTTAAATTTTTTATATGAATGGAAAAGCAAAGGTGCTCAAAAATAATCCATCGTCATCTTAGATAACGACTTCATACATAGCGTCATATCTGTTAGTGATAAATAAATTAGGGTGTTCAGCTCTAATCGTATTGATTGGCAAGCTGCATGTTAGAGTAGTTGATCTATAGTAGAAACATCCCAAAAAAACGGGAGTTTTCTCGCGGGAAAATGATAATTTCCAGCGTAATGGACTGTAAGCCATTACGCTCTTGCCTAAGTGTTGTGCGAGCAGCACTGAAGAGCCGTTCCACCTTGTTCGAGGTAGCCGGAATGCTACTAACGAGGCTGTATCGGGCTTCTCTTGCTTCAAGCCGGCTGCACTTTTCAAGCCGCTAAGCAAGAAACTCATTATCGGTTTCTTCTTCGTGATTGGCTGGGTCCGCCAGGAGGAAAGGACGAAGAGCCCGCCTCTCTGCTGTGGTGAGGTGGGATCCACTTCCTTTTAAGAACCCGGACACAGTCCGACTCAAAGTCTGGGCTGTGAACGATGTTTGCCCGAGGACCCGTGTGTATCGCTTTGAGTTAGCAAATATTACAAAGCACTAGAAAGAAAGCAAACCGTACCGATATAAGTATCGAGCGCAGGCTGGACTTCAATAAGCCCGTCGAGCCAGACACGCGCGTCCAGTAAGCTCACGTTCTACCCTTGTTAGGCTTTTGGCACTAGCTCAAAGTCCTTGAGGCCTGCGTAGAGCTTCTTGAGTCGGCGATTGCACGCCGGAGACGGAAGCAAGTCCAGGAGCTCTTCATCTTCTGGGTCCAAAAACTCCAACAGGGCAAAATAGCGATGCACCATTGCGAAGGGGGATCCCCAGCGGGTATCCTGACGAATGACTGGCCGAAGTAGAGTCTTAAATCAAATAAAAACAAATTGTCATATTAGTCACGTATTAGTAACTCAAAACGATATTGGTATAAAGTAAAAATCAATCGTAGAATCAATAGTACTTACCGAAGTTTGCTGACTGCTTAAGCGTCCGCAGCTTTGACTTCAGGGTAGAGTTGTTACGATTTTTTCTAGCGTTATTAACTTTAAGTACGTTAAATTCCCTACTTTGGTTAAATACCGTTAAATACTTGATGCGTGATTGCTGTTTTTGTAATTTCACATTTTCTTGCTCAGGCGGTATTTCCGCAGCAACCGCTGATGCTGATCGCTTCAACCTGATCGCAAGACCCTCCTTGAAGCAAGCAGTTTTAAGTGCTCCGCTTAATGCAGCGGTCCACCGGAGTCTCCTGAGGTTTGATGTCTACTAACCACTACATGTCAAAGCTATAGCGCGGTGCCAGTAGCCCACAACTAAAACGTTATCCAGCCGCACAAGCGCTCTCCCAACCACCCTCGCAAACCCCTACGATTGAAGACATCTCAATGGGCCGCAAGGAGGAGCCCATTTGAGCTGAATTTGCTGTCAGTCGATCCAAGAGCGAGACGAAGCAGCATCCTGACGTATATTGCAAGCACTGTAATGAGGTGATCATGAATGCTCAGCCTGGGCGACACCTGTACCCACACATCAAGTACTGCGGCGAGGCATCAGCCCAAACCAAGACTAAATATGGCGAAGTGGTTCTTGAAAAGAAGCGCAAAGCGCACTTAAGAAGTACAGCCGACTTCGTTTCTCCAACGAAGGCTTGACGCACAAGCTACAGTGGCTCGGCACGTCAAACGCCCACCAAGTACGACGTAAACAAGACCGAAGAGAAGGAGATGCATCTGGATATCGCTCGAGCTTTCTACACGTCTGGGATACCTTTTCGCGTCATTGAAAACGCTGATATGCGTCGTGCTCTCACTCGATTTCGCCCCAGTATGAAGCTGCCAACACGCCAGAGTCTTGCGACTACCCTTCTGGATCAAGTCTACACGACTGAGAAAACTCGATTGGCTGCACTTCTCCAACGCCAAAAACGATTGACGCTGGTCACAGATGGGTGGTCGAATGTAAACCGCGAAAGTATTATAAACTACGTACTTTCGTCCCCGACGATGCGGCCTATGATGTGGTCGTCAGGAGCGACCGGTACGGAGGCTCATACTGGCGAGTACATGGCTTCGGAGATATCCCGAGTTATTAGTGAAGTTGAAGTTGTCGCTGGGGTTGGGAAGGTGACTGCAGTTGTGTCGGACAACGCCGCCAACATGAAGAAAGCTGGGAAGCTGGTTGAACTGAAGCACCCAGGTGTGGTGTTTAGCGGATGCGCTGCACACGCTGTCAATTTGCTCCTAAAAGATATTTTCAAAATCGACTTCTTCGCTAGTACTCTCAAGAAGGCTGTGAAAATAGTGAAGTTTGTGAGAGCGAGGCATCTACTGCTGGGTCGAATTCGAGCGGAGCGTGGCCAAGTTAAAAAGTGTGTCAAGGCTGGTGAGTTGTCTACTCCAGTTTCGACGAGGTGGTATGCTCAGGAAAAGTGTATCAAGAGCGTCGCTCGCAACAAGGTGCCTCTTACGACAGCGTTCAATGACCCGGAGTTAATGAAGCACTACACCGACAAAGATACTACGAACAAGTTGAACGTTGTCCGAGAAATTCTGGAAGACAACCAATTTTGGACGAACGCAAAGCTCATACTCCGGCTGACCAAGCCCATCACACGTGTGCTTGCTGCATTTGAGACGGATTCGTGCTCCAACTCTATGATCCTTCACGAGTTTGATCGTCTTAAAAATGCTCAAGAGTTCAACACGAACGCAGCCGGTCTGACGAGTTTCTCTGTTCGAGAACGTATAGTGAAGTTGGTCGACGAGCGTTGGAAATTCATTTCTCCTCCTTCCAACGTTACGGCAATTGCGCACTTGATGGACCCCTCGAAGCAAACATCGGTATTCAAAGGTAACAGCTTACGCGACACGGTCGCAGATGCCGTGGCGCTCGCGGAGCGCTTTGGCCTTCCACCGGGGCAGAGCTCAGCCGACTTCCGCTCACTACTGCTGAACTTCGTGGCCTGCGATAGTGACGCCAATGCCACCGAGGGTCACGAGGTTGATAGTCTGTTCGATCTCGACGACATGGAGTTTGAGTACATATTGGATGCGATCGTCAGTCTAGATGTAGGCCACTAAATAATCAGTGTGCTGTATTCAATGCAATTGTGTTAGCTAGCAGTGCCGGATCCTCTCTGTAAGTGCGTGATCATCATCATATTGGTCACGTACTGGAGCAAGCTGATCCACGGCGGCCTCGTTTTCTAGTCCTTCCGCGAAAGGGTTGTCATCGAGTCCTGCCGCTGGGGTCCATGAGATCCAGCCACGTTGTCACGTTGGCCTCTCCAGACTCTGTCGCAGCTTCCTGGCAAACTCCAGGTGTGAATGACGTCACTTTGGTAGACGGCTCTCTTGAGCTCAAACAGCAGTCTGGTGAACGCTGAGCGGCCGCAACTTTCGCTGTTCGTCCGCATGAGGTCTCTGCCACAGACCTGTGCAGTCACCGAAGAGGCTTCGTTATGGAGCAGTGTCCCGTTGTGAAGAAGGTCCTATCACTTTGTTTCACTATGAGAGTATATCTGGGATTTCACATAAATTTCGTACCATTCTGTGTAATTAGAGAAATATGCTTGCTTCTTCTATGATGCAATTCGTACTTATTGAAGTATTTAATTATATTTAATTCGCTATTTATTTGCATTTAACTGCGAAGAATACTACTTTCGTATTTAACCAACTAAATAACAACCCTACTTCAGGGCTTGCGTAGCAGCCAAATCTTCCTCGTGCTTTGCCAAGTGTTGTGGAACCGCCTGATTTACTAGCACATCCGACCAATGACACTTGCACTATGGTTGCGAGTCGCCTTTTCACAGAGCAGTTGTCCCCGATCAGGTACTTGCAGCAGCATAGGTCTTTCCTACCATGGCCCCGGTCATCAACGAGCCGGACGAGGACTTGTCATCCCGCACTCATCGCGCTTTTCTTGCGGAAACGCACAAAAGAGATGCTAAGAAGCACGGTCTTAGCAATATGACCATATTCGTAGGACGCAAACACTGCGACGAAATGTTGGATGAATGAGTCCACCCATCGAAGATACGACCAAAACCATCTGGCAGCTCCGCCGCAACAGCAGCTTCCACGGAAACAGGTAGCGCCTTCGAGGCTCGAAGGCGCTACCTGTTTCCGTGGAAGCTGCTCGAATCGAGCAGTGTGCGCACCGAGACTGGCTCCAAGAAAGTGTATCTAATCAAAGCAATACGATATTAGTACTATAATTATGAAAAACAGAAATAGTAGTCTTTACCGGCGAGCGAGAGTATTCTCACAGAACAAGAGAGACAGATTTGCCTTCACGATCCACTCGAGCCAGCCAAACCGATTCATGGCGGTGCGACGGGCATAGTGCGCCACAGAACCTGTCTGCGCAGTTGTGGCAGCGAGCATTCCTTCTTAGAAGGCTGGATGCTCGCTGTGCACATGCTGCATGAAGTTAGTGAAGCCATCTCGCTTCGACGGCTTGCGCGTTTTGCCGCATCAGCACCGGAAGTACTCAGGCACAGTCCTATCATACTGGTCTCGGCATGGTGTAAAGAAGTAGGTCGTAATCTGAGCGTTAGAAAAGATTGCACGGGCATGAGACGTAGATAGCATGGCGTTAGGCGTGTTTTTTTAGCTTCTAGCAAGCAAAGAATCCTTAGAAGTGAGGAGACAATGTGTCCGAGAGACGGAAGAGTAGATGGCTGGGTAGTCGTTTCCGCATACTAACTTAAGTATGAATTGTACACTCTCATAAATTATGTTTTTAAAATAGTACCATGGTGTCATAAATTAGAATGTACTCTTTTTCATGGCTAACAAATATTGTAATAATATTTATTGTGCCTTTCTGCCAAAACGCCCTCAGTTTTATGGTCCTACGTAGGAGGATGGCCCTTACGAAAGACCTCCTATCTGATCGGTTGCAACCGACTAAAATTTAGCCTAACCCTTTGACGAAAAAAAGACAATGCCAATCAAAGACATACGTCAAACAAAATGATACTTATGAACCTAAGTACGAATCGCGATTTATTAATAAGCACTCTAAACGAAAGCGGGGCGTCTCCTCTAGTATTTGTTTGACGCAGCCTCAACACGCGTGGTCCGGTCAAATATTATTTGACCGGACCACGCGTGTTTTCTCAGGGAGGACCTAAACCATAGCAATATCATACAACAAACTAACAAGGTAAGATGTAGCAGTCACAAAATTGATATTGTACAATACCTTCCATCCTTTGAAGTTTCATCGACAAACACGATTTGATCTTGCCCGGCAATAGCCTGTTCACATACTTTTGCCTCGCCAGCGTATGTCTGATGAGAACCCATATTCGATTTAAAATCGTTCTGTTGTGGATACCTTACGTAAGGGTAAATGGCCGGCAAATACTGGCCATTCAGCCCTTAATTTGTTAAAAGGTACCCTTTAGACCAAATCGGAGCCCTTACGTAGGGCCTCCACAATCAAGTATTATTGGATCATAGTCGGCAAAATCAAACAGTGTTATTGGTCAAATATCATTTTATTTAGTGGTCTGGTTTAGCAATTCAACCCCAGTTCGTCCTCAAATCCCACCTTTAGCCCTACCCACCCTTGCTTAGGACCAGCCTTTAAAGGTCAGATTGGCCAAAACTTTGGAAAGGCACAATAAGGCCATTTTTGAAAGTACATGTATTATTAATAATACCATTTATTTTTCGGCCCAGGGCTAAGCAAAATGGCGGCCAAGCGTAAACTTGCCAAACTTTCGACAAATACCTAATTATACAGTACGTAGCAACCAAAAGTAAACGCAAACACTTGCACTAGTATTCAGACTTTTTTACTCGCAATCTCAGGAACGAAGCAACACACGACTCGAACACTGTTCTAGTAGACACTAAACACCGATTTGTTCTTGTTTCTTGCCGCCAATCTTGGACTCCGACACAGGCCATGCTGCAGACTGGTACAGCTGGTTAATGGCAGACAAGTCGCCCTCGCTTAGATACTTACGCTGCCCGATGGCTTCTGTGGCCGTCTCATTGCACAGGGCCTTGGTGATATCTGTGCAGTTGTCGTCGTCATTCAGGTTACAGAACTTTGTACCCTCCTTTACACAGTTCTCCGTGACTGTATCGCTGCAGTAATTAGGTTGACAGAAACCGTATGACATTGGATAATGCATGACACTGTCGAGGTCGTAGGGACCGCCGACACTAAGGTCACGGACGCTCATCTCGGACCAAATGCTCTGGTCGATATCGTCCCAGAACACGCCAATGGTGCGCTTTGGGTGCTGGTGCTCGTGGTACATTCCCAGCGAGTGACAAATCTCGTGCATGGCCGAGCCGTACACGGTCTTTAGACTGTCGTCCACTTCGAAGCAGCGGTCGGCAAGGTTCATAACCTGCGCTCCTTCGTCCGTGATACCGATGCTGGAGTTGCAGTCACGGCCGCTAGACGGGTGCTTGAAGTCCACCCAGTTCGCGCACGAGTCGCAGGACGACAGCTTCTCCTTCTCGCACGTGTCTGTGCTCACGAACCGCACATTGGTACTATCCTCGACCTTGCTCATAGCCTGGTAGATGTAGTCCTTTTGAGTCGAGTTGAACGGGTAGTCCTCGTTCATCTGGAAGCATACCACGCCGTCGTCCCAGATGCGCGTCGTGGACACTACAACCAGCGAGAGGCGACGGTGACCGTCTTCGGTCTCGCCCTTCTTGCTCGTCTGCTTGGCTTTCTCCTCGTGTTCGCGATACGCGGTCTCTTCGTCGATCCGCTGTTGGAAATTTTGGGTCGGGCACGCCACCTGTGTCGCCTGGTCGTGCACGCGTTCGATGAGGTAGCAACCGGCCTTGCCGTTCGAGCAGGCTACGTACGAGTCCTCTCCGTAGTATTTCATGCTGCGATGACGCAGTTTGACGCCGTTCACCTCGCAGTCCTTGGAGGCCGCTTCATTCGCGACTTCCTCTGGCGAGTCCTTGAAGACATTGATGTGCACCGATGTCTCCTGCTCGGCAGCCACCACGGCCAATGCTGCCAGCGTCGCCAAAACAGAGCACCGGATCCAGCCGGCCATGTTTTCTATGATAGAGAGTGTGCGCTTGCCGTCGAGCGAGAAGACGAGAAAAGTGCCAATGGATCGGTAAGCGATCGGAAGGCGTGTCAATAACCTGAGGTTCGGTTGAGAAACTCCTCACCTATCTGAAGGTACCGGTAAAGAGCTTGATTGGGTGGGTGTACAGCGAAGGCTGTTCACTGCCTGCCGACACGCTTCTGCTGGTGCTGGACAGCAGCTATCAAAGTGGCCGCCAAGATGTTGCGAACTCTTGCCGTCGACTCGACTTGAGTTGTTGATCGCTGCGATACACGCGAACGCCTCGCCTCTCCGCGAATGTTCACTCACAAAAGCAAAGTGACTCACGGATAAATGACCAGCAAAAGCTTGAATGCCGTCAAATGTGTGGGTAGAGGAGCCTCAGGAGAGCACATGGCAGTGGCGACTCGGATGGGAGTTTTTCGAAATACATGTACGCCGACCAGCGAATCTTTTCTTAGTGAACGCAAGTGAAGGAGAGTCAGATCAGGTTGCTCCGACTTTACAGATGCTGGAGCAGAAGACGTTTGACAATGTGGGGACGGAACATGCCCCCGTCTGGGCCAACGCTGATGGGCTTAGGCCTTTACCCAAGTGTCAACCACACTCTCCATTGCATCGGCGAGGCCAGTCTCACCTCTGCACGAACTCCAAAATCTCAAGGGCAGGACATCGGCTGCGTTTGAGAACTCAATCGCACGATTCTCATCTTGCGCTAAATTACAGTAACTAATTACAGTAACATCCTGGTCGAGGACTATCCGATAGCGCGGAGGAACCCCCAAGCCTTTCTTCTTAATTTGAAGAGCTACAGACGATGAATTCTCGGTCCATGAATATGCTGGTTGTGGCGGTGACGCTGCTGGTCGCTTGCTGTGCGGTGGCGTTCGGCACGTACACGTACCCACAGTGCGCGCTGAACGGCAAAGGATGCTGTGAGTTCGGCACGGGCTTAATGAGGAACCGAGGCTACATAATGATCGCGCTCGAGGGCGACGACATGGTCGTCACCTGTCACAACGGCGTGTTGCGCTGCTCGTACGAGAACCCGAACAAGAAGGCTCACTACGAGGCCGCCGAGAATGTCACCTGTCCCGGTACGGTGGCGTTGGTTGGTGATGAGTCTTTGCGCACTGCTAACCTGTTATTGTGCTTGTTCTACCGTGTAGACTTCTCCTCGATGATGGAGTCACGCTCAGAGATCACCTACCTCGAGGGTGTGCAGGCCAAGGTCCCGACTGACGACGAGCAGGCTGCCGGCACCGTCAAGGCGGCGGATATTTCGGCCTAGGCCTGTTGTAAACTCTAAATTTTCGCTCGTCACTCGTGTCAAGTTGTTGTTTCGCTCAGATTTGCGACCCCTAGAAAACGTGGTAAACCGAAAGTAACAATGTGGTCCCCACTTCGTTCAGTCAATCCATGTAGTTCGCAGCTTAGGTAGGAACAAGATAAAGCAATTTTATTGAGTCTCAAAAGGAACAAGGACTACAGTAGAGTTTAGTGGGGGAATATACCACGCATGACATTTCAATGTCAAGTTAAATAACAGACGCGCGACCACGTATCCGACAGCTTCCCCATGGCTCTGCAGATCGAGGTTTTCGCACGCGTAATGGAGACGTCTTCCCTCGGACATCTTCCGTTCTGATCAATCAACTGAGACTTAAATCCACTCGTAGGCGCGGCCGTGCTGGGGCTGATCGCCGTGGTCCGACAGGTTGGACGTCTTGCGTCCGCGCTTGACGGGAACACCGAAGTCGTCATAGCGCCAATCAGACGGCACGTGGTTGTCCTGCTGGTCCGCGAACTTTGCCTTCCTTCTTGAAGAAGAGCTAGTCTTTCCGGACGTCATACGCGGGCCAGCAGAAGCTGACGCCCAGCCCTTAAAGGCGCTGCGACGCGAAGAAGAAGACGACGAGCTGCGACGAGAAGACGACGAAGAACTGCTGCGCGACGAATTACTGATGCGACCGCTGTGCACGCGGTACATTTGGTTCGATCGGCGCGGTGGGTAGTTCCGCGGCTGTTCAACCTGTTTAGGTGGGGCGGGGGCTGGCACACGTTGGGGGCCCACGCGCTGGATGTCTGGCTCCGGAGTGGGACTGTCCTGACGTTCACCGCTGCCGGAGCTCCTGGTGCTGTTGGAGCTGTTGCTATTAGGGCTTCCGCTCTTGTCCTTGGCGTCCGAAGATGCCACCGACTCAAGCTTCTGGTCGGCGAAGCTGCTACTTCTGCTGATCTGGACGCGGCTGTTGCTTAGCTCGCTAGTACGAAATGACCCATTCGTGCCGTCAAAGAACGACGCACTAAGCTCTCTGGTCATGTCCTCGTTCGGATCGTACGAGCCCTTGCCTCTGTGCAACAATGGGTGGCTAAAGCTGTTCTTCCGCCCACCAGGTCCTTGACTCATACTCAGATTGGTACGAGCAGGCAGCGGCCGGCCGACGCCCACCGTCGCGCCGAAATCTGGATGGGGCTCCATGTTCCCACTGCTACGCACAGCACGACGAACACCGATAACACTCCTGGCGAGCGGCTTGGTGTCGTGGTCAAACAGCATCTCGTCGTCCTCGATACGGCGTCTCCGCACCGTTTCGCGTGTTGCGAAGCGCTCGTTCGGCCGTTGCTTAGTATCCTGCATCGGGTTCGGAGGCAGCTCACCGGCAGCCTCGGCCGTCGCGAATAATATCGAGTCCCTCTGTCTGCTGTAGCTACGTCCGATACGCGTGATGTATTGCAAAGTCCCTCCCAGACCAGACGCAAGCGAAGACATCTTGGACACACGCGTCCGGTTGACCAGGCGCTTGTTGCGCTGGTAGCACAAGCCGCAGAGCTTCCAGCTCTGGAACGACGTAGTGGACAAACACGAAGAGCACACAAAGATTCCACACACATTACACAGGTGTTTCTTCTTCCTGGAGAAGAACCCAAGAGCACGCTGACAAGTTTGGCACTTGCGTTCGCGGTTCGACCGCGACGTGAGGAGACCAAACCGAGACGTTTTAGTTGACGCGGCGATAGCGGCGTCTCCGCTCGTAGCGGCGTAGTTCTCGACCAGCTGTCGATACCTGATCGACAAACTGTAGGCGTCGTGCAGACTGGAGAACGCGCCGTAAAAAGGCTCGGCGCACTTGGTCAGTTCAACGTCCAGCCACAACTGCATCTTGAGGATCCCACGATGACTGGTCTCGGCCAGTACCAGAAGCATAGCGTGGATGGCGCCGCGATGTACCTGTAGTTGCGCGTGGTGACTATTGGCACTCCTCATCTCGAACTCTCGTTCGGGGACGTCCACGGAGCGCAGCATCTTAAAGACGAACTTGTTACCCGAAACGGGGTGCACGCCGCGTCCAACTGTTTCCATGAGTAGGAATTCTTCGGCGTGGCGTTCGTCGAGGAGGGACCGGTATTTGACGTGTTTGAGTCCGACGTAGCGGTACGGCGTTTCTTTGGTGCGTGGCACAAGGGAGTCAAGCACGCGAGCGTCAAGAAGAAGATCTGCAGTGAAAAGCTCGCTCTCGACGCGGCGGAAGCTGCTGGTGTCGTCGGCGTGCAGTGCGCGCATGGCGTCCTGCAGTGTACCGATGACGGCCTGGCAGCTAGCAGCCGTGGAGCGACGGCGACCGCCGCAGTCGCGCGTGTGAACGTAAGGGCTGACATTGATAGGCGGGCGCGAGGCTGCACGCTCCCAACTGGCAGAGACGGAAGGTGAGGCCGTGCGACTGAAGTAGTTGCTCTGCAGTACGTGGGCTACACAGTTGGCGTTGTCCTGCAGCAGGGCCTGAGCACTGGCCGCGGCCGCGGACTGAACGCGCATCGGAGACGGCAACGGGGGGAGATCTCAACGGTACTGCGCTATGACCCGAATGAAGACCGCGAACCGCAAGGGTACACACGGGGTCGTTTGTCGAGTG
The DNA here is from genome assembly GCA_011320135.1 of Phytophthora betacei. NCBI lineage: Eukaryota > Oomycota > Peronosporomycetes > Peronosporales > Peronosporaceae > Phytophthora > Phytophthora betacei. The sequence goes on from JAANHX010000276.1 coordinate 688,124, forward strand.
ATCGAGTGGGGGGCGCCAAGCCGCGGCTCAAGGCGGAATGGAGCACGTCGAACTGTGCCTGGCTGAAGTTCGGATGCCCATCGGGGAAGGTGCTATGATGGCACAGACAGGGTGCGGGACATAGACAAAGAGAGGGAACCATGTGTCTCTTTAATCAAAACTTTATGCAGCTTGCTAGATATTATATCTCAAGTACAGACAGGTAAAAAGATACATAGATTATAATCTCTGTGAACTTATAAAATGCCGAATGAAGTATATAAGTAGGGCGGCAGGTTTTATGGTGTTTTGAAACCATCCGGTGACGACGACCAAACGAGTCTCCTATCGCTAGAGCTTGCCGACACCACAACGAGCCTTTCGACACTTCCGCCCTCTCTACACTTTTTCAGATAAACGAGGTGTCTCATTACTGCCGAAAGCGGGTCTTCAAGCGATATACCGTAAGCGTCTCCATCAAAATACCCGGTTCTGGCAGCAAGATCCGAGTATTTTTTGCGTCTGAGATCGCCCCGGCCAGAGTCGCCGCAGTGGGAAGCTCCGGGGCTCCTGCGATGCCGAATTCGACGCTATTGCAGCGTCGACACCACGTCCATCCAGCGCCGTCGTTAAGTTTCGGTGCGGCTCTTTTCCCGTTGCGCGGTTGCAGCGATGGATATTGTCCAACGACTTCGGGTCTTGGTGCTTGTGATCAACAGAAGCGCGCTACGTGCAGTGCACGCCACGTTCACCTGCAAGTTGCAGTGGAAGGCCCTGAATCCATGCCCGGGTCGGCACGGTACTGCATCGATCGATCGGTACACGCATTAAATTTTTGTTCGACTCGAGAGACTTTGGCCGAACGTTGTGCATACCGGTAACGCCCCCGTCTTCGGTCTGTGAGAAGTTGGATCAGTCTCGCCTTGTTGGAGAGGGTAATGCGGAGCCACAGAGCCCAGCGCACGTGGTCACCACTTGGCTCCGAGGAGAGCGTTGACATTGCACTATCCATCGACTCCGACCTTACCCGATCGAGGTGGTCCTGGAGTATTAAATAAGGTAGGGCCACATTCCAGCGCAAATCAAGTTGGTGACCTGCGGTGCTGTCATGTAGAGGCTCGGGCGGCGCGCCATCAAGCATTCTGTCATCTGTAGAATTTAGGTGATCGCTGATGAGCGACCAATCAATCAAAGCGATTTACATGAGTTAATTGCGTAGAAGTGTATCAAACAGCCGTCAACAGGATGAGGCACCTTATGCCTGTGGTCATCCATTTCATATTGATGGCTTCTCTAAAACACACGTTACGCTCAGGCTCCATACATTGTAGTCGGCGATAAGAACGTACGACCTCGTTGACGTGGATGTGACGATCGTGTATCGAGCTACAACAGTGGCGCTTGGACAAGGTGTCCAGATGAGTAAGGCAGCTCGATCAGTGTCGCTAGTTACTCGCACTGAAGCTCCTGTCGCCGTTCTACCGGGAATGGATCATACGAAGTGCTGTAATGGAGAAGCCAACTATCTGTGCTGCTTCTGCCGACTCCACACTAGAAGTAACTTCTAGCAGAACAGCACGGAGCGGCTCGGTCCATGCACAAGTTTGTAACTTCAAGAATCACTGCAATCTTACATGTGGACATCCGAACACAACTTGCAATCACCACATGCTCTTCTCAACTATCAGGCCGACGACCCAGAAGATGCACGCGACATCTTTCAGCAGCTGAATCACTTCCTCATAAACTCAATTCTGATGAGACTTAATACATGATGATACATTGCTGCAATGCTTGACTTCAACACGGCCGTTCGAATGCAACATAGTGAATCGTAGCCAGTCAAACGTGCTAGAATTCCGTCGGTAGCTGCTTCCGCAGCACCTGTTGGCTCATAGTTTGAAGTCGACGGGCGTCGTACCGCTCCGCGAAATCCTCACATGCGCGGAGCGAGTCGACATCCAGCTGGGGTAGAAGCTCCACGAGCTGCAACTCGCATCGATTGGCCAGCACTGTGAGACCCAGAGGACTGGCGCCGACATACAAGTCCATCATGTCGCTGGGCTCCAGTCTCGCGCTCAGCAATTCAAAGCAGCCCGTGTAGATCCACAGTAGTAACCCCTTGAATGCCTCGAGCGACACACCGTCACGGTGCATGTAGTGGAGGGGGATTTCGTGCGTCTGCTTCGATGACGCGTCCGATCCATCCCCGGTCGTGGCTTCTTGCGCCGTCTTGCCTTCACTAAACCCGCCCATGAACATCGTGCGGAAATATTCCACTTGGGAGAGCACAGCCTTATGCGCTGGTAGTCGCTCGAATGTTTCGGGCTCTGAATCCTCTACAGGCCACAAAAACACGACGTCAGCTACGTCCTCAGAGAGAACCATCCTCTTCGTATCCTCTCCAAACTGCTGTGCTTCGGAGCTCGCTGGCCCCGTGGCAGTCAGGTGTCCGGCGCGTCGGAATGAAGGTGGCGGGAGCGACGCCAATCGTTCCTTACGCCACGTATCCAGGCATTGGACGACGAGTGCGTCGCAACACACGCGACTGGCAAACTGGCCCAGCGCTTTCCGCTTGTGGCTGGCAACAGCAAGACGGTTCGTGTACAAGAACGCCAAATATGCACGGAACACCTGTGCGTCCACGTCCTGGAACTCATCCACTTCGAAGAGCCTTTCTTCCTTCTTGGCCACCTTCGTCCCGCCAGCTTGGGAGTCTGTCACGAGGTCGAGTACACGCAGAAGCCCTTTAATGTAGCTGCTGCGTGCACTCACGACCACTCGGTGGGCTTTAATACGTTCTACCTTTGTCGGCCCACCCACGAGGAAAACAAGGTCAGCGAAATCCGCGTTAGCGAGCACTCGATCGTAGCTTAGAGAGTAGTGAGCTCCTCGTGGACGCACGGCCACGGCGCAGTGATTGGAACCAGCACCCACCGCAACGGCCGCGTTGTCTTTTAGGCCAAAAACACGCTGCGGATGCACCGAGTGCTGGTATTTGCCATTGCCCAGCACGCCAAACGCATTCCACCCCCACGACATGACTGAGCCGTCACGTGTTAGAGCGAATGTCGAGTGCGAGCTGCAACAAGCGCTGGCCACCTTGATCCGAGGATCATCGGCCAGCGCTTGCTGCACGCGAGGGAAGAAGTAGTGCGCGTTGTGTTGGAGATCGTAGAACGTCTCACCGGCGCCGTGTTGGCCGTACTCACTGTGGCCCCAAGTGTATACTTTGCCGTCATCAGTGACGGCCACGCTGTGATGGCTGCCAGCAGCGACCGACACGGCCGGACGGGCCAACTTCACCTCCTCCGGGAGCCACGACTTATTGATCCCTGTGCCCAATTGGCCCAGCACGCCTAGACCCCACGAGAAGCAGACTCCAGACCGGGACTTAGGATCGTCGTCATGAGAGTTCTCACCTGGGTCTATTACTCTAGAGCAGGCGAGTGAGTGTTGCTGGCCACATGCAATGTGCTTGATAAAGTAGCTTTCCAACGCCCGGATACGCTGGAACTCGGCCGAGTTGCGTCTCGATCCGAGTCCCAGCTGGCCGTTGTCGTTGTAGCCGCAACTATACACTGCACCCTCGTTCGTCGTGGCCAGCGAGTGGGCGAACCCGGCCGCGATATTAGTCACCACGAGTCGGGCCAGCGGGCCAGTGGCCAGTCTTGGCGTCATGCACGGCGCTCGAACAGTTTGTACCTTGACGTTCTCCCCATTAGCGACCCCGGCGTCTTCGTAGACCTGCATCGAGTCCCGAACGAGTCTGGCCATGATGTTGTCGTCCATGTGACGCCGAAGCTCACCCCGGGAGCGGGCACGTTGGGCTTCCCGCATCTCCTCGCTGGACAGACCGGCCAGCTCGACTGCGGCCCGGTCCGAGGCGTCCGTGGCCTCTCCGTTCTCGTCGTATAGCACCTTGGCCACAGGCAAGAGGCCCCACATGAACACGTCGCCCGACACTGTGAGGGCCAGCGAGTGCGATTCGCCGCACGAGATCTTAGTGACCAGCTGGCCGGCCAACGCACCGCCGATACGACGGGGTTGCGACACAGCGCTAGCGACGCCGGCCACGTTGCCCAGACCCAATTGGCCCTCGCGGCCGCGGCCCCAGGCAAATACTTGACCGAATTCATTTAGGGCCAGCGAGTGACGCTCGCCGGCCGAAAAGCCGACGATCACCTCGTTACGTAGAGCTTCCACTTGGCGCTGTTGTGGGTTGAAAACATATTGATGCAATTAGAGAACGGAAGAGAGCTGGGCGTTGGATTCAACTTGTTATGGCCACACCAATTCGAAGACCTCCTTGTCCGCTACGTCCAGGCCGAGTTGCTGCGAGTTGTTGTGGCCCCACACGTACAGCGCCATAGCGACGGACGGCGGAAATGAGACTGACGTACGCAGATCGCAATGTTTATTCTTTCGCCACGGATTGGTGGAAAAATGAAGCCCACGTAGAATCAGATTTTTTCTTGACGAAGTGGGTTGAGAAGAATTCGACATATCCTGTGGTGTTCTCTCGATGGAGGGCATCAGTGCGCTGGAAGATAAGGATCCCACATGGTTTTTCTTTCGCGTGGACGGGTGGCACCATCAGCAACTAGCTGCTTAAGGCTACAACGTGAAGGACTCCTTCACGTTGTAGCCTAGCAGCTAAAAGTCCTTCAAGGACGGTGATTGAGCAATGAATTGCGAACATGTATTGCTCTTGATTGTAGTATTTCCACGACCTTCATGTACTGATCAACAAGCTGTTGCTTTCCCGTGAATCTTGAAAAGGTGCTCATTGCTCGCCACCTTCGGCCAACTTTATCATCGGCACTTCGGTGAGTCCCACTGCGGGTATGAGAAGCTCCGTTATTCGGAACGTCATTTTGGTCACATTTGCCATTTGCGGAGAGCATCACACTCTAAACACTACCCGATCAGATATAGAGAGGCAATTCGTAACATTGAAAACAAAAACTTTACTTTGAAATTTCGAGCTGTCAACCCGGTCTAACGGTCTTGGAACACGTACAGTACCCATTTTGGTACTACTAATATGTAGTATTACACTTGGTCGACAAGTCAGGATCACGTACGACACCAGCATTTTTCTTTTCTTGATAGACTGATCTCTCCTAATACGCATGGAATACAGCTGCGTGGAGAGAGATGGATCGGTTTGGTTTTAATCCATCGCAATGTATTCGCGATATCCTGCACTCTACTCCGTAAATCTAAGTTGCAACTTACAACGCACTTTGAAGCCTTTGCTCAGCGTACGCGACTCAATTACCCCTCCATGAATTCAGAGCAGCAGTCCATTGCTTCCTGGCTGGTATCACAGCCACTGAAGCAGGTGAGGCTAATTACCTATTGATGCACAAGCACGCCTCTTGAATCAATCCCTCGACACCATTTCTCAATTTACCATCAATCGGACACCTCAAACAACAACAACAACATGCTCGACTCGCAGCCGCAGTCTCCTCTCCTGGCCACCGTCTTCGCTCTACTTCTTGTCCTGTGGAAGATTACCACCAAGCCATCGCCCCACACGAACGGCCAGAAGCTGTTCCGACCGACATCCACGCTTCCATTCCTCAGTAATACCCTCGACCTGCTCTGGTTCCAGCGGGACCGACTGCACGACTGGATGACAGAGCAGAGCCTCGCCAGTGGTGGCAAACCGTGGCTTCTAACTGGCATCGGCCAGCTGCCCAAGATCGTCGTGACTGCCGCTGCCGCCTACGAAGACGTGTTTAAAACACAGTTTGACGTGTTCGTACGCGGTCCGGGTGAGACGGTGTTGGACGTCTTGGGCGAGGGCATCTTCAACGTGGACGGTGACAAGTGGAAGCACCAGCGTCGCGTCACGAGCCACCTCTTCTCCATGCACATGCTCAAGGACTGTATGAACGCCGTGGTTCGTGAGAAGACCGTCAAGCTTCGTGATGTACTCGCCATGTGTGCCGAACGAGGAGACTCCGTGAGTATGAAGTCGCTACTCAACAAATACACTGCCGACACGTTCACGCGCATCGGATTCGGCGTGGAGCTCAACGGCCTTGACGACCCTGTGGACGTCGATACGACGCAGCCATTGGACGCTGCTCTTCGGGTAGTGCAGACTCGACTTCAGAGTCCTGTGTGGCTCTGGAAACTCCGTCGGTTCTTTAATATCGGCAGCGAGCGGGTGATGCGTGAGAGCATGCAGAAGGTTCACGACACCGTTGAGCAGATCATGACCAAGTCTCTAGAAGACAAGAGCAAACTCGAAGCGTCTGATACGCCACACAAGGATCTGATGACGCTCATGCTGCAGTCTGGAGACTTTACGGACGCCCGTGAGATCCGCGACGTCGCTGTCAACTTCTACGCGGCGGGTAAAGACACCACCGCCTTCAGTTTGTCGTGGTTCATCGTCATGATGAATCGACACCCTCTTGTTCTCTGTAAGATCCGTGAAGAAATACGTCGCGTGGCCCCGGGATTGTTCGTGGGTGAACTGGACACGCCAACACTGGAACAACTGCAACAAATGACGTATCTGGAGGCAGCGTTGAAGGAGAGCTTGCGTCTCCACTCACTGGCCGTCTATCGTCTTGCCAATCGAGACACGACGATGCATGACGGCACGTTCGTCCCTAAGGGAGCACGTGTGGTCTTCTTCATGTACGGATCAGCTCGTCAGCCGACGGTGTGGGGCGCTGATGCTGCCGAGTACAAACCAGAGCGCTGGATCGACGAGAAGACTGGGAAGATGAAGACCATCTCGTCGTTCCAATTCGTCACCTTCAGTGCCGGTCCGAGACAATGCATCGGTATGCGTTTGGCCATGATGGAGATGATGACGGTGCTATCAGTGGTCTACAGTCGCTTCGATCTCGTGACGGTGGGCAACCCTTTTAACATCACCTACGATTTCTCTCTAGTGTTGCCGGTCAAGGGGTCGTTGAATGTTCGCGTCCGCTCATTGACCGCTCACGTGGCGTAGGATGCTCATCAGCAGAGGCAACTCATGTATTTACGAACGAAGGACAAAAAATAACAGTACTATTCTCCAAACTTAAGTTGTATTAATAGCTTACAATTTTTAAGCCGCTATTCATTGGCTATTCATTGAATAGCCAATGAATAGCGGCTTTAAAATTGTATAGTACTCATATCCTAAATGCAATGTAAAAATTAACTAGCTCGGGGTGCGTGATACACGTACACGTAGCGCTTTTCCAGCTACGTGAGCGGATGCGAGGTCGCGTAGCCGCACCCAGGAGTGGATCTTCATACAAACTTGGGGAGGGGGGGGGCACCGCCTCCACTCAAATTTTTTGGCCAAACCCGATTTTTTAGGGAATATACTCTCCAACACGACGTAGAATCCTCCCTTACAAATCTGAAGTCATTTTTTATTCACAAAAGACGTTATAATCACTTAATGTTGTCCTGCCTCCCAGGACAAATTAAATTATTAAATTTTTTACTGGGGTTAAGTTTGTTTTTTATTTACTAATTGTCCTTTATATAGGGTCGGTCAAAAAGGTCAGTAAGAAAAAACAGGGATTGGAAGAAATAAATTGATATTGTTATTTTGTAAATATTGTAGGAGGACAATACTAATTGTCAAGATCTCCTGAGTATCCACTGGAATTGTTCAATATTGTTTTAAAATAAACTCGTCTTAGTCGACAGCGACCTCTTCGGTGGGGTCCCCTACAGCCTTGGATGTGACCTCATTGGCAACAATGTCCCAATTTGGGCGCTGGGGACAAAACGTTGCCAGTAATTCGAGCATGTACTTCCAGTAAGGAAGTCGCGTGATATCAACTTACTTGGAACGTCATCAAATCCTACCGCAGTCCATCGGTTTTAGCTAAAGCTCTGGTGTAGACGACACACCTCATAATGTGGTATGCTAGCTGGAGCAGAAACACGACTTAAATAAGACCGCCGGTCGCTCGTCATCTATTGTGGATTAGTTGTTGACGTCAAGGCTCATAATTAGAGAACTATTTACTTTTTGTGCGCTTACAGTGTAGATCCACTAACATTGTCCTGCTCTACAACGCATGTAGATCCACTAATATGGTCGTACACTTATTGCAGATACAAGTACACGATTAGTTACTTCAGAAAAAATGCTCAATTTTTAAATCGATATTGCAATTTTGAAAAAAATAATATTGAAATTGGACAATATTGATTGTGAAGGGCGAGCCCCTGCCTCAGCTCCTTTTAAATCGTTCATTTGATTTTTCCCATATTTTGCTTGGATCAATGCCAGGAATGATTGCAATAAGAGCAACTCTAACTTCGTACATGAGAAGGAAGCCAACCTGAAAAGATTTCGCCGTGTCACTTTCGTCGAAGGGGACTGCTTGTGACTCCAAGCAATAACTTTCTTCTACTGTACAGTCCTCACCCTCTGGTTCAATCTCCTCCAAAGACGAAAAGCAACATGCCAGCGGGGGTCCTGTGGCATGCTGTTCCCATTGTGGGACGTCAAGATAATGGCTCAAAGGGTCCCTGCACAATAAGCCTCATGGTTATGATTTGGGGGCGTAAAAATCTGGCCACAACTCTCTATTTTATCCAGAACGGCAGTCAGCACGAAGCTGAGTCAGATCTACAACGAGCTGAAAAAGTTAAACTCTCATCTTCTATCGCTAGAAAATTAAGTGCTTTTGAGATTCATACCACGCGTTAAAATATGACACGAAATACTTGTAGTTTTCTTGAGCATGGAGCACTTCATCAGTTCCTGTCCCTACGAGGCCTAGCTTCTTGAAGACGAAAGTCGGGGGAATTCTGTAGTAAAACCAGATCTCCATCTTCAGTCGAATAATTGCGTTCGAAACCCCTGGAATCTTAAAATTGAAACCTTTAACACCCTTCGGCAGCGTTGACGGTAGCGGCTTCGGTACATTCTTGGGCATCTTTAGAAATATAAGCTTGGACGCTAGCTCCAGAGGCATACTTCTCAATAATATGGAGCGCAGTTTTGGTAGTGACGACTTCTTCTTGCCTTCCAGTAGTTTTGTGATTGAAGTTCGGGCGCTCTTGTCCTTCATCAACTTCGAGTATTTCAAGTTAGAAACGGACGGTAGAAAACCTCGTTCTTCTTTATCTGAAGCTGTTAAATTGACCCCAGATATACACGGCACGTTGGGGGAGTCAGTGCTTCTGCCCTCTTGACTGTGTTTCTCTGCTACATGTATCCGCAGGCGGCGCTTGCTCTTGCTCTTGTGTGTGTGCCTCTCTCGCCATTCAGTTGCGTCAGACGCGGAGAGCTCGGAGCTAGTTGCTGGGCATATTCCTCGGGCCAAGACAACAGCTACCACTAATACAGCACCAAGTAATCGCCGCATGATTGGCGCTGATTGTTGTTCTGACTTTCGGCCTCGCGCTGCGACTCGCAGTCGCAAGAGATATATTCAGAGTGGCGACACATGCGCGGTACTGTCCGTGTTTACGATGTGCACAGTACGTGTACAAAATCTTCACAAGCAAATCTGAAAAATGTCGGTGCTGCCGGTAAATATTATTAAATCATAATAGAGAGCCTTCTATTAGTTTGATGATGTCTCCATTACCCTTACTTACAAGTATGCCCTGCCTTCCCAACAAAGACAACTAAGTGTACATGAACTCCTTCATCCACCTCGACCCTAGGTATTACCTCGAAGTATACATGTTTTATTAATTTAAGTTAATTAAAAAGGAGTCAGCAAAAACCTTTTAATACTGGACATGTAGGTACATAAGCTGCTTCGTTTGGACTGTTTTTGAAGCAATCTAGGTAGCTTACCTACCTACATGTAAACTGTACTTTGGTTTTTGCTGCCTCCATTTTCTTATCATTCCCTTTGAAATGGTTCAGTGGAAAATTTGCACTGCAAAATACCTTTAGCCGGACCAGCAGCTGTAGCGTCAAATGTGTTAGAGACAGAACATTACATACTGTACATCTTTGTGTGAGTAAAAAGTGGGGAGACGATAATCACAGAACCTCCAAACTTATTCACAGATCGCCCTTATTGAACTCAAGCTATTTATGAGGATTGCAAATCCTTAGATCAACTGGATAGATATCGAAATGCAGGCACACGCTACCCCGGGTAAATCTACAGTACCTAAAGTGAGGTACAGACTCCACCCAAAAACTGAAAAGGGTGGACCTTCTAAGTTCTCAAAGGATATCAATTAATAATTGATATCCTTTGAGAACTTAGAATTGACAATTATAGTAAGCATAGGCAATGGAATATTTGCAAATCATTAATACCACGTATGTTCTGGCTGAAAGTAGTATGACCGCGCAAATGTATAAGCTGTATACAATATGCATTCCAGTTTCTGGGCGGAGTCTGTATCACCATGATTTAAGACATGGTATTGATATCTTTCACATTGCGTTAATGTGAATTGACCCTTGACTCAACTCAACTCGCGCGAGTTAAACCGAATTGACAGTACATGTATACTGTACTGTTTTGATATACACTGCGCACCTTTTATAGATACATGAACATTTTAAAATGGGGCTGGTTCTGCACTGGTACTGTCCAATCGCAAAAACCATATGGGGTCCAATAGGGGCGATCTGTGAATAAGTTTGGATTATCGTCTCCCTAAAATGTGGAGCTCAAATTCCACAGTGATTCCCAAAGCTACGCGTGCTTCACAATGACTTAGGCACTTACAGCACAGTACAACACTCCCTCGGTCAGGGAAATGCTGTACTGTGTTATCAATTAGCGCAATAATATGATTTTTAATACCAGTATTATTTTCAGCTCTTGGAACTGACACGATACAGACAATCCTCTTTGTAGTGATACCGTCGGGAAGCCGCTTTTTATCACTATCCGGAGGATAACCGTCCACGTGTAATGTACATGAATGATGAGAACGCATCAATAACACCTTGTTTTGCAGGATAACACTTAAGATTTGTTTTGACTTGGCATTTGTAAGAGCAGCCGGGGGTGATTACCCGGCTCTCCTGTGGAAAGGCATTATATAATGTAAGAGGTCGTTACCAGCCGCGCTTCGCTTGGCTCGCTTCGCTCGCGATTAATAGATTCTCTCACCTGGGAAGTGCAATGCGCGGCTCGCTGGTGAGCTCGGCGCTGGGCCCGCCTCCGCAAATACCGCGCGGCCCTGCTTCGCGGGCTCCCCGCGCGGGTTTGCTGCGGCTACGCGACCTCGCACCCGCTCGCCTTAGTTGGCGCCATAGCTGCGTCGCCCCTCCCCGGAAGGTGCTATTATGCGTTTGAGGGTGCTGCACACCGTTTCGAACGGTGTTTTTGGTATTTTGTCATGAATGATGTATTAGCGTGTTAATAACATTCAGAATAAAACCATATTTTTCAAAATAGTACATTGTGTAATAAATTATGATGTACTATTTTTCAAGGCTAATAAATAATGTAATATTATGTAAGGCCACTTTTGAAAGTGCCATTTATTTTTCGGCGGCCCCGCTCTTAAAAGCCAGACATATTTCGACTGGCACATTTTATTGCTGCAAAAAGACTGGTGCATAATCGATGGCCAGACATCACCTTGGTGACGTCGTGGGTTCAAGCTTGGAAGTAGATCCCGGCCACACTGTACAGCTGAGCATCAAGCCTTGTGGCTTCAGCAACGACGCAGCGAGCTGTGCATTAGCATGGGAGCTACAAGCGGGTGATGAGAGCAGCTTCGAACCAGAGCTAAAAGCGGAAACAGAGTCGATTATGGAAACTCTCCAAGACATTGCTATTGCAGAGTCGTCTAGCAAAAGGATGTTAACCTAAGCGGTTTGCTGGCAATGAACGAATTTTTAAGATATTACTTTTCATTTAGCAGTATGGATAATTAACGCATTCCAACCGTGCTTCCGAATGGACCATCGGTTATTAATAATCACCTGTTGCTAATTTAAAGTGAGGTGTATTGTGCTACGTGCCAATGGCATGAACATCTAATTACCATTTTCGGAATATATCACTTGTTGTCAATGTGACCTCACGGTCAGCAATGTTCGCAGCTGAACGTCGATGATGGAAAGATCCCGTCTGAGCACGTGCGGAAAGTTTTTATGACTATTCTAAGCGAGAAGCTTTGCTGGCGTGTCAGGATCTCGTAAACGCGAGTGAGTCTGCGTCGATAGATGCTTGGGCATAAACTTCGTGTGGACGAGTGATACTTCAATACAAAAAGTGAATAAAAAAGGTATTCCCTGCTTTGTGGAAAATTATATCATTTGTGCTGAATGACGCTGAACGTGCCGGTGTGCCAAGTTCCGCTTGGAAATACTGCTGTTAGATGCGATGCAAATGCTAAAGTGAGATTCACAGTTAAGCTCCTACCTACGAACTCTGCCAGTGCAGCTCCTGCTGCTCTCCTTTTGTCGCGGCAGGGTTGCAGCACAATACTGCGACTTCATGTAAGGTTGTGGTTGTCGTCTTGATTCTGGATAGCCTTGTTGCAGTCCAAGATGTAGCTTACGCAGTGCTTCAGACTACAGCCGGTTAGTTTGCTGACCGCTCCGAGGAGAGCGCATGGAGATTTCGCTAGGTTTATTTTGCTGGCGACCAGGTGTACTAATTGATTCCGGAGTTAGTTCACGATATAGAGGTAATTCCGCTTTGTGGGGCGTGAAGCAAAGACCCGCGTAAAAGTCCGTTTAGTGCTGCTATTGGGCATGACTGTGAAAGTATTAGTGAGCTGCCTGAGCTAACCCAGATTGCTTTAGACTATCTTGCGCCTGTGAAGTGTTTCGGTGTCGACCTTTCAATTTTGGGAAGCATTCTAGTGGCCATACTGTTTGCTTCCCTGTCCGACGGTCCGACCGCAGTTACCGCCGTCTTGCCCCGAGGAAGCAAAGGAAATTATTCCGTTCACTTTACTCTATTCCGGTTGATACCGTCGATGAATGGATTCGCGTGCTTGGTCAAGTGAATAACAATTTCAAGGAAGAGCGGATTCTGATCGATGACAGTGGTCAAGTAGACGGCAGCTACATGTAAAGGAGCTGGATAACACGATCGAGGCTGGTGCTCGTGCTGCAAACTCCGGTGAAGTTACCCTATTGTGGTAACATCGCGCAAAACCAGGCATTTTGCCGGGTTTAACAATAAGAGGATAAATTTGTTTTTTTTCCACCAGTATTTTAACAGGGCCTCTTATAAACCTATCTACTTTTGAATGTAACAAAGATAATAAAAACCTCACACTTCGTTTTTATCCAATCGTGTTTGAGGTAAAAACGATGTGTGCCGCACGTCGTTTTAATCCCACTATATAATTAAATTATCGGTAGTTTACGATATCTCAAATAACCTTACACCTCTGAACTTGTGGTCACCAGAACGTGGGGATAGTTTTTACGAGCATACAAAACTCTATATATTTGCCCCAGTCTGGAATGTCATTTGCATACGATAGCAGAACTCAATATGGCTGACTTAAGCGACAGCCAAGATGCTTTACTAGCTCGCTTGTCCTCCCGTATATATGGAACCAAAGCCTGTTTAGTGGAACAACATTGCGAAGGACATGAGTTTCACGGGCAAGTTAAAATACGTACTCCTGGCGGCTCAAGACTTTAAGAAACCAGGGCACGGTAAAGATCTCGACAATTTCCCCTTAAGTCACTTCCGTGTACGTCGCGATGCCCGACCTTTTTAGCGACGTGAGGCCCTGCTTGAGTCAGACTACATCACTTGTATATCCCCCCGTTCTCCGGGTGAAGCTCGCAAGATCATCGATCAAGTCTTTCAGAAAATAATCAGCAAGATGTTCGTCACCTTTTGTCGGTGAATCACACCTGAATGCTGGAGAGATTGCGCCGGATGGAGTCACTTAATTGCTGAAATTATTAAAAGTTAGGCCACACGATACGTTGGCGGTGTTCACTGCGGCATTGGCAACGTGATTGTTTAGGTTATAATTGTGTCTGCCGTCAGAGTGTGCATTGGTATCGAAGTGATAAAGGAACTCGTCAGCTGCACAAAGTGCAATATTTTGGCATTCTACTGAATTTTCGGAGCTTCTTTCAGTATCCATATTTCATGAGGATATCTGCAGCTTGGACCAGGAACCACATTGCACCTTGTCACTTTGTTCGATTATTTTAGTCAACAACATTGTTTTTACCGAGGAAGCCAATACTGCACTTGAGCAGTTCTTATGCGTGTCCACCGCGGCGAGACAAGAGGTACTAGGTCGGAGAGTGTGTCCCCGCCATCGACGCATCTGTCTCCTTGTTTCGGCTTGCTCTGGGACTTGAAGAGCTCCGTCCAGTTTAACGTCAAGTGAATTATAAATTTTACGGGTACGAGCGTATGTCACTCCCGGTGCTTTTATCAATAGATTCAACGGATGGGTATACCTCAAGTGCAGCTATGTTTAATGACGTATGCTTCTCAACTCCCACGAAGATTCTACTTTTGTAAGTTGCTCACGCGTAAACAATGGAACTATCTGATGGGGCCACTGGTAATACTGCCAGCTGAACGACACCCTCTCTGCTCTTCTTGTACAAGGTCGACGATATCCTTGTCCGTCCGCTCAGATTGAACAATTCGTGCAGGAGATAGTGGTCGGGAATTGTTTTCAACATGCTCAAGGCTCCTGGTAAGCAAAGTTTTTCGTCGGCTGACATAGGCGCACTTGAGTGCGCAGAGAAACTAAATGTTTGGTACACCAATTCATCATCTCCGTCGGATACCGCACCTCAAAGCGACAAGTTAAACAGCCCCTCTTGGACTGTGAGCTCGAAAACCCCACTTGTGAACGGAGCGGATAGCAAGGTGATACCATGGTACTAGTGTTGGGTACAGGGTACTCTCTTATTGCCACACTAGATGTAGTGCGAAGAATGGCAATATCTGCCTCGGTAGGATTTGCGTACATTCCTCCTGAGTCCAAAAGATTATTCTGGCATGCTCCCGATAACAGCTCGCCTTTCAACTCCACCAGAAACTCTCAGTGTGGGTCACATTTGCTCCCTTATCCGCCTGCTATTTTTTGGGTGATAAACGCGCTACAACGGGTCAGATCAAAAAAGGCATGAGCCAATTTGCTGTACCATTTGCGAAATGAATGCCCGTCTGCCACGGAAAAACGAGCTCTTAGCTGGTCGATACGTCTGACGGCTCACAGAATTGACTGCTTCATCAGTCTTCGGTTTGCTTCCCCTTTGACATTCCGCTACGCACTCATGATCGAAATGATCTACACCTTGCTTAACATATTTATACTCTATCACGCAAGTAGGATACTTGAACGCACGCTTCGTTTGTCCAACTTGACGGTGGACCATTGCTGATGTGGCATTTGTAACAATGTTTCTACAACCAGGCCATCAACCCATGATGCGGCGACAATGTCATTCCGTTCGCTAACAGCTTGTTTCATTGACCCGCGAGCTAGATTGTCCTTTTTTTACATCATCACACATAGCGGGTAGTGCTTGCTGTCTTCACGAATTGTACTACAGTCATACAGACCGAACACGCGCAGCATCTCCAGAAGCTGACACGATGTGTAGTAGCTGTCGGTGCTAGCGATCAGACGTCAAAAGTGTTGTCTTCGACTTGCTCTTCCCAATATCTTGAATATTCGCCTTTACCAATCAGGGCCATGTAGAACAGCACGTTCAGGAACTTCGTCATTTCATCCAGTGTCACCAAGGGCCGCTATAAATCGGCAGCTTACTTGTTCGAATTGTCGACAACTTTTTTCGTAAACGGTAGAGATAGACACGCGAAAAAATTGGATGTAGCCGAGTGCTTGAAGGTAGACTTGAATCATGTATTAATGCGTGAAGATGTTGAGCCATCGCTGCGCTGAAACAAGTCGTCCGGAAAATTCAGTCCAGCCCGCGGATGAAACTCCATGGCGGACACACTCCACCTTACCTACATCCTCGGGGATGGTCTCACAACGGTCGTAACGAGCAAACGCCTCGCCAACATCCTCGAAGCCATCCTACAAATCGCCATTCTCCACTGCTTCATGATAGGGACGACACAGTACATCCCAAGTCTCGTCTGGCATCTCATTTCCAAATAATCTGTTGTATCTGGCAATGCCTTCTAGATCCTTGGGAAATGACATGAACATGCCTCGCCATTTAAAATTGGGTTGTTGTGCAGCCGTTATATTACACTAGAGAGATAAGCGGACCTCACGAGCTATAGTCTCTCCCTGGCATCCATTCTTCTTCACTCTGAAAAAAGTGATGTGCGCACCAACGATAGCGCTATAATCGTTGTTGTGGGTGCTATCATTGGTTGTGATTTCCTGAGAAGATAGCTCATCTTCAACATCAGCAGGTGTTGTGTGACCTTTCTTCTCACTGTGTCAATGTCGTTTCCGCTTCTTGATTCATTTGGCCGTGTGCTGCACCAAGCTGTTAGCGAAAACGCTTCACCATGCGTGGTTTCAGATTACATTCTAATTCCCACGTGTTCTTGCCCGAGCCAAACCCAGACCATTTGACCAATAAGTGGCCCTCGCACTCCTCGATAATGTCACCGACTTCATACATGTCGTCACCACTAGTATTGCTGGCATCACCTGCCGCACGTGTACATGGTTTCTGTTAGCTAGCACTGCATCACTGGTTGTCGGTAATGTTGTGGGATCTGGGTGCTGACTTCTTGCTTTATCTTCTAGCACGTGTACGAGATGAGTGTTGTTCCATTTCGATAAAAGCATCTTCAAGCACACGCTTCGCTCGACGCACTGCCATAGCTACCGCCTTTCCTTAAGATGAAGTGAGAAACCATGGCCTTGGATCAGTTAGGTACGGAGCAAAACTCGTTAGATGAGAATGATTCATAGAAAATTCAAGTATTTTTCCCAGAGCCAAACGCTAATTGGATGCTTTCAACATGAGTCTGTAGGATCAACATTTCCACTTCATGAATATTAGCATTTAGTCGCATAAAACGCAAAGCTACTTACATTGCCAGCTTAATTCGTATTAACAAATATCCGTATGAAAGGACCTAGCGTAGGTTTGAACTCGTACTGTTGCGCGCCGACATTAGCTTACTAGACCGGTGCACCACCAGGGAGGAATCTCGGCTATTGAACACAGGTCTACCAGTCTGATTTATAGCTATGTTCGCCAAAGCGATGACAGCTGCCTTTTGACCGCCATGCACGTTTAGCATTTTTGAACATCAGAACGTCAGTCGATCATCGGTAGCGCCATAGCAAACCAACCTCACTCGTGTTGCTCCACATGTGAGAGAATAGTGTCTGGTGTGAGACTCGAACCTACCCTCCGACGCGTCATCACTGGTAAGAGAGTGCACCACCAGGTAGCAGCCTCGAACATTGAACACAGGCTTATCAGCCTGCAAAAACTCTACTCACCACCGCGAGTAGCTGCTGCCTTCTGAACGTGAGCCTAAGCCATAATATCTACACCTATGCCAGGTCAAGATGGTGCTATTTCACTTCAAAACGGATTTAAAAAAAAAAAAACGAAAACAAAAATTTAATTAGGAAAAAGTAACACTAAAAAGGAAATTCAAAGTGGTGAAAACGCAGAGCAAAGTGGTCCTCTCAGGTTGAACTGCAGCTAGGTGCCATACTGCATGTCCTCCATGCGCTCTGCGGTAGCAACGGCATGCTGGCAATGTAGTGCCATCCTGTCAACAAGGCGCAAGTCAATACATCCAATGCGGCGCCTCGCCGCGCGCTCCAGTATCTCCATCCGAGCAGCCGCAACCGTCCCGCGTGGACGCTCCATAGCTATTAATGGGACAAGGCAAGGTCGGCTTTGATCTTGGCCTTGAGAACACTGAAACCCTGTAGTACCAGTTCAAAAGTCGATTAGTTGGCCATTTAAAAATATATTGTAATACAGTATACTGCGTACCTTCAATGGGGTTACACATTGGAGAGTATGGAGCCAACCGTAGAAGTACGAAGTCGGCTCGTTCAGCGACGCGTGCTTCCGTTTGGTTATGGGCAGGGGCGTTGTCGAGAGCGACAACGATTTTCTCGCCCTGGAAGTGCTCTTGAAATATTGGCGGGGACTTGACTTTATTGTAGATTTCCTCAACAAAAGCAGCGTTAACATCCATGCGGATGCTACCCCTTTGTAACTTATAATGCACCAGCCCTAAATCCGTTGAAATGGCGCACTGTACTTGCAGGTTAGTGCCCCTGGATGGCGGTAAGACGATCGTCGCCCGCTCGCCCCTTCTGGCACGCCCTTGGCTACGTTTGCAATACACGTTATAATAGCGCTCCACAAAGCGGTATGTTTATCTATCTTAAATATCGAAAAAAGTAAAGTTACTGACTGCGGTAGAGCGTCCACGACAGCTGAGATTTGACTGGATTTTTGAAGTTGGGTACAGCAAAGGTCGGGTGGGCAGTAGTTAGATTTGACTCACTAATTACTTTTGTTTCATCGTAATATACGACGAGGTTTCCTGCATTCATATGCTCGCGCAGCTCTTTGGCAAACTCCATTCGCTTTTGTTTTGCTGACTTCGCTGTTGCAAGTCATCGGCTCCACGCGGACCTGTTTCATTAAAATAAAATTATTATTTAAAATAAACATAGTTATTAATTTTACCATTGTAACATACCTGTTTGGTGATGTACAACTTGCCAATCAGCTTGTTGCTGATTGTCGAGGTGCTCAGGTCCACGCCGAAGTCGAATTGCACCATGTCTCTCATTGTACTAAGCGTGTAGGTGCAGTTTTCTTCGAGGTACTCCTCGAGTGCCGTCTCGATCTCCGGAGTGCATTTGAAGTTGAACGGACGGGCTCCTCCGCGCGGGAGCAGCTCCACCCGTCTTACTTCCACAATTCGACGTGCTGTGGTGGCGGGGGTGCCGTTGTGGGCGGCCACAAGCATCCAGTCACCGCCGGCGCGGTGGCTGTCGAGCACACGAGCTCTGGCAAATGCAGGGTGTGGGGCTCCGGGCATCTTGGGGTAGGTAGAGGATTGGGGCTTTGGAGAAGATTGATAAGTGAGAGCGAGGAATGGCAATGAAGTGCTCGCGGGCACGGGGGTTGATCCGCTTTGAACTGCGAATAAACCACTTTGAAGTACGGAGTGCGTTTACTCAACAAATTTGTGAAGTGACATAAATTCTAATGTAATAGTTGAAAATAATTTTCAAAGCATTTTGGTTACTTCACCACTTTGAAGTGGAGTAGCACCATCTTGACCTGGCAAAGGTGTAGCGTTATTGAACACCAGAGCGTCAGTCTACCATCCGTAGCGCCATAGCAAACCAAACTCACCCGTGTTGCTCCACATTCGACATAATAGCGTCTTTTGCGAGACCCGAACCCACGTCCAGACGCATCATCACTGGTGAGGCTAATCGGTGCGCCAGAAGCGTAGAATAATCCCGAGTTGAAAACACGGCGACTTCTGACGTTTGCTTACGGTAACAACTTGTTCCACGTCTCTGTGGCTCTGTTACCATACACCTACCGTCTTACCCCGCATTTAAGGCATATGTGTTCTAAATAAAATACGGGATTCGCTCGACATCTAGCTTAAACCTCAATTTGACCACCTACCTAATTAGAACACATGTGGCTGACACCTACTTAAAACACAAGGCTGTACCAACCAATGAATATTCTTGAGAGCTCCCAATCAACCACCCTTCTGAACAAACTTGTCGGTGCTGCTGTTACTTGGCTTTAATTCTCTTATTTTATAATTTACACAGTCATGAGTGCTGAGCGACGTAGCTATAGGTGAGTACTGTTGACAAGGACAATAAGCTGGTGTCCAAATTCTCGTACACGGTTGAAAATCCTCTGAAAACGCTGTGCTTGGTTCGCTCCGGATCATATTTCGCAGTGAAAGTAGATGGATACATAATATAATACACGCGATTACATGTAATGCATTTGTGCAAATGATTCTTATTAAAAAAAACAATAATAGAATTCATAATATTAACAAGCAAAACCTCCGTATACAACGCAGCCACAACAGAAAGAAAAGACCCGTTACCAATCACAATATCATGTGAACTGCACGCAGGAGGGTTTGACCTGTAACGGGGTAAGAGATACCGTTACTAGCTTACACTATAGTGCGGAGGAAACTCGCAATAATAAAACCAAGTCTTAGGTTTGTGTCAAATTCAACTCTGATTTATTTAGGACCAGGGCGGCTACCCCTGGCCTCGTGTGAACTACTCAAACACATGTCTATATCTGATTGGTCAATAAGTGAGTCTGGCTCCTCACTATCAACCAATCAGATGATGACACCTTGGCACACGCTACCCGTGTGCCACTTTACCTACTTATGTAATAACTAAGGAAATATCTACCTACTTATGTAATTGGAGTTGGGCCCATTACATCACCCTCCTCTCTAAGTTGCTCTTACGCACATAAGCGCACGGAACACATTTGAAGAAAACTCGAAAACCCAACGGAGCGAAGATGGCCGAGGACAACACGACGCAGTCAACGGGCGTTAGCACCAGCGCGACGCTGGTGACAGCAGCAAACATCGACACACTAACGGCGGCGGTAACCCAGACAGCCGAGACACCGGCGGAGCCGACAGTCACGAGGATCAGCGCCGGAAGCACGCGGTCGCGCGTGATGGACGACGCCCTGGTTCCCTGGGACCTGTACGACTTGTCAGGAGCGGATATTCCGGATACGCTCGACACTATGAAGAACCACTTTCGTCGCTTCCGCGCGACGCGGAAGAAATACATTGAAGGCGCTGATCGTGAGGGACTTCGTCGCTCCTGGTGTGCCTTCATCCGGCGATGGAACCGGATGTCGCGTGCTGGAGAAAGCTTTGTCGACTGGTTGGCGTATCGCGAGGAGATCCTCGCGGATCATTCGATTGGAGAGCTGCGCGTGAAGGTCTGCAACAACGCGTGGGATATGGATCGACTCTGCTTCGTGCACGTGAGAGAGGGATGTGAGTCCTGTGGTACTTCAACCCGTCCGACTCAACGCGAATGGAGGGAACATCTCGCTGAGCGGCCACTCAGCGGAGAGGAGTCGGGATGGATCGGGAAGTACGAGCACACCCTGTCCAGTATGGATCAGGCGGCTAATCGCGGCGGCTCACGCCGACGTTGCACGCGTCGGAGCGCGGCGTCGTTGTCGCCTCCTCGTGCGGGTCGTTCTCGTGGCCGTTCTCGATCTCGTTCACGGTCTCCGCGGGGTGACCCGCGGAATTCTTCTTCTCAAGCAGCATGGTCTCATACTCGTGGACCACGTCCGGAACGTCGCGGAGAAGGTTGGCGCGGGGCTCCCACGTATCATGTTCTGGGGGATAACCGAGCCAACGTACCAAGTAGCGGCGCGCCGCGCGAGGAACACGACTACGGACGTTTCGTTGAGCGGTCGAGCTGTGGGGATCTTCGTGGTCAACGATACGCTCCACAATCCAGCGCGCATCACCCACCGAGTCAATTATCGGTGGTGGGCCGTCACGATGATACGGCGTACGCCCTGTACGTTCAGGGCGAGGTGGAGGCAGCTTCGAACCGCGCGTTGGACGCTCAGGTTGGAGCTGAGCGGGCGGAAGATCGTGCCTGGCGGGCTGAGCAGATCGCGTCGGAGCTTCGTCAGTCGAATCGGGAGCTGTTATCTCGCCTACGGGGATTGAAGACGCATGTGCTTGGCTCTGCCCAGCAGGGAGATCGTCCGCGAGAGCGGGCGCCAGGGGCTGACGGCTTTCAGGCGCGTCAGGCTCGTCGGGCTGGTCGCCCGACGCATGCTCCGTCTGCTGGCTCGAATCAGGAATCGTCGCAGGGAAGTACCGCTTGAGTCGCCCGACGTAAAACGTCGGGTGGAGTCTAAGTGACGACGGGATGTCCAAGGTGTAGGCGTCGCCCACAGCCTTGGTTACACGAAAAGGACCGATGAAGCGTGGGGCAAGTTTGTTGGCGCCGAGGTTGGTCACGGCGGAAGCGCGGATTCCCTCGGTCGATAGGAGAACGCGATCTCCTATCTTGAATACATTCACGTTCTTTCGACCGTGCTTATCAGCTTGTTCCTTTTGCTTGTCCACTGCGTTCTGCAGTGCGTCGCGGACGAACCTTGCGATGGATTGCCTTTGCATGACGAATTCCGCAACTGCCGAGCGATCGGCAGGAAGCACCGAGGGTTTCGGTGTATAGTTTGCCGTGGTAACTTCTTGCTCACGAATCTTGCGGCCTGGATCGATCAAGTTCTGCGACGTCCATCTCGTTATCGGAGATGCAGTATGCCGAGGAGGCTCGATGGACTGCTTGGACGGAGAACGAGTCAGGGCGTTCGCACTGGCTACACCCGAAGATAACCCTGAAGTCGAGTGCGCCGGCAGGCTTGTTGACACCGGTGAGGCTACCGGTGCGTGCTGAGACACCGGTTCACGTACCGGTGATGACCACGACACGTCCCTAGAGCTAAGCGCAGCTTCAGCATCCATGTCGACCGAAGGAGGTTCTCCCCCACCAAGGGTGGAGCCGCCAGCATCCGTGGGGTGACCCACGGCGAGAAGTGCCGGAACACGTGGGTGGCGAGCGTTGTTCACGAAGAACGGCGTCATACCCGTCGAGGAGTGCTCGGCGTTGTTGAGTGCGAACTCGGCTAGCGGTAGGAACGAGCTCCAGCTCGTGTACGAAGTTGCATAGCTGCGGAGAACGTCTTCAAGGACGCGGTTGACGCGTTCTGTTTGTCCATCCGTCTCCGGATGTGCCGCAGTTGACATCAGCAATTTGGTTCCCAAGAGCTCGAAGAGGCGTGACCAGAACGCGGATGTAAACCGCGGGTCGCGGTCGGACACGATAGACTCCGGCAGGCCGTGGTGACGAAAAATCACGTCGACGAAGTGGGCCGCGGACTCTTCCGCGGTGATTGAGGCCGCCACCGGAACGAGATGGACCATCTTGCTGAAACGATCGACGAACACAAGTACACCTGTGCGCCCGGCTGTATCGGGCGGAAGACCGAAGATGAAGTCCATCGAGATGGAGCGCCAGGCTTCCGTGGCGACCGGAAGAGGGCGCAATGGGGCCTGAGACGTCGAAGACGGTTTGACGCGCTGGCAAGTTTCACATGTGCGGACCCACTTGCGTACCCACTTGTACATGTGCGGCCAATAGAAGTCTCTCGACAGAGCCGCGTACGTCTTCTCGCGACCGAGATGTCCTCCAGTCGGGGCGTCATGATACTCGTGGATTATGCGCGCACGTAGATCAGCGTCGTTTGGGACGACGACTCGAGGTCCATCGAACCTGTCGATGCTGTACTTGAGCAGATTACCGTCCAGTCGATATCGATCGATCTGATTCCGCGTGGTCTTTGACAGGGCACTTAGCGTGTCACTACTAGGAGCACGCAGGTGCTTCATGATGGCGCCGTATATAGGGTCATCATCGTACGCTGTAGCAATCTCTTCGCCCAGCGGGAGCGTGGGCGTGGTCAACGTCAAGTTGATGCCTGACGACACGCAGACCGCACATTCGTCGTCGTCCTCATCAGCGAGCTGATGTCCTAGCGCTTCACGGGGATCGTAGTCCGGACGCCGAGACAGCGCGTCGGCGAGAATGTTATTCTTGCCCGGCTTGTAGTGAACAACGAAGTTGTACTCGGAGAAGAATGACAGCCAACGGGCCATCCGTTGCGACAAGTGAGGGCTCTTCATCGCTGTCCGCAGCGATGCGTGATCAGTGTAAACCGCAAATGACTGTTCACCGAGCAGGTACACTCTGAATTTGATCAGAGCGTACCGCATTGCCAGGAGCTCCTTGTCGTGGACTGGGTAATTCTTCTCGGCTGGCTTCATTTGGCGCGACTGATAGCTGATAACGCGTTCGTGTTCGTCATCATCGAACTGCATCAGCGCACAGCCGATGGCAAAATCGCTCGCGTCGCAGACGACGTGGAATGGCTTTGAGTCATCAGCAAGCTTCAGTATCGGCGCAGACGCCAAGCTCTTCTTCACCGAGTCGAATGCAGCTTGGTGGTCCGATTTCCACTCCCAGATCACGTCCTTCTTCAGCAGCGAGGACAGCGGCTGGATCAACCCAGCGTAATTCTTCGTGTACTTGTGCAAGTAATTGGCCATGCCAAGTCACTGACGCAACTCAGTGGGGCTTGTCGGCGTTGGCCAAGCACAGATAGACGATACCTTCTCGGGATCCGCGCGCACACCGTTCTTGCTCACGTAGCATCCAAACACCGGAATCTCCGGTGCGCAGAAGACACATTTCTTCAGGTTTGCGTAGAGCTTGTTCTCTCGCATCACCTGGAAGACTTGTCTCAGGTGTTTCAGATGTACATCCACGGCACTGAGGTTGCCCTCAGCGCGGCTGTGCACGAAGATGTCGTCGAAGTAACTCGGCGCGAAGTCTCGAAGCGGGCGAAGCACATGGGAGACCATGCGATTGAAGGTGACAGGCGCGTTCTTGAGGCCCTGTGGCATCACGAGCCACTCCCAGAGCATCCCGCTCGGTGTACTTACGGCGGTGAGAGGCATATCAGATGTTCTCATCAGGATCTGATAGAATCCATCGGTCAGGTCGATGGCGCTGTAGATGACGCTGCTAGCCATGGAGTCCAGTACCATGTCCTTCCGAGGGATCGGAGTCTGCGCGGGGATGGTGGCATCATTCAACTTGTTGAATGCGTGAACGATACGCCATCCCCCTGTAGCTTTCTTCACACAGAACGTTGGACTGGAATGGGGAGAGGTACTCTCACGCACGTGACCCGCCTTTCGGCGGCCCTCGAAGAAGTCATCGATCGCTTTCACTTGATCACGCGGAAGTGGCCATTGTCTGGTGACGCAGTACTTCGTACCTGGCGCGAGGTCGATCTCATGCTGAACCCCACGATCCGCCGGTAGCTCGGCGGGGATCTCATCTGGGAAGACGTCGGCGTACTCGCAGGCGGTGTCATATACGGGATTCGCTGACTCCCGCAAGGCCTCCCAAGACTGCGTTTGGAATCGTTCCTCTCGAGCAGACTTAGGTTCAGCACCTAGCGGACGTGAACGTTCACTGTCCGTTGCGACCGCATTTGCTGCCTCATCCACCGAGACTGCCTCGGTGACCAAGCATACTTGCTCGACGTCTCCAGCCTTGAGGTCCCGAAGAAAGTTCTTCCAGGACAAGCCTGGAAGGCGGGTGATCGCCGCCGCTTCGCGCGGCGGGCTCGCGATGGCGATGCTGCGCGACCGATTCGGGCCTCCTTCCACGTACTCCAGCGCGCTAACCGATTCCATCGGCGGGCTATCGCTGGTCGTGTAGTCTCGACGAGGTTTCAGGCGTCGTCGCTTCGACTTCTTCTTCGACTTCCTCGAGCTTACGCTCGAGTCTGACGCACTGCTACTCGACGATGCATCACCCTCCTCTAGGCGCGGGAGACCGTACTCGACCGGGCCGGGAACACGCGGGAGCCCCTGCTCAACCGCGGCATCGTTTGACGGGAGCCCAATCTGCTCGACCGCCGAATCGTTCGGCGGGAACCTCTGCTCTACCGCCGTCTCGTTGTGTGGGAGCCCCTGCTCGACCACTGTCTCGTGTTGTGGGAGCCCCTGCTCGACCATCATCTCGTGTTGCGGGAGCCCCTGCTCGACCATCATCTCGTGTTGTGGGAGCCCCTGCTCGACCACCGTCTTGTACTGTGGGAGCCGCTGCTCAACCACCTCATCATCTACCTCGCGAAACCGCGAGGGCTCTTCGTCCAACAACGTAGCACACGCCATGCAGAGAGGGCCATCGCTCGCTCTGTGCACTGCTTGTGTCGTTGCCGTTTTGTCGACGACTGTGACGTGGGGCCAGTCTCTTGGTGCCACCAATAGGTGTGTGAAGACCTCGCGAATCCACGTCGACGCTTGACTGATTGGGCCAGCCAGTCAATCTCTGGCTGATATCGCGCAAGCCAAGGGATGCCCAGGATGCAGTCAAACGCGTAGTTCATCTCGATCACCAAGAAGTCGTCCTTGCTACGGAAGCCGTCGAACGTGTACGACAAAGACACGTCACGCCGCGCAACGCGGCGAGCCTTACCATCTGCGAGTTTGACTTGGAACTCGCCCGGACCATTCCGGACGCGGACGTTCTTGGGTAGTACCGACAAACACGACGCGCGAAAGAAGTTGTTGGTCGCTCCTGAGTCAAGGAGCGCGCGCAGTGGTCGCCGGGCATCGGTGACGTGGAGGCTGACAATGATCAGTCTCGAGTCGCGCGGCGTAGTGGTGGCATTGGTGTGTGCTTGGAGCACGGGAGGGCTCGAAGGTTGGGCTGCCACCGGAGGGCCCGGTCCTTCGTCAAAGCCAGTAGGGCGCCCCGCACCTACTGGTCCTGGTCGTTTTTTGAATGAGCGACCGAGGAGTGTTCCGCGTCGACGTGAGAGACGACGGGAGCTGGCGCGCGGCACTCCGCCGCGCGATGACCCTTCTTCCCACAGCGGAAGCAAATGAGGGAGCGATTGCTTCGCCCAGCGCTGCCGCGGTAGGACCCGCGACGTCGATTGCTCGACGCGTTGATGGCGTCGATCTCCATGGGCTCGGGGGTAGACTCTCGGGCTTCCGCAGGTATGGCTGCGGCGTACGATGCAGCGACCATGTAATCCTCGCGAATCGCGAGTGCAAACGCCTCCTCGAGAGAGGAGGGCTCAGCTCTTGTGAGGCAGTAGCGGGTCATACCCTCGCGCATGCCGAACACAAATACGTGGACTTGCGAGGCCATGTCGATTGGCTTGGTCACGATGCATGACGCCAGATGTCGCGTCTTCTGGACGTAATCACGCATGGACATTTGCCCTTGCCGCAGAGCAAAGAACTCTCCGCGAACGCGAGACTCATCTTGCGGGGGCTCGAACGCGAGGCGCAAGTCGCTCTGGAGAGTTTCCAGAGTCGGGAAAGCCTCGGGGTCGACAACCAGCTTCCCGAGGGCCCATTCTTTGGCCTTCCCGGTTAACCGGGAGAGGAGGAAGTTCATCTTGGCCGATGACGCCTCGATGCGTCGCGAGGCGATAGCGATGTCGATCTCGCGGAACCACCGGTTTAGCGGAAGCCGGTTTTCACCGGCGCCAGAATACGTAGACGTCTCCATCTTGACGACTTCATTCTGGGATGGACGCGAGGGAGTTGACACCCGCCGATTCGCATCGGCGAGCTCGCGTTCCATGAACTCTTGTGCTGCAAGACGTTGCTGGTCGGGCGTCGCTGAGCTCAGCAGCGATGCGACGACAGCGTCTCCGGACACCGCCACGAGGCGGTGAAGCGCTTCCCACTCCACGCGAGTGAGATGGGGGAATGCAGCATGCTCCAGGGTCGCCCCGGAGATCTGGACTTGGCTCATCGTAGACTTGGTCGTTGGAAGGACTACTAAGTGCTACCAGGTGTAACGGGGTAAGAGATACCGTTACTAGCTTACACTATAGTGCGGAGGAAGCTCGCAATAATAAAACCAAGTCTTAGGTTTGTGTCAAATTCAACTCTGATTTATTTAGGACCAGGGCGGCTACCCCTGGCCTCGTGTGAACCACTCAAACACATGTCTATATCTGATTGGTCAATAAGTGAGTCTGGCTCCTCACTATCAACCAATCAGATGATGACACCTTGGCACACGCTACCCGTGTGCCACTTTACCTACTTATGTAATAACTAAGGAAATATCTACCTACTTATGTAATTGGAGCTGGGCCCATTACATGAACCCTACCCGATCGCGTAGCAAGCCAGATTCCAGGACCCATTCTTCAAAGTCAAACAATTTGTTCGTTGTACAACACATAGGCTTTCTAAACGAATATAACACACAAGCAGTGCTGTATTCGTTTACAGCACATATGCCTTATATGCGGGGTAAGACGGTAGCACAGCACACACATACACGACGCGCGTCAGCAGTCAACAAATCCAATCCTGATATTTTTTCTCCTGGTATTTTGTTTTTCAAGAAACATACTTTTTACAAACGTCTTTCAAACTTCAGTGTGTTTGAAATTTATTTTACTTTTGCTTAAATCTGCTGGTCTTCAACTCATTTATAGGGCAAAAAGTAGCAAAAATAAAAAATGCTCTTCATATCAATGAGTGCTCTTTAACCGTCACAGTAAAATATGCGGAGTTCCTTGCTTTTGACTCGCAGGACGCTGGCGCTGGCGGGCAGGCGCTGCGCCTCGACCGGCTCCAAGCAGCCTGGCCGCGTGGTGGTCGTCACATCTGGCAAGGGTGGCGTGGGCAAGACCACCGTCACGGCCTCGATGGGCTACGGACTGGCTCAGCGCGGCTTCCGCACGTGTCTGATCGACTTCGATATCGGCTTGCGCAATCTAGATCTGCACCTGGTACACCGCTAAGCGCGTACAAAACTCACGACAAAGAACTCGTCCACTTACACTAATGCTACGCAGGGCTGCGAGCGCCGCGTCATCTTCGACTTCATCCACGTGATCGAGAAGAACTGTCGTCTGAACCAGGCGCTGATCAAGGACAAGCGTCTCGAGCGCCTGTCGCTATTAGCAGCCAGTCAGACGCGCGACAAGGAGGCGCTAACGGAGGATGGAGTTGAAGAGGTACTTGCCGAGCTTAAGAGCCAATTCGACTTTATTCTATGCGACTCGCCCGCCGGCATCGAGTCGGGAGCTCGTCACGCCATGTACTTCGCAGACGACGCCATCCTCGTGACGAACCCGGAGATCTCGAGCTGTCGCGACTCGGACAAGATGATTGGATTCATCGCCAGCAAGTCTCTGCGCGCTAAAGAAGGAAGAGAACCAGTTAACCAACGTCTGCTAGTTAACCGTTATGACGCTAACCGCGTTAAGAACGACGACTGCTTGTCAGTGGATGACATTGAGGAGATGCTGGGCCTGCCAGTCTGTGGCGTCATCCCCGAGAGTGCACACGTGTTGACGTCCTCTAACATGGGACAGCCAGTTATTACTGCGGAGGGGGAGAAAGCTGCCGTCGCCTTTGAAGACGCAGTGGCGCGTTTCTTGGGCGAGGAGCGCGAGATGAAGTTCCTAGAGCCTGAGCCCCCCAAAGGGCTGTTTGGCCGCATCTTCTCGTAAGTTGCACAAGACAAAATAAGCAGAATAGAAATGGAAATCAAGCAACCCAATTCTGCTTAGAAACTGGATCAGCGTCGACTCTTCTCCTTGCTTTTCCCCTTTTTCAGTGCGTGCATCTCTTCTGCCTCTTTTTGTTCTAATTCTAACGCGTTCAGACGCTCTAGCACTGAATTTGAGCCAACATCAAACAAACACGTTAGATCCCCGACACTTAACAGCATAACAGATAGATTGAGTCGTACCTGGTAGCAGCTCCTTGTAACGAGCTTCAGCGAGTATAAACCCTTCACGCTTGATCTCCTTGATACTGAGCTCATGCTCCAACGTGCTTGGGCGCTGCATGACTTCTATAGCCCACGTCGCGTCAGTACGCGCAAAGAAGTCGCGCAAGGTCTCGCCCATCTGAGGTGTCCGCTCGACGTCGTCCAGGCCAAGTTGCTCCTGTAGCTTCTCCATCTCCGCTCGTATGGACTTGCGGTGGCTCTCTTTCTTAGTTTTGGCTTTCTTCTTCTTGTCCTTCTTGGCTTTCCTAGCTGCGTCTTCGTCGTCGTCTTCCTCGTCCTTGTTCAGCATGGCCATGGCTCGTTCCACCGCCTTCGCCTTCTCTTTTTCTTCGCGTGCCTTCATACGCTCTTCATCGTCCTCATCTTCATCATCGTCCTCGTCGAAATCGTCGTCGTCGTCGTCATCACCGTCGGAAGACTCCTCCGTCTCGCTCACTTCACCCTTCCAAATCTGATGCGACATGGTGCCTGGCAGCACTTCCCTCCACTCGTCAAGGCGCTTCAGATCCAGCGACCAGCAGTCATCCAGCGTGATCTCGCGGTCGCCATCCTCCACTACGCCGCCATACACGTACAAGGTACTCCCACGAATCATCACAGCCGGGTTGATACGCGGACAGGGGGCAGGAGCTGCTGGCTCTTGCTCTTCCGGGTCCTCCGTCTGACTCTCGTCAATCACAACAGGTTTCTCTTCTTCTTTCTCTTCTTCTTTCGACTCCTCTTCGAATCCAAGCTCTTCCTCCTCTTCCTCATGTGCGTCCTCGATATACACAATGTTGCCTTCATCGTCCACATATCCAAACTGTTTCTCCAACATCGTATCGAAGTCCTCCACTTCGTCTTCGTCGTCCTCGTCACTATCATTTGCCGTGCCATCCTCCAGCGTCTTATCTTTCTTCTTGCGTCTACGTTTCCCGTCCGTCGACTTCTTGCCACGCAGCTTAAACTCGAACCAGCGACGACGATCCATGTCGTACACGAACAGATCGTTGTAGAACGTCGACTGCATGGCATGGCGGCGTTTCTCCTCGTCAAACACACCGCCAAACAGAATAAACCGCTGCTTGTGCACCGTCACAGCGGCTCCACCGCGTGGACTCGGAGCCTGACCTTTTCTCGATAATTTTTCCCATGTCGGCGACTGTCGCTTCAATACTGGAGCCAAGTTCAATGCCCACAGATCCGAATACACTTTGCCTTCCGATTTCTCACCCACATTCTTCACCTTTGCATACCCTCCATAAACGAATACAATGTCTTTTGACGGGTGCACAGCCAGTTGGCAGCCACTACGCTCGGCCGGGGCTTGTCTGTGAGGCGGATACGAGACCTTCTGCCACTTCAGTTCAGCCAGGTTGAACAGATACAAGTCGTTGAACCACTTGGTCTCTCGGGCGGCCTCGTAGAAGCCTCCGAACACGACCAAGTAGTTCCTCCAGACGACCATCCGGTGTCCACTTCGAGGCGACGGCCCTCCCTTGACTTCTAGCTCTTCCCACGCATTCGTTTTAAGGTCGAATCGCCATAGATCTCGGTAGTGATGGAACTGATCAGCTGTCGCGAATTCACCTCCGAAAACGTATAAATGGTCTCGGTATATGGCGGACTGATGGCTACATCTCGGTGGAGGCGAGTTGGGAGAGCTGATGCTCTTCCACGCAGCGTCTCGCAGCGCTTCGGCCTCGCTAGGTGCCTCCTTGGCGGCCTGTTGCACTTCCTCGGCGCTCTGCAGCTGCTTGACGTCCAGATTCCACTTGAACACGTCGTTGTAGCACACGTTCACGTCCCCGTCGAAGTATTCGCCGCCGAACAGCAGCATCTCGCCTGATGGGAGCGCAGAGAGCGTGAAATTAGCTCGGGGCGTGGGCTGCGGCGCCGCTTCGACGGTCACTTGGGTGCGCTCGGCATCTTTCTTACGGAACTCCTGCAGAATCAGCTCAATGTCCTCTTCGTCAGTGCCAAGAGCCTTGCGGTCTTTCTTGGCACTCTTGGCATTCTGCTTGGCCTTCTTGGCCTCCTGGCGCTGGGTCTTGGCTGCAGCCTTGTCAACCTTCCCACTGGCGCTCTTCTTCTTGCCCATGGGATATGCTTGGCTATCGGAAAGCGATAGTGCAAAATTTAGTGCTTAAAAAAAGGTTTAAAAAAATGCTCACATGGTTAGTGGAATCAAATCAAAAGTGAGAGAGAGGCAGACTATTCTATTTGGTCTTAACGACGACTAGACGTCTGGAATTTCCTAAGCCTGGTTAGCAACGCCGGTGCCAGTAGGTCCGGTGGTTGTACGAGGCTCACCCTTTGTATTGGGTGCTCTCTTGGTTGTTTTTGTAGTACCCGTAGGCATAACAGCATTCGGGTACCCTGTTCTTGTGTTTCCGGTCTTCGGCTTTCCTTCTTTCCTATCGCTTGTAGTTGCCTCATGGCCGACGCCCAAAACTCCTGACTGCTTGCGTCCGCTGTGATCTCGTCTTGGTGG
This sequence comes from Phytophthora betacei, assembly GCA_011320135.1. NCBI lineage: Eukaryota > Oomycota > Peronosporomycetes > Peronosporales > Peronosporaceae > Phytophthora > Phytophthora betacei. Next base: position 719,889 of record JAANHX010000276.1, read on the forward strand.
AAGACTACTCTGTTCCTCTGAGTCCATATGCTAGTGAGGCAGATACTGCAAAGAATGCTCCAAATTCGCTTCCAGTCCGCTGTAAACTGTTTGGTCTCATCCGGAAACTTGCTGCTCAATTGCTGCTGCACGCATTGAGATAGCGGCGGTGCCTTGCGGCTGGCGCACTGCTGTTGGAAGCGCTCCACCTGCCCAGGTGACCAGCATTCGCCCGTCCAGTGCTGAATTAATGTGCTCCAGCAGGCTTGCGCGCATGAACACTCCCAGAAGAGATGTTCCACCGTCTCTTTGTGTTCACGGCACTCCGGTATCTTTCGGCAGCTATTATCTTGCCGACATCCTTCGTGGTATAAGTTGAGTTGCCTAACTACCACGCGATATACCACCCAGACCTGGTATTCTGTGAGCTGGTGGTTGTGTGCCCATACTTGCGTTGGTGTTTGTTGCATTGCTGCATTTTGCCAGACGCTGGTTGCCACAATGTCCTGAAGGCGTTGCACTTGCCTGTGGAGTTGTCCGTCATCTCCTCTGTACCGCCGGAACGGCTGCTTTTTCAACGCCACCAAAACGTGTTTGTTTGCCACGTTCTTCTTCACACTCCAGGGGAAGCTGTGGACCCATGGGTGCGCGTAAAACACCAACCCTCCGGAGGCGCTGAGCTGGGCTAGTGCTTTCCTTGCGTTTGGCTGCTGAATCTCCCCCAGGTCCCCAGACGCTAATCTCCATGCTATCCCATTGGGCATTTGCTCTAACAGAATGCTGCTTCCTTGAGTTCCTTGACCCGTGGCGCACGTTCCTCTCGCTCCCCCGTCTTGCGTGAGTTGCCAGGCATAACCTGCTAACACTTCTGGCGGATGCCTCAAAGTCAGCTCGGGCCGGACGTGCAGTACCGCTCCAACTGCTAACGTCGGAGCGTTCAGCAGTATTGGTAGGCCCCATCTCCTCAACTTTGCCTGCTGATGTTCCACTGCTCCTTCGACCGGGATTGAGAAGGCGTAAGTCGTCTCCGCTGTACGCGTGATTTGAAGTTCCTCGACTGTGCAGCTTTGAATCATGTCGTATTTTTTTTTTGCTGAGTGTGTTTCCACTCTTGTCTAATATCCACGGGTTGGCGTTCCATTTAAATGCCGGCCAGAATGCTTCAACTACCGCCGTCATCCCCCTCCACGGTGACTCCAATACCCTTGGTAGCTCGATGATCCATCTTCCTGCTACAGTCCAGCTAAGAGAGTCTACTTCCAGTTGCTCAAGATCCGTCTGGTACTTCAAGATGGAGTCTGCTGAAAGGTCATCAGGTGGTTGGAGCCAAATAGTCATCAGCTGCTGCACTCTTTCCCCAGGCTGTCCTCTGACTCGTGTGGCTGCCTTAGCGGTCACGTTAGTCGGAGATATAACTTCACCCCACTCACTCGTTGATCCGCGAAAGACCCAAGCTTTCCATGCAGACCAGTAAGTGTCTTTGCGTTGCACGAGCCACAGTATGGTGTGTTTAACTCTCTGGGTCTGACATGCTATAGGAACTGATGCCAGCCCCATTCCTCCTGCCGGCTTTGGGGCATATACAAGTCCCGGATTCACCTTGTGCCGACTCGTATCTGTCGCTGTGCTATGTCTCCATAGGAACTGTTTTTGCAGGTTGAGAATCTGCTTCTCTGCCCATAGGGGCATCTCGAACGCTGCCGCAGTGAACAGCACGGACGGTAACATAATAACATTTAAGATCGTCACCCGATGCTCCACACTGGTCGCTAATCTCGTAGCCGTTGCCAGCCTTCGCTGAATGTTCCGAATGCGTGTGGCCCAATTCACATCCGTCAACGCTCCGGTGCCCACTTGATAGCCTAAATAACGGACCGTATCTCCATGTTTCAGGACCGGCAGGCCATGGAACTGAGTCAACTCGACTGCCTTATTCAGGAAGATGAGCATGCTTTTGGCTGGCTGGACCTGTAGACCAGACAGTCTACCAAAGCGCTCCACAATCTGCATGGCTCGGGGGATCTGCTGAGCTCGCTGCAGAAATAGAGTAGAGTCATCTACAAAGGCCGAGAACAAGTGTCTTTGATCTTCTGCTCCCGGTACTTCAATGCCCTGCAATTCTGGGTCCTGCCGAATGGCTAAAGCCAGCACCTCTGCTGCGATGATGAAGAGCAGCGGCGCGACCGGGCACCCCTGCCTAATGCCCGATACCACTAATTGCGCTCTTGAGAGCTCTCCGTTGACGAGAAACCTCGCTGTTGTTCCGTCATGGAGCCGTCGTTGCAAGTTGACGAATTCTTTCGAAAAGCCAAATTTTAGCAGCGCCAGAAAGAGAAATTCACGAGATACCGTGTCGTAGGCCTTCCTGAAATCTAGCAGAATAATGACTCTGCTGAGCATTGCTGCTAGTTCAGGTTCACCGCGTGCTGTTGCGATCACCGCCAGCATCATCATGACCGTCTTCATCATTTGACGCCCATGAATGAAACCCTGTTGAGAATCGCCAATTGGTCTCCCCAGAACCCTTTGCATCCGGGCCGCTAGCACCTTCATGAAGACTTTATACCCAGTCTGCAGTAAAGAAATAGGCCTATAGTCCATCGCATCTGTTGAATCTCCTTTTTTCCTCAACGGGATGATCAGTCCTTCAAGGAAAGACGGTGGCGGCTCTGCCCCTTTAAGCAACTCATTCCCTATTGCCACCATTGCTGGAACCAGCAGAGGTTGCGCATCTTTGAAGAAGTCGTTGTTGAGACCGTCCGGCCCCGCCGCCTTGTGTCTATTGAGGTCCGCAATGGCAGTCAATACTTCCGCCTGCATAATTTCTGCCACCAAGACTTCATTCTGCTCCGGTGTCACGTGCCTGTCCTGTGGCACGTGCACAAACTGATCGAACTCGCTTTCTAACTGCTCCAACGGTATTTGGCTGTGCACCCTTCCGAGAATGGGTTTCCATTCTGACCCGACCTTGTCTGCTATGTTCATGTGTCGGTCAAACTTCTCCCCGTGGACATGGTGGATATCAGTGATTGTTTGGTCCTTCTCCCAGTTGGATACCCTCTTGAAATTCCACCGGATTTGCTCAATCGTTCTCTCCAGCTTCTGACCTAGACGAATCTCGTGTTCTTCGCGCACGTCTTCTTCAGTTTGGTGGAGGAGATCCCGCCTTGTAAGCAGATGCGCTCGGTTTTGCGCATTCGCTCGATGCTTGGCTTTCTTCCTTCTTCTACGCTCCTGACGCTGAATTTTCTTGATGCTGTGTACACATTCTACAGCTGTGCGGTCCCAAGTCCTGCTCGTTACTCCTTTTCCCACCCCTCTTTCTATCAGTTCGGCCATTAGCTCTGCATGTACCCGCACTGGGCGGGAGGACCGAATGGGGTATGAGATTAGACGGTTCGTGAGTTGTCGTTGGTGTTGCTGGCGTTGATTCCGTAGGTGAAGGCAGACACACTGGTGATCGGAGGGCGCTGCTGGTTCCTTAACTTCCACCCATTGCACCTTGTTCGTCCAGTCGGTTGGAACGTAGAAACGGTCGATCCTACTCGCACATTCTGCTCCCCAATACGTAAAGAATTCCGTGGGATCGATATATTCGTCGTCTTCATTTACCGCTCCTTCTAACGTTACAGCATCTTCCAGGTCGAGGTGGCGCACGAGTTCCCTTAGCGCTGTACTTTCAGGTTTCGCACTTCGCTGTCCACCCATCCTGTCCAGTGGCGGACTCTGCACGCAATTAAAATCGCCGGCCAGCACTATTTCACATCTGGGCCATTGCCATTGCCTGAGTTGTTTCCAGAATGCTTCTCGCTCCACCGGTACATTGGGGGCGTAGACATTTACTACGAGTTGCCCTCCGATTCGGACAGCTATTCCCCGATTAGTCCAGTGGCCTACGTTCCATGCTTTGGCCTCCTTGGAGTGATCCGGGTTGAGTAATATCGCCACCCCTCCTACCTTGGAGCTGTGCACACTCCAATATGATAAGCGAGGGCCGTCTTTCTCGTTTTGCTTCCCCCAAAGCCTCTTCCATGCTTCCTCCAGTGTGTCCGCTTCATCCTCTGAGCTGATGTGCGTCTCCTGAAGTAACCAAGCCGCCGGCCGTTCCCTCACCGGTATTCTACGCCACGCTCGTAACCAGCCGAACTGGTTTTCCTGTTTAAACCCCCTTACATTCTGTGTCTGGAATCTTGACGACTCCACCTTGCCTTTCCTCTTCCTTCCTACGCCTGCTCTCTCCTCGCGTAGGGCAATCAGACGCCCGTAGACGTCTCCAGTAGCTCCGCTTTTTGGATTGTGTTGTCGCGGCAGCTGCTGCATCTCTTCACCCTTAATAAGGGTGATCGCGCTCATTCGCCCTCTTCTCCAGGGCCGTGGAAAAGTAGCGCGCGAGAGCTGACCAATCCACCGAGGTTGTTTCTGTTGAGTACGCCTTCCGGAAGTCGTCTACTTCTTGTAAAGCTATGAGGTGACGCTTCAAACGTGTGAGTGCTCCATTCTCATTTTCATTTTCCCGACCCGTAATTGCTCGAATCTCCTTCTCGTAAATCAATGCACAAAGTAGATGTTGAGCAAGCCGCCTCTTGTTCCCCACGTCACATAACTTGAGGACTTCATCTTTTCCGTAGCCTCTACTCCGGAGTTTCACCCAATCGTCGCTACTATCCACCAGAGGAGCCAGATTATTTGGCGGCGCTCTGGCGAACCGCGCCTTCCAGTCATCTAGCCATCTAAGAGTGCCCCGATCATCCGAGCGACTACGATACGCGATGAGGCTGGCTTGCACGCAGTCTCGTCTCCATTGGGAAGTCCATTCCATGAGCGTCTTGTCACTAAGGGAGGCCATAAGTTCTTCCGGGAATGCAAAGCGTTGGATCATGTGGAGAAGCATTGTAGGTTCCGCTCTTGCCGTCAATATCCATTCTTCTTCAGTGCTCTGTTCAAGTGGGAACGGAGCGCTCGCTGTCGATAGCCATATCGATTGCATTTGTTGCCATTGTTCTGGCCAAGCCTCTCGGACAGGCTTGGTCGGAAGCGTGGGCACCATAGCCTGGTCTGCTTGCTTCGGAGCTTCCTGCAACTGCTGATTAGTGTGATCTCGTTTGGCCTTTACTCCTTGTCGTATAGCTTCGCACTCCATTGGCGTTAGCGTATGTGCTCGTTTGGTGGGCGCTTTCGGAGGAGGTTGCTTGGTTCGCCGGGGTGTTACTGTTGGCTGCGAGCTGTCCTGGCTACTCCCAGACGATGGTTCGTATAACGATGCGGTCTCTTCCTCCGCTGCACCTTCGCTGATCATATCACGCTGAACCGCTCTCGTATGCGCCGATTGAACTGTTGATTTCCACTGCTGTAAGACAACTTTGGAGATTTGATACTTCTGCAAGAGCAGCCTAATTTCAGGGTCGTTCTCCTTTGTTAGATCCAACCGGACCAACGCCTGTCGTTCTGCATACGTGAGTTGCGAAGCTGTATTAAACAGGAAGGCTAAAAGTTCGTCCAACCGGGTCGGTTCCGCCTGCTGGAGAATGACGTGTATTTCACATTTCAAGTCATGCGGAATTGATAGGCCGGAGAGCCGTCTCTTGAGTTCATCTAAGTCTCCATCCCAGGCCGTCGGATCCCACGGATCATCATTATTCATTTGAGCTTAATCGGAGCTCGCTGCTTCTCGTGGTTCCAAGTCCATGTCCACGTCTGCATCCCTCGCCAGCGGCACTACACGTTTTTCCTCGTATGGCGTGTTTACTGTGGCGACAGGGATTTGGAAAGCCGCTGAATGTACGAAAGCCGAGTAGTGGCGGCCCCAGAAGCGAAGAACTAGCGGCCCAGTCTGTGGGTCGTCAAGTTTGGCTTGATAGATTCTCTGAAGACATTCCTGTAGCTGAAGCGGGACCTGTTGACCAGTTTCGAAAAAAATTCTGCCCCGTGTCATACTACTCGGTCGGTACTCCGAGCAGTGCCATTGTTTTTTTTCATCCGTGTCAAAAGCTACGACGAAGATGCGTCTACGGAGAAAATTCGCTGCAGTGGCCATCAATTCACTGGAACCCCAGTTGTATCTTGATACTGAGTCCAATACCTTGGAGGAGGAGGCCGCATACTCTTGCAGATACCATCTAAACTGCTTGCTCGATTCCTTCGGACCCATTCCTTCCCATCCCCTCCCCATATTCACTAAGGTGGTGGTCCGGGTGAAATGGTCAAATTGCTCCATACAGTTGAGCTGGCCTGCCCAACAGATTCCACGTTTGATCGCCGCTGTTAACTTTTCCATCGTTGCAGGTTTGGCTGCCAAATTTTGGTCTGCCAGTGCCTGCGAAATCGCCATCGCCATGCAATTTCCGGACGCTGGGGTAGAGACTTCTTTCATGCCTAGACTGCTCTCAATCTGTTCGAACGTCGCAGCTTCGTCCAGTGAGTCAGGATGAAGTGGCAATCTACTCCCATGACTGTCTCGCAATTCTTGGAGGATATTGCCTATAACTCCATGTTGACGCTGCTTTAATGCGATGAGTTGGGACGTTTCCGGCAGCTTGGGCAACTTCGTCTTCACTAGGTGCAGTTTGGCCTTCGCAGCCGCTGTGATGACTGGTTTCGGTTCTAGCTCCTGCTCACTACCTGAAGATAACTCCACGACGTCTCGAGCTGGAGGATGTTCCTCCGATTTTTCTTCCTCTGCCGGATCCTCGTCATCCGCACCAAACAGCTCCGAGTAATGCGTTGTCACCTTGATTCCTTTTCGCTGTAATGCTGCTGGGTGAGCATACCGAGTCCTGCCGCGAGCGAGTGGCACTTTCGTCCACTGGGTACCCGATGTCCGTGCTGCTCGGGCGCTTTGCGGAGGGGCAAACGACGCATTAGGCTGACTGTGTTGGCCGACGTCGGCCGCTACTTTGGTCTGCTCTGTCGTCCTGAGCTCCTGCTTAGGTGGCGCTACTGGTTCGAGGGCAGCTTCTTCCTGTCGATACGCTTCCTCCTTGACCTTCAGTCTCGCTTCCATACTTCGCTTCATATTTGCTGGGCTGGTGAACGACTTGGCCAAGCTGTCGAGACTCGCGACTTGTTGGTCGTCTGCTACCCGACTGCCGTCACCTTTAAGCGCCTCATCAGACATCTGGCAGCGAGCCATGAGGTGTCCGAGGTTACCGCAGCGGAAACACTGTAGCTGTTTCCTCGCGTAAGGATGCTTCAAGATGAGCATCCTTCCGAACCAAATGATCCTGACAATTCCTCTCAGATATTCCGGGCATTCCGCCGACTTCATTCGTAAGGTCCACGCCGTGGTTCGCATGGAATTCGGCGTAAACGAGTCCATGTTCACCAATTCAAATGGCACTGCCAGATGCTTGGTCAGGAACGCTGTGAGGCGACCAATGTCAGTGAACCGCGTTAGGTTGTGGATCTCCACTTCGTACTCGCGCTGTGTAGTCCTGCGTACCCCATCGCTGTTCAACTGCCTGTCCCATACTGATCCGGTGTCCGGACGATGGACATTTCCTAGAGAGTACATTACGCCCCGGAAGGGCACCTGCAGTCCCTGGAACTTCGCCGCAGTGGCTCTGTCGAAGAAGAAAATGTGGATGCTGCGTTTGATGTCGTTGTACGCGATGGTCTTCGCCAGGTTGAGCATGTGTTGCAATTCGTGGACGTTAATCCTCGCTTTCGCCGCGTCCAGCAGTATGTCTTCCTTGATCAGTCGAGTCTGCTGTCTGCTGTGTTTCACTCGTGCTCTGCCGCGCAATTGCATTACTAGTTCACCCTCCACCTGTTGCTGGATGGTGGTGTGCAGACGCAGCCTTTCCTGGGAATCGAATACGCTGCTGAGGAAATCCGGCATGCGACGACATGCGATGGTTCCTTCGGCTATGCCTACAATGACCGTCCACTCGTCTGCCGTTGCCTCTCTCAGGTGTTTATCGCCTTGGGTTGCGTGAACCTGTTCACAAATCGCCCTGAACTTAACAATATCAGGTTTGGAGAAGCAGGCTGGATTGAACATGAAGGTGTCGTAATGACCACTAGAGGCGCCGGCCTCCGACCCACTTGCTCGATTGGAGGCGTTTGCTATCATCCCTGATTTCACTTTTTCCGCCCATTGATTGAGCGGTGGAGTTCGAGCCCAACGGGCCTTGCTAATCCTGCTGTACATTATGTTTTGGAATGTCCAGCGGGTGTTGAGCAAGTCTTGGGTCACTGACGTGATACACTGTTTCCAGGCTGCGTACGTTCCATTCCCTATCACATTCATCTCTCGGAACAAGTTGTACAGCAGTGCTTTTTCATCTCCTCGCAACTTGGGGTATCGCTGTTTGTTGGGGGGCACAATGTCTTCCTCAATGCTGACCGATCTATGGATGATCGCATAGAGCTCGGCGATCGTGGTGACCCACTCATCTCGCGGTTGTTCACCAGAGCTCCGCTTGATAATCGTCACTACGGCACTGAACATCTCCTCCGGTTCCACCGTTATAACTTCGTCCAGGATAGGCGTAGTGTCTTCCGCCCTTCCGTCACCCGGATTAGCATCGGTCTCCTCTCCCCGCGTTGGCGTGCTCCCTGGCACCGATGTGATTCCGGTCATCGGCTCTTGTTGCTGCTGGATGTCTCCGGTGACGCTGGGTCGTTGACTCTGTCGAGCCCCTGCCCCGTGTTCCGAGCCGCGTTCGTCGTTGTTAGCCCCGTCGTCTCCTTCCGTTGCCCCCTCGCCTACCTGGTCCGGCATGGCTTCATCATCATCCTGCGACTGCTGCGTCTCCGGGACAATAGAGTCTTGCGACCATATGGTCGCCGACTCTTCGGTTGCGCCCTTTGGATCTTCGAATTTTTCTTGTTGTTTTTGCTGTTTTTCCTCCCTCCCTCGCCGGTCTGCTCCTCCGATCTCCTCTGCCTTGCCGATAGCCGTTCGCCCTGCTCCCTTTCCTTGCGAACCTTTAGCACCCGTGTCTCCTCGACCCCTGTCAGGGGGTGGAGGCTTCGGCGGCTTCATCCCGCTCAAACGCTTGCTCGAAGTTTGCACCAAGCCTGCACGAATTTATACTCCGCCACGGGTCGCTGATGTACCCACTGCACCGCAGATTGGAGAGTGGCTCAAATCAAAAGTGAGTGAATACTTTTTTAAAAAGGGCGTGTGATTTACAAACTCTCGAAATAAACTGATTTTAGAAAGCCCTGCACATACATGTATTACAGTACATGTACTGTACAGTAATACCGAATTGAACTCCGCGTTATATTGCGTTTTTTTTTGCTTTTCGGGCGTTACATGGTAAGCGTTTTTTCTCTCAAGTTGCACATTTATATGGCAGCTGACGTGAATAGCCTATGTGGACTTATTGAGGACTTAAAGACGTACAAGGTTTAAGGTAGCACTTGTTGGTCGGCACAGACAACAGTCTTAGACGCCTTGAAATGTATTTGTGTGGTGGTAAGCAGATATCTCCTTCTCCCTTCTTCTTTACTTGAGAACCAGAACTAGAAGTTTCCATACTTTCTGACAAAACCTCGTCTCGAAATTTAGCGCTGAGGTCGACCAGTTTCTTTTTCTCTCTTCTCGACATCAACTTTATGTCGTCAATGGTCTTTATCTGCATATCATCATAACTACATATACAGATCAGCACCATTAGTTATCGAACTCTTCACACCACTCACACTGTACTTCTTATCATATCACATGCAAGCTCCAACTCACATGAGCGGATCTGGTCTCAGTTCTTCCAGTCGCTAAGCCCTCGCTGCCAAATCCTCATGCCACTTACGTGACACTCATAGCCGTTTCGGCCAACACTTAGCTCGGCCTCTCTTCTCAAAGCGAGCTGGGATTCCTCGACGACACTTCTGTTTCTCGTTGACATTCTCTGTCATGGGCTTGTCGGCTTCGGGATCATTCTGATCCCAAACATTCTTCTCCTCACTGTTCAGTAGTTCAATAAAAGCGTGGCTTGCATCTGCGTTCACTCCTGCGGTGCTTACTCCCATCGTATCTCTGTGGCCTTGAAAAACCTGTGGTAGAGGTTTCGTCATTATATCGGCCACATTCGCTTTTGATGCAACGGGTTCTAGCTTCACTCCCTGCTTTTCCACGTACTCGCGAATCTTGAGGTCACTGATATGGAGTTGCTTGGTTCTGCGATGCTTTCCAGCATGCTTCATTAGCTCACGAGCGCTACTAGAGTCACCGTATAGTAGTTGTAGTCTATCTCATCAAGTTTAGATCATCCACAAGTTGCTCCAGCCAAATTGCTTCATAAATACCAGTATTTCGCTGCAATCAGCTCGGCCTCACATGTACTCTCAGCAAGAGTATCTTGTTTCCAACATTTCGTCGAGATAAGTTGTCCGTTCCAAAACACGGTAAAACCAGTTATGAACTTCATATCTCCTCCCCCCGAGGCGAAATCTGCATCAGTGTAGACCTCGATCTTCAATTTGTCGAATTGGCGTGCCACTTTAAAGTCAAATTGTAATCCCATATCCTGCGTACCAATCAAGGACCGCAAAACACGCTTTGCTGCTTGCCAGTGAGTCACAGCGTACTTCTCCAAAACTTTACTCAAAATTGGAGCTGCTGTGCCCAATTCTGGCCGGGATCCACTTACTTAATACTGTAGGCATCCAACATCGCTTCTATACGGCAACCGTTCACTTTTCTCGTGCTCTTCAGGGCTAGCATTTGTCAACTTCACCCATCCACTGTCATCGGAATGCGTACTGGGTACGCGGACTCCATGTTAAATTTTGCCATGATGTACTGGATGTATTTCGTTTGCCTGAACGAAACGTGAGTCTCAGGATCGTAGTGTATCTGTAGTCTCAATAGATAATTAACATCACCGAGACACTTCAGCTTAAAACCCTTCGTCAGCTCCGCATCTACGAAATCCACATCCTCTTCCTTACCAACTAGCAGAATATCATCCACATAGATTGGCAGAAGGACAAGTCTGCCCTCAATCCGAACCCAGTACAGACCTTCATCCTAATAGCTCTGATGAAAGCCAAACTCAATCAGCACGATATGTAGCGTGTTGTTCCAGTTACGTGGTGATTGCCGTAATCCATAGATGCTCTTCTTTAGTAGACACACCCAGTTTTCGTATCCACGCTTTACAAAATTTTCAGGTTGTTCCACGAAAATGATGCGTTCGGTGGGGGCGCTTAGGAAGGCAGTCACAAATTCAAACTGCTACCCTACTGCTTTCGTCAACCCAGCCCATAGAAAGACGAGTCTTAGAGTCTCGAATCTCACAGCCGCGGCGAAAGTCTCATCAAAATCAATTCCCCCAAATCTGGAAACAACCTATTACAACCAATCGGGATTTGAATCGTAACATCCCTATTAATAGCTCACTCTCCTTCAACATCCACACCCATTTGCTTCTGAGGATGTGAGCGTTTTTTGGTCTAGGCACTAGTATCCACGTTTCATTTTCTAGCTGAGCCAAGAACTCCTCCTTCGTGGCTTCAATCCATCGCAAATGTATTTTCTTTCGGAGCTAGAATAACTTTTTTTCATCTTCATTGGAAAAACCTCGAGACCAGTGGCCCCGGTAATGACGCGCAGTGGTTTCGCTGAAATATTGCGAAATGGGCCTCAAACAAACAAATCAAATATCGCCCTACTTGAAAAAAATGCCGCGTTGTTTTAGTAATAAAACGAGTTTTTTCATGTACATGTAGAAGGGCTTGTACAGCAATACAGAATAACATGTGCAAAAGTGCGCGGAGTTCTATACGGTGCTATATTATTAGAGCGAGAGAGAACCAGACGAATATATAATGTTAATTTGCAAGATGTCTGAAAAGTCATAAATCCTTTAAGCAGTGCGGGTTGTCCGGTGGAGACCAGTGACTGTTGTAAGCCTCTCTATCGATTGAATGACGGTCTTGCTGGCCGCCCCAACTACTCGATACCGAGTTGTAGAAACATGCCGCGTAATTTTGTATGCACGTGGCGTCATTTCCGCTTCGCCAACGCCCGTTGTTGTCTTAGCAGCGTCGTGTGGAGGTCATGGACTGTGCTCTCCACGGTTATCGCTTCCCCTTGGTACACCCTTGTTACGCTGCATCCAGAGTATGGCCATGCAAACTGTGCCCATAACCCACATCATCCTTTCCCACTTCTTGGCCATCTCCACTTGATCTTCCCCCGGCCGCGCTCTGCTGTCTGAGCTGAGCCTTTGTTCTAGAGGTGGAGCCCTTCTGGTGGCGCAGTTGTACATATATGCACTCACCTATTGGAGTGTTATATTGTCTCTTGCCCACATGAAGATCAGCTCTTCCTAGCAAGCCCTCGCGCAGGGGCACTCCCAAAAGGTGTGAGCTTTGGTCTCCTTGGTTGTCAAACTGCCTGGTAGCGAGCGACATGCACACGATGAGGTGGGGTGGTACAGGTTTAACTGCGCCGTCGCCACTCGGTAGACTACCCAGACCTGGTATTTTGCAATGCAGTTGCGATGCTACCACAAAGCTCTCGGAGATTGCTTCTGAGCCGCCCAATCCCAACGATAACGTGTTCCGGCCGCTGATGACCGCGCAATCGTTGTCGTGAGTTCTCTAGCTAACTGACCTGGATATCTCTTAACGGTTGTGATTTCAAATATTTGCACACCTGCCTTTTCGGTATCACACCGTCGACTGTCCACGGAAAGCTATGAAGCCACGGGTGTGCCGCGAACACCAGCTCCCCTGCTCTAGCCGTCTTCTTTAAAATCAAGATGGCTTCGGTATGATTTTCATCCTTAAGCGAGCTACCACGCCACTTCCTTTCCGTCTTCTGCCTGAGTGAGCAAACATCTCCGGGTCTCTGCCTCATCGCCATCACAGGTGATCCGACAGCTACTCCGTCTGCCAGAATTTGCCAAATAAATTGATGTTGAAACTGCGGAGGATGCCTCATAACAATGTCTGCTGACAGCTGTAGAGATTCGGCCATTTAAAGGATAGGTATCCCTAGTCAATTGCTAGTGCCCAGCTTTGCAGTTCGGACTTTGTGTGATGCGTGCTCTGTGCTTCCGCACATCGAACTGTGATCTTGTACTTCGTCAAACGGTTGTATGTGTTACGTGTTGGTCCGTTATCCACGGATTCCCGTACCAGGAATACGTTGGCCAGAATACTTTGAGCTCCTCCGGATGTGCTTCCGTTTTCGGCTAGAGTGGCTCATAGAGGTCGATGCACAACACTTTCTCCTCCCTTCTGCACCACTATTTTTCGTGTGTCCGTTCCCAATGCTGTTCTACGTACGAAAACCGCGCTGCCTCTTGGTCTTGTGTAGTCTATAATTATTCGTTGACCAGTTGCTTGGTATTGTTTAGTCGGTTGTGGCCTCCGTTCCTCGTACCCATCTCTTCGAAGCCCGACGAACACCACATGTGCTCTACTTCGAATTGGATCTCCCCACCCATGCCGCCCACGCCCAGAAGTATGTGTCCCATTTGTGGGTGAGCCAGATCATCGCATGCTTCATGCATTGATCTTTGACCGCTACCGCCACGGACATGAGGCCCACGCCCCCTACCTTTCACGATGCATACAGTAGTCCGGTATTGATCTTGTGCCGACTGCGTTCTACTTACGTCGAGTGTTGCCAGAGAAACTGTTTGTACAAATTTAAAAGTTGCTGTTCCACCCGCTTGTGGTTTTAAAATAAATATAAATGTGTGTGCGTGCCCGGATTCGAACCAGGGATTTCACAGCAACAAGGTGAGGTACTGACCACTTTACTACAAACGCCTGGAGAAGCAGGGTATCGATCCCTGTACTTCTCGCATGCTAAGCGAGCGCTCTACCATTTGAGCTGCATCCCTTGATTTATACGCTATTAGAAAACTTGTACAAAAGTAGCAAAACAGTGAGAATTAACTGTGACATCGGGAATTATTGAGGTTAGGTGATGACTGTGATATGAGCGTGAAGCAAATTACGATAAAGCCGTCCTCACTGTGCCTGAGAGGCACAATACAAGCGGTGGTCACGGAGAACGGGCAGAATGTTGAGCGATGGAGGCGTCATTACTGTCGAGAATGCGACTACTACTAAGGCTGCCGCGTCACGTAGTGGCAAGTGTAAGTGAAAGAAAACTTTTCGCTTTCTCTTATCCAGTGACATTTTCCTCCTGAAGAAAGCAATCAAAAACTCGCCGTGGGTAGCAGGTCACGCTGACACGCTCCGGCAATAGGGGAAAGTTGCCAATGGCCTAAAAGCAGCATTAACCGGCTGTATTGCAGACGGCAAAGCGTGTCGCCGTCGTTTACGGCGCTTCTTGATGTCTTCCGTCGCAATGAGATGGAATCACTCAGAGCCTCCGGCACGGTTGAGGAATATACTGAGCACGACCAGCTACTAACGGATTTCGCCGCATTGGCACGATGCTGCTAGTAGTATCATTCTAAGCTATTCGTAAACAGTATGATGCATATGTGCAGGATAAAGCTGATAAAGACAGGAAAAGAGCGGGGGGAAGCAGAACGGCGCGAATCAGCGTTTGCTTAAGTTGTTCGAGATGCTATGGCGAGACTAAGACGCTCACGTACGAGTGAATACGGTAGCGAGGGGCGTACAGCTCCTATTCCAAAGATACAAATGCGTACGAGTACCAACATGCTTGCAGAGTACCTTGAAACTAAGGTAGAAACGCAAAGTAGTGGGGCAAAAGAAAGAACACGGCATCTTGAACTTGAGGAGCGCAGAATTGCACTAGACGAGCGACGACTAGAGCAAAAAAAGAGCGTACAGAAAAGTGTCGTCTCATATGAACATGATGGCAAAGCTAATTGAAACGATGGCTGGTAAAGCAAATTAAGAGCCAAATCACGTTTGTAATGGTGTCTTATGGTTTAGCTATGTAAGTACTCGCTGACACTAGGAGGTATAATACCATAACATTTAGACGGGTGGTGCCATAAAGACATTTATGTACGTTTACCAGGAGCGCACCCATTGTTTACATATTTCCAGTCTTTGCATTAACAGCGTCTAGGTTTTGAAGAAGCCTACAAATACCCAATACCGTGTTACTTTACTGATCCCCCATTCTACAAATACGCGAACCTTGCCCATTTGCTTGCTGAACGCTTTTTTAGCTTCAGTCAAGGGATGCACATTTAAACGGTGCAATGATATGGTCTTGCTGGCGATAGGCCAGGTCACCGTAAAATATGTACTGCTTTCCTCCAATTGTAAGAAATGGAGATGCAGCATCAAGAAGGCTGCTCTGCTGAAGAATAGAGGAGTACCAGGAATAGGGCCACTGAGGTGGATGATAATGCCGTCTGGTACATGTACCGATTGATACCTTAGTACATACTTTCTGTGTAATATCACCATCAAAATTACAGCTTAATAAACATTAGGCGTATCAAGTAAAAAATAATGATTACCTTGTGTTCGTTGTACACGTACTATTGGTTCTTGGTTGGGCGACAAATACCGCGAACGGTGCCGTCAATAAAGCCTACACTGGTCCGTAATCGAGAATCTTTCGCGTAAATAGCACTGGTGAGCGCTAGTAACTTGGAGGCATGTAGCCTTTGGCTGTCAAAGAGCAAAAGGTAAGAAAACGAGTCGTACAGATATTCCAATACAGCATTTAATATCGACGATATCGCTGTAGGATCATGGTCGAATAGGCCTTCCAGATCTTCAAGGCGTGCAGGATACGCCCTACGACGAAGGCAAATGCACAACGCTTCAAATGCGGACACACGATAGCGCTGCAGCGCCAAGAAATAATTATTAAAATTAAAAGGCATATCGTAAATTTGCTGTAGTTTTCGCGAGCTGAGGTTTAAACAAAAATATTTTTAATAAACTGTGGGATGATTATTAACGGTGCACGACTATTCAGCAGGTCACTCATCTATTTAGAGTGAACGGTGTACCGTGACTTAGGCCTTGAATGGACCACATTACATGTACGATATGACAGCAAACATGTACAGTGTGAGCGCGCGTCAAGCCCTTATATGGAGAGTGAAGCTCTGAAGCTCTATAACCGCACCCATTTGCCCACTAGCAACTTCTTGCTAAATGGCGTTACTGCAACCTTAATTACGACACAATAACAAGCTATACAGCAACTTTACATCTTATAGCGACCTCAAAAGCAACCTTACCAAAATAAAAGCAACCCAAGGTCCCAGATCCCAACGCTGTAGCCCAATCGAGGACGGGTGTCACGGACTTTCAAGTCTTCGAAAATAGAGGGCTGGTAGGGCATCTAACGCACAAACATCGTCCTTTACGCCCTCGATAACGGTGGCAGAGCCCAATGTCGAGCTAGACGAGACCGGGCTTGCTCCCTAATTAAAACCCAGATTCTATACACACGCATCGAAAGCCACATAATTTGTTTTGCCTTTGCCGTAATTTTAGGATTCACCCCCTCCCTCGGCCTAAGATTACGGTAACTACCCCGCTCCTTGTTTTACATCAGCCCCAAACGGTTCCGACGTTGCAAGATCACACAAAATTTTAACCCTGTAATGGTATTTACTGTCTTAATTTCACTATACCTTAGTTTCCATACAAAAAACTAGAGCGTGCATAAATGTTTGGGTTTGGCCCGCCCGAACTATCGAATTTACAGGGGTTTGTTCCGAAGCGTTTTGTAGAACATACATAAATACGTGGTTCTACGTCACACCAGCAGAACAATGTGATTGGATAAAACAGATATTTAACTGGGTAATGGCCCCACAGAGCTAACAACAACGAAAATTTCACGTAATCTACTGCTTGCCCCCGTTCTGGTAATTACGTTTTTTATACGAGCAGTCATCAAACCATTTGCTCGTATTCTAAAATCACCGGAAGAAGACAAACGTTAAACCATTCTTGGCGCTCGTCGATCTCACTCGAGCATATTTTTAGGGTACGCCAGTTAGACGCAATGAGACCTGATGCGACTTGCTGCGGTCTGACTACGGCGATTTTGCGCAGTGCACGAAATTACATTAAAGTACTTTCGTGCACTTGCACTCAGCATCCTATTACGTAAATAGTCCAGACCAACGAGGTATTACTGATGAGCGCTTAGGTGGACTTGTCAAGTCACCTTAGACCCCACAAGAAGCCAGTGACCTGGTACGGCTCGCACCACGTGAGGCTTGCCAAGCTCATGCTCCAGCATTCGTCATCGGCGTGGAATCAGTATTTGGTCACAAAAATAAGTCCGAACGGAGTTTCCATTTTATCAAAATTGACCTCGTCAGGACCAATGCACGAAGCCTTATTGCTGATGCCTGTTGTAGGTTGCATCTGTTGGTGCAACGGCACCTACGTCATCCATGCGGCCCTCATTGAGGGAGGACGACGCAGTTAAGCTATTTGTAACGGCACCAAACTCAATCTATTTTGCTTTTCGAACAATATGCGACACCAGCTGGGAGCAACAGAGAGCCCCGTAAAAGTATCTAGAAATCGGTGAAGATTCTGAACTAAAAACGACCAAGATCAAAGTTGTAGCTGAAGCACCAGCGTGCAACTGCTGCTGGGGTTTGGCCCAACAACGGATTCATTCATTGAGCTGAGTTTTCGCCTCAGCGAGTACGCGATGGCGTAGCGGTTTTGCAACTGCGGTGGAAAGAGGAGCTCATGCGAATACGTAGGCGGTTTGCAACTGCAGCAAGGTTACAAACCAACGGGCACACAGGTAGATAAATGAAACACAAAGCTCATCAATATATTTACTTTCATATCTGCATCGAGCGACACAACGAAGATATATTTAGATGGGGGTCGCTCCCAGCCATTAGAAAGCAGACGAAGCAATGGGTCCGAACTCCGGTGGTGGAACATCGGTACCGGTAGCGGTATATCAGCCGTTACCTCCCTATACCTATCACAATCCGAGACTCGAAGAGACGACTACCAGAACTGCAGTGATCGGTAGTGACACCAGTCGCCATGTCGAGGCCTTAGCTCAGCACTCTGCCGCAATGCATCAGATGACTGCGGAGCAGGTAGGCCAAGTGCAGCGCCAGCAGGACAGCCTTGCTGCGCAAACGTCGAATTATCTGCAAGCACAGCACGACCGTAGGTCCGCGCTACTCGAGCAGCAGCAAGTGATGAGACGACAGATGGAATCGTCGATACCTGGAAGAGCAATACAGGTTGTTGAAGTCTGCCGAAGAGACCGTCGGGCTACAGGGACAACGACCCAAAGCTTAGCATAGGCAGTGCAACCTCAATTACAAGCTCGTTGAGGCGTTTTCACGCAAGGTGCTGAGCCTTTGACGGAGCGCCGCACAACAGATACATCTGCCGTCACTGTGGCCGCTGGGACTAATCTGCCAGTCCGTCCAATTTATCGTGGCAACTTCAAGTAGGAGAAACGCGATTTTATGGACAGCAACGCCATATTTATCCGCCGTGATGCAGGCGAAGTTTTTTGAAATGCCACGGAGTGCCTATATAGAGCAGGGGACACTGGCCAGAATTTGCGCGTTGGCGTTGTTCAAAGAAGCGAAAGACGTGACAGAGACAGAACGGAAATATTTGTTTATATCAGCCCGAGTGCCGGATGATACTGCAAAAAAAATTTGGACAAAGAGGTGAAGTCGCTTTGCATGGATACGAGTCTGCAAGACGCAGAGTCTCGGCTGTCACGACTTACGGCTGGCTTTTACGATATATAAGACAAGTTGAAGATGGAGGACGTTGTGCAAGTGGAGCCTAAGAAGGTTGTTGGATATCTTGTTGAAGCGCTTCGGGGACATCATTGTTGTGCCGCCATTGCGCGCTGTGACGTCTCTAAAAGAGCGTGTATGTTGTTCTTGGGACTGTCTAGATGGGGTGGACTTAGCGATCTTCATGTTGCTTGAATCGCTATCTATGATGACAATGCGCGAGCGATACGTCAGTGTAAAGCTAAACCTAGCAGTTGCTGAAGTCGCGGATGCCTCGACCCGCCGTACTCCAAGCAAGAACCGCCTCGTTTTGAGTACGTACTGCCTGGGGTTGGGCCAGTGTGCAGGAAGGCGTTCGCAGCAGGATACGACGTTGGCGACGCGTCGCTCACGCGCGACCGACGTCAGCTTAACACTGGAAACATCATGCTTCCGCACCGCTCACGTGTTAGAAACCAAAACGCAGCCAAGGTTGATACTAATTTGATCAAAGATTGGATTGAGGAAGTTGCCACAGCACTAGGAGAGAGCGTACCGATTAAGACGAAGAAGCGTCGCACCGTAGGCGGCTAATCAGCTACTACACTGAACAACCCTTTTAGGATGCTGTCATCTTACTTCCCTTGCACGAAGACTACTGCATCCACTATGCTACCCTCCGTGATGTCACTCTGAGCCACCGTCCAAGTCGCACCTCCTTTTTTGACATTACACGACGATGCTGCCAACGCGTGCCGCCAGATCGAACGTGCGTGATGAGTGTGCAGTCTTCAAAATGAGAATCAAGCACGTGGCTACCAGTGCAGAAAGCGAGCTACATTGTCGAGGATTTAGAGAACAAGTCGAAAATGCGAGGGCCATGAGGTGGGTCTTCTTAGCTTGTTTTTATTATATAGAGCTAAATTCGTTTAAGTTTACCTTTCGTTTTTATTACTTAGAGTACCGTACTCACAGGACCGGGAAGTTGCGGTTGGGACTCACTTTGTGGCAACGATGGACTTCTCCCAAAAGTTGACTTTACCCAACGACCCACAGACACAATCTGCGGGGTATTTTCAATTACTCATAAATGTGTAGGTATTTGGCGTCTACCTTTTCAATGACAACAGACAGCGCAGCTTTGTCTATTCAGATCTAGGGAGGGGGGGGGCAAGGGAAGCAACGAAGTTATTAGTATAGTGCATCGTTTTCTTCGCGAGGAGGCGATTATTCCAAGTGAGCCGCCAGAACTCTGTAACAATCTACGCGGACTAGTATACTGTACAGAACAAGACCAACGCTGCTATGGATATTTCCGCTGGTTAGTGGATGCAGGCTTTCTGGTCGAGGCTAACATTAAGATTTTGTAAAATGGCATACAAAAAATCTCGTATGACGGCTCATTTCGACATATAAAGCGGAATTATCGCAGAATGAATACTGATAGGTGACCCAGGTGGGGGAGCTAGTTATAGCGTCTGCAATCAGTAATGAGTGCATACTTCTTGCAGATGAAGTGGCCCCGGTTAGCGACTCCGAAACAGCGCTCTCTATTCTGTATAGGGACTGTAACGGGCCTGGGGTGTCCGTTACTTGCTTACACGTAGTGATGAGGAAGCGTACAAGTCCAGTGATACTGAAACCAAGTACTTAGTCTGAAGGAAAATCAACTCTGTTTTTATTTAGGTCCAGGGCGGCTTGCCCTGACCACTCAAATACACGTCAACTCCTAATTGGTTGATTATGGGTCTGGCTCCCCATATTTCAACCAATAAGGTGACGGCAGTTCAGCACACGCTACTCGTGTGCTGCTGCACCTACTTTTGTAATGCAAATCTACCTACTTATGTAATGGTGTGAACCACTACAAAGAACCAATAAAACTACCTACATATGTAACTTGGGAGGGCCCATTACAGGGACCTTCCTCTAATTAAAACGTTCCAGCTGTTCAGGGTGTCGAAGGATATTCCGGGTGGTATTAAGTGTTGTATGAAGCCTCACGGTTGTGTAAAACACACAACATCCAACGAATTACGAGGTCTGGTGAAAATACCCAGAACTTCTGACGAACCTGCAGCCCCTCGTGCCACCTCCAGCCAATTCGAAAACCATTAGCGACATCCACAAGAATATCCTGCCTATCGTACCTGCCGAACATCGAAAAAATTCAATCTATCGACCACCTTCAACCACGAAGCCCCGAAAATAAATAAAATCGAGAAAGAAACGATCGCCAGCAAACGCAGAAGCTACAGGGAAGACGAGAACGACGACGAAAAGGCAAAAACAGACCGAACTTGAGCAAGCCAAAGAGAGGAAGATCGCTGTTTAAGTTACCCGAACACCGACAATTTTCTTTCAATCGAAGCGATCGCTAACAAACATAATCTGCACTTCCATTTTTTTAGGTGTTCCAGCTATCGTTTCTAGTACGTAAAAGCGCTAATCAGTTCCTTTTTGTGTTTAGTTCACAAAACAACAGTAAAAAGAAATTGGACCAAGCGCAGTCAGCCCCAAGAACATATTTTTAATCACCCATAACTTTTGATCTATTCAAGTTTATGTTTTCATAAATAAGGACTTTTCCCTTTCGTGGCGAAATCGCCCTCTTAGGGGTTTGTGCAAAAAAGGGTACGAACCAACCTTTTAAAGGGCGATCTTTCGCCTTTTTACATAAGTTCTGCTGGTCCTGGACTGTGGGAAGCTTCCCTCACAGGCGAGCCCGGAGGAGCAAGCGCACAGGGCGCGAATTAATACCCGCCTCTCCCGAAAGTGCCCCACTGACGATCGCAGTTCTAGATCAAGTCCGTGCCTATGACGCACCCAGTGACACGATATTCTCTTTGTGGCGGCACTTAAGGTGTTTGCAAACCACTCTAGACTTTGACACTTTGTGCTCGATGCACAACTTCGTCGGTCAAGGCCCATGTAGTCACGTGGGCCTGCGATACGGACAAGAGCTTACAAGTGGAGGGAGTATTGTGCCTTTCTGCCAAAACGCCCTCAGTTTTATGGTCCTACGTAGGAGGATGGCCCTTACGAAAGACCTCCTATCTGATCGGTTGCAACCGACTAAAATTTAGCCTAACCCTTTGACGAAAAAAAGACGATGCCAATCAAAGACATACGTCAAACAAAATGATACTTATGAACCTAAGTACGAATCGCGATTTATTAATAAGCACTCTAAACGAAAGCGGGGCGTCTCCTCTAGTATTTGTTTGACGCAGCCTCAACACGCGTGGTCCGGTCAAATATTATTTGACCGGACCACGCGTGTTTTCTCAGGGAGGACCTAAACCATAGCAATATCATACAACAAATTAACAAGGTAAGATGTAGCAGTCACAAAATTGATATTGTACAATACCTTCCATCCTTTGAAGTTTCATCGACAAACACGATTTGATCATGCCCGGCAATAGCCTGTTCACATACTCTTGCCTCGCCAGCGTATGTCTGATGAGAACCCATATTCGATTTAAAATCGTTCTGTTGTGGATACCTTACGTAAGGGTAAATGGCCGGCAAATACTGGCCATTCAGCCCTTAATTTGTTAAAAGGTACCCTTTAGACCAAATCGGAGCCCTTACGTAGGGCCTCCACAATCAAGTATTATTGAATCATAGTCGGCAAAATCAAACAGTGTTATTGGTCAAATATCATTTTATTTAGTGGTCTGGTTTAGCAATTCAACCCCAGTTCGTCCTCAAATCCCACCTTTAGCCCTACCCACCCTTGCTTAGGACCAGCCTTTAAAGGTCAGATTGGCCAAAACTTTGGAAAGGCACAATAGCTCCTGCGGAAGAGCAGAGTGCAAAGATCAGTACAACAAAGGGGTCCTATAGCTAAGGGATTGGAGTGCAGGAGGGGTGCTAGGTGTGAGCTATAGAGATCTGGCTGTATCGGTCCTTTGAAATGCAATCCACATCCAGGCAGAGACAAGGCTGCACATCACGGCACTGATCCTGAGCGAGGAACCACACGCGGCATTGCAGAAACAAAACACCGCGAACGGACGATCAAGTCTATCAGCCACGTTGCTACATACCTGACAAATGAATGCAGATGTGAACTAATGGCTGTGACTTAGACTTAGTATCGGTATATTAGAATTATGTGCAACCTAATCTATTAACTGCGGCAAGTGGCGTGTGGCATGATGTCTCACTTTGGAACTTGACGCGCCTGCGGCTCAAGACAGAGACTTCACTGTGCCAGATCGTCACCTCGCCTGTCGTGCCGTTCTACCTAGGCATCAACGTGTCTTTATTAAGTGCCTTTTAAGGGGGTACACTTATCCTACTGTACTGGAGCCATCTACAATGACTGCTTCACGCAGCCAAGGAGCTCGTGCCGCCCCAGTAACGCATAACGCGTCATCTCAGGTTAATGAACCCAAATTGAGAGCATAAACAGTCGACAGAAGCCGATGATTCGCCAGAAATCTTGCAGCACGAAGAAGAATCCACTGAAGCCAGTCCGTCGCCAGCAGGCCACTGAGGTGAGTCGATCTTGCGGGCAGGATAGTTTGGACCCCGATTGGCTGAAATGCCGCATGGTGTCGAACTCCTCACATTATTGGTAGTAGAAATTCACCGTCGATTGGTGGACGGAGTGAGAGATCAGAACACTCGATACAGAGCGCTCGATAGACGCCGTCGAGAAGAACCAGCCTCCCCTCGCGCCTCTTAAGGCCCGCCGGTGCCCAGCGAACCAAGTGCACCAAGTTAACCCAGTGTACAAGGAAGAGGTGGAGCCCCGGCCGACACGCGCAACCTAGCCTCGTCACACGGAACCAGTATACTGGACAACCTGTTCGGCGCCAGTTACGACGATGAGGAGCTCGAACGCCACACTGAGAAGATGCTTGACAAGGAGGCGCCCTTGCTCAAGCTATCAGACATCAAGAAGGACTTCGACTAGTGGAAGAGTGAGATAACCTTGCGGTTCCCCACTTACAAGCTGAGTGCGATCACTTATGGCGCGGAGCACTACAACGCGGTGGCAGGACTCAACGGTCAGAAGTATCATACTCGGTACGACACGCGTCGAACCATGACATTCACTGCCATGGCGCTGTCCTTGGACATGAGATGATCAAGGTGGGAGAGCTCAGGGACCAGATGTAAGCTCCATCATTGCTCTGGGACCGCATTACGGCGCACTTCACCAAGGGCGATGGTGTGAACCCGGACTACACTCTGCGAGATGTACTCAATCATGAGCTTAAGCTGGGCCAGACCATAGCCGCCTACGTGACCTAGAGCGAAGAGCTGGTGCGACAGCTGCGTCCAGCAAACGGCCAGATGGAGGAGTGTGGCATGCAGGCTTACTAATCTATAACTCGCAGCGTGTGTTCCGTGAGCTGGCGGAACAACACACAGTCTGGTGCAGCAAAATGATCGTCGCTCGCTAGCTCGTGCTAAACCCACGCGTCGACTACGCCAAGCAGATCAAGCTCGCTTGCAAGTGGACAGCTTGCAGTCATTTGTGGCTGCGCCACGTGAAGCACAAGCGAGCTATGTAGTCCCAAGACGCAATGCCGGCAAGAAGAAACGAAGTGTAGGCAAGGCGGGCGAGCTGATCAAGAAGAAGGCTCGGACCAAGTGCGGCAACTGCGACAAAGTCGGTCATTATTGTATTCGTCATTGAACGATGGACAAGATTATTTTAACATCCCATTTGAATTGGCGAAACTCCTCGAGTTGGCACCAATTGAGTTCAAGGAGCGAACGTAAATGGTCCATAGCATCTCGTGCATCTAGTGAGCTATTCGCCCCCTTAAGAAGATGTCCGAGCCAAGCACCTCGCAGCAAGAGCTGACGCTAGGCCAGAAGGGTTACGAAGTACGGTGCTTTGACTTCATGTTCAAAGCCAAGGAAGATGGCCTCTTCAGAGGGCAGCGAACCCGGACCTGGTTGCTGCATGTCTACAGATAGCACACGACACTGTTACGACTGTGACGAGCACCTACAGAGCCGACAATGAGACCAAGTTTGAGGTGCATATCAGCAATTTAGCGGTGTATGCTCCTTATCAGCTACATAACGTTAACCTCTATTATTTTATATGTGAAGCTAAAGCCTACCCAACCCGTGAATACAACCCAGCAGAGCGGAAGATAAGGTGCCTGTTTAAATAAATATTTGGTTTTATCTTGCACTCAAATAGTCATAATCGTAATCGGATTTGCTACTGTTCAGTTGCGTACTTTCTTGTACTTTCTTGCGCAAATCCATAAGGTTTTCGGAATTGCCTAATCAAATGACCTCAAAGGCAATCTGTTTCCCGTAAACCTGGGGCATCTGGAAAGAGTTTTAAAATAGTCTTGTAGCGCAAAAACGACGGCGAATCAGCTAATTCTGACCACATTTTTGAAATCTACAACCGATTTTACCCCTTATATCTAACTGTTACTAAAGGATTTGGGTTGTTGAATCCTCATAACAGATGGCTATATTCTAGTCCAAGGGCTTCTGACGAGTACAATAGTATGCCGAGAGTACTGCCGTGACGGGTCAGCCATTGAAGCCAGAGTTGGTGGAGAAGTTGAAGTTCAAGGGCAAGCGTCCTGCGACCCCTTTCGTTGGACACGTTGGGATTGTACAGCAAAACCGTGTCGTTCAACGCGTTGATACTACAGCTACATCTGCTGACTCACCTACCGCGCATCAGAGCAGTGCTGACTTCTACGCGCCTACCCAATATGTTGTGGGGTGAGGCACTGCTGCCTGTGGTGCACACGCTGAACGTGCAACCAACCACAGCACTTGGATTTGTTTCGATACATTCAAAGTTGTATGGAGTGAGTCCAGATCTCAGTGTTCTGCGGACTTGGAGGTGTCTTGTGTGGGTTTGCATTCCGTCGGAGTCTCGACAACGGAAGGAAAAGCTGAACCCGAGTGCAAGACTGCGTTTATTGTTAAGTTACAACAACTCAAAAAAGGCTACAAGTTCATGGACCTATCTACCTGTCAGGTGCTTACTGCCCTAGGTGGTAATGCTCGCTTTTACGAAGCCTTCACTGCTCATGGATACTACGTGAGGCACCTGCTAGAGAACAGGTACCAAGATTGTGGTCACAAGTCTCTGTCAACAGTGCCTGTTGATAGGATCAATACCGCAATGGCTACCTACGTTACGACTACTGCTGAACGAGTACCGAGTGACTTGGACTTACTTGTATCGGATGCTGCTCCAGTGGGAGTTGTGTGTGCGTCTGATGGGAATTCGCCTGCAGTTGCCAGTGCAGTCACGTCCGGTGGGAGAATTGTGACGTCCGGTGGGAATGCCAGGTCACACAATAGGATCTGTGGTGTTAGTGACGGGAGCTCCGATGTAAGGCAACCTGCTGCAACTACTCCACCTGCAAAGTAGAAAGGCAAGGCACGCAAACGCAGTGCGCGTAAGCGTGCCAAGCATTCGGACAAATTAACGAGCGGTTTGCAATCCGTCCTCCTTCTGTCTGAAGCGTCCAAGACGGACATAGAAACCAAATGTGCGTCTGCTTGATTATGTCGTTGGACATGTGCACGCTATCCATGGAGACATTGAGATTCCTACCACATACAAGCAAACGCGTGCGAGTAAGCACTGGCCAAAGTGGAAGGTAGCTATGATGGCTGAATTACAATCACTTCGGGGACACAAGACGTTGACGCTCGTGCCGGGTGCTGTCGCCAAGGAAGGTAGGTCATTACTTGCAGATGGTTATTTGCTTTGAAGCGTGATGAACGAGGGCTAGTAACCAGATGCAGAGCCCGGTTTGTGATTCATGGCTCTAAACGGCAGCATGGTGTGAGCTACAGCGAAACGTTTGCACCTGTCATCAGATTTGAGACCATTCGAGCGGCCATATATAATATGCAGTGCAGCGCGGCTGTGCCGTGTTGCAGTATGATAGGAAGGCTGATTTCCTCTATCGATATCTGACTGAAGTGATCTTCATGGAGCAGCTGCCCGGGTTTCAGACTGGCGGCCCTGATTTCGTGTGCAGACGCTTGAAGCGTTTGGACTGTTGAAGCAAGGCCCTCACATCTGGAACAGGACCTTACATGCAAAGCTTGTAATGATGAGGCTGTCCGCTTGGACTCAAGCTTTAAATTATACGCAGTGAAAATTTATGACGCAGTTAAGATGCTCTTAACGGTGTATGTTGGCGATCTAGTGCAGATGGGGCCTCCTGAGTTGTGCGAAGCTACTGCTGCCTCGATCAAGGTGTCATTTGAGCTGACAGCCATGGGAGGTGTGAAATACTTCTCGGTGTTGAGATCCGGACTGATCGCGTGCGGCGACAGATCATCTATTCGCAGCAGCAGTATGTTCTAGATATACTGAAAGACTACCACATGTCAACATGCGATGGGTGCGTGACACGTGAAGCTACGTTGCCATTCAAGGTTGTGCTACCTGAAACAACGGAGACGTTTTCCTACCGTGAAGTGGTGAGCTTGTTGCAGGATTTGGTTAGTGTATCCAGGCCTGACATAGCACATGCTACTCGCCACCTCGGCAAATTTCTGGCCTGCTTTGACCACACACACTGTGCTCAAGCGAAGCGGGTGCTGCGCTACCTGCAAGCAACGAAAGACTACGGACTAGTGATGAATGTGACCAGCGGGCCGTCAGTTGAACTGATGACCTATTCCGATGCTGCTTATGCAAATGACCCTGAGGATCGTAAAAGTGTTAGCGGCTACGTGACGATGATCGACGGTAATGTGATATCATATGCCTCAAGAAAACAAGTGATTAACGCGACCAGCACGTGCGAGGCGGAGTACGTAGCCGTGTCCGAAGCTGCGAAGGGCATCCTGTTGATACAGGGCTTATGCAAAGAGCTGGCCTGGCAGCATCCAGTGCCGCTCATGCTTGGAGACAACGACGCCATCTAGCTGAGTACAAAACCAGGCAAACATTTCAAGACCAAACACATTGATAACAAGCTTCACATGGTGAGGTGTAATGTGAATTTGAAGCAGATGATGGTGAAACATTGTGGAACTGAAGACACGGTCGCCGACATCACATCATGACGAAGGCGTTAGGAGCTGTGAATTTGGCGTGTTTTCGGAAGATGATGAAGGTGCTTCCTGTCGTGTCTGTTGACAGCGAGACTACTGCTACTGCCGCTACTTGCGGCAAAGACTACGACTACTGTGACGACAACTGAGCTGAAGATCGACCATAATGAGGATGCTGTTGAAGTGTGAGGTGACATGCGTTGTGCGAGGCCGAGCAAAATTGTTTACCCGCGTGGTTGCACCACGGCATGAATTCTGCATGCGGGATGCTGTGCGAATGGGATAGCTGTTGCTACTGCGGGCACAAGCTGCTCTACATCTACTAGGTGAACGCAACGTCTAGAGAAAGATCATCGTGCTCAAGTGGGAGTGTAAGCTGAAGCGATGCTGCTGTATCGGTCCCGTGAAATGCAATCGGCATCCATGCACAGACAAAGCTGCACATCACAGCACTGATCCTGAGCGAGGAGCCACACGCGGCATTGCAGAAACAAAACACTGCGAACAGACGGTCAAGCCTATCAGACAAGTTGCTACAGACCTGCCAAATAAATGCAGATGTGAAGTAATTGCTGTGAGCAAACGCCGTTTGCTCACATTTGACTTAGACTTACAGTCCTCGACAGCATCGAGTGTAGTTTTCTACCCCCTATAAATATTGGTATGTACGGATTTGCCTAGGCCCCGTGATTACGAAAATAGAACTGCCATTGTGTGGCATGGCGTAATTTTCTTAGAAACCACCATCGAATTATATCCGATTTTTATTTTAAACACTCTTTATTAAGAGTACAGGCTTTTATTGGGCTATAATTTCACATAATAATATCACTGCATTCTCGATATATTCAGTCAATCAGAATATAATTGGTAGTAAAGTGAGACACAATCGTAGAGAAACGATACCATCTCTGCATGATCGCTTCCTTCAAATTCCACCAATAGTATAGCAGATGAATCAGCACTGTACTGGTGTACCGGATTGGATTCATGAGACTCATAGTACGAGTCGTTTTATTTTTCGTTGAAGGTTACGTCGCAGAATTTTCATGCGCGCTACTGACTCCGTCACTTTCGGAGCTACTATCAAAATCGCTTTCGCTAACCTCATCTTGTGCTTTATTATGCAAGCTAAGATCTAGCAAATTTGCGCTAGCCTTGTCAATACATCCTTGGATTGACCTTTCCGATACTTCCCAGAACGCCGCATCAAGCCTTTGCCTTATCTGCTGAGATGTAGTGGTAGCGGTATACTGACGACCGACCTGTCCCTTACCGTTCTCCCAGACAAATTCAATCGGCTGTAAATCCGAGTAGTATGGTGGTGTGAAAATGACGTCGTTCCCCTTCGTCTTTGCCATCGACACAATCGCTGGATCGACAAACAGCTCGATGTGACGCGACAACTTTTCCACATAATCGCTCGGGTGTCGGAATCCACGTACTATATGCCATATAGCGAGCAAGCCGCCTGCATATCTGACCGTCGGCTCCCTTTCTTAGGGGTTGTTAGTGGAAGTTTCTTTTGATATTTGGCATTATCCATCACGATACGACAGTTGTGAAGCCCTCGATCTTCTAGACAACCCAACCGTGTCTTCATCCAGTTGTAAAAGTAGTCGTGGCTGAACATCCCATGATAATCATTGGTTTACTTACCTCCTT
This sequence comes from Phytophthora betacei, assembly GCA_011320135.1. Lineage (NCBI taxonomy): Eukaryota > Oomycota > Peronosporomycetes > Peronosporales > Peronosporaceae > Phytophthora > Phytophthora betacei. Next base: position 749,171 of record JAANHX010000276.1, read on the forward strand.
CAAAGATAGCTAACGTCGCTTTCAGTAATTGAGCGATATGAGCGCTTGAATGGTCGCAATCAGGTACACTGCGGTCCTTGTCAATAATATCTGCGATAAAGCAGTACCTACACCTCTTATGCTTAGCTTTGATTGTACTAGGGTTGGTCGGATCATAAATTGAGTCGTGGTGGCTTGAGTAGTTATGATGGATATAGCTCTCATCAAGGTACACAGTTCGAAAACTATCGGCTGCTTCACTTGTCATTAGCCGTACGCAATTATCACGCTTGACTATATTTGCGGCAGACATACGATACGTTGATCCTTTCCGTTTGAATCCACAACGCTGGAGAAAACGTTGTACGGTACGAAGGGCAGATGTATGTGCAGTACTGTCGGTAACATCCACAAATAGTGCACTTTGCTGAATGAGATGATGTGTCACGTCTTTTGCCGCTGTACGCTCTCGGCAAGCACTGCGCTGGCGAATGAACTCGCGCACAGATCGCTCCACATCAACGGTCATAAGGATACGCGAGGGCTTGCTCTCACGACTCCCAGCTTGAAAGGCCACTGGCAGCGTTCGAAGGTCTGCAAAAGCTTTCCAAACTTGGTGAACTGTGTTGATTGATCGGGACAAAAGCCGACTAACTTTCTGTGCAATAGCCTCTGTTTGGCAAAGCATTACAGTGCCAGACTTCAAATTAGCTGTCACGATAAGAACGTCAACACGCTCGTGGTGAGTGAGAGCTCTTCCGCGACTGGAGATCGCATATGCGTGGGCTTGAGCGACTATGCTGTCGTCCTTGTCGGCGTTGGTGTTTTTGTCAGGGGGCTGGGCTCGACTTCTCTTCGACGACGCCATTGTGGCAATATCGAGCGCATGTCGTGGCCATTGGCAGGACCCCATATTTAGCACGCGCGAAACCTCAATTAATATCGAACATGATATCGTTCATCGTATCGAATTTGGGAGGTTATACCCTAACACAGTCAGAATACGATCATATGGCTGGCTGAAAAGACCAAGGGGATAGGTGAGGCCAAAGGGACGCTGACAATCCAATCAAACCGAGCGTTTTTTTTTCTTTTAAACTTTCCGCATACTGGACCCAGGACACACATAAGACACTCAGACAATTTGAGAAAAATCGGATTTAAAACAGAAAAGTTAGATTTGAAAAACCTCTCGATGCTGTCGACGACTGTTAGTATCGGTATATTAGAATTATGTGCAACCTAATCTATCGACTGCGGCGAGTGGTGTTTGGCATGATGTCTCACTTTGGAACTTGACGCGCCTGCGGCTCAAGACAGACTTCACTGCGCCAGATCGTCACCTCGCCTGTCGTTTCGTTATACCTCGGCATTCACGTGTCTCTATTAAATGCCTTTTAGGGGGTACACTTATCCTACTGTACTGGAGCCATCTACAATGACTGCTACACGCAGCCAAGGAACTAGTTCCACGCATACCGTGTCTTCTCACTAGGTACCGTAGGGTGGTCTGGGTAGAGACGGGCACCGACAAGACCATGCGGTGTCGCTAGCTAGGCTAGCTGCCTGTAGGTGGCTACTTGCTAAGTAACAACCATGTTTCATAACATGACAAATACTCTTTTTACGGATGGAAATATTGATGTCGATAATAAAAGCTGGGAAATATATACCTACTCTGTAATTGTCAATCCCACTAATATCGTAATACCTTAGATCATCTGACGCGGTACGTCTTATACGAAGTCTTAATGAGTGACTTTAATGCACGACTTTCCCGAAAGGGCTCCAGTGTAATACATTTCGCAGATATTTTGACCCGGCCCAGTAAATTATATCAGCTCGGACTTATAAACATCCTTGTGTAGCATACTGACTAGAACCAGGTCGTATTGTATATATAAGTTCGTATTTCCAGCCTAAATGCTTAGTTGTGAGTTCGGAATGTAGGATTGCCCAAATATAATGGCTAAACGATATTGTCGTTGCCAAACAAGACCGCTTAACAAGAGTCAAATCAAAATAGAGCAAACATATTCATGAGATCCCGGACTTAGTGAAAGTTCAGTCTATATTATTGGTATTAATAGTGACAAGGTACACGCATCTGCAAAAGGCTACAACACTTCAGCAAGTTTTTTTTTCAAGCCTTATGTGGTAATTTACATCGTCCATTAAGTTACAACTGGGGACGAACCACTTCAGACTTCTCCTGGGCACGAGGCTCGCAAAGTAAAAAATACACAACGTGATATTACCAATAAAAAGGTTGTATTACCAAGGCCGTAAAATAACAAGAATATTGGGCCAATTTGGCACATTATGCATCTCATGTCTTAAAATATGAGTTGAGTCTCAGATTGTGTTGTATGTACAAAACCGGATCCATTTTTTCCGACTACGTATAACAAAACGTAAATTTCGTTTATAATACAGTTCTGATAAACCCAGGGATCGATAGTCGTTGTTAAGCCCATACGACACGGTAAAGGGCGAGCGAATATAGGGGGATTCGTACTTCTACATTCCACCTTGCAGCAACGTCGGCGACGAAGCCCAAGACACGGCAATGCTCTCTCACTCGAATATTGGTAATGGTGTTGGGGTGTCTACAACCCGTTCCGGCTTACCGAACATCGGGTTCTGAGCATGTCGCTAAAAGCGGCAAGGATAAGAGCGAAGCAAGCTTCGAGGTTCATGCCCAGCAATGCTGTGATGGCAGCTTGGTGAAAGTGTGCGCTGTGCTGGACGCATTGTGGACTAACCACTTCCGATAGCAATACCCATGACTGTAACGGGGTACGTAGCCCTAAGTGTACCCTGGTTACATGAAGTGTGACACTTCACACTTCAGGAGTATGACACGTCATACTCCGGGGTACTTGGTACAAGGTACCAAAGTCGTTCAAAGCCAACCATTGGTTAAATGACATTGCATTTCTATAGGTAACTTATAGTTTGTATTAAACCCAAACTTAACCTACCTATAAATATACTCAGTTTACAATCTACCTTATTTTCACTTCGCTCTCTTTAATTAAAGAGGGGACCTGTGAACTGCCGTTCACTGAGAGTTTGTATACTCTCGGAAGATAACTTCCTCTAGCGCAAGGTGCTGTGTGACCCCGTCACACTTGGTAGCACTTGTAGTCAATCCACGCCACCGCGGGTAGACTACCTGAACCTCTCCGAAGTTCGTTGCCATGGATAGGAACGACTTCTCCCATATGAACGACTCTCAGTTCGAGTCGGTTCGGAAGATGGCAGGCATTTTCGGGATGGAGGCCCTGCAGAGCCTGGTGGTATCAACACCGGCTGAGCAGCTCGAGCGCGTCAATGCATTCGACGCGTATGAGCAGGGCCTCATCGCGCATGTGCGGGAGAACCTGCAGGCTCCGGCGGCGGAAGCAAATCCGCCTCACCCGAAGCCAATATGGCTGAAGGTAAAGCCGTATGAAGGGAAGGAAGGCGAGAACCTTCACTTCTGGGTCCGAGAAGTAGAGCTCGCGATGGACGCGGCTCTGATCTCGACCGAGCAACTGCGTGTTGCTTTTGCACTCTCCAACCTTAGTGGTCGTGCTAAGAGTTGGGTGTACACTCGGGAAGCAAAATCCCCTGGATGTTTCACATCCTGGGCTCAGCTGTGCGAACAGCTCCGAGCCGCGTTCCTCCCGGCGAACTACGAGTACCGCCAGCGTTCGCGCTTCCTCGCGTGTAAACAAGGAAGGCGCGAACTGCACGAGTATGTGCAAGAGATACGGGAGCTCACGGCGTCCCTAGTGGGAAACCCACTCAATGAACACATTAAGATGACTGTGTTCATGGACGGCCTTCGAGTGGGCCCCGCACGCACTCAGCTGTTCCGGGTGCAGGCAAGCACCCTTGAAGAGGCGATTCAAGTGGCTCTTCAAGAAGAGTACAGCCACCGCCAGGCGCGTACGCCGGCCTCAGCGTGACCTGGGAGTTCCTTGTCGGCTCCCGGTCGAACAAGCCCCAACGGACCAGTTCCCATGGAACTCGGGTCCGCCGAACAGCGTGATATCCGCTGCTTCGGCTGTGGGAAGATGGGCCACTTCAAGCGTGACTGTCCCGCGGAAAGACTCCGCAGACGGTCCTTCCCCAAGCCCGTCCTCAAGGGTCGCTGGTAAAAGCCAGGATCCCGGGGACAGGGGAACGCAGGGAACCAGTAGGGGCGGGGCGCCCTACTGGGGAAGAACTAAGTCTTCGTGATGGGTGCGCGGGTGGCGCGTACCACGGGGACTTAGCCCCTGAGAGTCTTCGCACTCTCGAATCGGCGAAGAGCAGCGGCGGGTTGCTCGTAGTACACGGATGTGTACGGGGATACGATCATCCCTTTAGAATCTTGATTGACTCTGGGGCGTCGAAGAATTTCGCACGCCGCCAGACGGCTGCTCGTAACAGTAACAAGTTGTCCGAAGCTTTGAGAGAAAGCAAGGGCAACGGGACGGTGTCAGTGCGACTGGCCGACGGGAAGGTCGTCACTGTCCCCAACGTCCAAGTGGATCTGGCTTTCAAGTTTGAAGACTTTGACAGCCTCGAACAGTTCACTGTTCTTGATATGGATCCATATGATATGATCCTGGGCATGCCCTGGCTTGAGAAGCACGAGCCCTGGATCGACTGGCGAGGCAAAGCAATCGGTGCCAGCCGCCCTGCGCAGTCCGATAGAGCATTGGTGAGTCATGTTCCCACCTCTGTCAGGACCCGGGGCGCCCGCGAGGGCTGCCAGGGTACCAAAGCATCCGGCAGATGCTTGGGAGTCGTCGACGTATATGACGACTGCGAGGATGTTTTGATGGTGGCCGCGCCCAGAAGAGGCGCCGGCCAAGTGGGTAACTTAGGTCCACAGGCGGGTAACTTAGTTCCGCAGACAGCTGCAGCTGTCATGAACACTGAGAACAGCGTGTTCAGAGTGGGTAACAGAGTTCCACTCACGGTCGCCCAGACCATAACTGAAGAGGAAGACGTCGGATACGCTTCCTGTGTGGGTAACACAGTGCCACACGCGGTCGCCCATACCTTAACTGAAGAGGAAGGCGTTGAACACGCTTCCTGTGTGGGTACAACAGTACCACACGAGGCCACGAGTGCCTCGGATGTCGTAGCGACGACATTCCTAGTCGTTGGCAGCAAAGCTCCCCGTCACAGACGCCGTCGGCAAAGACGCCGCCGCCGCCTCAAGTCGGATCCGAACTTCGTTCCGATCGACGTCGCTTCGAGCGACTCGGAGTCCAGGGCCCGGGCTCCTCCGACAAGGCCGGTGGAAGAGTGTTATCACATCTTCGATGGCGAGACGGGTTTACCCGTCAAGGCATCTGGTGTCCACTTGGAACCGTTGCCAGAGGTTGCAGAGATACTGAACCTCGAGGAAATGACGGCTGAGTCTTTCCTGGCCAACCTCAAGGCTGGAGAGATTGCTGAGATGGTACTCATGAGACCTGAGACCACTCAGGAGGAGCTGAACTCCTCCTCTGTCTTGGACGAGAACGTCCTGGAAGACATGAACAAGCAGCGTCAGGCGCGCTTGGGTTCTGAGATTCTCAAGAACCCCAAGGATCCGGTGTATCCTTTGGTGACGGAGTATGCGGACGTGGTGAACAAACACCCACCGACCCAACTCCCACCGGATCGAGGTGTACGGCACGAGATTGATCTCGTGCCCGGCACAAAGTATTGTGTCACGAGGCAATGGCCTCTCCCGCGCGAACAGTGCGAGGTCATTGATGCCTTCTTCGCTGCGAAAGCGAAGGCAGGCATGGTGCGGGAATCGAAATCCCCGCACTCGACGCCGACTTTCTGCGTTCGTAAGCCGAACGGAAGGTGGCGTCTGGTTCACGCTTATAACAAGCTGAACAACGCAACGGTGCCGGCCCAAACACCGATCCCACGAAAGGATGTGTTGTTGAACAACATGGCCGGGAGCGTACTGTACAGTGCGCTGGATTTGGTAGACGGATACTACCAAATCCTGATGCGAGAGAGTAACATCCCGCTCACCGCGGTAAGCACTCCAAGCGGCATGCTTTGGGAGTGGCTCGTCATGCCGCAGGGCTTGTCTAACGCCCCGGCGACGTTCAATCGCCTGGTGACGCAATTGTTCCGCCCTTTGCGTACCTTCGTACAGACGTACTTCGACGACATTTTCGTCCATAGTCGTGCCGAGGGAGGCAAGACGGCCATGGAGGTGCATCTAGGACACCTCCGTCGAGTGTTGGACGTGATGCGGGCGAACAAGCTGTACGTTAACATCGACAAGAGCGTTTTCGCGTCACCAGATATTAAAGTTCTCGGTTGCTTTGTAAGCAACGTGGGCGTTCGAGCTGACCCAGACAAGGTCAAGGCCATAACAGCATGGCCGACGCCCCGATCCCAGAAGGATCTTCGAAAGTGGTTGGGCTTGGCCAACTACCTTCACAAGTACAGTGCAGGGTACGCGGGCTTCGCTAAGCCCTTGTCGAGCCTCCTTCAGAGGGACGTCGACTGGCGCTGGGAGCAAGAGCACCAGGATGCTTTTGACAGCATCAAGGCCAGTCTGCAAGAGGCCCCTGTCCTGGCCCTGCCGGACGAGACGAAGCCGTTTAGCGTCGTCTGCGATGCCTCCGATTACGCCATCGGATGTGCATTGCTGCAGGCCGACACGGCTGGACAGGAACGAGTCATCTCGTTTCAGTCCCGGCAGCTCAAAGCCGCCGAGCGGAACTACCCTGTCCACGACAAGGAGCTCCTGGCAATAAAATATGCCCTTGTGAAGTTTCGTGCTCACCTTCTGGGCTCTAGGCCCTTTGTGATCTACACAGACCACGCGTCCTTGAGGACGGCGACTAACTCGCCTCACCTCTCCCAAAGGATGGCGAGGTGGCTGTCCTTCTTCGCGGAATACAACTTCCGCGTCGAATACAAGCCGGGCAAGCTCAACGTGCTTGCGGACGCCCTCTCGCGGCGTCTCGACTATGAGTTGGCCCACATCACGCGGGTGACAACGGATCTATATGATCGGATACGCATGGCGTATCGGGACGATGAGGCTGTCGCGCCTATCGTCAAGTTCCTTAAGGCCGGAACGAGCGCGAAGTCCGACTGGCTCTCGTCGCGACAGCGCTCACGACTCCACCGATATGAGTTGAAGGAGGGCCTCCTCTATTATCGGGTGGAGCCCACTGATCCTCCACGGGTGGTCGTACCCAACGACGAGGATCTGAAGTTCGACATCCTCGCGGAGGCGCATGACGCGCCCTCCAGCGGCCACTTGGGCCGCGAGAAGACCTTTCTGTCGGTCTCTCAGTCCTTCTGGTGGACCCACATGTACAAGTGGGTCGCCCGGTACGTCAAGACATGTGAAACATGTCAGCGGGTCAAACCCGCAGGGCACTCTTCGGCTCCACTACAGAGCCTGCCCGTACCGGCTGGTTGTTGGAAGTCGATGAGTTATGACTTCATCTTTGGGCTTCCCGCCGACGGACACGGCAACACCGGAATTTTGGTGTTCGTGTGTCGGCTGAGCAAGATGGTACATCTTGCTCCAGTTCCCGTCACTGTAACGGGCGAACAAACCGCAAGGTTGTTAGTCGATGGCGTGTTCCGCTATCACGGTCTCCCGGAGACGATTGTCTCGGACCGAGACCCGCGGTTCACTGCTGCGTTTTGGAAAACGCTGTTCCCTTTACTGGGAACTCGTCTGCAGATGTCCACTGCGGATCATCCGCAGACAGACGGCCAAACAGAGCGCGTCAATCGAGAGCTCGAGGACACTCTGCGCAGTGTGTGCGCGGCAGCACCACGTACGTGGTCGACGCAGCTTCCAGTTGTTGAGTTTGCGCTCAACAACGCGGTGCACGCGTCCACGGGGCTCACGCCGTTCTACTTGAACGGCTTCCGCCACCCCAGAGTGCCTCTCACTCTTCGAGGAGACACTGACTCCTCTATTCTAAGTGGGGGAGAGGCTCGGAAAGCCCTTTGCTCCCATGTCTCGGATGTAAGACCAGTTTCGCTGCGGAAACAGGTGGAATCCTTTATGGATACCAAGCTGAACATTGTCAACAGGGTCCGCGATGCCATGACAGCAGCCCAAGATAAACAAAAGGAGTACTCGGACAAACAAGGAAGAGGAAACTTAAGTATATTTGAGGTTGGGGACTTAGTGTTGCTAGACACGAGGAACCTACCTCTAGACACTGTTAGCTCTGTCGGCAGCAACAAACTGAAGCACCGCTTCATCGGACCTTTTGCAGTCCTGGCCAGACATGGTGCGTCGTACACCATCGACCTTCCAAAGTCAATGACGACGCACCCGACGTTCTATGTCGGACGTCTTAAGCGGTACTTTGACCCGCAGGGGGTTGCTGACTCGCAGACCCCCCTTGACCCAGCTCCTCGAAGCGAGGGCCGGTCACAGTCGTCGACGAGGGCGTCGGAGCAGGCACCGAAGCCTCGGTCGGGACGGCAAGGCTGCGGTCAAGACCGTACGCCGGAGGGGCTCCATACGAACGGACCCCGGCGCCATACGCCGAGTACGCTGAGTACACCGGGTAGGCACCATACGCGTAGGTCTGGGAGTGTGCCGCAGGCGGCTCCGGACGTGGCAACAAAGCCTCGATCCGTCGGATCATGCGAAAGGCCTCGTCCAGATCGGACGAAGAGGCCCGGCGATCCACCCGCAGGTGCAGGCTCGCGACCTCTCGCTCCACCAGGTCCAGGCGACCCGCAAGACGAGCGAGCTCGCCCTGATTCCCGGCCTGGGCGGCAGCATTACCGCCAGTCCCAAGGCCAAGTGCAATCTCATGCACGAGGACACGTTGACGGAGGCGGTCAACCTCAGGGTCCCGTGTCGGACCCGCAGTCGGAGCACTCGAACGAGAGTGGCTCTCGGGAGGCGCCGAGTACTCGTACTCGTACGAGGGCACCTCCGCCCCTGCTTGACCGGAATGGAGAAGTCCACTTCCACGTGGAGCGGATCCTCCAGGAGCAACGGTGTCGCGGCAAGCGACAGCTCCTCGTGAAGTGGAGGGGTTATGCCCACTCCGAGAACTCGTGGGAGCCGATTGAACGGCTCCTGATTGACTGCCCGAAGGCTGCCGCAATCTGAGAACAGAAGCGGCGGCAGCTTCATAAGTAGTCCGGGGCTTCTTGCCCGAACGGGGTACGGACGATGAATACATACCGTACCCGCGCTCATCGTGAGCGCTAGAAGCCGCGCGCTTCAGGATGTCCCTTGGCAGCATACGCCTGCTGATCAAGTGGGCAAACCTCACACGAAGATCACGCTGGTCCAGGATGTGGGACAGCTGCTGATCTTCATGGAGTTCCCATAACTCCGTGGGCGAGTACTTGAGAGTCTCCACCCACGCCCAGAACATGTCCTCACAAGAACTCCACGTGGGACAGTTCTCGGGCATAACCCAGGGGTATCCCCAAACAGGATAGAGACCACCCCGGGCCTTGGGCCTCTTACGACAAGTCGTGAAGTCCTTAAGGGGAATGCGGTGTGGCGCGAGAAGCACACACCGAGCAGCCTCCAAGTTGTCGACGAACAACTGTTCTTTCTGAACAAGGGCTCGTTCATAGATGCCCCTAGAAGTGTGGCCGCCCACAAGGCCACGAGGAGCGACGAGAACCTCCAAGAAGAGGTCAACCCCAGAGCTCTCCTCGGGAGGCCAATACCCTCTTGAGTTGATGGCAGCTCCCTGGCTGACGGGTGCCGCCACCGAACCCCCACGCACACGCTGGGCAGCTTGGAAATCCTCCTGCTGCTGGTCGAGGTCATTCGAGACCTCCCGGGGCTCAACAATGGCACCCTCCTTTTCCTCTTCTTCCTCCTTCTCCTCCTCTTCATCCGAGGAGCCGAAGAGACTCTGATAGGAGCGTCGAGTCTCCTTCTCCTCGCGGAGTGGAGACTTAGAGGCGGTACGCTTCTTTGAGGGCTTGGCGCCTTCGGCTTTAGAGGCCTTAGCGCGCGCAAGACCCTCGGCAAGCGAGAGACGTTTGCGAGGATTCTCTTCCTCATCGCCACCGGCTTTGGGAGTGCCCTTAGCCTTAACGGCCGGACTCTCAGAGCGCACAGAGGTCCTGGGACTGTGCTCACCGTGATCACTAGCGGGCGACTGCACGCTGCCATCTTTGTGCTCACTGGGCACTGGGGTGTGCCTTCCCACAGAGCCCGCAGGAGCATCATGAGTGCTCTCGGACTCGGCATCGTCTTCACTGCCCGAGTTGAACTCACGTTCTACGAACCGAGGGTTCGGACGATTGTCTGAAGACGAGGGCGACGGACTGCGGCGCCTGCTTGCGCGCTTGTCCACAGCCGTGTCACCCGAGGATCCGATCGCCTTGGAGGCCACCTGAGTAGCCTCCTTAAGCGCAGAGCCTTTCCCGTGAGGCTTAGTGCTCTTGGCCTGCGCCTTACCGGCTGCAGCCTTGGAGCGTGTCTTAGCACCGCGCTTAGCAGTGCCACGAGGCATGTTAACTGTCGAAGTGGAGACCTAGACGAAGAGCGCACAGGTTGCTGCTCGAGGCTCTAACTGTGAAGTGAGCCTCCGCCGCGCTCGCGCGGCTAAGTCGATGGGTTTCGACTTTGAGAATGAGAGTTTGTGATGAACACCTCTTCATTCTGATTGGTCGGTAAACCGAACCTAAGTGGGGGAGGATGTAACGGGGTACGTAGCCCTAAGTGTACCCTGGTTACATGAAGTGTGACACTTCACACTTCAGGAGTATGACACGTCATACTCCGGGATACTTGGTACAAGGTACCAAAGTCGTTCAAAGCCAACCATTGGTTAAATGACATTGCATTTCTATAGGTAACTAATAGTTTGTATTAAACCCAAACTTAACCTACCTATAAATATACTCAGTTTACAATCTACCATATTTAGGTCACTTCGCTCTCTTTAATTAAAGAGGGGACCTGTGAACTGCCGTTCACTGAGAGTTTGTATACTCTCGGAAGATAACTTCCTCTAGCGCAAGGTGCTGTGTGACCCCGTCACAATGACTGTGTGCGAAGGGTTGGAGACATCATACACGGAGTAGTTACGCCTTTGCCAATCCAAGCTGGTAACAGTGAAATGAAAAGGGACTGTCCCGCCTTTGGGATTTGATTTTTTTGGTTTTTTCAAAAATAGAGATACAAAACAGGTCCAGACCAATTTGAATGTAGTGTAAAGCAAACATCGTGCTTGGATGAATATGGCATTCCGGATGGTCAGAAACACACGCCTTGATAAGAGTGTTTCTTGTATTCTACGGGCACTGTACATGTACTACCGTAATGTAGTAGTATTGCCTATCGCCACGCCTTGCCAATTCCACTAAAAGCGGCAGCGGGTAGTGGAAAGCATGAATAACGTAACTTAATGTTCTTGACACAGCCCATCGTCCAGGTGCCTGGCGTTCCGCTTCTTCCAATATTCTTGACGTCGCCAATTGATCGCCCAGGCAAGCGGTAAGCATTTAATGACAAGCTATAACCTGAGTGTTGTTCCCGGGACGCGAGCTTACTACTGCAGCCCCCCCCCCCCCCCCTCCCCCCGTTCCTTTTCCACGGTTGACTGGCGGCTGTAACCACCTGCGCAGCCCAAAGCTCCCATTCTTGCTGCGCTCTATTTATTCGAGTTGCTGGCCTCCGTCTCGACCCCTCCGTTAATGCTTGTGCAGACTGAGAGGTCCCTATTTTTCACAAAAGGCACTCATATCCTCCTGTTCTTGTGCCAATCTGCAGCTTCCGTCCCCTTTTTACTATTATGTGTGCCCCAGTCCGGAGTTCGCCCGCGTTCCTTACTTTGCTGGAGTCCGGGCTGAACGTGATACATTATGCTGCGAGCTGCAGCTGACATGCAGAGATGAAGGCCACGTAGATGCTAGTCGACGGTCAATTGGGCGGCAAAAGTCACCTTGCAGGCACGATGTATATTCGCAACTGAGCTTTCTCCATTAAGCTCTCTCATCTTTCGGTAATTTGGCATACGCCAACTTCAAGGTCATAAAGAGAATCAGTGCAGTTCCCAACCGCCCCACCTGTAAATTCCCAGCTTGGCGCTTTCCACCGCCTCTCTTTGTGTCATATCACTGCTAAGCGCGCTGAGCTCATCGTTCAGGTGGCCCGCTGGCAACTTACATAAACGAAACACGATATGCTATTATTGCAGAGGCCGTCGACTCTCCATTTGAGGCCTTCATGCTCCGTCCCTCAGCATGCGCAGATTGTTTAATCACTTTATCCAAGGTATGTTGGTATTATTCTCTCCAAATCTCACTAAGCCCCACCAGGCCAAATACGCTCCCATTTCGATCCACAAATATTGAATTGCACGTCCCATTGGCCCAACCAGTTAAAAAAGTCCCATAGTCCTCGTGCTCCATTGTACCACTTTACATCGTCCTTGGCATCCCTTGGTGGCTGCTGTCCAAGATACGGTCGGTCCATCATATAGTGATCACGCTTGCCGCAGTGAAAATACAGCACCCTTTCCCTCTTTGGCCTCCACGACCACGTCCATATCCTCGATCTTCTTCGATGTGCTCATCCGTATATCCATGAAACTCTAGTCCTCGCCCGTAGCTGTGCCCACGTCCTTGTCCTCGACCTTGACCGCGTCCGTGACGTGGCTGGCCAATAACGTCTTCACGGCTTCATGCACCCGTCAACGGGCTAGCGAAAACGCGCGATGCGGTTCATAAACTGGAGAGCTTCACCCAAATGCTCAGCTACGTTTGTGGCAGGTGCCTAGCGTAGATTCCTCAACTCGTATATCTCATCTGCGTACTTAAAGTACCTTTTGCCTACAAGCCTCTCTTTCAGACGCTCTAAGATGCAAAGCAGGGTTCTCTTGTGCTTGGCAGCTTCATCGTCTTATCAGTCATTTTGTAGAACAAGATATTCTTTGTGTTCTTTCGATCGTCATTCTTCTCCGCGTCCTTGGCCTCTTCGGACGTATCTACTTCATTCTCGCAGCCTACAGATTCTTCCGTTGAAGCTTCAACGACACTCGCTCCATCCGCAAGGGATAAACAGATACGAGCCGTTTGACTGGTATCTGTTCATATATTCATTCGCTGTTTTTGCCATATTTTCCTTTAGGCTTCTTTCTAGTCAGTGTCCATCTTGGCTTATGCGCTCCAGACTGTGACCCTTGGGATCAAAACCTGCTGCGAACAGCTACTGGAATGCAGAGGCGAAGGCCACGGCGATGACAGTCGATGACTAACTGGGTGCAAAGGCCACTTTGCAGGCACCAGATATGTTCTCAACTGAGCCTTCTCCCCTAAGCGATCTCAGTTTTCTGTCTCTTTTTGTCCTACATCAACTTTAACACCATAATGAGAATCAGTACAGTTTATAGCACACTAAATCCGATTGCTCAAAATTGTGTTCGACTTGCTCCCAAATAGCTATTTCAGCGAGGGTTTTGTTAGGCTTTAAGGTTTTATACCCAAGTTTTAGAAAACCTTAAATGCCTCGCAATGTTTGGTTTTCAAGTTGGTTTATAGACTCGTTTTTCACGAAATAGCTATTTTCGATTGAGGCGCTATTTTTTTTTAAATGAAAAGCTTTTTTTTTTAAGAAATCAAGTTTTTCAAATCGAACACAGCCTAAATTTGCTAGAACAATTCCTGAAATTTAGAAGCTACTTCGGCTCCCTTTAAAACAAGCACTTGGATTGGTACTTGTAGTTTTACTATAATATCTTACGAAGTAATAATAGTAGAAGTACATCACAGTACTACTTTTCTGAGGACAATGCCCCCATTATTGCAATGTTATTATCCGAATCCCCCGACTCCAGTATAGAGATACGCAACCTTTTTTTCGTCACATATTTTCGTCTATTTTTTTTCCCTCGTGTGATGACAAGATGCACCTAACTGGTCTCGGTCTTGAGCTTCTTTTGGGCTGGTGCTTCATCACATTCACTTTCAGTATCGTCGGATGGGTTTGCTGTAACTCCAAGAGGCGGGATGTCCAAGATCTTAATTCCAGAGAGGAGATATCCACTGCAAGCACTCATGTTCATCTCCGGGTGGGTACGACCAGGCAGCACTTGGTTCTCACGTGTCCACGTCTCGTTCAGTTGGAGGTCAATGATGGCTTCCATCTTCTGCAGCCTGGCGAACGTCCGGGTCAACGGCTGCAATAAACAAACAAAAAGTTAGTGTTCCCTTACACTGTTTTCAGTCGAAAGACTAAAAACTCACCTCAAGGAACTCCGAGTAGACCACAAACGGCTTGGATCGACCGAGATACGGCAGCAAGGCCATCAAAACCTCCTCGGGGTCGTAGTTTGCCGCTATTACGAGACTGTCAGCCTTCTCACGAGCCCACTCGCGAATAGTCGACGGCTTCTGACGGTAAATCTTCGTCTGCTCGCGTCGAGCTTTCTTCTCGGCGTAGCGTTTCTGCTGCTCAGGCGTGAAGTTCTTGGCACGTTCCTCAGCGAGTTGTTCTCGCTCCTCAGGGGTCAATCCATCTCTGGCGACCTTCACTGATTCCGTCACATCTTCTTCTTCCTGCAATATAAAAAAGATTAAATAACCTCCTGCTTGTTAGTAAAAAAAATCAATATCTTACCATCTCAAGCAGCCGCACATGCTTGAATGGCATGTAGTGAATAGACTCGAGGGTCCGCTTGTCTGTAAAATTAAAGCAATTTAAGTATAAAAGAAAGTTAGCAATAAATACAACTTTCGTCCACCTCGTCGATACTTTACCGAAGTTAAAACGGCGCAGAATATCCGCTGCAGGCTGCTGGCCCTCGTAGGGACAGATGATGCGTCCAGAGCCTCCCTGACGCTCAGCGATGGCTCCAGCTACCAAACCCATGCAGGTGTCCACTACCAGCACCTGTCCACCTGCAAAGATGTTGCCGTAAACCAGCATCTGACCCAGCGAATCCTCGCGCAAGTTGCAGATTTTGGCTGGGTTTTTCAGTCGATACGTGCGGCACAGCGACTCAGCAGTGCACCGCAGGAACCGCACTCGAGGCATGTACTTCTGCTGCTTCTTCTTGAGGTATTTTTGCTTGGAGAACTCCGTCTTGGTCTCCCACGTGGAGCTGTTCTCCACCAACTTTTGGATAATTTCTTGACCAGACGCTCCACTCTCACGCAGTTCCCCGATATCTGTTTGCTTCAACGTCTGCGCCGAGTTGGTGTCCGCATAGTGACGGTTGTCTCCATCCGGCACAAAGCCATCGCCCGTTTCTTTAAAATTAAATGTTAGTAGGTATGGGTACACAAAATAATTCACTAATTATTTTTTATTTTACCTGGAGCCACAGGATCCGGGAACAGTCCACCCGTCACCTTGACGAGCTTTTTGTTCTGTTCCTCGAAGATGGCACTGTACAAGAGATTATTAGAGCTCCTTTCACAGTATCCATCGCATTTTGTAGCCATGATTTACCCGTAGAAGGAGCCAATGACTGGTTTCAAACTTGCTACCTTCTTGCCGACGCGAACCGACCTAGGTTTTAGCATAATGAGGTAAGTTAGTTACTGCGGTGGTTTGGCAGATAATGAACAGTGGACCCACTCGTCCTTGGCGATGGTCTGGAAGAACATTCGGCCATCGCTGGTCTGGCAGATAACCGTGTCGCCTTCATAGATGGCGTAGGGCAGGCGAGGTGTCTCCGTAGACGTGGAGGCTGCAGCAGCAGCAGACGAAGCCATGACAAGCGATATTAGTGTAGTATTGCTCACAAAGCGGCACCATTCGCGTCAGCAGCCAATCAGATCGGTTTCATTGTTTTCAGCCAATCATAAACCATTTTATTGATAGATGTAACTTTTCGTTTTACATATTTTTTTCCGATGGCATCGTTGACGTCGGTGGCGTTGCTGTTGCTGACGTTAGTGACGGGCAGCGATGGGTCTTCTTTCCAGGGAGAACTGTTCTCGGGTAAATACTACGACTGGCTCTACCGCTGGCATCGAGGTGGGGCGTGGATGGTGCATCAGGAACGACACGATTGTTTTGGCTCCAACACAGTTTGTGCGTTTTTACCGCGGAATGAGACACAAATCGCAAACCTGAAATTGTCGGTCAACACAACGATAGTTCAGCATTTGGGCACTGTGGAGGTTAAGCTCGCAAGAGATTCCATTGACAGAGACGATGTAGTGGCGGTTTATCTCGTGGACCCTGAAGAAACCAACGACGTCGAAGGAGATCCGTTATCAGACTTCATCGACTACGTGTACGCCAATGAAAGTCGCGTGCTGGAGTCAGGAATCCACTCAATTGTATTCGGACCGCTAGTGAACATGCGAGCGTCGTACCAGATCAAATATCTGAGGAAAGTTGCGTCCTTTGATTTTGATGAATTCGGAGAGTTTCGACCAGCTTTTGAAGTTCTGGGTGAGTCTCCATATATCGAAATGGAGAGGGGTCATACAGAGCCGCTGCAGATTCGACTGGCGTTGACTGGTAGAAAAGGAGAGATGCAAGTCTCGTGGGTCAGTGGACAAGTGTTTGGTCCTAAAGTAAAATTTGGCACAGCAACGTCAGGGGTGTTGGAGCATCAAGCAGAAGCGACTTCAGGGTCGTATACCGCTCAGGATATGTGTGACGGGTTTGCTATAATCCGCTCGACCGTGTTCTTTCGACATCCAGGATATCTCCATGATGCGGTGATGATAGACTTGGTGCCTGGAGTGAAGTATACCTATCGTGTAGGTAGTGCGACCGGTGTGTCGAGTCCAGAACTGGAATTTACATTTCCAGTGGCTTTAGGAGAGCGCAATACAGAGAACCAGAGACCGCAGAGTTTCTTTGTGTTTGGAGATCTAGGTACTAGTGTATTGCAGGAGCCTATCGACGAGTTGGATTTTGACTACAGTCATCCTGAGCGACACTTCTATGGGTTGGATATGGTGTCCAGACTAGCGAAGTGGGGCGACGAACGGACTGTAATAGAGCGGATTCGACAGGATTTCGACGAATCATTACGAGATGACGCAGACGACGATGCACCGGAATACGCTGCGTTGATTCACATTGGCGACATCTCGTACGCTAAAGGCAAGTCGTATCGCTGGGATCAGTACGGGGCTGTTGTGCAGTCTGTGGCTTCACGTCTGCCCTACATGGTAGGAGTTGGCAACCACGAGTACGACTACATTGACAACGGTGAAGGTCATGATCTGTCCGGAAAGGAGGCAGCACTCTCGAACGGATGGCACCCGGATGGCGGCAACTTCGGAGACGATTCTCATGGAGAATGTGGTGTGCCCTACGCACGGCGCTTCCACATGCCTAAAGCGATGGATGCCACCTCGAATCCTCCATTCTGGTACAGCTTCCGTATTGGATTGACCCACCATGTGATTCTGAGTAGTGAGCATCGCTGTACTGTCAGTTCTCCGATGAGGAGATGGCTCGAGCGGGAGTTTCGCGATCATGTCGACCGTGAACTGACCCCGTGGCTGGTTGTGCATCTTCATCGTCCTCTCTACTGCTCTGAGAGCTACGAAGGAGATCATTTCGTGGGGAAATTGCTGCGTGGTTGCTTAGAGGACCTCTTTGCTGCAAACAACGTCGACTTTGTTTTCTCTGGACATTACCATGCATACGAACGGACGTGTCCAGTGTATCAAGATGAGTGTCGAGAGCGCGACGGAAGAGCTCAGGCACCCATCCACATAATGATTGGGTCTGGGGGAGCGGAACTTGACGATGTCTCGTACTTCCAGGCCGATTGGAGTCGATCACGACAGCAAGAATATGGCCATGGACGATTGCATATCTACAACGCCTCACACGCCCACTTTGAGTTTGTGCGGGCTCGTGACAGAGTAGTGACAGATGCAGTTTGGGTCGTGTCAGAGAGAGACTACTAGAGCAGATATCAAAACTTGTTGCCAAAATATTTTAAGAATGTTTTTTATTAAGCTGTGGGTAGCTAAAATGTGGACGCGTTTTGAGACTTGTTGCAGTCAGTATTGACGCAGGTAGACGTCGCCACTCAAACGACGTCGGTTATCACAGCGTAGTCAATACGCTTCTCGAGAGTCGCTCTCACATTCGCGTAGCTGTCTTTCGTCGTCTGCATGACCACTGCCAGTACCGAAAACAGCCACAAGCCTAGGCGTTCGATGGCTACCGTCCACATCCTTCCGTTACCCGACGCGAAATCATCAACGAAGCCGCGCAAGGCGTTTTCATCAACAACGTAGAGATACGCAGCACACAACACAGCGGCGACGGCGCAAACCCACCTCAATTGGGCAAAAAGTTGGAGTCGCTCTTAATGATACACACGAGATGGTCACATTAGTGGCAGATTAACAGTAAAAAGGAATAAAACTACGAACCTTGGGCGTGCTCCATCTTGTAATACCGAAGCTGGTTTGCGGTTACCAAGCGTAGTCCCTGCAAAATGTGTTCTGGCACGCCACTAATGAGTACGTGAACTGTGCCAGGTACACCGTATACGGGAAATCCGTAATGCTCGTCGACGATAGTTTCTCCAATTTCGATTTGGTTTCGCTCAGTAAGAAACACGACTGAGAACCACCAAGGGAATTCACCTCGCTTGATTCTCTTGGCAAATCGGCTTTCCAGGCGAAGCCACGAGTCCATGCGATGAAACCCTGGCCCCTTCGCAACGTATAGCTTGCAGGCACCACCAGTTCTTTTGTCGCCGCTACTGCAAATTTCCACGTCTTCATCATCACTCTCGACGTCTGCCTTCGCGCCTTGCGCAATTTTCTTTAGCATCTTCTTTATCACGAGCTGCATGAATTCTTGGGTCGTCTCGGTGGTATTGACCGTAGCACCAAAAGCGTAGCCAGCCCCAAGGACAAAGAACTGGATCCTTTTAAACGCCATCTTGTCTAGAAAGTACAAGCCACTAGTGAGCCCGTACAATCAGAGCGCACGAATTAATTACGGACCTGTCGTCTTTGTAATAAGTTGTCGATATCACAGACGTCTCTATTGCCTTGTTTGTCGTCGCGCAAAAGTCAGGTGATAGGCTGAAACAGAACGCAGATCTAACGCACTCACACACACACTTGTTGGGTTAAAGGAAACTTTCGGACTGGCAGCAGTGCGGCGATTCCGCACTGGGCTGCCTTTCTGACCATCACTCTGCTAGCTAGTTCCAAAAGATGATATTAAGAACTCATTCTGTTTCAGATCTGGATCCGGTTTCCAACAGGCTGCTATTAAACAGCAAAGCAACGAAGGCTGGCGCGCTTGTTGCCGCCTTTGCAAATTGTTAATTCAAGTTGAAGACTGACGGTGGTTATTGCACAAAATCACAAAGTTTCCTTTCTTTAAAAAAAATGATTATTTTGTTTGACAAAAAAAAATCACGAAGATCCAATCACGGCAGGATAGTAAACGAAGAATTTTTTTTGCAGCGCTTACATATTTTCTGGATTTTTAATACGTCACTTACCTTTAATACATTTAAGTACTTTCTGTAATGCTTTAAATTATAAGAATAGCACCATCGCGAACCCTCGACCAAATGCCTTATTCAAGAATGTGGATGCGTTGTATCGACGGAGAGCGGTTTTTCTGCACATGTTTAATACTTGCTTTTATATTCAGCTTGTGTTTTCAAAACCCTCAAACTTTGACACAAATCCTCATTGTTAGCTCGACGTAATACAATAAAAGTTTTGTCTTTTTTTAAGCGCAAAGTACTCGAAATTTGAAAATGAAGATACACATTTTTTGGAAAATCCGAGTCAGCAGTGATGGGAATATTAACGCGTAACTTGCCCAGCTTAAGATATTTGTACTCATTGCTACAGTCACACCTCCTTATTTGAACCTCTATAACTGACCACTAGCTCTTAACTTGAATGTAGTATCTCAAAGCAAACGAGACTATGTGAGGTTCATTATACCAGTCCCTCTAATTGACTAAAACCCTCTCTATTCACTAAATGACAGTCAATTCCGGGGGTAAAACTCTATATCTGGACAGGTGACCGTCCGCCAGTCATTGAATCCTTCTCACTTTTAAATTCCAGCTGAATCCCGTCAATCTTCCTTTTATAATATCCGCTCGCACCATGACACCGCCACACTCAGCTTCGCTGACTCTAGACGAGAAGCTACAAGTATGCTTAAGGTCCCAGCGCAATCCACAGTTGAAGAATGTCGAGCTGCTCGCGTATATACGTTCAACCTTCAAAAAGTCGGTGAGTGACAGTACCGTACGACGCATCCGCAACAAACAACCAGCACATTTCTGCAGCGCAAATGCGACTGCTACGCGGCGCCGCCGCGTGAAGTTCTCTGAGTTAGAGTCAACTCGTCGATTTTTTTCAGCGCAGTGAGCAGGACAATATCATCTCAGACGACATATTACTCCTTAAAGGTGGAGATATAAAAGCCAGTCTTGAAATCGGCGATGATCAGCTACGACTAAGTAGCGGGTGGCTACAGAAGCTCAAAACCCGCAATGGCATCGCTTCGAAGCGTTTGCACGGGGAGGCTGACAGCTCTAGCGGGCTAGAAGTGCGCTCGGCGCGCTACACACTGCAGGAAGTGACTTGCAACTACAAACCCGACGACATCTACAGCTTTGATGAGAGTGCGCTTTTCTATCGTCTAGCTCCCAACCAGACATTGGCAACTATGAGCCGAAAAGGAAGGAAACGCGATAAAGCTCGTATCACAATAGCATTCTGTTGTAATGCAACGGGTACGGACAAGTTAGACCTGGTCGTGATTGGCACAGCAGAAAACCCACGTTGTTTTATTGGCGGGAATGCTCGTGCGCTAAAAGGCAAGGCTGTTCAGTACTACAATAGCAAAAAAGCATGGATGATAGCCCGAATATTCTCCGAGTGGGTACAAAGTTTCAACTTAAAGATGGATGTTCAAAATCGCAAGGTCCTGCTGTTGATTGACAATGCCTCGAGTCGCGTGCGCGTACCAATTTGTTCAATCTGTTTGGTCCGCTTTTTGAAAAACTGCTCATTCCCGTTGCATGCAGCAATGAATGCCTCCAACGCCCTATCATTCGCTGCTGTAGTTGCCATGGCAGCCGCCGCCGCTTTGTCTCGTAGCCTCTTCACCTTGCTAGAACGTTGCTGGTGACATAGAGGGAGCTGGCGTTTCTCCTCATCACTTGCGAGCGAACTGTTGCCGCTACTCTGCTCAGCAGGCCCGCTTGAAGATTCTGCAACTTTATTTAGACCCTCTGCGGCAAAGCTCGTGATAGATTCACCTTCCTCCCCGGTAGCTACAGAATCATCAGCAAGCCGGGCACACGTCAGCGTGTGCAAATCCGGTCCTCTCAAGTTGTCGGTAAGTGCTCCCCGTATTTGCGTCTGCCTTGGCGATCAGATCGCTCCAGACACTGTCCTCAAGCAGCACCCTGTGCGACTTTGAGTCAACACCACCCTATCTGAGATTACTGGTGAAGCGGTATGTCTTGTACTGAGCCATCAGACGCTGGTACTTAGACTGGCACTTTCCTACTTGATCAGAGAGTTAGAACAGTCGGCAAAAAAAACAATGAAAAGATTCACTTGACTTGCATATCTCGAGTAAAGCGAGCTGTCATAGCTTCATCAATGCTGTGCCATGCCTTTTTCTTTAGGCTGTTCCCGGAACCCGCTCTTGCCGTCAGCACCAACTCGAGGAGCTGTTTCTCCATGTCGAGATCCCAAGAACTTCATCGAGTCTTACGTCTTCGGGATCTTCTCCCTCGAATGCGTTTTGCCGAATGGCGACCCTTCACCACATAATCTCAGTATGGATTCTTCAGATCACCCATCAAGCTAATCTGAGAAAACGCATATTATCGGGTCATAATACGTATTATGGCGCAACGTGTTTGTTGGGTATAATACATATTATCTTGCTGATAATACAGTGCCCGCCAAATCATTAAGACCCCCGATTTGGCGGGCCACTTCTGACAATATCTCGGCTTCTAACCTGAGTTGGGAGCTGCTACTTTGAAATGTTCTCTCTATTAGGTTTACAGAGGTGCCACTTGTGTTAACAACTTAGATTTCTATGTATCTGACAGGGCTGGTATACAAATTCAAGGTTTGGGCACCAGCGTCAAATTATTAAGACCACATCCTTTTTATGACGAAAAAAACACTTTTATGAACAGACCTTACATATTTCTATATTAAAAGAGTGGTGGTCAAAATAAGTAGATGGTTGGCGAAAATGAGCGGGTAGCTAGACGCTACGGAGGCTGTGAGCCTTTCATTTTCTAATGGGCCACGGCAAGACCCTCTCCCAACAAGAGCACTGGTTTATCGTCGATCTCCACGACGGAGGTGTCTCTCTGCACGAGCTCGCTAGGAAGACAGGTCGGTCCCGTACGTCCGTCCGGAACGCAGTCAAGGCGGAGCGGGGACGGAAGGAAGACAGCGGTGGAGAGCGAAGGGCTGGGCGGCAACCAGCACTGACGGAACGAGAGCTGCGGCAGCTTGTGCGTGCCGCGGCAACAGGTGAGTTCTTTGCTGCGGAGCTCAAGACCAAGTTCGGCATCAAGGCGTCCGTGAGGACGATCCAGCGGGTTCTGCAGCGTGTGGACCATCTGGTTTACACCAAGATGGACCGCACGCTTCCCCTCACGGCAGCGCACAAGGCTGCCCGCATGCAATGGGCGGAAGAGTACATACTGAAGCCAGGTAAGCTTCTCATATTAAAGTTTTGCTGCAATTTCGTATTATAACAATATTTTTTTTTTTAGAAACTTGGATTTACACTATTTTTTCCGATGAAAAGAAGTTTAATCTAGATGGTCCTGATGGATTCAAATATTACTGGCGGGACATGCGCCAGCCTGCACAGTCTTACCTGCGTCGCCAAAATGGAGGAGGGAGCGTCATGGTGTGGGGCGCTTTTAGCGCAGCAGGTAAGAGTGAGCTGGCCATCTTGGGTGGACGTCAGAATTCAGGGGACTATATTTACACGTTATCTGAATATCTACTCCCTTTTGCTCACGCTAACTATGGTGTTGATTTTGTATTTCAGCAAGACAATGCTTCGATTCATGCCTCGCATGAAACGAAGCAATTCTTGCAGGAGATGCAACTCAACACCATGGCTTGGCCAGCTCGCTCGCCTGACTGCAATCCCATCGAGAACGTCTGGTCGGCGATGGCGGCCAAGGTGTATGCACATGGCCGCCAGTACCAAAACGTTGCTGATCTGGAGGCAGCAATCATGGCTGCATGGGACTCCATTCAGCTAGACTACTTGCTGAAGCTGATAGAGTCCATGCCTCGCCGCTGTCCAGCGGTGATCAAGAAGAAAGGTGGTCTGACTAAGTACTAATTTTTTTATATAGAAATTTGTAAGGTCTGTTCGTAAAAGTGTTTTTTTCGTCATAAAAAGGATGTGGTCTTAATAATTTGACGCTGATGCCCAAACCTTGAATTTGTATACCAGCACTGTCAGATACATAGAAATCTAAGTTGTTAGCACAAGTGGCACCTCTGTAAACCTAATAGAGAGAACATATCAAAGTAGCAGCTCCCAACTCAGGCTAGAAGCCGAGATATTGTCAGAAGTGGCCCGCCAAATCGGGGGTCTTAATGATTTGGCGGGCACTGCATGTATTATCTGCCCAACGAACACGGCCTAGTTTTTTAACTACATGTATTTATGCCATATTGGTCGGTGATCCGTTTCAAATAACAAGGAATTTGTATGCGAGTGACTCATTGATATTGAATTGATCCAAAACGCCAAGTTTATCGCAATAATTAAAAAAAAAACAGAAATTCAATCCACGGAAAAAATGCTCCAGATCGCACTTAAATGGGTTCTAGCTTTGTCGAGGACTTAGCCTATCATAAAATACACCAATCCATAGTGCGGATCCTTTTTGTGCGGAATGCACGTTCAATTAAAGAACCATGAAAAATCCGAGCTGAACGCACAATAGCTGCGTTGATATGTTCTCAGTATATTCCGTGCAGTTCCACTACTGACATCACTTCCACACTCAGAAAGGCGACAAGGGGCACTTACTGTATATCTTTTATTAGGAATGAGAAGAGGCGCCAACTCTTGCTTTCATCTTAAGCGACTTGTGAGTCACAAGTTGTGACACAGCAAATAGCATCGGAGTCGACCTCTGCGGAGCACAATGTTAGAAAGAGGATCTTAATTAAGTCGAATTTCCGTCATTTGAATCGGGATTTAGACCCTTTTGGGCCAAACAGACCTAAATCCCGATTATAATTTGAGATTGATGTGATTCCTGGTGTTTTGAAGTGTTTGGCTGGTCGTCAATCATTAAAGTTTCATTCATTTTCTCGAGTCAAAGAAACTATCTATCAAGCGACGGCTAAGACTTTCCTAGCTGCCAAGAATCCATTTGTAGACTTTCGCAAGAATGAAGCAAGTATGGGGTATTCAGATTAACGGTGGCAAACCTCTTTCGTTTCCAATCGAAGACGACAAAACCGTCTTCGACTTACAACTGACTATCAAACGCCTCAACCGCATTAAGTATCCTGCAGATGAGTTAACATTTTACTTGGCGATGAGGAACGGCAAATGGCTGCAGAGGTGGGATCCAGATGTGCAGCAAGTACTGAAACGTGGGCCGATGTCGGATACATTCATGGAGCTCCTGAGCGATGACAAAATCATGGATCCGCAACGCCCACTTAGTGATTTTAACTTGTGTGAGAGACAAGGTATCTGGAATAATGAATTCCACGTGCTCTTAGAGCTCCCAAAAGGCAAACACTATCGCAACCGAATGGCTAGACGGAAAAAGGAAAGAGCTGAGCAGCGTCGTAAAGGTACGTGGGCTGACATGACACGATTGAAATCGTATTTATACGATTAAAACCGACTAACTTTGTTGTGCTCAGAACGCCTGCAGTCAACGATGTGGGGAGCAATTGGTTCGTCGATTCAAAAATGGTTCACTTCAGTTTTCTCCACGAAGAAGAGCTCGCAACATCCAAAAAAAGCGCCGTGGCTTTGAATGTCGAGTTTGCTGTTTTAATTTTTAAATTCAAGTACATGTTCCAGCTTCCGCCGTCTTAACCCATAAAACCAACCTTGTTTTGTAAAATCAGAACATGTCAAGTATCTACTGGCAAAAAATCAGAACTCGTCGAGTAGCTATTTGCCGAAGGTGGTCACTTGCGCGTTGTGTATTGCGCTTCCTGCTTCATTTCAATATTTGCCGACCTGTACACATCCTCATGAAGCGCTCCTCTATCGCCGGGTGTGCGTTACTGCTGGCACCACCTCTCGCCGCCTCCTTCAGCCTTCCCGATAACGTAGCGTCCCTCGTTGACACATCCGTCGACCCCTGCGACGATTTCTACCAGTTTTCATGCGGTGGTTGGCTCGCAAAGCACGAAATCGAAGCAGACAAGTCCATCGTAGAGTACTCGTTCGATATGGCTCAAGACGGCATGGACGAGACCATTTTACAAGCAATCGCCAATGACTCGACGTCGTTAACGGGGGCTCTCTTCGCTTCTTGCATGGACATGGACGCACGCAATGCACTTGGAGCAAAGCCTCTACAGAGCGGACTGGAGAGCATAGTGAAGGCGCAGACCAAGCAAGAACTCTTCCGAGTGGCAGGGCAACTCGCACGTACAGGCGCAGATTTTATCACGAACCTGCATCCAGCCTCGAGTCTACAAAACTCCAGTCGCAACATCCTGTGGGTGTCTCATGCAGAGCTGACCTTGGACGACGAATACTACGAGAACCCTCAAGTGCTCACGTATGTCGAGACAAACCTGTCGGATTACGCGTCTACGATACTCAATCTGACGGGGTTTCAACTGGAATCAAGTGAGTACGACGACTACGGAGATGTGGTGCTGAGTGTGGAGAAGCAGTTAATCGAGTTGCAGAACTACGCCGAGCTGGACCCCGTGAGTGTCGACATGTACTATTTGTTCGCTTATAAAGACGCTGCGGAGAACTATCCGCTCGTGTTTGGAGCGTACGCAGAAGGCATGCAGCTGCTGGACGATGCTCCGGAACTAACCGAAGACTCGAAAGTCGCTTTACTCAGTATTTCGTACTTTGAAAAAGCTGAAGAGTTGGTCTCGTTGCTTTCGTTAGACGCACTCAAAGTGTATGTGGCCTTCGCGTACATCAACAACTTTGCCACGTTCTTAAGTGACTCGTTCGTGGAAGCCCACGTCAAGTTCTTCCGTGGGGTGATGCTCGGCGCTGAGGCTTCGTTGTCTCTGGAGAGAATTTGTGTGGCACATGTAGTTGATCTGCTTCCTGCACACACAGGTGCTGCGTATGTGGCTCATCGAGACGATATCAAGACAACTGGAGACACTTTTATCGCCATGCTGGAGGAGATCCTGGATGCGATGGCTCACAATATCAAGACACTGGACTGGCTGGACGAGCCGACGCGAACCAGTGCCTTATCGAAGCTCGACACACTCGATGTCATGTATGTGGCGCCTGACGATGCACAGCTGCAGAAAGAAGCTGAAGGTCTGGCCAAGTTGGACCCCACCGCCTTTTTCGACAATGTCGATCTGATCTACACAGCTCAGTATGTAGCTCTCACGTGGGCCATTGGAGCTGATGTAGATCGTAGGGAATGGGGGATGAGTGCTGCATCCGTCAACGCGTACTACACGCCCTACACGAACCAGATCGTGTTCCCCGCAGGCATAATGGAGCAGCCATTCTTCGACCCAAGAAACACCGCAGCTCAGATCTTTGGCTCGTTAGGTGTAGTCGCGGGACATGAAATCACCCACGGGTTCGACACGATGGGCTCCAAATTCGACGCCAAAGGCAACTGGAACTCGTGGTGGACTGAAACTACGATCGCGGAGTTTGAGACCCGTGCGCAGTGTCTAGTTGACCAGTACAGTTCGTTCTACACGGAAGCTGAGGACGGAGTGCAGCTGATTCCTGTGGACGGTATGAAAACACTCGGAGAAAATATCGCTGATAACGGCGGTTTACATGTGGCCTTCAACGCCTATAGAAACCGCGTTTCGGCCTCAAGCAACGATGGCAACAGTACAGACGACGACCAGCTCTTCTTTGTGTCGTATGCGCAGACCTGGTGCGGCAAAGAACGCGACGAGATGGCGGTAGACTCGTTCATCACGAACGTGCACGCAGTCGGCGACGTGCGTGTGAATGGCGCCGCGATGAACAGCGCCGCGTTTGCTGCAGCTTTCAACTGCCCCGCCAATGCCACAATGAACCCAAGCAACAAGTGCGTTGTGTGGTAGAAATATAATACCAAAGCAACACCAGTTTAAAACGCACTACTACGTAGTACAATATATTTTAGCTTTTGAGTCACAGTATTTTTAGATGCTATAAAAGGTTATGTGTGGCTTTTGGCTTGTTGCTGAAAAATGACGTCCGACATGATTGAAGACGAAGGAGATCGCGAAAGACGCCAGCGATACGAAGAGACAGAGCGTGAACTACTGGCGGTGTTGGAAGCTGAAAGCGTGGATGAGTCGACGCGTAAACGGAAACTTGTGGGGCTGTTTGACCGCTTTCGAACGGAATACACGCAGTTGAGCGTGAAGTTGCGCGAGAATATGCGGCTGCAGCGTCGACTCATGGATAAATGTCTGCAGATGAAGAACGAACTTGTGGTTTGTGCGCTCCGGATTAAAACGACCGAACAAGTGCACGCAGATGAGATCAAAAGCCTCGTATTCTATCGAGACGAATGTGAGCATGCCTGGAAGCAAAGCGCGTTGAGCCAAGAACGAGAACGTGATGCCATGTGTATCATTGACGATCTTAAGAGCAAAGTAGACGAATTGCAGATGCAGGTCAAGACACTGATGTCGAAAAGTGCCTCAGCAGTACTATCAAGCTCTCGACGTCTCTACAGCGAAGGATCTGCTGATCTACTACGTGTACAGTCCCCCGAACTAAATTCTATTGTATCACCAACCAAAAGAAGTAAATTTCAAGGAAACGGGTCCCCCAGCAGCTTGACAATGCCTACACTGCTCTCGTTCGAAGAGTGGAAGCTGGCAACGAATGTGTGGAGTCCTGCGACGCCACTGGCACTTGGAGGTTCGTCACGAGTAGCTCCGACACCCACGAAAGTTTTTATTCGATCTTCAGAGCGACACCAGGAGATATCCCGGTGCGTGAGTGTACCGAGTTTAATGCCTACTCCGATGGATCGAGTGAGCTCTCCACAGCAACAACAACGCCAACAGAAAGAACGGTTAAATTCTACAAGCTCAGTCGATGCCATGCGTGCAAGAACTGCTCCAAATGGCCCTGTACGCTCATCGCTCCAAACCTTCAAAGCAGCATCTGCAGAAAGACGAGGAGGTACCCCTGCCATTAAGCGCCGAGCACCTCGGCAACTACCGCATGTACAATAGAAAACAGGATCCTTTTAAAATCAAAAAGTTTCATGATTTTACATTGCACAACGTCTTCACCTTGAATGAGACTCTTACCGAAGATCCCCTTACCTACCTCACCAGTACTTTGCTGTAATACGGTGACTTCTCAGCGACGAGAAACCTGACAATACGTTATTAGCATTATTATTTGAGACACCGAATGCAGACGTCGAGGGAGTTTGGCGTTGGCAAACCTCGGAAAGGGAATGGAGTAGTGGACTTTGAAAAAAAAAACGCTGCAACGTGTTTCAAAACTAAAAAAAAATGGGCAAAATTTGGTGCTCATTAAATTAGTGAGCAGCTCACTTTCTTGCGACCCGCAATCCCTCAACAATTTTCGCCTTCTTTGTCGTTCGTTTACAAGTACAGCTGAGTGTTGTTACGCCTTCGTGCTGCGTAAATAACGTTATTTATTGAGAGGCATTTTGTCATCGGCACCACCAATTGAGATTGTCATGGTTGAAGATAACTTGAAGCTATCTGTGGCTCACAAGTCGCAGATTTTTGGCGCCACATTCATTTCGTCGTTTAATCGTGACGGCCTCCTGATTTCAATCCTTCCAATCACCAGCGTAGCCACCTTCGCGTCCAGCAATCGGTCTCACGTCCTGAGCTGTCATCTACAGCGGGCCTACTAAACGATACATGTAATACACATTCACTATTATCCAGCACTACTGTTATAGCAGAGCCAACAGCAACCTCGTTGCCAGTTGTCTGGCGTACAGCCATCACCAACGGCAGGCAGGGTATTCAGCGCAAAACCATCTGCTCAGACCTGAACGTGCGTGCGTCTGGCACAAGCTCAACACCAAATACACACAGAATTGTTGATTTTCCACCAATCCTCTAGCTTGAAAAAGATTTCCACCAATCCCATCATTAACCGTTATCCACGGTAGAGGACCAAAGACGCACGAACAAATCCGTCGCAACGTCGCTCTCGAGCATTCCCGCATCTGTCTGCCAACGGTACTCTAGCTAGCAATGTACGGGGGGAACTCGCCCATCGGGGAGAACGCGGGCGAGCGCACGAACTCGAATGTATGGAGGGACACGTCGGAGGAGGAGATTTACGGCAGCTACCTGGGTCCTAATGACACTGGTAGCGACGTGCCCATGATGCGCCCCACGATGGCGGCTCGCCCCAGCACAACCATTCACCACGATATCGCTGTGGGTCAGCTAGACGACACAGGCGCGGCTGCAGGAGGAGCCACCAAGACGTACACGGGTCGAAAGGTCGTGTGGCCCGGCGCGCTGTTCTTGCTATTGATCACGGCCGTAGCACTCGGCTTAATCACCTACTTTGGCGTTGAGGAGTTTAATGGCGCACAGACGCAGCAGTCGCTGACCGAAGCGGCAACTGAAGTGGACAGGGAGAGGAAAGTCACGAGCGTCAAGAGCTGTTTGCTGCCGGATTACACCGCAGCGGACGGCAAGATTTACGCCATAGACAGCAAAACTGGAGAGAAGGAGCAGCTCGTGTTCACTGGCATTAATTGGAGTGGAATGGAGAACGCTGAAGGCGTCCCACACGGTCTCGCTACCAAACAGAGTTACCTGGACGACATCGCGGCTAATCTGTCGGACAACGGCTTTAACGCCGTCCGTCTGCCACTGAACGCCCAGATGATCATCGACAACTCGGCGCCAAACACGAGACTCTTCGTCAACAGCCTGGACACCGACCTCAACGTTGACACATACATCGACATGATCAAGAAGGTCGTACAGGGTCTCGGTAAGCAGCAGATCGGCGTGCTGCTCGACATCCACAAGATCGACCCGAACTTCACGGACGACACGTCCGAGCACTTGTGGTTCACTGATGACTACCCTATTGCCACCATCTACAAGATGTTCGAGACTCTGGCGTCCGAGCTGTGTACCGATCTCGAGTACAATATTATCGGTATCGATCTCAAGAACGAGCCTGTTAGTGGCTGCTGGCCCGCGGACGATACCGACGAATACTGCGAGTCGGACGTCAACTGGCCCCGTGCCGTCGAGACTATTGGAGACAAGATCCTTGCTATCTGTCCCAACTGGCTCATCGTGGTCGAGGGCAACTACGCCACCAATACGGTGGCGGAGATCAACGGCGCGAACGTCACGTACAACGATTGGTACGGTGCCAGTCTACAGAACGCCAGTGTGAATCCCATCGCACTTAAGACAGACGGCAAGGTTGTGTTCGCGCCGCATTTCTATTCTCCCAGTGTGTACCCATCTTCGTATTTCTTCAAGAAGCAATCTTCGAGTGGCGACACTGTATCTGTAACTGAGTACCCTAACACGACCGAGGGCAATACGTTACTTAAGGCTGCTGTTACTGCCGTGCTGGACAACGCGTTCGGTAACGCCGTGACGGAGGCTGGTGTGCCCACGTTCTACGGTGAGTTCGGTGGTATTTACGGCGCTGCAGAGCTGCTGCCTGGTCTTACGAGCACGCGTGTGATCGAGATCCTCATTGAGTACGCCAACGAAATGAACATGACCGGCGGCTTCGCGTGGGCTATCAATCCGGACGGATCCTACGACTTCAACGACGAGTACAAGCCCAAAGATCCGTGGCAATACGGTCTGTATACGAGTTCGTCGTGGGATGCGTATAACAAGGATTTTTCCACTGGTCTGCAGAACTTGAAGGGTAGTGGCTCGTTCCCGTGTTTCTCGAAGATTACAACGATTACTGCATCCGGATCTGGCAGTACTAGCGCTACCATTACGACGGACTCAACGACCGACTCATCAAGCTCCACGGCCGCGGCTACCACTCCGACGGCTGCATCCACCGCGGCTTCAGGCTCCGCTGCTGCGACAACTGCGACGACTGCGACGACGGAGACGACGGAGACGGCGACGACGACGGCGCCTTCGATTGCGACGGCGACTGCGATTTAGAGTGGGTGGGCGCGATTGGCCCGGAACTGGGCGGTCTAGCTGCCTTCCTGTGTAATATGCATCCGGCCACGCAGCTTTTTTCCTCTACTGTAGTCGTCGAGGTGTGCATGGTTTCTTCTTTTTTCGCCTTTAATTCATTTTAAGAAACGTAAAATGCTAAGAAATCCAATTGTAATAACCTCAACGAATGCACCAGGTTCCTTTAGTTAAAATGGCAGTATAACCTGTTGCAGACAACAAAAGACATCGACCGCTTACGTCGTCTTAATCCTTTTCTGTTGTCGCTCCTGCTCGACGCACGCCCGCTTGATGGCCGCGTTCTTGGAGAGCAGCTCATAGTACCGGCTCTGGTATTTGTGTAGCTTGGCAGCGTTGCGTGCCTGGTCTTGCTGTCGAGCCAAGTTAATCTTGTCTGAGGCCGCCTTTAATTCCTTCAATGTGCGCTCGTACTGCGCGTTCACGCCATCCAGAACGGCCGCGCGCACCTTGGCCAGATTTGTACCGTAGCCCTGCTGGAGCTCCAAATTTGTCACCCTACAGTTAGCAGGAGGCAAAACATTAGCGTTCTACTCCGTTCTACCATTTGAGATCATTTTTAGTGTTCTACCGGTTGCTCTGGTGTTCCACAGCCACTTGGAGCTGCTTGACAGCGTTCTCCCAGGACTCCAAGTTCTTACTGTGCTTGCCCGTAGGCTCTTTGACTTGATACCGGTTCATATCGATGGCGTCCAGCGGCACGTTGGCAGCCACGCGCTTGAACTCGGTTTGCAGTCGCGCTCTACCACCGAAAGTGGGCGAGTACGACGGCAGGTAGGCCAAGTATTTGTCCTGCGGCGGGGAGAACGTCGACATCTCCGCGCGGATCTGCGCCTGCACCTGCTGTTGACTCGCTGGCGAGTTGTACTCGGTATCCACGTAGCCCAGCGAGTCAATGAGCGCGCGGCTCTCGGCCAACAGCGGGCTCGATGGCAACGCCATGGTATTGTGACGGTCAGAACGATGATGTCATTAAGAAGAGGGAGAAAGAAAACCTGCTGCTGTTTTGAATCAAAACAGGCAAATTCACCAACAAGTACCAAAACTTTTGATACCAGGTAAGCAGCGACTGGCAGATCGACTGTTTGTCTGAACAACACCATAGCTAAAGTGGCATTAAGGAGCAGCATCAGACTCGATGCTGTCCCTGATTCAGGGTGCTGAGACTCAGTTCCATTTCCGACTATTGTTACCGATAGTAATTTACCAAACAGGTATGCGGAGACTCTCCGCCGGAGAGTCGTCCTTTGCCTACATGTACATTTACTACACGTCATGTAGTGCTCGGAAGAGGGAATCTGTCATCTGTTGTTGGTTTCATTGCATCTAAGGATACATGTATTGCCGAGTATTGCTGTCCTGGTATACACATTGCAAGCTACCGGTATGCTGGCCAACAAGCTCGCTGGTTTACATGAAGCCCAACTGAATGGCAATGTCGATCGCCTACACTTCCAGCTAACAACAGATAGCAGCAATAATTGCAAGAAATAGGTTAGTATGTTGGTGGCTTTTATTCCTTCGGGCGTGACTTTAGCCAGCAGGATAAGTGTCCACCAGTAGCGGAGCGAAGAAGAGGCTTGCCCCTCATAATAATAACAAGGAGGCGTGGAAGAGAGGAGGCCGAATACCTTCATCACCTTATGGATAATTGATCATGGATCCCGCGATCCCGGTGTTACATTCCCAAGGGGAAGAACGCTAGCACTGGGGGCGACAAACTCCCCCGATTTCTGTCATTTCAAGTCGCCCCAATAGAGGACCCCCATCGATCCCCCGCCTGCTCCAACGCATGACCGCCTTCCGTATCGCACAGGACGTCAACAACGCCACCAGTCCACCGCACAGGACCGCCAGCGCCAATGTCTTCGTGCATACAAACCACCACACGATAAATTCTACAATGACCACCAAGCCCCGTAGTATCTGATATCATTTTCTAAAGTATCATCCAGTTCAGATCATCGTATTTCACAGGAAAGCGAGCGTGTGGTTCACATCCAAGTTGACTATTGACGCGATGCTGGCAAGAAACTTGGCGCGCGTGAACGGCTTGCTGCGTCGCCAGCCGACGCAGTCACTGCGCTTCCTGGCGACAGCGGACGAGTCTAAAGCCGTTAAGCCTGCTGCGCCCAAATTTCGCAAGAAAAAGACGTTCCAGTTCTCTGGAGAGGACGTTGAGAAGACGACACCACTTGAGGAGTTCGAGTACCCTTCGTACTGGGATGTGGACTACCCCGCAGACTTTGACAACGAGATGAAGCACGAGGTGGAGAAGCTGCAGATTTTTGCCGACTTTACGCCGTACCTGGACTTGTCGTGGCAGACGCAGATCCACCCGCTGTTCGACGGGACGCCTATCAAGATGACGCTCAACTGCCCGCTGGAGGACTTTGACGAGCGGCTTTTCGTGGACGACAAGACCACGTACGACACCAAGGTGATTATGGAGGTGCCTATGACCTGCTTCAAGGGCCTTAACAAGGAGGCCAAGGCCATCGTCGCGCAGCTCGCTGGCCCACGCTACAACGCCAACAAGAAGATGATCAAGATCGCCGAGGACCGCTACAACAAGCGCGTGCTCAACCACAAGCGGATCTGCGATATCCTGCGCGACCTCACGCAGACGGCACTCGAACTCAGCGGTCAGACCTCAGAGGAGGCCTCCAAGAAGACTGAGAAGACCGAGCAGTAGATACGCATGTAGAGCATCTGAAAAAGGTGCGTGTACGTGTGTTGTAAATGCTCGAATCAAAAACACGTTAGATATCTCTTGCTTCTTGCTGTCATGTCAACAAACTATGAAGGCTGAACGAAACACACACAAACACGCAGTTCCTTTTCTCGAGGTGCTTTATGGGGGTGGAGTCTGATCCCTTTTTTGCGGGTGTTTTTCGTCGCCTTCTACCAAGCTTTTAATGCGTCCAAGGTGTGTCTAAAATCCCGCTGCTGGGCTACCTAACGCGCTACGTCCCCGTAATTCTCTGTGCCCGTCAACTTCCTCGCTAGTCCTGACTGGCTTAAATCCTGCACACGTAAGAACTGGACTGCGTCACATAGCGCACCCACCGCTTGTACGTGTAGTTGGGATGACGCGCGTGCTCCGGGATACGCAGATAGCGCACCTGCAGACTCGAGGTATTGTACATGGGGATCTCAAAGTTCATGCTCACAGGGCCAATCTCACGCCGCACGTGTGGACTGGGCTGCCCCAACGTAATCTTGGCTCGCAGCGTGAGTTCTGTGCCGCCCGTGAAGCGTTTGATGGCCCAACGCACCTGGTTCTCGTTCTCTCGGTACTCTGCCAGCTGACCTGCCGCGCTCTTGCCAATATCACAGGAAACCGCCACCGTGGACTGTGGCACGGGGAAGCGGATGATCACGTTGGCGCCGTAGTTGTTCTCGGGCATATCGGCGCGGATCTTAAGCACCATCTCGATCTTCGTGGGCGACAGTTCCTCCACAAACGGGAAGATACGGAAAGGAGCACGGAAGTCGCCCGTAATTCGGTAGTTAATGACGGTAAACTCGCCATCGGGAGGCTGGAAGATGAGCACACGGTCGCGCTCGAACTCGTCCAGCTGCACGCAGTCGTGGAAATTGCAGTCGTCCAGCACCACCTGTCCGTATTGTCTGGCGCCAGTGTTGCCGATAACCAGATCTTCATTGAGTGCGAGACGCAGTTCGGGGTTGCCGGACAAGTAGCTCTTGAGCTGGATACGTCCTTCGATGGAGGCGTTGAGCATCTGTCCGCCAGAGGAGAAGACGACGTTCAGGCGCTCCAAGATGTCGCAAAAGAGCTCGTTTTCGTCCTGTTTCTTGGAGCTCTGTCCAGCTGTAGCCACAGGCTTCTTGACAGCGCTGGCGGCCTTGATATTGGAGCTGCGGTTCATGAATTTGGAGCCGGCCTTGGCCTTGGACAGCACAGCGTCGCCCACAAGGATAGCCTCGTTGTGTACGTGCACCTTGAGGCCCTCAGTGCTCGTGTCCTGAGCGAAGCCGTAGTCCAGTGTCTCGTCCAACAGCTCGTAGCACAGAATGAAGTTCTTACGCAGCGTCTCCTCACTCAACACGCCGCAGTAGTCTTTGAACACGCGGCACAGACGCGTGAGAAGCTCCAGAATGTAGCTGGGACTCACATTGCAGCGTGTGGTGGCCACAAAGTACAGTCCGTTCTTCTTGACGAACAGATAGTTGACGCCGTCCACGTTGAACGTCGGGGGTGCGTCGCCCTTTTCCCAGAATTTGACTTTGCGGAAGAAAATCTCGGCCGAGTTGCTCGCCACGTCGCCTCGGAAGTCGCTGAAGATGATGGTGTCTCCTCGTGTCGACAGGATGTAGAACTGCGAGATGGACGACGACATGGCTATCGGCCTGTTGGTGAGGAAGCCGCGCTTTGGAGGTGCCACGTCAAAGGCTCAGTCTGTGTTGCTCGAGGGAGGATCGAGCGCACGACGAGAGGGGTACAAGAACTGAGGTGATTTGTAAGTGGTAAGAAGTCCCTCTAGAAGAACACGATCGGTGACGATAGCAAAGCTTACTAAAACTGCAAATTTACTTTTAACTGTAAATTTTTTTTTTGGGAAATAGCTAAAAATGTAATATTTTAAAGCATTTTTTCAAAC
Source organism: Phytophthora betacei (assembly GCA_011320135.1). Classification (NCBI taxonomy): domain Eukaryota; phylum Oomycota; class Peronosporomycetes; order Peronosporales; family Peronosporaceae; genus Phytophthora; species Phytophthora betacei. Next base: position 785,083 of record JAANHX010000276.1, read on the forward strand.
TTATTTTACTTCTGTTTTCTCCGCTTTATTGATGCTCCATTTTGCTTCAGTATGCCATGAAAGCTATGGCGAGGCGCTACTTCAAACTGACGCATAATATGGAAGAGCGTTGTTGCGGCTCACCTCTAATTAGGTTTGCGCGTATCTTAGGCCGACGTAGGAGATAGTTCGAGCGAGGCTTTAAGAAAGAAAGTATAAACATTGATGTGTTCTTGTGTTTTTGTTAAAAGAAAGATCCACGACTGAACTCCGTACTCGAACCTCACAAAGGGTGAGACAGCACCCATAGATAATACAAAATGAAAATGTCCAACAGCTCCTTACCTTTCTGCACATCCCTCGCAGGTAGCGGTCCGAAGTGAATTCCCGCCACAATTTGTCGACCAATGTTCCAGTTTAGCTCTCGTTATCTTCAGGAACATCACAGTCGCTCACCTCGCGCAGTCCAAGGTGTCTTTGTGGTTTAAGGGTTCTCCTTACGTTTTCGGAATAGACTTCGGGCTCCTCGTCGCATGTTCTGGTCCCTTCATCCCCGATAGGCAGATCAAAAGTAACTTTTTTTCCTTGGACTAGTCTCAACGGTCGCAGCCACTGGACTCACTGTTCTCGGAGTCTCACCTTCCGTGTCGTACAACTTGTCGCGAATGACTTGGTCTTTCGTCTTAAAATAGTGTCGGGCCCCCGGCCAATGCTCGATTTTGAAAAGTCTCACTCAGCATTCCCCCCACGCCCACCAGGTATTCCCGAAACGATTCCTCGTCCAAGGGGTCTTCTTCCTCTTTGTCACGCAAGGGATGAATATCACCCTTGGCTTCACCACGTACCTTATGCAGCGGGGCTGCCGTAGCTTTAGCGTCAGAAGAAGATGTTCGACTCAAAGAGTCACTAATATTAAGTTTCCTATCCAAAGGACACTTACAGTCCAAGACCAGGGCTCAAACTTAATACCTTAATTTTTATGCTTCAAAACCTGTGACGGGGTCACACAGCACCTTGCGCTAGAGGAAGTTACCTTCCGAGAGTATACAAACTATCAGTGAACGGCAGTTCACAGGTCCCCTCTTTAATTAAAGAGAGCGAGGTGACCTAAATAAGGTAGATTGTAAACTGAGTATATTTATAGGTAGGTTAAGTTTGGGTTTAATACAAACTATTAGTTACCTATAGAAATGCAATGTCATTTAGCCAATGGTTGGCTTTGAACGACTTTGGTACCTTGTACCAAATATCCCGGAGTATGACGTGTCATACTCCTGAAGTGTGAAGTGTCACACTTCATGTAACCAGGGTACACTTAGGGCTACGTACCCCGTTACATCCTTCCCACTTAGGTTCGGTTTACCGACCAATCAGAATGAAGAGGTGTTCGTCACAAACTCTCATTGTCAAAGTCGAAATCCATCGACTTGGCCGCGCGAGCGCGGCGGAGGCTCACTTCACAGTTAGAGCCTCGAGCAGCAACCTGTGCGCTCTTCGTCTAGGTCTCCACTTCGACCGTTATCATGCCTCGGGGCATTGCTAAGAGCGGTGCTAAGACACGCTCCAAGGCTGCTGCCGGTAAGGCGCAAGCCAAGAGCACTAAGCCTCACGGCAAAGGCTCTGCACTTAAGGAGGCTACTCAGGTGGCCTCCGAGGCGATCGGATCCTCGGGTGACGCGGCTGTGGACAAGCGCGCAAGCAGGCGCCGCAGTCCGTCGCCCTCGTTTTCAGACAATCGTCCGAACCCTCGGTTCGTAGAACGTGAGTTCAACTCGGGCAGTGAAGACGATGCCGAGTCCGAGAGCACTCATGATGCTCCTGCGGGCTCTGTGGGAGGGCACACCCCAGTGCCCAGTGAGCACAAAGATGGCAGCGTGCAGTTGCCCGCTAGTGATCACGGTGAGCACAGTCCCAGGACCTCTGTGCGCTCTGAGAGTCCGGCCGTTAAGGCTAAGGGCGCTCCCAAAGCCGGTGGCGATGAGGAAGAGAATCCTCGCAAACGTCTCTCGCTTGCCGAGGGTCTTGCGCGCGCTAAGGCCTCTAAAGCCGAAGGCGCCAAGCCCTCAAAGAAGCGTACCGCCTCTAAGTCTCCACTCCGCGAGGAGAAGGAGACTCGACGCTCCTATCAGAGTCTCTTCGGCTCCTCGGATGAAGAGGAGGAGAAGGAGGAAGAAGAGGAAAAGGAGGGTGCCATTGTTGAGCCCCGGGAGGTCTCGAATGACCTCGACCAGCAGCAGGAGGAAATTCAAGCTGCCCAGCGTGTGCGTGGGGGTTCGGTGGCGGCACCCGTCAGCCAGGGAGCTGCCATCAACTCAAGAGGGTATTGGCCTCCCGAGGAGAGCTCTGGGGTTGACCTCTTCTTGGAGGTTCTCGTCGCTCCTCGTGGCCTTGTGGGCGGCCACACTTCTAGGGGCATCTATGAACGAGCCCTTGTTCAGAAAGAACAGTTGTTCGTCGACAACTTGGAGGCTGCTCGGTGTGTGCTTCTCGCGCCACACCGCATTCCCCTTAAGGACTTCACGACTTGTCGTAAGAGGCCCAAGGCCCGGGGTGGTCTCTATCCTGTTTGGGGATACCCCTGGGTTATGCCCGAGAGCTGTCCCACGTGGAGTTCTTGTGAGGACATGTTCTGGGCGTGGGTGGAGACTCTCAAGTACTCGCCCACGGAGTTATGGGAACTCCATGAAGATCAGCAGCTGTCCCGCATCCTGGACCAGCGTGATCTTCGTGTGAGGTTTGCCCACTTGATCAGCAAGCGTATGCTGCCAAGGGACATCCTGAAGCGCGCGGCTTCTAGCGCTCACGATGAGCGCGGGTACGGTATGTATTCATCGACCGTACCCCGTTCGGGCAAGAAGCCCCGGACTACTTATGAAGCTGCCGCCGCTTCTGTTCCCAGATTGCGACAGCCTTCGGGCAGTCAATCAGGAGCCGTTCAATCGGCTCCCACGAGTTCTCGGAGTGGGCATAACCCCTCCACTTCACGAGGAGCTGTCGCTTACCGCGACACCGTTGCTCCTGGAGGATCCGCTCCACGTGGAAGTGGACTTCTACATTCCGGTCAAGCAGGGGCGGAGGTGCCCTCGTACGAGTACGAGTACTCGGCGCCTCCCGAGAGCCACTCTCGTTCGAGTGCTCCGACTGCGGGTCCGACACGGGACCCTGAGGTTGACCGCCTCCGTCAACGTGTCCTCGTGCATGAGATTGCACTTGGCCTTGGGACTGGCGGTAATGCTGCCGCCCAGGCCGGGAATCAGGGCGAGCTCGCTCGTCTTGCGGGTCGCCTGGACCTGGTGGAGCGAGAGGTCGCGAGCCTGCACCTGCGGGTGGATCGCCGGGCCTCTTCGTCCGATCTGGACGAGGCCTTTCGCATGATCCGACGGATCGAGGCTTTGTTGCCACGTCCGGAGCCGCCTGCGGCACACTCCCAGACCTACGCGTATGGTGCCTACCCGGTGTACTCAGCGTACTCGGCGTATGGCGCCGGGGTCCGTTCGTATGGAGCCCCTCCGGCGTACGGTCTTGACCGCAGCCTTGCCGTCCCGACCGAGGCTTCGGTGCCTGCTCCGACGCCCTCGTCGACGACTGTGACCGGCCCTCGCTTCGAGGAGCTGGGTCAAGGGGGGTCTGCGAGTCAGCATCCCCCTGCGGGTCAAAGTACCGGTTAAGACGTCCGACATAGAACGTCGGGTGCGTCGTCATTGACTTTGGAAGGTCGATGGTGTACGACGCACCATGTCTGGCCAGGACTGCAAAAGGTCCGATGAAGCGGTGCTTCAGTTTGTTGCTGCTGACAGAGCTAACAGTGTCTAGAGGTAGGTTCCTCGTGTCTAGCAACACTAAGTCCCCAACCTCAACTATACTTAAGTTTCCTCTTCCTTGTTTGTCTGAGTACTCCTTTTGTTTATCTTGGGCCGCTGCCATGGCATCGCGGACCCTGCTGACAATGTTCAGCTTGGTATCCATAAAGGATTCCACCTGTTTCCGCAGCGAAACTGGTCTTACATCCGAGACATGGGAGGAAAGGGCTTTCCGAGCCTCTCCCCCACTTAGAATAGAGGAGTCAGTGTCTCCTCGAAGAGTGAGAGGCACTCTGGGGTGGCGGAAGCCGTTCAAGTAGAACGGCGTGAACCCCGTGAACGCGTCCACCGCGTTGTTGAGCGCAAACTCAACAACTGGAAGCTGCGTCGACCACGTACGTGGTGCTGCCGCGCACACACTGCGCAGAGTGTCCTCGAGCACTCGATTGACGCGCTCTGTTTGGCCGTCGGTCTGCGGATGGTCCGCAGTGGACATCTGCAGACGAGTTCCCAGTAAAGGGAACAGCGTTTTTCCAAAACGCGGCAGTGAACCGCGGGTCTCGGTCCGAGACAATCGTCTCCGGGAGACCGTGATAGCGGAACACGCCATCGACGAACAACCTTGCGGTTTGTTCGCCCGTTACAGTGACGGGAACTGGAGCAAGATGTACCATCTTGCTCAGCCGACACACGAACACCAAAATTCCGGTGTTGCCGTGTCCGTCGGCGGGAAGCCCAAAGATGAAGTCAAGACTCATCGACTTCCAACAACCAGCCGGTACGGGCAGGCTCTGTAGTGGAGCCGAAGAGTGTCCTGCGGGTTTGACCCGCTGACATGTTTCACATGTCTTGACGTACCGGGCGACCCACTTGTACATGTGGGTCCACCAGAAGGACTGAGAGACCGACAGAAAGGTCTTCTCGCGGCCCAAGTGGCCGCTGGAGGGCGCGTCATGCGCCTCCGCGAGGATGTCGAACTTCAGATCCTCGTCGTTGGGTACGACCACCCGTGGAGGATCAGTGGGCTCCACCCGATAGTAGAGGAGGTCCTCCTTCAACTCATATCGGTGGAGCCGTGAGCGCTGTCGCGACGAGAGCCAGTCGGACTTCGCGCTCGTTCCGGCCTTAAGGAACTTGACGATAGGCGCGACAGCCTCATCGTCCCGATACGCCATGCGTATCCGATCATATAGATCCGTTGTCACCCGCGTGATGTGGGCCAACTCATAGTCGGGACGCCGAGAGAGGGCGTCCGCAAGCACGTTGAGCTTGCTCGGCTTGTATTCGACGCGGAAGTTGTATTCCGCGAAGAAGGACAGCCACCTCGCCATCCTTTGGGAGAGGTGGGGCGAGTTAGTCGCCGTCCTCAAGGACGCGTGGTCTGTGTAGATCACAAAGGGCCTAGAGCCCAGAAGGTGAACACGGAACTTCACAAGGGCATATTTCATTGCCAGGAGCTCCTTGTCATGGACAGGGTAGTTCCGCTCGGCGGCTTTGAGCTGCCGGGACTGGAACGAGATGATTTGTTCCTGTCCAGCCGTGTCGTCCTGCAGCAATGCACACCCGATGGCGTAATCGGAGGCATCGCAGACGACGCTAAACGGCTTCGTCTCGTCCGGCAGGGCCAGGACAGGGGCCTCTTGGAGACCGGCCTTGATGCTGTCAAAAGCATCCTGGTGCTCTTGCTCCCAGCGCCAGTCGACGTCCTTCTGAAGGAGGCTCGACAAGGGCTTAGCGAAGCCCGCGTACCCTGCACTGTACTTGTGAAGGTAGTTGGCCAAGCCCAACCACTTTCGAAGATCCTTCTGGGATCGGGGTGTCGGCCATGCTGCTATGGCCTTGACCTTGTCTGGGTCAGCCCGAACGCCCACGTTGCCTACGAAGCAACCGAGAACTTTAATCTCTGGTGACGCGAAAACGCACTTGTCGATGTTGGCGTAGAGCTTGTTCGCTCGCATTACGTTCAACACTCGACGGAGGTGTCCTAGATGCACCTCCATGGCCGTCTTGCCTCCCTCGGCACGGCTATGGTCGAATATGTCGTCGAAGTACGTCTGTACGAAGGTACGCAAAGGGCGGAACTATTGCGTCACCAGGCGATTGAACGTCGCCGGGGCGTTAGACAAGCCCTGCGGCATGACGAGCCACTCCCAAAGCATGCCGCTTGGAGTGCTTACCGCGGTGAGCGGGATGTCGCTCTCTCGCATCAGGATTTGGTAGTATCCGTCTACCAAATCCAGCGCACTGTACAGTACGCTCCCGGCCATGTTGTTCAACAACACATCCTTTCGTGGGATAGGTGTTTGGGCCGGCACCGTTGCGTTGTTCAGCTTGTAATAAGCAAGAACCAGACGCCACTTTCCGTTCGGTTTCCGAACGCAGAAAGTTGGCGTCGAGTGCGGGGATTTCGATTCCCGCACCATGCCTGCCTTCGCTTTCGCGGCGAAGAAGGCATCAATGACCTCGCACCGTTCGCGTGGGAGAGGCCATTGCCTCGTGACACAATACTTTGTGCCGGGCACGAGATCAATCTCGTGCCGTACGCCTCGATCCGGTGGGAGTTGGGTCGGTGAATGTTTGTTCACCACGTCCGCATACTCCGTCACCAAAGGATACACCGGATCCTTGGGGTCGTTAAGGATCTCAGAACCCAAGCGCGTCTGACGCTGCTTGTTCAGGTCGTCCAGGACGTTCTCGTCCAAGACAGAGGAGGAGCTCAGCTCCTCCCGAGTGGTCTCAGGTCTCATGAGCACCATCTCAGCAATCTCTCCAGCCTTGAGGTTGGTCAGGAAAGACTCAGCCGTCATTTCCTCGATGTTCAGTATCTCTGCAACCTCTGGCAGCGGTTCCAAGTGGACACCAGATGCCTTGACGGGTAAGCCCGTCTCGCCATCGAAGATGTGATAACACTCTTCCATCGGCCTTGTCGGAGGAGCCCGGGCCCTGGACTCCGAGTCGCTTGAAGCGACGTCGGTCGGAACGAAGTTCGGATCCGACTTGAGGCGGCGGCGGCGTCTTTGCCGACGGCGTCTGTGACGGGGAGCTTTGCTGCCCACGTCTAGGGATGTCGTCGCTACGACATCTGAGGCACTCGTGGCCTCGTGTGGTACTGTTGTACCCACACAGGAAGCGTGTTCAACGCCTTCCTCTTCAGTTAAGGTCTGGGCGACCGCGTGTGGCACTGTGTTATCCACACAGGAAGCGTGTTCAACGCCTTCCTCTTCAGTTAAAGTCTGGGCGACCGCGTGTGGCACTGTGTTACCCACACAGGAAGCGTATCCGACGTCTTCCTCTTCAGTTATGGTCTGGGCGACCGTGAGTGGAACTCTGTTACCCACTCTGAACACGCTGTTCTCAGTGTTCATGACAGCTGCAGCTGTCTGCGGAACTAAGTTACCCGCCTGTGGACCTAAGTTACCCACTTGGCCGGCGCCTCTTCTGGGCGCGGCCACCATCAAAACATCCTCGGAGTCGTCATATATGTCGACGACTCCCAAGCATCTGCCGGATGCTTTGGTACCCTGACAGCCCTTGCGGGCGCCCCGGGTCCTGACAGAGGTGGGAACATGACTCACCAATGCTCTGTCGGACTGCGCAGGGCGGCTGGCACCGATTGCCTTGCCTCGCCAGTCGATCCAAGGCTCGTGCTTCTCAAGCCAGGGCATGCCCAGGATCATATCATATGGATCCATATCGAGAACAGTGAATTGTTCGAGGCTGTCAAAGTCTTCAAACTTGACAGCCAGATCCACTTGGACGTTGGGGACAGTGACGACCTTCCCGTCGGCCAGTCGCACTGACACCGTCCCGTCGCCCTTGCTTTCTCTCAAAGCTTCGGACAACTTGTTGCTGTTACGAGCAACCGTCTGGCGGCGTGCGAAATTCTTCGACGCCCCAGAGTCAATCAAGATTCTAAAGGGATGATCGTATCCCCGTACACATCCGTGTACTACGAGCAACCCGCCGCTGCTCTTCGCCGATTCGAGAGTGCGAAGACTCTCGGGGGCTAAGTCCCCGTGGTACGCGCCACCCGCGCACCCATCACGAAGACTTAGTTCTTCCCCAGTAGGGCGCCCCGCCCCTACTGGTTCCCTGCGTTCCCCTGTCCCCGGGATCCTGGCTTTTGCCAGAGACCCTTGAGGACGGGCTTGGGGAAGGACCGTCTGCGGAGTCTTTCCGCGGGGCAGTCACGCTTGAAGTGGCCCATCTTCCCACAGCCGAAGCTGCGGGTGTCACGCTGTTCGGCGGACCCGAGTTCCATGGGAACTGGTCCGTTGGGGCTTGTTCGACCGGGAGCCGACAAGGAACTCCCAGGCCACGCTGAGGCCGGCGTACGCGCCTGGCGATGGCTGTACTCTTCTTGAAGAGCCACTTGAATCGCCTCTTCAAGGGTGCTTGACTGCACCCGGAACAGCTGAGTGCGTGCGGGGCCCACTCGAAGGCCGTCCATGAACACAGTCATCTTGATATGTTCGTTGAGTGGGTTTCCCACTAGGGACGCCGTGAGCCCCCGTATCTCTTGCACATACTCGTGCAGCTCGCGCCTTCCTTGTTTACACGCGAGGAAGCGCGAACGCTGGCGGTACTCGTAGTTCGCCGGGAGGAACGCGGCTCGGAGCTGTTCGCACAGCTGAGCCCAGGATGTGAAACATCCAGGGGATGTTGCTTCCCGAGTGTACACCCAACTCTTAGCACGACCGCTAAGGTTGGAGAGTGCAAAAGCAACACGCAGTTGCTCGGTCGAGATCAGAGCCGCGTCCATCGCGAGCTCTACTTCTCGGACCCAGAAGTGAAGGTTCTCGCCTTCCTTTCCTTCATACGGCTTAACCTTCAGCCGTATTGGCTTCGGGTGAGGCGGATTTGCTTCCGCCGCCGGAGCCTGCAGGTTCTCCCGCACATGCGCGATGAGGCCCTGCTCGTACGCGTCGAATGCATTGACGCGCTCGAGCTGCTCAGCCGGTGTTGACACCACCAGGCTCTGCAGGGCCTCCATCCCGAAGATGCCTGCCATCTTCCGAACCGACTCGAACTGAGAGTCGTTCAAATGGGAGAAGTCGTTCCTATCCATGGCAACGAACTTCGGAGAGGTTCAGGTAGTCTACCCGCGGTGGCGTGGATTGACTACGAGTGCTACCAAGTGTGACGGGGTCACACAGCACCTTGCGCTAGAGAAAGTTACCTTCCGAGAGTATACAAACTATCAGTGAACGGCAGTTCACAGGTCCCCTCTTTAATTAAAGAGGGCGAAGTGACCTAAATAAGGTAGATTGTAAACTGAGTATATTTATAGGTAGGTTAAGTTTGGGTTTAATACAAACTATTAGTTACCTATAGAAATGCAATGTCATTTAGCCAATGGTTGGCTTTGAACGACTTTGGTACCTTGTACCAAGTACCCCGGAGTATGACGTGTCATACGCCTGAAGTGTCAAGTGTCACACTTCATGTAACCAGGGTACACTTAGGGCTACGTACCCCGTTACAAAACCAGAAGTGTTTTATTTACTATTATTGCGGCCAAGCCGCCTAGGGGTAAATGTGTCTGTTTAACTATCTAGCATAGTTAAACCTAATCAAATGCATAACGTGTGGCTTTCAGCCAACGTACTGAGAGACCTTGTTAGCTCTCCAGCTTATGTACTGAGCGTTTGTTAAATCTCCGGGTACTTCGTACCCCTGTGTGTTCCACACCATGTAACCCCGTTACACTCTCCCCCACTAAGATCAGAACATTCCGTTCTCGAAACTTTCCTCAGCGAGGTCACGTCTTGTTAAGACGGCGGAGGTTACTACACCTCACACCAGCGTTGTACAGCTCCGTGAGCTCACAAACGCCTACGCATCGTTGATGTTTTAACTTCTCGTCGTCGGCCCACGGCCCAATGTTCCAAGCGCAGCGCGCATCTTGCTCTCAAGCGGTCTCAGATCTACGCTCGCGCTCCGCGCCTACTCCAAGAGCTGTAAACCGCTTAGAGCAATGCTCTTGACTTATTCGAGTCGTCGACAACAGCTCAGCGGTTGAACACTCGCTTCACAAGCGATAGGTCGGTGGTTCGAGCCCACCAGGGCACAGCCCTCTCGTTCCATGAACGATTGTTCACGCTTGAATAAGCTTAAGGGCAACACCCTTTTAGCTCAATGGTTGAGCGTTGGCTTTGAGAGCCACAGGTCGGTGGTTCGAACCCACTTGGCACAGCCCTCTCGCTCCATGAACTGTTGTCCTTGAATGGACAAGCTTAAGGGCAACACCCTTTTAGCTCAGTGATCGAACGTTGGCTTTGGAAGCCACAGGTCGTGTGGTTCGATTCCACCCAGGCGCAGACCTCTCATATCATTAGTAGTCCGTACTTGGCCAAACTTACAGGCATCGCCCTTATAGCTCAATGGTAGAGCTCTGGTCTGGAAAGCCAAAGGCCAGTGGTTCGATCCCCGCCGAGGACACCACTTTCGCTGTACAGCGCATCCACATTCTGGATCATGCTCATAGAGCAAGTTGTGTCAAAACAACTATGCGTCTATCGAGACGCTTGTGCCTGAACCTTGTTCAGCACAACACGAAGCACCTGCTTCCTTCGGGACCATGTCCCTAACACCACGAGGTCTCTCCACCTCCTGCTCCCACTGCAAGCACCGCTCATACGTACGAGCTGATTGCAGCAGCCACTGGTCAGAGCCTGAGCTCAACTACTGTCCTGATCGCCCCCCACTCTAGTGGGAGGTGCCCAGCGCCTGGCGACGCTGTCGCACGGAGTAAGGGTAGCCCCTCTACTTCACAAAGTACTGGGTACGACCCTGGCGTCTACGCCGCGCCACAAGGCGTTCCACGTGATAGTGGAGCTCACCATGCTCATCAAGCAGACCGGGAGGAGGCCTTGCCTCAGCTGGGCTCTCGCGGGAAGAGTCAGCACTTGCCGGAACGGCGTCTGCGTGCATACGATGCCGGCGTCCACGTCGCGAACGCTCACGTTCACTGCCCATCGCTCGGTCTCGAAGAGATGATCCACCTTGTGGATAGGTGAGAGCCATCACTGCTGACTCACAACCAGGTCTCGAACCTTGAGCGTCCAGGCGCTCGGCTGAACGCTCAACTGGCCTTGCTCCTGCATCTCGAGCACTTCGCTCCGCGACCTGTGGCTCTGCCACATGCTGTTGATCAGCCATATGTGGGTCCACCACTTGCTGTCGTTCAGCCTCCCGTGGCTCTACCACCTGCTGCCTTGCAGCTGTCCGTGGCCCAGCCACCATTGGTACCAACGCCTCCGCGTTCACCTGAGCAGGGTCTTGATATGGCTTAAGCAAGCCAACATCGAAGACCGGATGCGTGCGCATCTTCTTCGGAAGGTTGAGCGTATACGCTAGGCCCTTCCTGGCCACGACCTTGAACGGTCCTATGAACCGAAATCTTAACTTCGTCTTGAAGACTGCAGACACTGCATGAGTAGGTAGGTTTTTAGCGTTAATAAATCTTGGTCACCGACCTCAAACCTCTCAACATTGCTTCAGCCCTTGGCATCTGCATGTGTCTTCTGCGTGTCTTGGCTTTCAGCCAAAGCGTCGCGTACTTGACGCATTACGCTCAGTCTCAAAGAGACAAAGTCATCGACTTGCTTGCGAACCGCAGCAGGGCTGACATCAGCTAGCCGCTCGGCTATCCCTCCCCCATCAAGCCCTGAGCCACTGCGTGGCGGCGTCAGTGGGACGCGAGGGTTAACCAAGCCGTTCACATAGAGCGGAGTGTAGCCTGTCGAGGCGTGCGCTGCATTATTTAATGCGAGCTCAACGAGTGGGAGTATCTGGCGCCAGCGTTTTGGCGCCTCAGCGCATACGCTTCGGAGGATATCCCCCACAACGCAATTCACGCGTTCGGTTTGACCATCGGTCTGCGGATGGTCCGCTGTGAACATGTCCAAACGAGTGCCGAGCACTCTGACGAGGGACGTCCAGAACTTCGCGGTGAAGCGCGGGTCTCGATCCAAGACAATTGCCTCAGGCAAGCCATGTTGGCGAAATACTCGGTCTAAAAACAGCAAAGCTGTACCTTCACCATCAATGGTGTCCGGCACTGCCGCTAAATGAGCCATCTTGCTCAATCGGTCTACAAAGACCACTATACCCGTGTTTCCCGCCTAATCCTTGGGAAGGCCAAACACAAAGTCCATACTCATGGACTGCCAGCATCCCTTGGGGACAGGCAAACTCGCCAATGGCGCCGCCGTGTTCGGCGCGGACTTTGTCCGTTGACACGTCTCACACGTGCGTACATAGGTGCCGACCCACTTATACATCTTGGACCACCAGTACATCGAGCTCCCCGAGCCATAGGTCTTCTCCCGACCTAAGTATCCGCCCACGGACGTATCATGAACCTCATAAAGGATTCGATACTTTAGATCCTCATCATGAGGAACGACTACACGAGGGTTATCCTCAGAGTCGGTGCTGTAGTATAGCAGACCACCATCGAGCGAGTATCGATGCAGCCTCGCGCGTAAGCGCCCAGACAATTCCTTGTCAGAGCTTTTAAGCTCTTCGCTCCCAAGAGCCCGTAGCAGCGCTACGCACATGTCGTCCTGTGCATACGCTCTGCGTATCAAGTCAGGCACTGACGACGTCACTGTCGTGACATGAGCTAATTCGTAGTCCGGCCTGCGCGAGAGCGCATCGGCCACTACATTAAGCCGCCCCAGCTTGTACTTCACCTCGAAGTTATACTTGGCAAAGAAGGAAAACCATCTTGCCATTCTCTGAGAGAGATAAGGCGACTGTGTCGCAGTGCGTAGCGACGCATGATCAGTAAAGATCACAAAAGGCTTAGAGCCTAGCAGATGTACCCTGAATTTGACTAGAGCATACTTCATTGCAAGTAGCTCTTTGTCATGAACTGGATAGTTCTTCTCTGCAGCTTTGAGCTGGCGAGACTCAAACGCAATCACGCGCTCACGCCCTTCGGCGTCTGCTTGTATTAAAGCACAACCGATTGCAAAATCGGAGGCGTCACACACGACGCTAAACGGACTATCCGGGTCCGGTAGCGCAAGGATCGGAGCCTGGAGGAGGCTCTCCTTCACAGCCTTAAAAGGCTCCGTCGTGCTCGACGTTCCAGCACCATGGTGCGTCCTTCTTAAGGAGATCTGATAATGGCCGAGCCATCTCCGTGTAGTTCGCGCTGTACTTGTGCAAGTAATTGGCTAATCCTAGCCACTTGCGTAAGTCTTTTTGGTTCTTGGGAACCGGCCAGTCCACGATGGCCTTGACTTTGGCAGGATCTGCCCGTAAGCCACGCTTCCCAATGAAGCACCCGAGGAAAGGCATCTCCTCCGCGCCAAAGACGCACTTGTCCAAGTTGGCATACAACTTATTAGTGCGCATGCACTCGAGCACCGCTCGCAAGTGGTCAGTGTGGTTATCCACGTCTGACTTTCCGTGCTCGACACGACTGTGGACGAATGAATCGTCAAAGTACGTCTGAGCGTACGCCCGGTGGGGCCTAAACAACTGCGTCACAAGACGATTGAACGTTGCTGGTGCGTTCGACAGCCCCTGGGGCATGACCAGCCACTCCCAGAGCATACCGCTCGGAGTACTCACCGCTATCAGCGGAATGTCGCTCGCTCTCATGAGCAATTGGTAGTAACCATCGACCAAGTCGAGCGCACTGTACAACGTACAGCCTACCATGTTGCTCTGCAGAACATCCTTGCGAGGAATCGGCGTTTGCGCCGGAATAGTGGTGGCATTTAGCTTGTTAAAAGCATAAACAATGCGCCACTTGCCGTTCGGCTTTCTGACACAGAACGTGGGTGTCGAGTGCGGAGACTTACTCTCACGCACCATCACTGCCTCGTGATTCGCACGGAAGAATGCGTTAATGACGTCACACTGCTCTCTCGGCAAAGGCCATTGCCTTGTTACACAGTATTTGGTTCCAGGAACCAGGTCAATCTCATGACACACGCCTTGATCCGGAGGCAGGCCCGTCGGTGGGTCTTTCGAGGACAACGTCTCCATACTCCTTCACCACCGGGTAGAAGGGATCTGAAGGATCTTTGAAGATCACCGATCCACTTCTTGCGCTCAGCGCCTTCTTGGTGTCCTCTAAGACCGCGTCGTCCACGATGGATGAGGAGTTCAACTCCTCCTCAGGTCCCAGCAGGACCACCTCGGCTAGCTCGCCTGTCTTTAAGGCTTCGCCAAACTCGGTAATGGACATCTCGTCCAGCTCTAGCAGAGCATCTGCAGCGGGCAGAGTGTCAACGCTGATATCGCCTTCTACCTCCCCCGTCACTCCGGTCACGAGTGTATACAGCTGTTCACAGCAATCACGTGGAGCATCACTGTTCGCCGCTTGGACACATCGTCCGACGTCGAAGACGTCACAGACGCCCTGCGTCTTCTTCTCCTCTCCCTCCGCGACCGAACCCGCCCGGATGAGGGTGGTGTGGCGACATCTCCATCACCACCACCGGGTGCAGCAGCACCATCACTCCTCGAAGAGGATACAGTGTCTCGCAAGACACTCGGCTGAAAACCAAGAGATCCTTGACCTTCACACAGTGAACTAGGTGTCACTTCACCTGCATTTTCTGGGCCACGCTCATGATGCCTCGACTCGCAGTCGACCGCGACCCTCGGGTCACGCAGCGGTAGGTCATCGACCAGATTCGTACCACTCAGTGAATTACGCGCCACTCCGCGCTCGTCCTCACCAGGACCCAGCAGTTGACCATTGACCTGACCTGCACCGCTCAGCGGATAACGTTCCGCACCACGTACGCCCTCAGGGCAAACAGCAACCTCGTTGCTAACAATTTCGGACATACCAATGTCCAGCACTACGGCCGCCTCGGCCTCGTTCTCGCGCCAAAAGCGCTTCTGCTTCCTAGCAGAGGTGAGTTCATGACTCACCAAAGCTCCACTAGGAGCAGGGTGCGACGTACCCAGCGTTTTCGACTTCCAGTCGATCCATGGCTCATGGCGTTCCAGTCATGCCATGCCAAGGATGAGGTCATACCTCGCATCCAGGTCTAAGACCAAACAGCGTTCCACGCAATCGAAGCTCTCAAACTCCACTCCAAGGTCGACAGAGACCTTCGACACAGTACCAGTGTCCCCGTCACGAGACGGACAGAGATCGTATCTCTCGTTGGCACTTCCAGTGCTTCAGCATACAGCTGACTCCCTTCTAGGGTGGAGCGACGGGCGTAGTTGCCCGAGGCTCCCGAGTCAATCAAGACTCTCCATGGCTTTGCAAAGCCCTTCACGTTCGCTTGAACGACCAGCAAGCCCGGCTTGCACACACTCTTCTCGTAAGAGAGCTCAGCTCTCTTCGGGGCTGAGCCCCGTTGCCCTCTACCTCTTCGAGGCACAACAGAACTCAGTACTTCCCCAGTAGGCCGCCCTGCGCCTACTGGGAGTTGCCGTTTCCCGGCGGTGACCCGGAGGGTTGGCTCGCCGGAGCCTCGCGCTTCTTGCGCAGAGGGCAATAGGCCCTCAAGTGCTTAGTGCTATTGCACACAAAGCATCGGCGGATGCCGGCGCGCTGCTCCGCAGCAAGAAGCTCCGCTTCTTCATCTTCAGCATAGCTGAGGTCCATCGGCTCTGGACCGCTCGAAGAGCTTGCGCTACCAGCGCTCCAACCAGGTCGCGCCGACCTGAAATTGTGCTCGGCATTCAATGCCACATCCACCGCCTCTTCGAAAGCGTTAGGGTGTACACGGAACACTTCCGTTCGGGCTGCGCTCACATGAAGTCCCTCCATGAACACGGTCACGCTGACCAGTTTCGGAAGAGGGTCCGCCGCCATTCCGGCGATAAGCGTTCTCAACTCTTGGACATAGTCCAATAAATCCTTCTTACCCTGGCGAGTAGCAAGGAACTTCGACCGGATACGGTACGCCTGATTAGGTGGCGCGAGCACGCGCGAAAGCTGTTGCTTCAGCTGATCCCAAGTGTGATATGCAGCGTCAACAGACGTGCCGCACGTTAGTGCCCATTCGTGAGCGCGACCTCCAAGCCTGGAGATAGCCATCGCCACGCGCTGATGCTCAGACTGGAGCAGGGCCGATCCCATGGCCATCTCGACCTCACGGGTCCAGAGAAGGAGATTCTCTCCATCCTTCCCCTCGAAGGTTTTTACGCTCACCCTGAGCGGTTTCAGTCTCATAGACTCCTAACGCGCCATCGACGCCGCCGCCGTAGCGGCGCTCATTTTCTCTTGGACGTGCTCCAAGAGCGCGTTCTCGTAGCGGGAGAACGATTCCAGCCTGGCGGTGACCGCCTCTGAACCTTGCGATGCAAGATGAGCCACGCCCTCCGGGCCAAGCAAGGACATTAGCTTAGTAAGCGCGTCCTGCTGCGCCGGGGGCAAATTCGCGAACGCAGGGTGTTCCATCCTCGCAGAGGATATAGTCAACCGACTCAGGAGCGGGATTGACTACAAGTGCTACCAAGTGCAGCGGGGCTGCCGTAAGTTCCTTATCCAAAGGACACTTACAGCCCAAGACCAGGGCTCAAACTTAATACCTTAATTTTTATGCTTCAAAGCCAGAAGTATTTTATTTACTATTATTGCGGCCAAGCCGCCTAGGGGTAAATGTATCTGTTTGACTATCTAGCATAGTTAGACCTGATCAAATGCATAACGTGTGGCTTTCAGCCAACGTACTGAGAGACCTTGTTAGCTCTCCAGCTTATGTACTGAGCGTTTGTTAAATCTCCGGGTACTTCGTACCCCTGTGTGTTCCACACCATGTAACCCCGTTAACCCTTACCCTCAGGATATTCTATTCGACGATCCTTCGTTGCGGTCCGCTCCTGATTTAGGAGCTCGTACACTCGGTTACGAATTTTGGAATCCCATCTGAAAGACATCACTCTAGTCTCCTCCCTCTCGTTTTTAAAAAACTGGTACTACAGTCTCATCGAATCCATCACACACGTTCTTCATGAGCGCGCGTTCCAATGCGCCCCCTACTGACTCTGCTGAGCGCTCACGCTCATCCACGTTCGTCATAACTGAGCCAACAACAGGCCGCGGTGGTTCATCGGATCCTTTGATCTTCCTGAAGTCCCGATTGACACGCTTCGAAATCTCTAGCGTGTGGGCGTATCAGGCTAGCCAATACTCTGGCGCTCCGAGATCGTCTAAAGAGACCTCTCGTGTACGCTGCAACACTTCCTCCGGTATCCTAGCACATAACTCATATCTGCGACTGTCAGCTTTTCCTGTTCCTCATCGTTTCGCTTGGCACGCAGCACAACCTTTTTCCTCGTTTATCGGGAACAATCATTTCTCCAATTCCTTCTCATACTCCAAATTCATTTTTCACTACCTGGTCGCCACCGCGCTCGAGCATATTCAGCCTCTCGTCGGTAAGCAGGCGCTCGTAGAGCTGAGTTGAATCCTTATCTTTTGCTATATTCCTCGTCACCCTTGCCATTTGAGCGTCTGTCTCTACTTGACCAGTGCTTACTTGCCCAATAACCGCCGATAACTGACGTGACATGGCTCTAGATTCGTTCTCCGTAATCAAGCTGAGTGCTTCTTCATTCTGCGGGAACGGCATTCCGCTTTCTCACTCTCCTGTCACTTCCCGTTGGTATCTTACTTAGGCTCGGCGGCGAGCCGTTGCTCCCTTACGGACGTCATCTACCAATTCGAAACGCTCCGCTGTTTCTTTTTACCTAGTTCAGCGTCGCAGAGGAACGTTCCGTTGCGACCACTCTGTCTCGTGTGGGATTCTCCATAGAGTTCTCAATCTCCTCGTCTTGTTCTCAGTCAGTCCGTACGTTGGGCTGCTCTTTTCGCTCGTTCCAAATTCAGTTTTCACACTTTCAGTCCTTACGCTCGTGACAGAGACGTTGCGTGCGCCTTCATCGTTCGTCACACCTCTCCTGGTAGCCCTCTTTGGTCACATCGCCAAGTCTTGTCGCTCATCTCACTTTGTGTAGCCAGCTATGAACGAGGAAGAAGCGACACTACCCTCCCCTTTCTTCTACCCCGTTTATTGTTGTAACCTGCCAGGTGGTGTATTTGCGCTCCCTGTAACCACGTTCCGCATCATGCACCGTAGCTTATCACCGCTTGGACACTTCGCTACCGGGTGACCGTTCTCACCACTGAGCAGGCACTCTACTCGTTCCGGTAATTTCCCTGGGGTCTTGGCCAGCTGCATTTCATCGAATACTGACCAAATTCGCTGCACCGACGGCAACCGTCTTGTGCCTGCGGACAGGTCTCACACAGGTTCTTATACAGCAGTAGAGCGCACGCTTCCGGGATCGACATGGTCATGCTCGCATTCAGGATGGCACGCATCTGCTTGTTCCTTAGCCCATCCGGGAAAAACGCGAGCCGCCTGCGTGGCGCGTTGCGATCCTCACGCTTCACTCCTCGGACCATTGTTCTTCTTTGTGACCTTGCGACGGTTCCACAACTGAGCTAGCGCTTGACAGACGAAGCGGTTATGGAGCCTCACTCGCTATGTTTAGCCACTTTGCTATTAAGACACTGTTCGAACGCCGTCAATCGCATCTGGCCGTCCTACCGTAAGTGCATTTCTCGAAGGAACGCCAGACCGCAGGCTTCTTTTCACTCGTGGTCGTGTCGGAGGAAAATGAAGCGATGAATTTTACACCGTTTTGCAATTCCGTCGGGATACTAATGATTGACACGTTCTGCGGAGGGTCACTTCCAAACTCAGGCACACCATAGCGACCACCTTGGTTGTAGTACCGACTTGCCGTCGGCCTTAGAGGAAGTGCAGTGTTTCTCGAGTATGAGCACCAACGCTCCCCTCCAATCCTTGGGCTCCTTCGAATTCCTTAAACGCCACATCATTCATCGGTGACGTCCCCTGGAACGGCAGTCCATACACCCCGCTTCTTGGGCTGACCGGAGTATGCTGAGCAGAACCATCTGACCACGCAAAAAATTAGCGTTCCAGCAGTGGCCCGCCCAGGCGTCGGCGATATATCGGCGGTTGGGATGGAGGATTACGAGCCCAGCGGGGACGTTCCACTCTCTCCATCGTTTCGGTTTGAACCAGGTACTTGGATGGACACATCTCCATACGAGGGAATGGCAGCCATCGGCATTCAGATGGGTATTAAAACCGGCGTCTGCGTCGTCACCATTGAGCATGGGACCCTGGTATCCAGCCACCGGCTACGTCAGCTGTCGAGTCGAAGCTGGCACGGGACGTGACATGGGTTATATTGCTTGAGGTCGCGGCGACTGCACCGGTGTTCCACTCGCCAGCAAAAACCTCGGTAGCACTTGGCTGAAGCTGTCGATCAGGAACGTCTACAAGGCTGGGCCAGCCGCCTGCGTTCTAGTTTTATTCGTCGGCTTCACCATCGGTCGAGCTGGCGCCGTTCCTTGGTCTCCCATTGGGACGCTCGCTGGCGTTTGCGTTCCAGTCGCACCAGGCAGTCCTTTTTTAGGCGCGTCGGCTTCCTTTGGTGAGCAACACTAGAAAGAGTAGCCCGATCCACAAAGACAACAAGAGCGTCAAGAAGGACAGCATTCGTGTCCGTCTGCTGATTCAGTGCGGACGGCGAAGCGCTGTCGTTAGGTAGGGTATACACTGACGTGAACGCAGGCCCGCCTCCTGGTGGACCTTCTACCGGCTGCAACAAAAGACAAGGTGGATTCAAAGAGAACCACATCCCTTGGCGATCACCAGTAGCCATCGCCGCAGCTTCCCCCTGCGCATTCGTTATCATCTTCACCGGGGTCGGTCCTTCGCTACCGTCTTACCTCGTAAATTAGACATATGTGTTCTACAATGACTAGTGCTCCGATCGAATTGAGTACAAACCTCGTTTTAAACACCTTCTTAATAGAACACACGGCTCAAAATTAAGGTAGAGCAGTATATGTTTGAAACAGTCAACAGAGCGAGCTGGAAAAAGTAGAGTTGCTTTGTAGCTCGATGCAGCCTCCCGTGCTCTCGTACTACTATTTTTAACCAAGCTTTCATTTTACGATGAACAGGGTGCAAGACCACAGTATTTATCAGCACGCATTCTGCACATTAGATATATTGATAATAAATACTGCACACTACGTCACATCATGATAAATAAATTATGCACTGCACAGCCCAAATAATAAACGCATTTGGAGACGAATTTTAGGCGTGCACTCACAAGATAAATAATGGCTTCGTCGATATTAAACAATTCTAGAGCCCACGACCTTGTCGCGCAGGGCTATATTTGTTTGAAACACATATGTCTAACATGCGGGGTAAGACGTAAGGCGCCGGTCGTCGTGCCAACTGCTCTAGGAACTCGTTGACAGATCTTGACCTCAAGACGACTCCAGTACGGACACATCCCTTCTCATCGTCCTTGGAGGCGGAGACGCGATACCGAACATGTCCTCTTTCTCATCATGAATCGTCCGCGTCTCGTAACCCCGCGTCCCGGGGTCAGCTCGCCGCGTTCCACGCCGTCTCGCTGACGTTCCCCCGTATGAGCTCTGCTTCGTGTCGTCATCAGAGGCTCCATCAGTGCGATTTCTATTCCTCCTCGAGGATCTCTGCGTGCTTCGTTTCTATTGAAGATGCCCATCTCCCTACCTAATCACTGGCACCATCGCCGAGCCCTTCGCTGCACCATCCATGGGCGCTCATTGTGTTCCCGCTCCTTTCTGCGCCTCCCTTGGCGTCCCGTTGTCAAGGTTCTTTTCCGCGTTTACGCTCCTACGATATTTGCCAAGAAGATACTTTGCTTCTCTACCAAAGTGTCGCGGTACTTCTCTAATCGGGGTCGTGTATCTTGTGCCGACGTAAGAAGTAGTTCGTGCGAAGCTTTTAAAGAAGGGAATGTAAACTTTGATGTGTTCTCGTGCTCTTTTTAAAAGAAAGATCCACGACTGAATTCCTCACTCAAGCTCCGAGGGCGGGCAAATTGTCGCCTAGCGCTGTAGCGCTGGCTTTAGCCTAAAGACGTCGCAATATTGTGGTCGTACGGAAGCGTATGAACTGGGAAGATGATGTTATATGGCTACATTTGGAGGGAGAGTTCAAGCGCACTTACCGTATGCTGTTGGAGTCTTTCGATCGCCTTTTAAGTGCTGTCTCGCCGGTGTTAGATAAGTCTTCTCATGCGTGGCGGCACCAAAAGCTTGTTCCGGTCGACCTTTAATTGCAACGTCTACTTGACTACTTGACAGACGGTAGCGCTAACGATGTTCGCGGTATGAGTGGTGTAGGTCACGCGTACTTTTTACGAGATTTATACGAGACTATGGAGACGACAATGTCCGGACTAGTAATCCAGATTAAGCTCCATACGTCATCCATGGAGCGCGAGATCGATGCGATGGCCTTCGCTCTTCGGAGCAAGAATGGAGTGTTTGATGGCTGCATGGCGGCTATGGACGGTTGGCTGGGTACGGTGCGAGCACAGGTTATGAAGGTAGAGGCTCGCGGATGTATTGTAGTGGTCATTACATATGTATGGGTATCCCGGTACAAGCTTCTGTGATGCATCCAGTTGCTTAGTTTACCTGGATACGAGCCATAACGGTGGAGTGAACGATATTCACGCGTATCGTGGGACTTGCCTTGCAGAAATTATCGAAAACTTGGAGGACGGATGGTATGTCGTGGCGGACAACGCGTACAAGAACACGGATCACCTCCTCACACCATTCTAAATTGACGATGACTACAGGGATTCATTTAATTTTCATTTATCGCAGTTGAGGATTAGAATAGAAATGGCACTTGATCTTGTCGTGCTGAAGTGGGACATTTTTCAACGACCACTCTAGCACTTCAACACGTCACGAAAACTATTCACTGCGCGGCCATACTACACAAATTCGTGATCACAGAGCGACTAAACAGCAGCCAGAATAACGACCCTGTCGCCAACGACCTGCGATCAGAAGTAGCGCTGACTCGCGTAGCGTTTCGCGATGTGCTTACAAACGAGGCTAGTGATTATAGCTGTCTTCTTCGTATTAGAGGTGTTTTGCAAAGTGAGATAGTCGAGAAGCTAAGAAAAAAAAACGCTGCAACGACCACGACAGTAACTGTAAAATATAATTTATTCATTGTGCCTCCGTGACCTTATTCATTTTGCTCACCCACATCGATGAGAGGGTTTAGGCTTGCTGGATCTGATCCACGATCGCACTTTCCGTGTCAGTTTCTTTCAGATCTTTAATTACCTGTATTCCATTGTGAACGGCTTGGGCTCGATCAGCCGTCTTCGTAACGGCGGCTTATTTCTTCTTTTTTTCCTCTTCGTTTCTGCTTAAGACAGCCAAAATCTTCTCCTCCAGTGTAGCCGACGCTGGATGGCGACGCTTTGGGGTCTCCTTGCTGTGCTGCTTAGTCGCTGTTCCCGCTCCCATAGCTCGCAACGTATTCACACATGCATTCAGCGGGGGCATCCCTTCCACAAAACCTTCGAGCTCGGGTCGATGGCCAAGCCAATCGTGTACATAAAGAACATCTATGCGGCCGTCGCAGAGCAAAACGAAGTCCGCCTCATTTGTTCCAGAGCGTGTGAACCTTGACTTAGCCGTACTGTATAGCGATCGAATCTCCTTCCACAATTTCATAAGCTTAGCCGACGACAGCTATGGCGTACCTGCCGGCCGAATGCCTCTCGTGATTCAATGAAGTTGTAGCTGGGGGGTAGCACCGCAGAATTCGGACGCAACGTCCTGCCAGTGCTGACTGTTGGCATTTACAGCTCCCAAATCAACAGGGTCTCGACTGGGTTTCCCGTCCATCTTGCCCATGCGCTCAACCAAACTACCACCAAAGACAGCGTTCGCCAAACGGAAGCGGCAGTGCTTGGTTGCCCTTTCCTGCACTGCTTTCGTGGATGTTTTGTGTGGTCCTGTCATCGCCGCGGCGACTCCTTTACGTCGCTAATGTTAATGCGAGCGCAGAAGCTCGATGATCGCTCCCTTGTTGTTATTAAAGGGGGCATCCGAGGGTTGAGGTGTAGCCTCGTGCACGCCGTCCTCAACTCCTTTGCTTGGTACACCCTGAGCGGCCTCACGAGGTCCATGTCAGTGGCCTCAAACGGGAGCTCATCCACCATTTGAGCGACGACAGACTTCTTCGACGCCATTTCACTAGTTATTTTGTGAGACCTGGAGGAGGGATCCGGAAAAAGTTGATGCAACGATGGGTCTTCTCCCCCAGTCGTACTAGCCTGCGCTGAGATGGGTCGCGCGCAGGTTCGGTGCGGAGGGCGAAGTCGTTAAAGCAATGTCAGTATAAGCAACTTCCGGATACGTCAATTTTACTCAGCTTCAGCAACTCTAGCAACCTCGGATGTACTACGGCAAAATAAGCAACGTCGGGCCTGGCGCTACCGAGTTTAGCCTCTCGCAACCGACTGGTGACCTGGCGCTTGTCATTGGCCGGAAGTAGAAGCTCAAGGAGGCGCAGGTTCTCCAGAGCGGAGAGGATGACGATGAACCAAGCTGCAGTGACCGCGGCTAGCATATGGTCCAGTGAACGCTGTTGCAGATAGTTGGTGGTATGAAGTGAGCTTTTCTCAAGCTCAGCCGCTTCAATTTACGTCGCATATATGTAGTACGGCTACAGCAGCCTACACTTAAGCAGTACCTGGTTATTTTTTCTTGTCGTAGCTCGGGCTCTCCAGTGGAAATTCACGGGGCCTTTCAGGAAAGTGGTGGCAGGATTATTGGGTTACAGGCTGAACGTGGGGACTGGGCATTATAACTTAGGGGGAACTGATGAAGGCCGATAAAGCCTTAGCGGCGCGCAGGCGGAGATCGAAGTGGCTCAGGACGCAGAGATGTGCTACAACGACGAAGTCTTCACGCCCCACATGAGCTGTACGCGAGATCATAAAAAAACACCCTTAACATTTTCGTTGATTTTTCGAGTGTGTAAAAATTACCGTCAAATTTTAAGTTTGCCGAAAATAACTGACGCGTACAGTACAATCTCAATTAATTACGACATATAGTAGCTGTTGGAGTTTAGGAGCTCATTCGAGAAAACGCGCCACGCGTCAGAAGATCTCGCGCGAACGTTTCTGTGCGCTTTTCCCGCGAAGGTTAACCGCCCGTCACTAGAAGATCGCAACGCGAAGCCGACCCTTGAAAGTGCACTCCGCAAACAATGTCTGATGGTACGTACATCTAGCACCTTGTTTGGTTTATTTGAGGTTTGCCGAAACGTGTTGTTACCATTTAAAGACGACCATGACGACCGCTCGTCTTTCAGCAACGACGACAGCGACGAAGCCTTCGAGCCTGCGAGCGATTCGAACGATACTTTGCAGTGCATTCTGGACGAAATTGGTATGGGCCTTGATTTGGTGTATGCAGAATTCCGACTCAAGCTCACTTTATCGATCATTTTTACGAATAGATGCAACCCGTACACGACGCAATGGGTGAGGGTCGTTCCTCTATGCGCTAGATTTGAAGACATTGCATGAGATGTGACTAATTGCGATAAAACGTTGTTTCAGCTCCACGCGCACATCATAGACCAAGAAATCAAGCGTCCAAGCGGAAAAAGAGTCGGGTGCAGCGAGTGAAAAGGCCAGAGAAACGTCGGAGACGTCGATCCTGCTTGGAGATTACTGGTAGCGGCGCAGAAAGCGTCGCGGAGACTTCGTTTCTGCCATCAAGTGACGAAGAGCATTGTGGTGACCAGGACCAAGGCGTGGATGTGCACGTCCAAGACCTTAGCGCCGACCGCAGACCCCGAGCTCGGCGCACGGAATCTTATCCAGAGCGAGTGGAGATGGAGATGTCTCGAGTGGGCGTTGTGAACAAGATTCCTCCGATGCCGATGCTTGTGTTTTCGTTGTGGAAGGAGCTTAGTGATCTTTTGGAAGAATACTGCCGCAATCATTTCCTGTTGCACAGAGCCCGAGATACTAGAACCGTGAGGAACACGATACGTGAGTCTATTTTTTAATACCGCTTTTTTAATTTACACTGACGAGTTGATATGATTGTTTTAGCTTAAGCGATCTTCAAATTCCTCTAAAGACGGAGTACAGCTACAAGGTGTTTCGCTGCACTCATGGCTTTCGGCAGAAATCTCGCAGTAAAGGTCAGCGTAGGACTCCTAGTCGATACACCGGATGCAAGACTCGTTTTACCGCTACTGTGAAGAACATGGCAGAGAAAGGACAGGATGAAGATTGACGCATTATTTTGCAAACTGGGTAATCATTATCAGGTGTAACGATGAAGCATAATATCCCCTAACATAATACTACTGCCTAGACCTGGACACACAATCACCGCGCAAATGCGACGATCTACGCGAGCTACTTTGGTGCTGGATCAATTCCAAAAAATAGTGTGGTATTTGAGCAAGTTGGTCCTCTTGCTGATGCCAACACTGAGTCTCATCGGATACAAGAGTTTCTATCAGGCGCCTTGGATCGCCAAGTAACACCACAGCAAGCGCGCAACATTGTCTGCCGAGTATTGAAAAGCACTTCATCGGACAACAAGCTCTCCTGTATGCTGGATACACTTGCGGATTTTGACGACCACGAGGTTCTCGCTCTCAGGGATCAAAATGACGTGACAAGTGAAGTTGTGATCCAGACTGCGATACAGAAACTAGCTTTTGAGCGTTGGGGTGAAAGCCTTTGCATGGATTGGACGTATTGTACAAACAATTTGGGATTTGATCTCGGTAAGAAGCTGTTTTCATATTGAGTTGCTTTTACCCGCCATGCTGCACCTTTATCTCTGTAGCGGCACCTTTAGCCCATGTTTTGGTTTTTGTACAACGCCGGAAGTCTCCGTGTTACAGGTACAACGGGGCGCGGCATTCCAGTTCTAGACTTCATTGCGCTGGATGAAAGGATGACGACTATGGAGGCAATTCTAGACTTTTTTAAGAGGAAGAACAAGAAGTGGGAAGAGATCGAGACTTTTGCTAACGATAAGGACTTTAAAGAGTGGAGAGTGCTGGAAAATTATTTCCCCTAGGCGACCGTGCTGCTGTGCCAATTTCACACAATGGCGAGCTGGCAAATGGTCGTGGAGAGATCGAAGTACAATCTCTCCGCGACACAACGAGATGCTGTGGAAATTTCAATCAGGCAGATGATGTACGGGTCTACATCTGCTGCCTACAATAAGGCGAGAGACGTATTTGAAAAATTCTGCAACGGAGAGTGTCCTGATATTTTCAAGGAGTCATGTCCTAAAATACTTGAGTATTTCCAGGATAACTGGGACTGTAGTGAAATGTGGGCAAACCCTGGGCGTGGGCAGTACTTTGCGGCTGGGAGCACAACAACAAACTGAATCGAGACCAGTTGGAATCAACTATAACGTCTTCTTAGGAGAAAAACGAGAATTGACAGAACAATTGCAGGACTGCTCCAGAACCAAGTGAAAATCGTTTGCTTCGTCTCTCCGGAAGTTTACTACCCAGTCTCGAAGAGCAGATTTGATACCTCCTTTCTTACAGCTGGTTGCTGCACGCCCATCTAATGACGCGTTTGCGAAAGTCTCATCACAGTGATACCTCTTCATGGTGAACACGACAGAGGCCACGTGTGCCCAAGTGGGTCCAACTCAACCCGAGTAGCAAGTTTGTGTGTCCAGACACGAGTCAAGTGTTGACGACCTTTTCTGGAGCTGCAGCTACTCTTTTTACAAGTCCCGGTGGCTCCCTTGTCAACATATCATGATTGTTGCGAGCAAAGGTCACAAATTCATAAAAGTACCGGCAGCAGCTATTGGCAAACGTGGGGGAGGCAGGCGGAGCCGGTAATGCGGCGTATGCAGCAGACGCTGCGCAACGTGCACATTTTTCAAGCGGAGATGGAGTCTCTAGTGACGCCGGTGCTTCGAAGAAATCAGGTGTTGATGTTATTAGTCTGCCAAAGCCCCCGGTGGCAACATCAAGAGGTCGCAAGAAACGAACCCGCCTTGGAATCGTATTTGGCAACTGTGAGTACCCCATCTGCCTCGACGACTTCCTGGCATGGACAATAGCATTTCCAGACTTAAATTTTGTCCGCGAGAATATTAATCGATTGCCTGTACATTTTAATCAAATGTTTCTCCGAAAGCGAACCCTCACTGTGGTCCTGAAAGAAGGCCCCGTCTGATTTCGTCTATATTTTTCTTGTTCCTCAACACATTCAAGTGTCGCTAGCAAGTGAGTTGATTCAATGGGTCGCCGATAACGATTTTGTTGAATGCGTCGAAGATGAAGAAACGGATTTGTTTTCGGTGACACTTTATTCGGAGAACAAGGATTGTCCCTTTTCACTGTAAGTAACCCGGTGATGCTGTTGTACCCTGCTTACTCCCCTCACTGTTTCTTTTTAATCTTTTTACCCCCTTGTCTAGAAAGTTCACTGGGCATGTGCACGACATATATACCGCTCGAGAGCACATAGATAGCTATAAGGAAGACCTCGCCTGGGTTGAGAGGGACTGGACACGTGAAGCGAGCATCTGTCTCCCGCTCTTGTCTCCTTCGACGCGGTCGATAACGGATACGGCTCACGAAGTTGCGCAACGTCTTGCTGAGTCTTGGCTATTGCGAACATTCACATTCAGAGCCGGAATTACAGGATCTGGTGGCAGAACAGAACTTCGTGGTATACTTGGGCTCATCGCTGGAAAAACATGCCTGAACGACGTCGTCATGCATTGCATGCTTCAACGTATCTGTTCCGGCATCTCGATGTCGTATGCTGTGGATCCTATAAACGTGATTGATCGAAAGCTGAACTTCCCAAGTTACCCACTGTCAAGGTACAGTCACGTTGTTGTCCCTGTCTACATGAAGGCTTTGGAACACTGGATGGTCCAAATTGTAGAGCTTCCACCTATGTCCCAGTACAACCAACTCGAAAATTGTCACGCTGGTACTGTACGATCCTCTTGGCTCAAAGCACAACGCCGATTTTTTAGGAAACATGGAGTAGTTATACTCTCCCACTACTGAAAGCCTGGACTCGACGATATTTTGCAGTCAGTATTTCTCAAAATGGCACCAGACCAACAGAACACGGCACAGATGAAACAACTCAGAGGAAAGATGAATCCGTGAAGAGCCCACACCGTTCTCGATGATCTTGTCGTGAAGATGAGATGATATCGCATCCAGCTCAAAGCGATGCTGTCAGCTGTGGAGTCTTTTGTCTGGGGCAGACGTATAGCTACCTTAACGGTAGTGTGATATTCGAGCAAAACAAGAAGATATCTGCAAACGATATGGAAATCGTGCGCCTCTGTATCATGCGGGAGCTATTGTGAAATACTGACGGTGTTGAAGACGCTATATCAGACATGGACAGCTGGTGCAAGGTGCAGAATGTCAACAAGTCCATTCACGAGTACTTTACAGCTTCAGAGATTAGAAAGCAATTCTTTAGCTTTTACTAGTCACTACAAGCATACACGGTAAATCATCATTGTCCTTAGTGTTAACTCGCTGATTGTAAAAGTTTGTGTTAGGGGAGGGGTTTCTAACTTCAAGAGAACTTGTGCGTGGCCGTAATTTATCTGCACGTTGCGTACGTTGCGCCATTGTTGTAACGGGGTACGTAGCCCTAAGTGTACCCTGGTTACATGAAGTGTGACACTTCACACTTCAGGAGTATGACACGTCATACTCCGGGATATTTGGTACAAGGTACCAAGATCGTTCAAAGCCAACCATTGGCTAAATGACATTGCATTTCTATAGGTAACTAATAGTTTGTTTTAAACCCAAACTTAATCTACCTATAAATATACTCAGTTTACAATCTACCTTATTTAGGTCACTTCGCTCTCTTTAATTAAAGAGGGGACCTGTGAACTGCCGTTCACTGAGAGTTTGTATACTCTCGGAAGGTAACTTTCTCTAGCGCAAGGTGCTGTGTGACCCCGTCACACTTGGTAGCACTCGTAGTCAATCCACGCCACCGCGGGTAGACTACCTGAACCTCTCCGAAGTTCGTTGCCATGGATAGGAACGACTTCTCCCATATGAACGACTCTCAGTTCGAGTCGGTTCGGAAGATGGCAGGCATCTTCGGGATGGAGGCCCTGCAGAGCCTGGTGGTGTCAACACCGGCTGAGCAGCTCGAGCGCGTCAATGCATTCGACGCGTACGAGCAGGGCCTCATCGCGCATGTGCGGGAGAACCTGCAGGCTCCGGCGGCGGAAGCAAATCCGCCTCACCCGAAGCCAATACGGCTGAAGGTTAAGCCGTATGAAGGGAAGGAAGGCGAGAACCTTCACTTCTGGGTCCGAGAAGTAGAGCTCGCGATGGACGCGGCTCTGATCTCGACCGAGCAACTGCGTGTTGCTTTTGCACTCTCCAACCTTAGCGGTCGTGCTAAGAGTTGGGTGTACACTCGGGAAGCAACATCCCCTGGATGTTTCACATCCTGGGCTCAGCTGTGCGAACAGCTCCGAGCCGCGTTCCTCCCGGCGAACTACGAGTACCGCCAGCGTTCGCGCTTCCTCGCGTGTAAACAAGGAAGGCGCGAACTGCACGAGTATGTGCAAGAGATACGGGAGCTCACGGCGTCCCTAGTGGGAAACCCACTCAACGAACACATCAAGATGACTGTGTTCATGGACGGCCTTCGAGTGGGCCCCGCACGCACTTAGCTGTTCCGGGTGCAGTCAAGCACCCTTGAAGAGGTGATTCAAGTGGCTCTTCAAGAAGAGTACAGCCATCGCCAGGCGCGTACGCCGGCCTCAGCGTGGCCTGGGAGTTCCTTGTCGGCTCCCGGTCGAACAAGCCCCAACGGACCAGTTCCCATGGAACTCGGGTCCGCCGAACAGCGTGACATCCGCAGCTTCGGCTGTGGGAAGATGGGCCACTTCAAGCGTGACTGCCCCGCGGAAAGACTCCGCAGACGGTCCTTCCCCAAGCCCGTCCTCAAGGGTCTCTGGCAAAAGCCAGGATCCCGGGGACAGGGGAACGCAGGGAACCAGTAGGGGCGGGGCGCCCTACTGGGGAAGAACTAAGTCTTCGTGATGGGTGCGCGGGTGGCGCGTACCACGGGGACTTAGCCCCCGAGAGTCTTCGCACTCTCGAATCGGCGAAGAGCAGCGGCGGGTTGCTCGTAGTACACGGATGTGTACGGGGATACGATCATCCCTTTAGAATCTTGATTGACTCTGGGGCGTCGAAGAATTTCGCACGCCGCCAGACGGTTGCTCGTAACAGCAACAAGTTGTCCGAAGCTTTGAGAGAAAGCAAGGGCGACGGGACGGTGTCAGTGCGACTGGCCGACGGGAAGGTCGTCATTGTCCCCAACGTCCAAGTGGATCTGGCTGTCAAGTTTGAAGACTTTGACAGCCTCGAACAATTCACTGTTCTCGATATGGATCCATATGATATGATCCTGGGCATGCCCTGGCTTGAGAAGCACGAGCCTTGGATCGACTGGCGAGGCAAGGCAATCGGTGCCAGCCGCCCTGCGCAGTCCGACAGAGCATTGGTGAGTCATGTTCCCACCTCTGTCAGGACCCGGGGCACCCGCAAGGGCTGTCAGGGTACCAAAGCATCCGGCAGATGCTTGGGAGTCGTCGACATATATGACGACTCCGAGGATGTTTTGATGGTGGCCGCGCCCAGAAGAGGCGCCGGCCAAGTGGGTAACTTAGGTCCACAGGCGGGTAACTTAGTTCCGCAGACAGCTGCAGCTGTCATGAACACTGAGAACAGCGTGTTCAGAGTGGGTAACAGAGTTCCACTCACGGTCGCCCAGACCATAACTGAAGAGGAAGACGTCGGATACGCTTCCTGTGTGGGTAACACAGTGCCACACGCGGTCGCCCAGACTTTAACTGAAGAGGAAGGCGTTGAACACGCTTCCTGTGTGGATAACACAGTGCCACACGCGGTCGCCCAGACCTTAACTGAAGAGGAAGGCGTTGAACACGCTTCCTGTGTGGGTACAACAGTACCACACGAGGCCACGAGTGCCTCGGATGTCGTAGCGACGACATCCCTAGACGTGGGCAGCAAAGCTCCCCGTCACAGACGCCGTCGGCAAAGACGCCGCCGCCGCCTCAAGTCGGATCCGAACTTCGTTCCGACCGACGTCGCTTCAAGCGACTCGGAGTCCAGGGCCCGGGCTCCTCCGACAAGGCCGATGGAAGAGTGTTATCACATCTTCGATGGCGAGACGGGCTTACCCGTCAAGGCATCTGGTGTCCACTTGGAACCGCTGCCAGAGGTTGCAGAGATACTGCACCTCGAGGAAATGACGGCTGAGTCTTTCCTGACCAACCTCAAGGCTGGAAAGATTGCTGAGAAGGTACTCATACGACCTGAGACCACTCAGGAGGAGCTGAACTCCTCCTCTGTCTTGGACGAGAACGTCCTGGAAGACATGAACAAGCAGCGTCAGGCGCGCTTGGGTTCTGAGATTCTCAAGAACCCCAAGGATCCGGTGTATCCTTTGGTGACAGAGTATGCGGACGTGGTGAACAAACACCCACCGACCCAACTCCCACCGGATCGAGGCGTACGGCACGAGATTGATCTCGTGCCCGGCACAAATTATTGTGTCACGAGGCAATGGCCTCTCCCGCGCGAACAGTGCGAGGTCATTGATGCCTTCTTCGCCGCGAAAGCGAAGGCAGGCATGGTGCGGGAATCGAAATCCCCGCACTCGACGCCGACTTTCTGCGTTCGTAAACCGAACGGAAAGTGGCGTCTGGTTCACGCTTATAACAAGCTGAACAACGCAACGGTGCCGGCCCAAACACCAATCCCACGAAAGGATGTGTTGTTGAACAACATGGCCGGGAGCGTACTGTACAGTGCGCTGGATTTGGTAGACGGATACTACCAAATCCTGATGCGAGAGAGCGACATCCCGCTCACCGCGGTAAGCACTCCAAGCGGCATGCTTTGGGAGTGGCTCGTCATGCCGCAGGGCTTGTCTAACGCCCCGGCGACGTTCAATCGCCTGGTGACGCAATAGTTCCGCCCTTTGCGTACCTTCGTACAGACGTACTTCGACGACATATTCGTCCATAGCCGTGCCGAGGGAGGCAAGACGGCCATGGAGGTGCATCTAGGACACCTCCGTCGAGTGTTGAACGTAATGCGAGCGAACAAGCTCTACGCCAACATCGACAAGTGCGTTTTCGCGTCACCAGAGATTAAAGTTCTCGGTTGCTTCGTAGGCAACGTGGGCGTTCGGGCTGACCCAGACAAGGTCAAGGCCATAGCAGCATGGCCGACACCCCGATCCCAGAAGGATCTTCGAAAGTGGTTGGGCTTGGCCAACTACCTTCACAAGTACAGTGCAGGGTACGCGGGCTTCGCTAAGCCCTTGTCGAGCCTCCTTCAGAAGGACGTCGACTGGCGCTGGGAGCAAGAGCACCAGGATGCTTTTGACAGCATCAAGGCCGGTCTCCAAGAGGCCCCTGTCCTGGCCCTGCCGGACGAGACGAAGCCGTTTAGCGTCGTCTGCGATGCCTCCGATTACGCCATCGGGTGTGCATTGCTGCAGGACGACACGGCTGGACAGGAACAAATCATCTCGTTCCAGTCCCGGCAGCTCAAAGCCGCCGAGCGGAACTACCCTGTCCATGACAAGGAGCTCCTGGCAATGAAATATGCCCTTGTGAAGTTCCGTGTTCACCTTCTGGGCTCTAGGCCCTTTGTGATCTACACAGACCACGCGTCCTTGAGGACGGCGACTAACTCGCCCCACCTCTCCCAAAGGATGGCGAGGTGGCTGTCCTTCTTCGCGGAATACAACTTCCGCGTCGAATACAAGCCGAGCAAGCTCAACGTGCTTGCGGACGCCCTCTCTCGGCGTCCCGACTATGAGTTGGCCCACATCACGCGGGTGACAACGGATCTATATGATCGAATACGCATGGCGTATCGGGACGATGAGGCTGTCGCGCCTATCGTCAAGTTCCTTAAGGCCGGAACGAGCGCGAAGTCCGACTGGCTCTCGTCGCGACAGCGCTCACGGCTCCACCGATATGAGTTGAAGGAGGGACTCCTCTATTATCGGGTGGAGCCCACTGATCCTCCACGGGTGGTCGTACCCAACGACGAGAATCTGAAGTTCGACATCCTCGCGGAGGCGCATGACGCGCCCTCCAGCGGCCACTTGGGCCGCGAGAAGACCTTTCTGTCGGTCTCTCAGTCCTTCTGGTGGACCCACATGTACAAGTGGGTCGCCCGGTACGTCAAGACATGTGAAACATGTCAGCGGGTCAAACCCGCAGGGCACTCTTCGGCTCCACTACAGAGCCTGCCCGTACCGGCTGGTTGTTGGAAGTCGATGAGTCTTGACTTCATCTTTGGGCTTCCCGCCGACGGACACGGCAACACCGGAATTTTGGTGTTCGTGTGTCGGCTGAGCAAGATGGTACATCTTGCTCCAGTCCCTGTCACTGTAACGGGCGAACAAACCGCAAGGTTGTTCGTCGATGGCGTGTTCCGCTATCACGGTCTCCCGGAGACGATTGTCTCGGACCGAGACCCGCGGTTCACTGCCGCGTTTTGGAAAACGCTGTTCCCTTTACTGGGAACTCGTCTGCAGATGTCCACTGCGGACCATCCGCAGACCGACGGCCAAACAGAGCGCGTCAATCGAGTGCTCGAGGACACTCTGCGTAGTGTGTGCGCGGCAGCACCACGTACGTGGTCGACGCAGCTTCCAGTTGTTGAGTTTGCGCTCAACAACGCGGTGCACGCGTCCACGGGGCTCACGCCGTTCTACTTGAACGGCTTCCGCCACCCCAGAGTGCCTCTCACTCTTCGAGGAGACACTGACTCCTCTATTCTAAGTGGGGGAGAGGCTCGGAAAGCCCTTTCCTCCCATGTCTCGGATGTAAGACCAGTTTCGCTGCGGAAACAGGTGGAATCCTTTATGGATACCAAGCTGAACATTGTCAGCAGGGTCCGCGATGCCATGGCAGCGGCCCAAGATAAACAAAAGGAGTACTCAGACAAACAAGGAAGAGGAAACTTAAGTATAGTTGAGGTTGGGGACTTAGTGTTGCTAGACACGAGGAACCTACATCTAGACACTGTTAGCTCTGTCGGCAGCAACAAACTGAAGCACCGCTTCATCGGACCTTTTGCAGTCCTGGCCAGACATGGTGCGTGGTACACCATCGACCTTCCAAAGTCAATGACGACGCACCCGACGTTCTATGTCGGACGTCTTAAGCGGTACTTTGACCCGCAGGGGGTTGCTGACTCGCAGACCCCCCCTTGACCCAGATCCTCGAAGCGAGGGCCGGTCACAGTCGTCGACGAGGGCGTCGGTCGGGACGGCAAGGCTGCGGTCAGGACCGTACGCCGGAGGGGCTCCATACGAACGGACCCCGGCGCCATACGCCGAGTACGCTGAGTACGCCGGGTACGCACCATACGCGTACGTCTGGGAGTGTGCCGCAGGCGGCTCCGGACGTGGCAACAAAGCCTCGATCCGTCGGATCATGCGAAAGGCCTCGTCCAGATCGGACGAAGAGGCCCGGCGATCCACCCGCAGGTGCAGGCTCGCGACCTCTCGCTCCACCAGGTCCAGGCGACCCGCAAGACGAGCGAGCTCGCCCTGATTCCCGGCCTGGGCGGCAGCATTACCGCCAGTCCCAAGGCCAAGTGCAATCTCAAGCACGAGGACACGTTGACGGAGGCGGTCAACCTCAGGGTCCCGTGTCGGACCCGCAGTCGGAGCACTCGAACGAGAGTGGCTCTCGGGAGGCGCCGAGTACTCGTACTCGTACGAGGGCACCTCCGCCCCTGCTTGACCGGAATGTAGAAGTCCACTTCCACGTGGAGCGGATCCTCCAGGAGCAACGGTGTCGCGGTAAGCGACAGCTCCTCGTGAAGTGGAGGGGTTATGCCCACTCCGAGAACTCGTGGGAGCCGATTGAACGGCTCCTGATTGACTGCCCGAAGGCTGTTGCAATCTGGGAACAGAAGCGGCGGCAGCTTCATAAGTAGTCCGGGGCTTCTTGCCCGAACGGGGTACTGTCGAAGAATACATACCGTACCCGCGCTCATCGTGAGCGCTAGAAGCCGCGCGCTTCAGGATGTCCCTTGGCAGCATACGCTTGCTGATCAAGTGGGCAAACCTCACACGAAGATCACGCTGGTCCAGGATGTGGGACAGCTGCTGATCTTCATGGAGTTCCCATAACTCCGTGGGCGAGTACTTGAGAGTCTCCACCCACGCCCAGAACATGTCCTCACAAGAACTCCACGTGGGACAGCTCTCGGGCATAACCCAGGGGTATCCCCAAACAGGATAGAGACCACCCCGGGCCTTGGGCCTCTTACGACAAGTCGTGAAGTCCTTAAGGGGAATGCGGTGTGGCGCGAGAAGCACACACCGAGCAGCCTCCAAGTTGTCGACGAACAACTGTTCTTTCTGAACAAGGGCTCGTTCATAGATGCCCCTAGAAGTGTGGCCGCCCACAAGGCCACGAGGAGCGACGAGAACCTCCAAGAAGAGGTCAGCCCCAGAGCTCTCCTCGGGAGGCCAATACCCTCTTGAGTTGATGGCAGCTCCCTGGCTGACGGGTGCCGCCACCGAACCCCCACACACACGCTGGGCAGCTTGGAATTCCTCCTGCTGCTGGTCGAGGTCATTCGAGACCTCCCGGGGCTCAACGATAGCACCCTCCGCTTCCTCATCTTCCTCCTTCTCCTCCTCTTCATCCGAGGAGTAGAAGAGACTCCGATAGGAGCGTCGAGTCTCCTTCTGGAGACTTAGAGGCTGTACGCTTCTTTGAAGGCTTGGCGCCTTCGGCTTTAGAGGCCTTAGCACGCGCTAAAGACCCTCGGCAAGCGAGAGACGTTTGCGACGATTCTCTTCCTCATCGCCACCGGCTTTGGGAGCGTCCTTAGCCTTGACGGCCGGACTCTCAGAGCGCACAGAGGTCCTAGGACTGTGATCACCTTGATCACTAGCGAGCGACTGCACGCTGTCATCTTTGTGTTCACTGGGCACTGGGCTGTGCCCTCCCACAGAGCCCTCAGGAGCATCGTGAGTGCCCTCGGACTCGGCATCGTCCTCACTGCCCGAGTTGAACTCACGTTCCACGAACCGAGGGTTCGAACGATTGTCTGAAGACGAGGGCGACGGACTGCGGCGCCTGCTTGCGCGCTTGTCCACAGCCGCGTCACCCGAGGATCCGATCGCCTCGGAGGCCACCTGAGTAGCCTCCTTGAGAGCAGAGCCTTTGCCGTGAGGCTTAGTGCTCTTGGCTTGCGCCTTACCGGCAGCAGCCTTGGAGCGTGTCTTAGCACCGCTCTTTGCAGTGCCACGAGGCATGATAACGGTCGAAGTGAAGACCTAGACGAAGAGCGCACAGGTTGCTGCTCGAGGTTCTAACTGTGAAGTGAGCCTCCGCCGCGCTCGCGCGGCCAAGTCGATGGTTTTCGACTTTGAGAATGAGAGTTTGTGGCGAACACCTCTTCATTCTGATTGGTCGGTAAACCGAACCTAAGTGGGGGAGGATGTAACGGGGTACGTAGCCCTAAGTGTACCCTGGTTACATGAAGTGTGACACTTCACACTTCAGGAGTATGACACGTCATACTCCGGGATATTTGGTACAAGGTACCAAGATCGTTCAAAGCCAACCATTGGCTAAATGACATTGCATTTCTATAGGTAACTAATAGTTTGTATTAAACCCAAACTTAATCTACCTATAAATATACTCAGTTTACAATCTACCTTATTTAGGTCACTTCGCTCTCTTTAATTAAAGAGGGGACCTGTGAACTGCCGTTCACTGAGAGTTTGTATACTCTCGGAAGATAACTTCCTCTAGCGCAAGGTGCTGTGTGACCCCGTCACAATTGTCGTCATTTATTAAAGGAGAAGACGTTGCCTGACGAATATATCTGCAACGTGGGCAGCATCTGCGCATAAAAAAATAGTGGAAATACACGTTTGTTCTGAGTTTGTCTGACCTCAACAAAATTGACACTCAGGAGGACAACGGCAAAAAATCGGGATCGTGTAGCTGATGTTTTTCTTCTACTGTATTCGCTATTGTTTTCGATTCTATAATCTCTCTGATAATCTTTTTGTTGTTGAATTTTTGGAGCAACACCACCGCCTGAAGTTGACGTTGCTAGAAACTCTCATTCTTACACATTGAAATTGTTTCATCATTTCTTCAAAATCCCTAATCGCCACCATTCCTACTTACTTCCCTCCCAACAATCATCTTTAACCCGGGTCATCGACCCAACCCGTCGCTTCCAAAACTCAAAAAGCGACTACTGGACTCGAAGAATCCTCCGCGATGCCGAGCAGCGAGGACTCGAGCGCGTCGCGCCACAACACGTGGACGTTGGACGAGTTCGCCGACCTGGTGGTGGCCTGGGAGCTGGCCACCTCTCGTCCACGCGACGCCAACGCGCAGACCCTACACGACGCCGTGTTCAAGCACTTTGTGGCTCGCCGCGGCGGTTCCACCCGCCGAAACAAGGCCGCACTCACCAGTAAACGCAGTGCCCTCAAATTCTCGTACCTCTACATAAGGGAATTCGACAATGAGCAGAAACTGAAGAAGCTACCGACATATTTCGAGTTACCAATCTCCAAACGGATCGAACTTTTAATCAGCTGGAAGAGAATCAACTCGAGTCTCGTGGAGATCAGCCACGTCATGTTCCAAGGTCTGGCTAGGATCGTGAGTAAAGGAGGAGACGACGGGCCTATTCTACCAATTAGAAAACGTCAAAAAGAGCTGCAGGAAGCCACACACACGACCAGAACGGAGCCCAGACCCACGCGGGCTTCCTCAACCGTGAATTCTTCACCGAGTCCTACAAATTTAACCGTTAAACCAGCCAAGACAAAGCACGTTGTAACGGCGCGCTCCACGAGCAATCCGTGGTCCTCTGACGAGATGAAACAGTTAGTAAAAGCGTGGGGCATCGCCGCGCAGACGGTCTGTGACAGTAAATCGGGGGAACCCATGTCCATCGTGCACGAGATGTTCCGACAGTTTGAGAACCTGCAACAAGGCAGGAGCATCCGCAACTTAGCGGGCTTAGCCACACGACGCCGAGTGTTGAAGCAGTCGTACTCTAGGATTTCCGCCTTTGACAAGATCCAGGAGATGAACGGAGAGCCCAAATTTACGGATCTACCGGCGACATCGAGGCAAAGTTTGATGCGGTCCTGGAAGAACGCCAACCTGCTGGATCTGTCGCCGGAAATGTACGCGGAGCTGCATCATATCATCGCACTGGACACGCGCGCAGTGGCGCTGGAAGACATCCGGCGCGCTCGAGCTACGGGTAGCTCGGTGACTGGACGTGGCGGGCGGAAACCAGGCAGGCCGCTCAAGAAGCAGAGGACGTTGAGACTCTCGCAGGACGACGACGTCGACAGCAACGTGTCGTCGCAACCTCCGAGTGTTGCGGACGACAGCGAAGAGGAGAAAGTCGCGATCCCCTTGATGATTATCCAGAGCCGTGCAGAGGACCAGACACACAGCTATGTACCCATTTACTCTGACACCAGCCAACCTACTGAGACAATGATAGCTCTTACGGGTGGTGAAAGTCCGAGTCAAGACGCAGCACCTCCGAAGCGTTTACTGCCCGCGATCAACGCTGCGAGAACGGCTTCTATTCAAGCGGACAGGGCGATCTCTGTAGCTGTTCCAGACCGCGTGACGCACAAGCCGCTGGCTCCAAAGCCTATCGAGCTGGTGGAACCGACCGAACAGACGAATGCGGCAGAGGAAGACGACGACGCGCCAATTAAAAGTCCAGGACGATGGGGCAAGCGGAAGCGGAAGGTGCATCCGGACGGCCCTAACGGCCATTTGTGGGAGAACAAGGAGCTCCAGATCCTGATCGACGCGTGGGAAAAAGCAGCCATCCTCGTGTGCAACAGCGACCCGTCCAAGCGACTGTCACTGAACAGCGAGATGTATCGGGAGTTCGTGGCCATGCAGGGTGGCTCCTCTGTGCGCAACAGCACTGCGCTCGCCGCACGACGCAGCTCGCTCAAGTTTTCGTACGCGCACATCCACGCGTTCAATGAGTCGCAGAAGGCCAAAGGAGAACCTTCTTTCCACGAAATCCCACAAGAAACGAGGATGAATCTACTGCGGTCATGGAAGAACCGCAACTCGGTGGACTTGACCAAGAGAATGTACGACACCTTGGGGCGGATCCTCGCCATGGACGAGAAACTGGCAGAAGTCCGCAGTATGCGTCCGCCGCCGCACGCAAAAGCCAAGAAACCCGTCAAAAGCGTTGCCGAATCGTCCGAATCCAAGACACTAGATGCGAATTACATTGCCAAGACAGCCAAGTGGACCACAGAGGAGTCGGCGGACTTGATCAGAGCGTGCGCCGACGTCATGAACGCTCCGAACGACGCGGAATTGTCGCAAACGGACCGCGAGTCGCTCATCTTCGACGCATTTGTGGCTCGTCGAGAGCACGTAGGAGACACGGACACTCCTGTCCGACGAGATCTGCGGTCCATGGCGCAGCAGTGGAGGTATATCCTGGCGTCGTACACGTACATCAAGGCATGCAACGACGATCGCTCGGAAGCGGAGAGTCCGTCTTGGTTCGAGATGTCAGCCATGCAGAAGCGAGCGTATCAGCAGTGTACGAACGTGCCGTTGAAGTTTGTGGATCTGGACGAAGCCGTGTTCGCGCTGGTCACCAAGACTTCGTTCGTCGCGGTGTCGACGTCTGTCGATTCGTCTCCAGCGTCGAAAACGCCGACCGAAGGCATCTCGTTGCGTCCGCGCTCTACGCGGAAGAAAACCGAGGCGTTCTGGTCGTCCGATTCCGAGTCTTCTGTGTCCGAGATCCCCACGCCAGAGGAGCCAAGTGGCACGAAGGAGCCTGTGTTTACAGCCGGGAAGAAGCGTAACAACTGGCCCGCCGAGGAGATCTGGAACTTGATCCAAGCGTGGGAAGAAGCGTCCGAACTGACCAAGAGCACGAAGCTGACTGCGGCGATCAACGAGGCCTACGCGCTCTTCATGAAGCGAGAAGGACCGGGCAATCGGAACCGTACGCTGAATAGTGTGCGCAACAAGATGATCGCGTTGAACTCGTCGTATAACAACATCGCGGCGTTCATCGCCGAGCATGGCGACAGCGCGACGTGGTTCAACCTGACGCAAGAAGAGCGCTTGGTGGAGATCCGGAGCTGGGGCAACAAGACGGTCATTGATCTCAACGAAGACATGTACAACTCGATGACGCGGATCTTGCGCGGGAAAGCGAGTGGCGCGGACGACAAAGTCGGCAAGAGGAAGCACGGCAAACCTGCGAAAACGGATACGAAAGACCCGGAGAGTAAGAGTCATACCGGACAGAAACCAGACAAGTATGTGGCTGCAAACTGGAGCAAAGAAGAGCTACTGAAGCTCGGGGAAGCGTGTGGCGAGTTGCTGGAAGGACGACGCAGTCGACGCTACGTGTTCGAAGAGGAGAAGGACCGGTTCTTCCGGAAGTATGAAGAGCTGGGCGGCACCAACTCGTTGGCGGCGACTGTGGGGCTCGCGAGGTTCGTGTTGGATTCGTACGAGTTCATTTACTTTTACAACCAGAAGGCGGTCGAGACCGAGTGCTTGGGCTGGTTCGAACTGGATCTGGAAGACCGCGACGACATCTCGACGAGAGTGAGCAGGTCGTACCGCAGTTTTAACGGGTTGACGACTGTGGACGAAGAAATCTTCCACGTGATTGACAAGATGGACGCCGAGCTGCGTGTGAAACTGGGAGAGACCAAGAAGAAGACGTACAAGCCTCCGAACGACGCGGCGTCTTCTCGCTATGTGGACATTGAGGCTGTAGTGGAGCGTTGCGTGTTCAAGCCAACGCAATCTACCAAGAAGACGGGCGTTCCAGAAGAAGAAGAAGAGTCAGAAGAAGAAGAATCGGACGAAGAAGACGAGGCTTCAGACAGCGACTCGACGGCACGTTCTCGTCCGGTGAGAGACGCTCCGACTCGCGTGCGTCGCGACTCTGTTGCTAGTCGTAAACGCTCGAGAGGAGACGCTGACGAAGCAGAAGAAGGTTCGTCGACCTTGTACCTGACGGAGATTATTCAAGAGCAGAACCGGAAACTAGAAGAAGCCGTCAAGCGGTTCCGGAAGGAAAGCGCCGTCGCTCGGAAGGAACACCACGACTTCTTGGTGCGGAAGGTCCAGGACAGCTTCCCGGTTGACTCTGGCCACGGCTCGTTCTTGGAGCGTGTCGCGGAGAGACAAGGACAGACGCTGGCCGACATCTTCCAGCGCTTACAGCAGCAACGCGACGCCGAGAAGGCGAAAGACGAGGAGCTGATGCGGCAGCTGTTTGCCTAAGTGTGTGCAGGTACTTGAGTTAGTTTTTTTATCCTACTTTATGGCAGAAGATGGCGCCGCATGTCGTGTGAGTTTGGACTTGTGTCGTGGTCCGTACAGGTAACTGGACACCTCCAGGGAACGCTGTAGGTCCGACACTGCTGCTAGCGATACAGCCTCCTAACTGGAGCTCCCGGAAGACGTCGGTGAAGACTTTGGAGATTTGGTGGGAGTACACGACGTCCTCGACCTCGTTCAACGCTCCTGCGACGATAAAAGCTCCGAATTCTGGCTGGTTAAGGCTTGACTTGGTGCCTTGAAGCGCCGATGTGAGTGCGTGAGACGTCCTTGTAGATTGATGTGAAGCGAGGATTCCGTACTCTCCTTCCTGCCAGCAGCGACCGGGTAGCGCCAGTAGCTGGTCTTGCAGCCAGAAGACGAACTTGAATCGATCGATACGGGCTGAATACGGGACAGTTAATGGGTCCTGGTTAGCGTTACAGTCCAGAAGATGCTCGAGTGCTGTAATGTCGGCACTTGAGAAGACGTTGAGTGTCCTGCCTTCTTGTTCGATAGCGAACCTTTCGGACAGGTCGATGAGCTCCATGATGTGATGCGAACCTTCTGACGTCGAGACGAGATCGTACGTCACTACTTGGCTCAGTTCTTGCGCTACATCCGCACGTTCGCATCGAATCACAGGCGTGATCGGGTAGTAGCTGCAAGAGGAGAACGACTTCATGCCGACGTTGCCGTGAAGACGCAGTAGCATCGTCGAAGGGTACACGACGTGACCTCGTGGACGTGGGCGACGCTGGTGCTGCTTAGCTCTTCCCTTCTTCCGTGGCTTTTGATCTTGACGCACTGGTTCCACTCCGCTGTATGTTGCTAGAGGGACACAGCGATCAATTAGCGGCGACACTGCGCCCACAACTGTGGCCTGAGGATACCAATCCTCCAGAACCTGCACGAGTTGACCAGCACTCTTTTCGTTCACGCCGAACAACATGAAAGACGGCGTATCGTTCTCTTCCAATACAGGAAAAGGGTTGTCGAGCTCCTCGCCTCGTTGAGACCTTCTCAACTCTTTCCTCTCGAACTCCGCCATCGCCAGCGTCGTGTCTGGTAAATGAGCCGCTGA
This sequence comes from Phytophthora betacei, assembly GCA_011320135.1. Taxonomy (NCBI): domain Eukaryota; phylum Oomycota; class Peronosporomycetes; order Peronosporales; family Peronosporaceae; genus Phytophthora; species Phytophthora betacei. The sequence goes on from JAANHX010000276.1 coordinate 827,291, forward strand.
AATCGACAACGTCACGGCGCTGGAACTGCCTTCTCCCTCGTCACTCTCACTTGTCCCCAACACTGCATTCATACTGAACATCATGATGATTGTACACGTTGGAGGCAGCAGTCTCGCCTCTTCAATTGCAGCAGCGGCCTCTTCCCAATAGCCGCCGCTATGCCACGGACTGGGGTCTTTACTAGCAGCCGAGAGCAGCACCAAGTCCGGTGCAAAGCGTGTGTCGGCCCATTCCAAGTGGTTACTTCGCAGCAGTTCGAGACTCTCCAAGCCATTGATCGACGGACCTAAAACTGTGGATCGCCACTCTGGATGAAGCTTCTTTGCTTCTTCGGTTACTCGTCTCCACTCGCAGCAGACGCAGCGCATTGCGCTGGTGTCTCGCCACGTCACGAACGGCAGCAAATGAGTCCAAAGATCGGATGGTAGCGTTGCCACTTGACTTTGAGGCTTGATACCATTGCGAGGACGCGGTGTTGGTCGCTGCCGATTGCGGGACGATACAGATCTCGACTTGGAAGACGACTTGGAAGACACGGTAGAGGCACTACTAGAGCTGGGGTGCCGGCGTCCACGACGCGACCGGTTGGGGTCGGCCATGGCTTTTGCAATGTGAGACTTGTAAGTGGTACAGAGTACCATCTGCTTTAAAGAAGGTCTCCTCTATAAACGTCACTATGATGAGTCTCAACTCGAGAACGGCAGTGCACGAAATGGCAGGGCAAGACGCGGAATTCCTAGTACTACACCGTGCCGAAAAAATAGCAACTCTTGCTACACAAGGACGACAGGCGCAAAGTAGACTTCCACGGGACAGCATCGCCCCTTCGACGGGATGCTGACCGAGATATTGTAAACCGCGAGGCGACGGTCATCGATGGGCCCTGAAGCGCAAGTGTCGGTAGTGGATCATTCAGTAGGTAGTCATCTAGACCAACTTACCTGTCATGACATCTGCACGATCTCCGCGTACCAGTCCGACGCACATCAACGGAAAAGCAAATGGCGCTGAAGAGGATGCAGGTTTTCATCTGCTGGGAACACTTTGATGGTAGAGCGCCAGAGCCTCAACAAGTGTCGATGCTGGAAACAGTCCTCTCTGTCAGAGAGGAACTCGACAGGGTCGCGCGGTCGTCGCATCGGTCGCTTGCTTGTCCGGTCGGTTGGATAGCTTCAACCGTTGATTGCACCGTGCAGGCAATGGCGACCGAGTGACTTCTCGTGGCCGGACGTGATCCCACGCACGGATCGATGACTTCAGTGGCAAAGATAAACGAGCAGTCTATAGAGCGCGCTTGACAGCTCCATGACTGCACCAACTTCTCGAAAACAAGCTGGGGCGTTGCAAACCGGCATAGATAGTCCTAGACACATCGCATCCAGGCTGCAAAGTGCGCTACGTTGACGTTGCTGCTGCCGCGTCAGCAGCACCTGCCTCAGCAGAATCTTTCTTCTCAAAGCTGTCCACTGTCCAGAGCTCTTGGCATTATCGATTTCGCGTCCTCGACCACCAAGCTCCATCTGCTTCCGACTCATTATTCCTCCCATGTCTGGCTTCACCGATGTCAAGATGTTCGCTGTGAGCGCAGCAGTGCTGTATCTTAAGTTCCTAGCCTGCACTATGATCCAAGGTAACAAGGCCTTCGCTGCCGGTACGCGTATGCCTGAAGACAGTCAACTACCTCAAGCCAAGAACGCCCCGAAGCAGGGGTTCGCCGACCTAACTGACGACGCCACGCGGACTGCCGTGGAGGACGAGATGCGCTGGAAACGCATCATCCAGAACGACCTCGAGTCCATGCCCATGGCCTACGTTGTCTTCTGGAGTGCGATCTGCATGGGCGTGACCGGTGGCATCACCAAGACGCTGATCTTTGTCTACACTGTCGCGCGCGTCGCACACACCATCGTGTACGCACAGAGCTTGGCTCGCGCCCGTATGATCTGCTGGATGGTAGGCATGGGCTGTGTTGTTATCGCGGCAGTGTGTAGCGTTCTAGCTGCAGTGTTTTAATTTAAATTCTAGAGAATATCAAAGTCTTACATACTGAGTAAGTTCTTAAGTCCAAGACAGACAGCAAGTGCAAAAGCTTTCAACCATGCTGGGTGCTATCACGGACGTGCAGACCTTCGGCCTGGCCGCATCGATTCTCTACGTCAAGTTCCTGGCTACGTCCATGATACAAGCTCGCAAGTCGTTCGCAGCCAACACGCGCATGGCTGAGGACAAGCAGCTTGTGTGTGCTATGGGTCTGTCGGGGAACATGGACGAGAAGCAGCTCAAGGTCGCGCTGGATAACGAGACCCGTTGGCGACGTATCGTGCAGAACGACCTCGAGTCCATTCCGTTGGCCTTCCTGGTATTCTGGGGCGCCATCCAGAACGGCGTGAACCCGGAACTTACCAAGACGCTCATGATCGTCTACACCGGCGCACGCTTCGGCCACACCATCGCCTACGGATCGGGGGCAGGCAAATCCCGCATGGCCTGCTGGATGTCCGGTACGGCTTGCATCCTCACGGCCGCTGCTAACATCGCCATGAACGTCTTCGCGTAAGTCTTAAGTAATTTTCTGCAATCCGAGAGGAACTGTCTGGAACTATCGGTAATCAACAGTGCTGATTCAACACCAAACCAACTTTACATAATATGTTATTATAACGACGATTCTCTCTTCTCGAGCCATGGTCTCTGATACTACTAGTAATAACTTCGATGAAAAGGCTTATGTAGGACCAAGCATTAGGCCCTTGTCCAAGTGCCCTTGTCCAAGTGCCAGCACGTGTCAGCACGTGTTCTACATGAGATAACAATCTCATGTAGAACCAAGTATTAGCAAAAGGCTTCTATAGTAAAAGAAAACAACTAAAACAAAATAGAAGGCCACCTTTCATCGTCAGAACCAAGCATTATAATAACAATCATTCGCTATGTAGCCTCAAGAGTCTCGATTCAAGACATTTGAATCAAGAGGTTAGACGCATTAAAAATCGTGTTTGACGAGTAGCACGCCTGATCCTGATCAGTCCAGCCTTGCTTTTTAGTTTTCAGAGCCTGTCCTCACACTTTGGTCAGGCCGTTTGGTCAGGCGTAGCTGTTATCAGTTTGAAACCTACACGTTTTATAGCCCTTAAATACCAGATAGTTCGTTTTCTGCAAATCAAACACTTTTCAGCTGGTCAATTCACCTGTGAGACATGATATCGAAAACGAATGATGCCCATCCACTTCAACCTGTAACGGTCATTGGTCGACGTGTAGCCATGTTATGCCGAGAGCTTTCGTCATCCCTGGTCAGGGGCAACAACGAACGAACTCTCAGCCCCCACTACATTCCTCAATTTACTCTTTATCTCTCAAGCCCCACGCCTCGACTTCAACCATGCTGGATTCTATCTCCGACATTAAAGTGTTCGCTCTGAGCGCTTCGGTGCTTTACATCAAGTTCCTCCTCTCGACCATGATCCAAGGTCGCAAGGCCTTCGCCGCTAACACGCGCTTACCCGAGGACAAGACCCTCGTGTGCAGTATGGGGATCAATGTCAACAAGGACGAGAAAGTCGTCAAAGCAGCAGTGGAGGACGAGATGCGATGGAAACGGATCATCCAGAACGACCTCGAGTCCATGCCGCTCGCCTTTGTGGTTTTCTGGAGCGCCATCACCGTGGGCGTCAGCCCCGCCATCACCAAGACGCTTCTGTTGGCCTACACCGTCGCTCGCGTCAGTCATACAGTTGTCTACTCGCTGGTCATGCCGCGTGCTCGCATGGTCTGCTGGATGGCCGGCAGCTTCTGTATCGTCGTCGCAGCACTTAACTGCGTGGCGGTAGCTCTCATGTAGCTTTTCCTTAATACAGTAGTACCGGTATTTGAGTCATTAGTTTGAGTCATAAAGCAATGGTGATCAATGATGGGTACGCTCAAAAGTTGCATTGTATTTCAACTAAATGCACTGTAGAATAGCATCCTACGCTACCCTTTTGACGTTGAGTTACTGTACGGAGCACCCCCAGCCTTCCGGTTCCTGTCCGGGGAGGTAGTGGTTGCCGGTCTTCCACTCGGGACAGCGGTCCTCCACCTTCACACCTGAGTAATGGCAGCAGCAACAGTGAGATACCCCTCCTCAGTATGATCGAATATCAGACAAATACCGTTGAGCGCGCTTTCAATGTGCATGCCGCATCCTCTCCACGTGGGCTTGTGGCAGGTTGAACACTCAGTCTTCATGCACATTTTGGCGATGCGGTCGATTTACTTGTGATGGAGCTGACCAGTTCGCTAATGGAGTGATGACCCGGTTGCGCGCGCGCAATGTGCCTGACTTGGTTTCGTCAGGTCAGGCACCTTTGAGGTAAGAGGGGTTATTCTATATATCAGGATAAGTCCATATTTTAGAAATCAATTCTCATCAGCCTTTTGTTTTCACATTCTAGTTAAATTTCATGTATTGAATATTTCAATATTAAAACAGTAAACTGATAGTTGCTGCTCTGTTTCGACCGCTTCTTCGGACGATTTACTGCTAATGAAAACTGACAAACGAATGAGCATTCTTGTTTTGGACGAGAGCGTGGTGGCTCGCTTCGTCCGCGTAAATACACTTGATCATGTCGTAGACCTTGGCATCATCGGGCAGATCATAGTAGTTGCGACCGATAAGAGGGGCATTCAGAGTGCACCACTCGTCCAAGTGACCATGCTCCATATCCTCAAGCAGAAACGTGTACGTTTTGACGGCCTCCTCCTCCACGAGCTCCATAAAACGATGACATGTCTTGGGAGAAAACAAGTAAGTTAGTGAAAATGCTGAAAACGTGACACTCTGTACTGCGAGCACTGTCGTTCGAGAGAGCCACCCAGGCCCTTTCATGTCCATGAACATAAGCTGATGCATGCTCACGTTCCTGGTCTCCTCCATATAGCTTTTAGCGTCTTGCTTAAGCGAATGCACTGAGTGTAAATGCCGTGCCAATCCGTCAACCATTCCTGCCGCACTGATAATGGTTTCGAGAAATAGACATCGGTTGAGCCAGTCTTTCGCTGTCATGGCACCACCGGATCCACGGTACCCGGTCAGAAGGTCGAAGCCAAGTCGATGCGTCCTAACTCCACTCAAGGTAGCGCGATCGTCGATCTTCTTGAGCTTCTGAGTCTGCGGAATCGTCTCCACAGTGTCGAGGCTATTAAATGAATTGGGCATTGAGATTTTCCGCTCGAGAACCTTGGTCGGGGTAGGGACCGTACTCGGAAGTGACGCGTGCCTGCTCGGTGACTTGATTAAGCGTTTTAGAGCTGCAGGCTCTTGGGTCATTTCTCTGATCTCTGGTAGTGGAGCAGCCGTCCACTTAATGTCTCCGAGCTCCATCCTCAGTGGTGGTGAAGATGAAAGTTCGTTGGTAGATACCGCTGGAGCGATGGCAAACACTCGCCAGCCAACGTGACTGGGAACGATCGGGAGGCCGTGTGGCTTTACAAAGAAGACGGCCTTATCCGTGCGGGCCTGTAGCACCCCCGAAAGTTGGTGAGGCATGAATCCAAAGTGGGGACGACACGATTGCAGGACATGGCGTCCGGCCATCATCTTGAAGAGAGAAGGTGTTAGAATGCTAGATCACAAGTGCGGGAGGGACCTCAATCATGAGCTAAGACACCGCAAAGTGCGAGGACGAGTACAGTCTAAAATTAAGGTGAGCGACCACAGACGTTGAAGTGATCATGCGATTTGACAGGTTTTCAAGTCCATGAACCGGTACCCGGTCAGACACTGTACTGGCGGAACGAACCCAGCTAACCGCCATTCGCCGATCTGCCGTTTTAAGCACAAGTCGAAACCTTAAAGTCAACTACAGTTCCATCATGTGCATCAAGGTCGAGTGTCCTACTTGCCACAAGGCCACGTGGAAGGGCTGCGGCCAGCACATCGACGCCGCGCTCGTCGGCGTCAAGGAGGAGGAACGCTGCCCCAACTGGAAGACCGGCAAGCACGAAAGCACCTGAGCAACGCCCACGACAAGACTCAACGCGGCTCAGGCGACGCCTTCAAGTAGTTTTAGGGATAGGAAGGAGACGTCCAATGGCCGTTGATCCAACGCCAACAGCAACATTTTATCAAATAAAAAGCCATCTTATCTACCTCATAAAGTGGATACACTTGGTGTTTAAACGGCGGTGATAATTGGATCGCTGTTGAGGATACAGCGCTGCGATCCTTGTCCGCGTTGTTGCTTGAAACAGCATCACACGACTGGTCTCTTGCTTGCTCTGCACTGACACAGCCACTACATACCTACTTGTTCTATCTACAATGAATTTCATCCAGTCGTCGTCTACATCTTGTATACGGTAGGCGACGTCTGCAGTTTGTGCGTCTCTGTAGACTCACGCAACGAAGCTGCTGGTTTCGTCGGAGTAGTAGGCACATGCGCAGCGCAAAAGGTGGACGACTCGGACACGACTGGCAGAGCCGCCTCCATCTCTCTGCTGTAGTTTCTTAAGATCCGGGACGCTCGCTTGGATCTGGGTTTGCCCATGTCCACGCTGCACTTGAGCTTCATCACAGGCGACGGCGTGCACATGTTGAACGTGGATGTCCGTGCGCCACTATTCGGTGCAGTGCCGAGCCTCCTCCTCGCTCCACCGCCTCCTGTAGCCATGAACTTGTGTTCCTTGGCGACCATCTTGACACCTGACCCAGACCTGATCTTCTTACTAGGCGTCCGTAATACCATCGACTGATCCATCTCGGACCCGTGTAACTTCCTGATCCTCTTGCAAAACGCCTCTTCGTCCTTCTCGTTAGGGTCAAAGAAGACGCCCACGACGCCGCTGTCATTGGCGACTCGAATGTTGGCCGCATCGTCGTCCACCAGGACCGTATCCCGGTTACGGATGACGCTCTGGTCGCCCGAGCGTCTCTGGACTTCGAGAGCCGCAGAGATCATGAATGGCAGCTTGAATTTGCGGTTTAAGTGGCGCCCGTCGGTCTGCCAAAGCGGCAGGAAGGTGCCGGTCTGGTCGTGGGTCAGGGTCCAGGTACGGTCATCTCCTCGGATCACAAGTTGCGCGGTGATCTCTGGAGTGAAGCACAGCTGCAAGACGTCGCGGATAAGCTGCACTTGTGGACTGAAGGTGACGATGGCTACATTCACGTCGGACTCGCACAGTAGCGGCACTAACAGCTCGAAGAAGCGTCGCACATGGCTACGCAACGCAGCTGCGGTGTCGGCCCACAGTCCGCCCGTGTGCACTGTGACGAAGGTGGCGTCAAAGTCGATGCAGACCAACTTGGCACCGACAGACTTGAGCCCCGCGGCGGCCTCCAAGGCCTGGGCCTCCACCTGGTTCACGCTCGGCCGGCGCGACGCCATGAGCGGGCTTTATACACTGGGCAGTTACAATAATAATTTTGAATTTTAGAGGGAATTGATATGATTGGTGAAAATAATTTAAGAAGACCAGGTGTAGCCATGTGACACATGGCTACATGAGCTTCAACTATCGTCGACCAGTGTGAAACTTGTACAGAATGACAGCGAACGCCACCTCGAACGCTACAGCATTAGCAGCCAGCACTACCAGGTCTTTCCCGATGTGAACTTCGTCCGACACGAACTTAGCCAGTACAGCTCGACTCTGCAAAGATAAATCATCACGAAACTGGTTGAACAGGAGCACCTCGAAGCTGTAGGACAAAAAGCCCAACCGATGTGCCCATCGCCAGTAGTCTGGCATAGCAGGACCAGGCACAAACAACCCCATGACTAAGATAAACCATCCGAAAATGGCTGCTCCCAACGCCATCCCGACAATAAACTGCAGTACCACAGCTGAGATGAGGTGCATGAGGTTCTCCGCCACGATGAGCGATAGAAGCACCACAACCAGGAAAACACCGTAGGAATTTAGCCCTGCCAAGCACCTGACGAGTACCGTGGAGCTCAATGCGATGAGGAAGATACCGGGCAACGCACCCAAGAAGTTTGCAGCCACGTAGCTGAAGACGCTCAACCCGCTGTTGTTCCGTTCACGAAGAAAGACCGCACGTTGCTCGATAAAAAATGGCAGCACGGCAATCGACAGGAAGACGAGGTAGATGTTGACGTATGTTAGAAGCAATGCGATGTCAGAGGCGACGATCTTGGGGTTGGGGGACAAGTACATGGTGCCTACCATGGTCGATAGCACTGTATAAGTGACGAGTCGGACCCAATAGATCCCAGGATTTCGCACGTTGTTGAGTAAATTTCGATGCAGCAAGATGGAAAATTGTTGAAATGGCGACACTTGTGTATCCATCTTAGATCGTGTAACATGGATACCTACTGCGTCAGTGTGAATAGCACTGATGATCCGAACTGCAACAGCGCTGGAAGTGTATCCATTGATGAGTGCGTCGATATCTCCGTGTCCTTCGAAGTCCGTATTGGCGAGGTCGATGAAATATTCCACCGGGTCTTGATACTGCGGACAATTGTAGCCAAGAGAGAGAAATGGTGCAGGATTTTCGTGCGTGGACCAAAGTACACGGTCCGTCCCGCTGTCAGGATGGCTACATTCGAAAACATTTCGTAGACTAAAGACGACGGCTGATGTATCGTACAGATGATGGTTCTGCCTTCGTTACTTAACCGAGATGTAAGCTTTACCACGTTGAACGTCGACGCAGAGTCGAGTCCTGAAGTGGGTTCATCAAACAGTAAAATCGATGGATCTGACAGCATTTCAATCGCGATACTAAGACGCCGCTTCTGACCTCCAGAAATTCCTTTGTGAAACATATCCCCGACCATAGCGTTCTCACATACACGCAGCCCCATATCGTCAATTACGCGCTGAACTCGCCGGATGATAGTTAGTGCAGTTGTCCCTCTCGGCATCGTCAATCTTGCAGCCATTTCCAAAGTCTCCTGTACCGTGAATGAGCCTAATAGCGAATCCTCCTGAGCGACGTAACACGATACCTTTCTGAATAATTTCGCATCACGTTTCTCTCCATTAAATGCAATCTCCCCCGTGATACTTCCAGAGCATAAACGGTCTGCTAGGATGTCGAGAAGTGTGGTTTTACCGGACCCAGATGGTCCCATCATGGCGGTGAGTTCTCCAGGCGCACATCGTCCGGTGACATTCGTGAGGATCGTTTTCTTTCCGCTTGGATTCGTCTCAGACTTCTTGGTGTTGACAGTGTACGAGAGGTTGCTCCAACTCAATGTACACGGATTCTGGTTAGTAAAGAGAGCCGTGCCAGCTGGTCGATCGCCAGATTCAACAGAGCAGTGGACACTAGATCGAGTGGAGACGGTGCCCTGCTCGTACCCTGATACCGGCAATACCCGTACTGGCGAAAGCATTAGTCGATCGTCGCGCTAAGCAGAAAAATAATGAGATCATGCACGAAATCTTCCACTGCTGCTATCTTTGGTTGCATAAGAACGTCTTGCAGATTTTTAGGACGTGATTGTGCAAAACATTAATTAAAAATAATGCTGCTTTTAAATGTATTTATTTATTGTTCTCAGCTCAGATTACTAAGAGCATAACCATGTGATCACGATATTCATCAGTATTACTGACGGGATGTAATATTTATGAGAATTTAGCAAAATCAACCTCATTACTGTGTGGCATCCAGCCACGTGAACTTAAGCGTGTTATCTGATGCTACAGAAAGCGTGTCACAGTTAAATAATCTGATCTCGTCAAAAAGTGCATGAAAATCTCACCGAAGTGCTGCAGTCAGGGGCTAATGGTAGCTCCAAAATCGAGAAAAGTTAAAATTGTGAAATTATCAGCTAATATAAAAATATCACCTAATATTTTCTTCTGAGACAAAATGATATTATTAAATATCAACTTAATATTAGTAAATCTAATAATATATATTAAAAGATCGCGTAATCTGCTTAAATCCACAAATCAGATGTCGTTAGCGTTCGACTAGCTGAAGTATTAGTAATCAACCGTGAAGAAACGCGAGTGTTGCTAAACAAATTTGACAAACTAAGAATAAAGTATTTTTTTTATTATTGAAGTTTTGAGAAAACTAAAAAAACAATTATGTCGATGTGGTGTGGAGCCAAGCAAACTCAAAGGTATAATCCGATGCTGTAAAAGTAGTAAGTTAAAATGTTAGCTGTAAGGTTCAAGAACAAAATATAAAGACTTTGCTCACCGAAGTGCTGCAGCGTCGCCTGTACATTGTAGAACACCCAGAACACGAGCTTCGTCTGTATTTGCTCGCCCTGTTTTTCCAGAACAAACGCCAACTGTCTCACAGCAGAAATGTGGAGTTTATGCCACAATACCATGAAGAGGATAACCAAGGATACGAGTTGCAAGAAGCAATACAGCATCACATTTCCGATAGTACTCCAGAGTTTGGCGTCGTCCATACTGTCAATTTATATCACCATTAGATTCGCCGCTACAACAGCAATGAGAATCGATCTTTTAAAAAAAATAAAAATAAAACAACTCACAGAAAATTACGGGCACGATCACTTCCACGTAGTTGATCAAGAGCATGAATTCGGTGATGTAGAGCACTTTCCGAACCTGGTGAGCGTAATCAAGCTCCAGTTGCGCAATGTCCTGTCTGTCTTGCGTTCCATCGACACAGAAAACTTTGCGTAAGCTCACACCTTTCGAATTCGTTAAAATACTTGGTAAGTAAACAAGTTGCTTAGGAACTCCGTTGAAGCTCGTTGCCTTGGATGTTAAGTCAATCCGCTCGACATTGAGAACCGAAATATCAGTGGTCGTGGCGGAACCGACAGAGACTTGAGCTGTTTGTTTGTACCGATCGAGAATGTCCCGAGTGTACAAAAGAATCGTCTTCCTGCGTAGAATTTTTATCTGGGTCGTTGTGGAGTTTGTCAGCATTTGTCGACCACGCTCTGAATTCACTCGCTCCTTCAGCACTCGCAATCTCTGGATCACAACAGCCACATCACGCATCGACGCGATCATCTGAGCGCCATCTATTGCGATCAAACCGAGTGTTGTCCATATGGACGGAGTGTTCTGCATGCAGTAAGACATGAACAGAGAATTGAAGACCTCTACGTTCATCAACACAACCTCAGGGATCTCGTCGTTCAGATGCACCACAGTCCGCTACATCACATTCCTTAAGAATATTTTAATGACCGGAAGAAGAAAAGCAAACGGAGTCTTTGCATCGGCAGGAAGGGTTGTAAAAATGTAGAAATACGTCGGGTAGATCACGACAAGACTTTCTTGACAAAGCCAGACTTTCAGCGTGTTGACTACGAGTGGCCACACCTCTGGATCGGATCGAGCTTTCTTCAGAAAGGACACTAGAGGGACGAGCATTGATACAACCCACCGGTGAGACGGTGATGATTCCAAAAGGTAATGGGAATCCAATCACCATCGAAAGTGCGTACACGACGCCGGTTGTAAACGCGGCTGAGAATGCACCGGATATAACGATACGTATGTTTGATAGGTGAACAGGAGGAACACTATGTCGGAACTGGAGATTGATGACGTTTGTAGCCACCCAAAATGACAGAAACACTCGGAAGATGAAGAGATAGTTGGCATCCAGTCCTTCGGATGACGGACGCAACGGGATCAAAACGACAAGAATGGTTATAATCACACACGGCCACGGAACGAGGGCCAATACAGCCAGGGCTCGAAGGATACTGGCTCGTTGATTATAGTCGATCAGTTCTCGAACGCGCTCGACGGAGTAAGAACCATGGAGTACTACTTGTGTGCTTTCCCAACACTCGGCGAGCTTCTGAGCCAAAAGCGCCAACCGCATGCCCCGTGGTCGCAAGGAGAACTGCTCGAAGGCCCCGATTTATCTGCTAAAACAAAAACTGTCATAAAAATAGTAACTCGAAACGATAACAATTTAAATCCCTCATGAGTAACGTTATCATCACGGGCGTTTCTGCATCTTTTATTTTGTAGTAGTAGCTTAAAGAAAGTTCGAAATTACGATCACCGACGACCTGTGTGGAACTTGTACAAGACGAAAGTGAAGAGAATCTCGAAGGCAACAGCATTGGCAGCCACGATAGCGAGATCGCGGCCAAGATCAGCATCTTCCATGCCGAATTTAGCCAGAATTAACTGCGCTTCGAGCGAGGTTTCGTTGTGGAACTGGTTGTGCATGAGAGCTTCAAATCCGTACGATAAGAAGCCTAGATAATGGCCCCAAATCCAGTAATCCGGGATAGCGGGTCGTGGCACGAACAGACCCATACACAGGATGAACCATCCGAAGAGTGCCGCACCGATCGCCATACCGATGATAAAGTGAGACACACACGCTGCTACGAGGTGCATCAAACTCTCGGCGACCACAAGCGACAAGAAAACGATCAGCAAGAAAACGCCGTACGAGTTGAGGCCCGCGAGGTATCCAACGAGCAGCGTTGAGCTCAATGCGATCAAGAATATGCCTGGTAAAGCACCCAGGAAGTTGGCGATCACGTAACTAAAGACGTTGAGGTTGCTGTTGGCTCGTTCGCGAAGGAATACCGCGCGTTGCTCAATGAAGAACGGCAGTACAGCGATGGACATGAACACGAGGAAGCAGTTAGCGTAGGTGAGTAGATACACGACGTCGTGAGGGACGATGCGCTTGTTGGTCGAGAGGAACATGGTCCCCATCATAAACGACAGCACCGTGTACATGACAATCCGAACCCAAAAGATACCGGGGTTGCGTAGGTTGTCGACTAAATTCCGCTTCAGTAGCACCACGAGCTGCCGTAGCGACGAGTTTGGAGCGCGCTCGATATCTCTGGCGCCATGTAAGCTCGTCGAGTCAGCCTCAATAGTGTCTTGGATCTTACCAGCAAGCGGACTAGCTGCATACCCAGAAACCAGCAGCGGAATATCGCCGTGGCCTACGAAGTCAGTGTTTGCGATACAAATGTAGTGCTCGGCTGGGTCTTCATGTTCGGGGCAGGTATAGCCAAGCGACTCGAAATGTGACAACATGTCGACTCGTGGACCAAAGTAAACGGTCTCACCTGCAGTGAGGATCGCCACATTTGTGAACATATCGTACACTAACGACGATGGCTGATGGATCGTGCAAATCACCGTCATTTTCTCTTTGCAGAGTCGAGACACAAACTTCATGACCTTGTACGTCGATGCAGAGTCCGCTGAGGATAGTCAAGATGAGATCCTCCAGCCTATTCATGCCTCGGTCTCCGACAGAAACGTCCACGCGATGGACATGCGTGAGATGCATGCATGACGACGGTTTGTTGTGGAAATGTATTGAGTTCTTTAGTGGAATTTGTACAAGATAAAGGTGAAAATGAGCTCTAGTCCGATGGCGTAGCATGCGAGGATGATCATGTTGTGCGTCGTATTAACGTCCTCCAGGTTCAGTCGAACGAGAATCGCCTTAGCTGTCGGAGAGTCGACGTGGATGAAGTGTTCGTACACGAAAGACTGGAACGAGTACGTGTGGAAGGCGAGATAATACGCCCAGATCCAGTAGTCCGGGATCGTCTCCTTCGGCACCATGAAGCCCTCGCACAGCATAAACATACCGTAGACACCAGCTCCTAACGCGATGCCGATGATATAGTGAGGAACGGCAGCTCCAATGACGTGCATGAAGGACTCAGCCACTACGAGAGACAGAAACAGGTTGAGCAGGAACCACCAGAGCCCGTTGAGACCCGATAGCAACACAACCAGAAGCGTCGACACCAGAGCAATCAAGAAGATGCCCGGTAGGCTGGCGATGAAGTTGGCTAGAGCGAAGCTGAACACGTTGAGACTGCTGTTAGCGCGTTCTCTTAAGAACACTGCGCGTTGTTCTATGAAGAAAGGTAGAACAGCCACCGACATGAAGACCAAGAAAGCTTGAACATAGAAGAGCAGAGGCACCATGTCTTCGTCCGAGATGTCGTCGTTGGTGTAGAGGTACATGGTACCCACCATGAAGGACAGCATAGTGTACATGGCGAGTCGAACCCAGTAGATGCCTGGGTTACGGACGTTGTTAAGCGAGTTACGCTGCATGAGCACGACGAACTGTCGAAGAGCTGACGGCTTCACTGGAATGACCGGCGCATTGCGTACACTAACAGCATCGGCTTCGGTCGCTTTCACAACGTTGGAGGCCATTGAACTAGCAGCGTAACTTTCAATTAGTTTCTTGATATCTGCGTGTCCCTCGAAGTCCGAATTCACGAGACTGATAAAATATTCGGCCGGGTTCATGTACATCGGACACGAGTATCCAGAAGCCGAGAAATGGTCGAGGGTGTGTTGACGAGGCCCGAAGTACACCGTCTCACCTGCTGTAAGGATCACGACGTTCGAGAACATTTCATATACCAGTGACGAAGGCTGGTGGATGGTACAGATGACAGTCTTGTTCTCCTGACAGAGCTTTGAGACGAACTGCATCACGTTATGTGTTGACGCCGAGTCTAGACCCGAAGTCGGTTCATCCAGCAACAAGATCGACGGGTCTGATAGCAACTCGATGGCGATACTTAGACGTCGTTTCTGGCCTCCTGAGATGCCCTTCCTGAAGATATCTCCGACCAGAGTGTGTTCGCATACACGAAGTCCCATGGCGTCGATGACGTTCTGTACCCGTTCAACAATAGCGTGGCAAGTGACGGAGTTTGGTAGACTGAGCCTCGCTGCCATCTCAAGCGTCTCTAGAACGGTGAATGAACCCAATAACGAGTCCTCTTGAGCCACATAACTCGTCACTGCGCGGAAGCTTTTGATGTTTCGAGTTTCGCCGTTAAGCGCGATGTCACCCTGGATGGCTCCGGAACTGATTCGGTCTGCTAGAATGTCAAGAAGCGTGGTTTTGCCACAGCCAGAAGGTCCCATAACGGCGGTAAGCTCGCCGGGTGCACAGCGTCCAGAGACGTTGCTGAGGATGCTCTTCTTTCCAGTAGGACAGTGCGTTGTCTTCTTCACATCGACGATGTAGATGAGGTTCTTCCAGCTGAGAGTACACGGGTTCTTTGATACAGTGGAAATGTTGACGGGTAAAGCAACGTCATCAGGTTTGGTCTTGTGGGGGGGTCAACGTCTCGTAGGATGTGGCAGTGCTAGGCGACGCTGGGTTGGTATCCGCCATGGTTTGTCGGATTAGAGATCTATGTCGTCGAAGCACAATTATACTGTGAGGTGGCGAGTCGCAAAAGCGGCTTCATGTTTTCTTGTCCTGGCCGTTGGGATGAATTCATGGCGTTACTTCACGGGATGCGGACGACGACAGACACGTCCAATGGTCACGTTCGTTTGTTGTTCGCTTCCTTTAGCCTGGAGGATAACAAGAAGTAATCGAAAGTCGCCAGGGTACCACAAGAACGTGTTTTATTTAGGGTGATTAAAAAGTAAAACGTTGTGGGTCTGTTTTCGACGGCGTTTAGTGGTGGTTATTCACGAACGGACTGATGCCCTTGTTTTGATCCAGATCCGCAAACTTGTGGTTCACATCTCTGTGGTTGCACTCGTCTGCCCGAATGCACTTGATCATGTCGTAAATGTTGCTACCTTCAGGTAACTTGTAGTACGTCTGAGCAATGAGCGGCGCCTGCTTCTGCTTCCAGCCGTCCAGATGGCCATCCTCGATATCCTGCAGCAGATACGTGTATGTTTTCACGGTTCTTCCTCCAGATACCCCACAAAGCGATGACAAGTCTTCGGTGACACCAAATACGTGAGGAAAAAGCCGTTAAAGAACACACCTTGAGCTCCAATCACTAGCGTCCGGAAGAACCAACCCGGTTGCTTTAGGTGCATAAAGATGAGCAAGTGCATTCGTTCATTCTCGGCTTCTTCCAGAAGAGTGTGGATCCATCCATAGTCTCGCTTCATACGACGTAGCGAGCGTAGGTGACGTAGCATACCTCCTACCATACCAGGGACACCAGCAATGGACTCCAAGAAAGACAACGGTGAAGCCAATCTCTCTCCGTCATCTCCCCTCCTGGACCACGATACCTGGTCACCTTGTCGAAGCCCACACGGAGCGTCTTAATAGCGAGGTATGCTACCCGCTCGCTCATCGTGGCTACAGGATGGTGGGTCTCTTCCATCACGGTGATCTTGTCCAGATCGTACACGGTGTGTTTGATCGGGTGGTCCCACACTGGCTCACCGCTTGTAGCTATAGGGTTGAAGCGGGTGAACGTCCTTGGACTCGAGGAAATGCGCCTTGTACGCAGGTTCACTGAACGCATCGAAGGGCTCTGCGTGGCTCTTGTGTCCCTCGTTCCTAGCACCATTCGCTGGTGGCGCAGTTGCAATGAAGTTGACCGGTGCTCGAGCAGGAAACGAGATCCGTTGGGGCTTAAACACTCATAGAGGATGACGGCGGAACAAGAGCTCCATGGCTCTCATTTTGACGGTCTTTGCTGCGTCCTGAAAGGCAAATTGAACAATGAGGAAAAGTATAACGAAGGAAAACTGCGAGCAACGTGAGTGACAGCTGTGACTACCGATTCAACTTGAGGTCCAGAGACCAGTCGTGGGTTTTCTCTGTCCGATTCAGTAGATGCGACGAGGCACAACAATGCAGTAAAGTGTATTCAAGCTCTGTGATTGTCTGCTTCGAGAACTACCGGTACGTACTACGTACGCACGTTGAAGTCCACGACTTGCTTTAGTGGTGACTGTAGACGAACGGACTGACACCCGTCTTTTGGTCCAAGTTCGCGAACTCGTGGTTCACGTCGCGGTGGTTGCACTCGTCCGCGCGCACACACTTGACCATGTCGTACAAGCACGCGTCCTCCGGCAGCTTGTAGTACGTCTGCGCGATGAGCGGCGCCTTCTTCTCCTTCCACGCGTCCAGGTGTCCGTCCTCAATGTCCTTCAAAAGATACGTGTACGTCTTAACAGCTTCCTCTTCGAGGTAGCCCACGAAGCGGTGGCACGTCTTGGGCGAGACCAAGTAGGTGAGGAAGACGGCATTGAAGAAGACACCCTGAGCTCCCAAGACCAAGGTGCGGAAGAAGTAGCCGGGCTGCTTGATGTTCATGAAGATGAGCAGATGCATGCGTTCATTCTCGGCCTCCTCCAGTAGCGTGTGGATCCAGCCATAGTCGCGTTTAAACTTGCGTAGCGAGCGTAGGTGGCGCAGCATACCGCCCACCATGCCGGGTACGCCCGCCACAGACTCGAGGAAGAGGCAGCGGTTGACCCAGTCTTTGTCGGTCATGGCACCGCCCGGGCCGCGATAGCCCGATACAATGTCAAAGCCCGTACGAAGCGTCTGGACGGCCAAGTAGGCCACACGTTCGTGCATTTTGGTGATGGGGTGGTGGGTCTGCTGCATGGTGGTGATCTTGTCGAGATCATAGACGGCGTGGTTGATTGGGTTCTCCCAGATGGGCTCGCCATTCTCGCTGGTGGTAATCCGAGTTTGCTTGAAGTGAGCCTTGTAGGCCGGTTCGTTAGTAGGATCCGTCGGTTCTGCATTGAACTTCTCGTTATTAGCCTTCGCGTCAGCCAGTACGTGCTGGCCGGTGGTCGATATCGTCGAAGCGAACCGTTGGCGCTTGAGCAAACCCAAGGCCTGGCGACGGTAAAGAGGACTGAGAACCGATCGCTGGGCGAAACTGGTAGCGACAAAGTGCATTTTCGCGGCGTGAAGTGAGTAGTAGATGTTGAATTGGAGAATGAGTTTCTGTCGGTGTGGCATTGGCAGAAGTAGGCACCGCTAATGCGAGTGTGGTCGCTGTTGACATGTTGAATTTTATCGGAGCTGCGAGTTGAATTGGCGTAAGGCAAAGGAGGCGCGGCAATAAGTATTCAAGGCACGCGCGCTGTCTCATGAATCCGAAATCGACACGATTACGTGTTGAATGAACTCTTGTGAGAACGGTATACGGTAATAGACTTCGATACAAAAATAAAGGTTTTTGTGTGATATATAAAATGCTCATACAGTACCGTATTGTCGAATATGAGCTGCAGCACTGACACTGTAGCTCCACCCAACAATATCAGAATGCTCTTGTTGCTGAGTACTCGTCGTGCTGCTCAGGAAATTCCAACCCGATACTGTAGCGGGACTAAGGTTGGCCTGTCCAACGGCTACCAAAAGTATACATGCAGTGTGCAATGCTGGGTACACTGTACCGTACACTGTACCTGTGCAGGTATTCGAAAGTTCGTCATCAAGCAACACATTTTTATGGAAAACACACAAATTTATGGGTGCTTTAAAAGCACTTTTCAAGTATTTTAATACGTGCAATCCTAATGTACAGTATTTACATTGAAAGCATTAAATAGTACCCGGGACAATTTTCGTAAAAAAAACGCTAAGTACATTCCCTTTCTACAAAATAGCTATACCGGTATCATACCGGCGGTATGTACTTTGTTTTGGATCGTCCCTCATCTCATCATGCTCATCTATTGTAGAAATGAGCGTCACGCCTGCCTGACTTCGGATGATGAGTTTACCTACTGGTTGAACCACGCTCGTGGTGATAAGGAATAGCTGACAGCGTCCAACGCTATTTACCTACATGTAATACTCTTCGGCCGCAAAGCTGAATCTGGTTCTGCGAGTATTTTCGTCGTAGTATTAGCTGCCACTTTCGAAATTGCCAGCGACCATGAACGACCCCATCGAGATGGTAAAAGATCACTGGAACGAGTATGCCGAGCGCTTCACAGAGACGGCAAATAAGCGCATGACACTGCAGTGCTCACAGCAGATGCATTCGCATATGCAGCTTGACCACGCCCACGACGTCCTCGAATTCGCGGCTGCTGGCGGATTGGGGTCGCTTGACATCGTCCAGTATCTCCTTGTTGGTCGATCCACGCTCCCTAAAGACATTAAAAGAACGCTCACGGTCATAGACCTGTCGCCCGTGATGGTCGGTTTGGCCGAAAAGAACTTAAGCGGTGCTGGCACAGAGAACGTCGAGATCAAGTGCAAAGAAGCTAACGGTACGTCAACCAGATCTTCAGGCTAGTCATTTACTGACTTTGAAATTATGAAGGTCAAAATCTGACCGAAGTAGCCACGGGATCGGTGGATCGATATGTTGCCGGTCTCTGTCTCCAGCTTACTCCAGACCCAGATGCGATGCTCCGTGAGGCAAGTCGTGTGCTGACCGCTGACGGTATTGCAGGCTTCACAATCTGGGGGTCTCCCGATCGCAGCGGTATGTTTACTATTATCCCCGCAGTGAACAAGGAGTTAGGTTTTGAGGAAAATGCAGGTGAGCACTCCTTTTTCACCTTGGGAAAGGATCTTCTAGTGTTGCGCAAGCGCTTCGCTTTGGCTGGGTTCAAGAATGTGCAGATTTGGCCGTGCCAGTGTGTGGTGGAGCTTTGGAGCGCCGAGGACTTTGCCAAGTATGAGCAGAAGGTGTATCTCGTCGAGGATGACGAGGTGAAGGCCAAGAGATTCGATATTGTTAAACGCATGGCTGATGACTGGCTCGCCAAGGGATTCCCGATTGGCCTCGAGACCTTCATTATTTTGGCCAGGAAGTAGCAGACTTTTAGGATTCTACAATCGGTATTTGATTTAACATCAGGTCGAGGTTTCTAGAAGTCTGTAACTTTTAGTGATTTGTTAAGTAACACGATCAATCAATCTATCCAGCCTGGATTCCAGGAAATATGCTACGACAGTGTGCTGGCAGTACTGTACTGTGCTTTGATCGTCCAATCCACGACAGAAAATTGTCACCTATCCGTCACTTGAATTTTTTCTTGAAGTGAGGTGTTTTACCATATTTGGAAAATACAAACAATAGGATACCACTGTCTACGAAAAAAAAGTCAGCTCACATTGCTCACTCATCTAAACATTCTCATCGGTTGTTGAGATGAGTATCGATGCGACGGAACATCGCTCGCCTGGATATACAAGAGGCGTTATTAGAATAGTACTTTAAGAAAGCTGAGTCTTAAAGTCATGTTACACGACACGGTAGTGTGAAGAGCACACGAAATGTCTGCACCAGTAGGGATATGCAAAAATAATATTTGAAACATTTTACAAAAAAAAAAATCCTTCAAATCCGAGCACTTTCGAAATTGCCAAGAGCCTCGAACCTCTCAACATCCGCAGCGATGGCCCACAGCCTTGAAACGGTGAAGGACAACTGGAACAAGTTCGCGGCGCGCTTCACGGAGACGGCGAACAAGCGCATGACGCTGCAGTGCTCGCAGCATCTGCACACGCATATGCAGCTCGATCAGGCTCGCAACGTCCTAGAGGTCGCCGCGGGTGCCGGACTTGGCTCCCTCGATATCGTCCAGTATCTCCTTGACGATCGGTCCAAGCTCGCTAAGGACACCAAGAGGACGTTCACGGTCACAGACCTATCGCCTGTGATGGTCGATCTAGCTGGAAATAACTTGAGTGGTGCCGGCACAGATACCGTAGACATTAAGTGCAAAGAAGCCAACGGTGAGCAGACCAAATCTTCTGTTCGTTTTATGTTGGTGGGAACGCTGAAATGTTTTTTTCTTTAACGTTTTAGGCCAAGATCTGACTGATGTAGCCACTGCCTCGGTCGACCGATACATCGCCAGTCTGTGTCTGCAGCTCGCTCCGGGTCCGGACGATCTGCTCCGTGAGGCAAGTCGCGTGTTGACTGCTGATGGTATTGCGGGCTTCACTATTTGGGGGGTCTCCTGAGCGCAGCGGTATGTTTACTATTACCGCTGCTGCCAATAAGGAGATGGGCGTTGAGGAAAATGCAGGCGAGCACACAAATTTCGCCATGGGCAAAGATCTCCCAGCGCTGCGCCAGCATTTTGCCGCGGCTGGGTTCAAGTACGTGCAGATTTGGCCGTACCAGTGCGTGGTGGAGCTGTGGAGCGGTGAGGACTTCGCTACGTTTCACCAGGAAGTGTACCCCCTCGAGGACGACGAGCTTAAGGCCAAAAGATTTGCGATTGTCAAGCGTCTGGCCGATGAGTGGCTCGCTAAAGGCGCCCCGATCGGTCTGGAGACCTACATCGTCCTGGCCAGAAAGTAAGAATGGGGAGAGTTTAGGACTCTAGTTCGAGAATTTCTGGAAGTCTGCAACCTTTACTTCAACACGGTTTTTGGATAAGTTATCCAAGATAACAGTGCCATCATAAGCTCATAACACGATTTGCAAGCGAATTCATAGGGAGATGGTGTCCGTCGATTCCACGGAAAGCAATCATAAGCTCCAGTTGGGTAATGGATGCACTCAGTGATGGCGTGAAGAGAGAATGGTATAAAGGATTTATGGTAAAGTAAATGATTTGTTCCGCTGGTGCCTGACCTGCCGTGTCACTCGTGAATTTTCAATACAGTTTTGCATAAACATAGATGTCGGCATCATCAGACTTCAATTATCATGAATTTCCCTCGAATCGCATGATTTTCTCAACCGACGGCAATTGAAACCGTCAACGAAGTGAACACCCAAGTCGCACCTTTAGACTTGTAATTTGTGCTCCCTACAAACCTGACGTTGACCCCTTGATTTCAAGGCGACAGCGAGCGAACACTTCTTCGTTCTCACTCCGATTTATTTTTCAATTCAACGCGCAAGTCTTAAGTGATCTCCGCCTCTCCAACTGCTCCGTACGCCATGCACTACGCTTCGACCGCCAAGATGATGGAGCGTTCCATCACGCTGCAATACTTTCGCCGCCATACCGTGAACCTGCTCAAGTGCCAGCGCTCACCGTTCCCGAACTTATCGACCCGGTTCGCGTCATCAGTCGCTGGGCATCCACCCAAGATCAACGACAAGGAGCCGAATGTCACTGACGAACCGGCGTATCTAGTTCACTTCAAACAGTCCCCTTCACATCATCCGCTTGACCCCACAACGGCCGATGGGGAACCAATGTGGGAGAACCCAATCAACCACACCGTCTATGATCTCAACAAGATCTCCACCATGGAACTGACCCACCATCCTATCACCAAAATGCACGAGCGTGTGGCCTACTTGGCCGTCAAGGTACTTCGTACCGGTTTCGACGTGGTCTCCGGTTACCGTGGCCCGGGCGGCGGCATGACCGAGAAGGACTGGCTTAACCGTTGCCTCTTCCTTGAGTCTGTGGCGGGCGTACCCGGTATGGTGGGCGGTATGCTGCGCCACCTACGCTCGCTACGCAAGTTCAAACGCGACTACGGCTGGATCCACACGCTACTGGAGGAGGCCGAGAATGAGCGCATGCATCTGCTCATCTTCATGAACATCAAGCAGCCCGGCTACTTCTTCCGCACCTTGGTCTTGGGAGCTCAGGGTGTTTTCTTCAATGCCTTCTTCCTCACCTACTTGGTCTCGCCCAAGACGTGCCACCGCTTCGGGGGCTACCTCGAAGAGGAAGCTGTCAAGACGTACACGTATCTTTTGAAGGACATTGAGGACGGACACCTGGACGCGTGGAAGGAGAAGAAGGCACCGCTCATTGCGCAGACGTACTACAAGCTGCCGGAGGACTCGTCCGTGTACGACATGATCAAGTGTGTGCGCGCGGACGAGTGCAACCACCGCGACGTGAACCACGAGTTCGCGAACTTGGACCAAAAGACTGGTGTCAGTCCGTTCGTCCACAGCCACCACTAAGTGAAGCAATGTGCTAAAGGGGCTCTGCTAGCCAGCTAAGCTATCAGTGGTAATTATATTCCTTGTCGTAGGAAGTTGGATACATGTACAGTATTCTGCCTGAATAAAGAAGCTATCAAAACCTATTGTTTTGGATACAGCATATATCTCAAAAAGTATCCATTTACCGGCAAATCTACTGATATAGTGACAGGCCAGATTGCATTCCGCCAATCAAACAACGCATTCACTATTCCACCAATCACAGCCCAGGGACCGAGGACATCGGAAAAACTTTTCGCGGGCTCTCGCACTGGTTACCAGAGAGCGGATGGCCTCCTCGAGCTCATTTCTGAAGTGTGCCAGTTGCCAAGTCGACGCCACATGCAATGACCGCCCCACCAACGCGAAAGCGCTCATTCCAGAAGCGCCTCAGACTCACCAAGCAACAAGAGCTGCAGATTTGCGACCTCCAACGCTCGTTCCCCCGCCAAACGTTCACAGCGCTTGCTTCTCGTGCCCGCGTGGCTCTCCGTCTGGTCAAGTCGCCCTCGCTGCAGATGGTTTCGAGGGTGTTGAAGGCTGAAGATGAGCTGCGACAGCTGGCTCCCGACTGCCTGGCCCGCAAGAAGCAGCGTCCACTTTACCAGCTCCAACTCGACCAAAGTATGGTCGAATTCGTGGTGTGGTGCGAGACCTCGCGGGTCTCGCTCTCTGGAGCCATGGTCATGTTGCAGGCTAAGAGGATGGCGGCTCGTCACCACATTCCTGATGCTATGCTTCCCCGAATTGGCGAATCGTGGCTGCGCCGTTTTCAAGAGCGGTACGGTATTCGCTTCCGTCATTCTCATGGCGAGTCTGGTGCCGTTGATTTGGGGGCATGCGCTGCTGAAATACAAAAGCTGCGTAGTATAATTCGTAGCTACGCTTACTCGGACGTGTTTAACATGGACGAGTCAGGACTATTCTACAACAGCGTTCCCCGCGGCTCGCTATGCGCGTTCTCGGCGCCAGCCCTGAAGCAAGATAAGTCTCGCATTACCATGGCTGTTTGTACCAACGCTAATGGAAGTGAGAAACTTCCTTTGCTTTTCATCGGGAAGTCAGCGACGCCTCGCTGGTTCAAGAACAAGTCAGAAGCAGTGCAGTACACGTCCACAAAGAAGGCATGGATGACGACGACCGTATTCCAGTCGTGGTTGCGCGACCTAGACGCGTCGATGAGGGAACAGGGAAGGCAGATTTTACTCTTGGTAGACAATGCCTCATCGCACAGCGATGAGGATGTTACTTTGACCAACATTCGCCTTGAAAAACTGCCTCCAAATACGACCTCGAAGCTTCAACCTTTAGATCAAGGCATCATCCACTGTGTTAAACGCCATGTACTAACTAGGAAGATGCAGCACGCTTTAGACGAGATGGACACTGGTAATGACAAGCCGTACAAGGTTGGGATGTTAAAGGGGATTGAGTGGTCTATCGAGGCTTGGCAAAGTTTGCCAGCCGAGACGATCCAGCACTGCTGGTTGCACTCAGGTCTGATCAGCAAGTCAGATAAGATGTTTGTCCTGCATTAACCAAATACAGTACTGTTGTGACCGACACCACCATCACTTTGCCTGTCATGTTCGATTTATCTCGTAGTTTTTATAGAGTTGGGGATTTCTTTATTCAGGCAGAATACTGTATTTACCTTTTTCGATTTCTTAAGAAACTCACAGAAATGTGACACTTTCCTGTCAAAAAGAATAAAAAATGGTTGAAGTAGCGGATCGATTGATTTGCTGCTTCCACTTCGGATTTATTGTTCAAGAGAAGAGATCCTTACCATATCAAATACCTGCCATGGTCGACCGCCTCGCGCTGATGCGGAAGAATTGGAGCAACTTTGCTGCGATCTTCACGGAGACGGCGAACAAGCACATGACGCTGCAGTGTGCACGACAGCTGCACTCGCATATGGAGTTGGATCACGCTCACAATGTTCTTGAGGTCGCTGCAGGAGCGGGACTGGGCTCACTCGACGTTGCTCAGTACATGTTCGACGGGTGCTCCACGCTACCTCGAGAGACTAAGCGGACGCTCACAGTCACGGACTTGTCGCCGGTAATGGTCAAGATGGCCATGGAGAATTTCAGCAGCGTAGACACGAGAGGTGTCGACATCAAGGTCACGGTAGCCAACGGTTCGTCGCAGTTTGCTTTACCACGTTTGTATTACTACAGTACTATAAAACTAAATTGATTTATTCAGGTCAGGACTTGGCAGACATTGCGCCTGGCTCTATGGATCGGTATGTTGCCAGTCTTTGCCTGCAACTCGCACCCGATCCTGATGCCATGCTTCGTGAAGCAAAACGCGTGCTAACCCCTAAGGGTATTGCAGGGTTCACGATCTGGGGATCTCCCGATCGAAGTGGAACGTTTGCCATTAACAGTGCGGCGAACAAAGAGTTGGGACTCGAGGAGAACACGGCGGAGCACTTCAACTTCGTTATGGGGAGAGATCTGCCAGCTTTGCGCCAACGTTTTGCACGCGCTGGCTTCAACCACGTACAGATCTGGCCGTTTCAGTGCGTCGTGGAGCTCTGGAGTGGGGAGCAATTTGCCAAGTTGCATCACGAAATGTTCCCACTGGAGCGTGATCAGGAAGGACTAAAAGACCGACGGTATGCAATCGTAAAGCGAAATGCTGACGAATGGCTTGCCACGGGATCGCCTATTGGGCTGGAAACCTACATCATCGTTGCTAGTGCCTCGGTTGGCAACCTCAAGGCGATGTTGTAAGCATTGCAATGAAATACCGACATTTTGTCACAATTCGTTTCCGCTTCATTTCTACAATAATTAAAAATAATCAGATCGGATTATCAGATGCAACTCGCATTCACTCTGCAAATCTTTTTCAGACATTTCGCACCGAAGTTCGATGTCCTCCCCTTCGCGCCGCATTAACGCCGTGAACCGCCAACTCTCGAGTAATTCTGCCATGAGCTACACATCACCTGTGACTTCTCATATCCTCGACACTTCGCTTGGTAGCCCAGCCGCCAACGTGCGCGTGGAGCTGCAACATTTCCGCTCTGGCCAGTGGATCCGCATCAACGACGCAAGAACGAACGCGGACGGACGTGTCGCCAGCCACTTGGTGCCAGAAACCGCGAGCTTTGAACCAGGCACGTATCGCATGGTGTTCTATACCAAAGAATACTTCGCAGCCAACGAAGTCACGGAGTTCTTCTACCCGGAAGTGACCATCGCCTTCATTGTCAAAGACCCGACCCAGCACTACCATGTGCCCTTGCTTCTCAACCCCTTCGGGTATTCAACTTATCGTGGCAGTTAGAGTAAGCGCTGTGTAAGCTGGCATTGAGCCTATTTCAGTGCTAAGCTTCGGGCGCTAAAAGTCCTCCCACTGAAACCAACTACGAGCATTGCTAGCACTGCAACAAATGCAAAATCAACACCTAGTGCAATACTATACAGCAACTAGGTCGTAGCAACTGCGACTTGGGAATGCGAATACAGTTTTTTCGAATTGGGCGCTTTTTATTTTCGAGTTTTGATAGGTAAAATTTAATTTAGAACAAGTCTGTATCATCATCTATCAATCGCCTCATCAAGGGTACAAGGGACGCACTACTGGATAGCTTGTATCTAGATTCACTAGGTTGATTTATGAGGATAAGTATTCTTTCTTTGTTTACAATTTCTTACATAAATCTATCTGGTCAGCAGCGTAATGTAACCTGGGTCAACATTCGTGTCACCGACAAAAACAGATTTTTATAACTGCAAAAACGTATTTTTCAAAGGAGAAGTTCGTGAGTGTTAGCGAAAATATTCTGGGTCTTTGCTGTTGTTTTGTTCGTTTCTTGCAACCTGGCGTCTTGCCCCTGAGAAGCATTAAAGCTCGGCCACAAACACGAAAAAATGATAGCAAAAAGTCGCATATTGTACGCTGACCGACAACTTAAGGCAGCAAATAGCCGGTGGACACCAGCCATAGAGCTAATCTGATAAAAGGGTTCTTCTATGTTGCCTTACTTTCTATTGCAGCATCGAAGCCTTTCTTCTTAAGTAAGAAGAATTGCCACTGCCACCGAGAATTTCTGCGGTGGATTGTGCAAATTCGGTCACTGAACAATACTTTCGACTATTCGTCGCCGCTGCCAGACCATTTTTCATCAAGTAGGAGGGTGTTCTCAGCAAACTTGGCAGCAAAAGAACAAAATAAACAGCTGTAAAATGGATCTGCCGGATACCCAAGAAAAGCAGCTGACACAACCGTGGAATTAACCCCTCATTCACTGATGTCGGAGGTTAACCCATTATGAGGCATTCCCAGTTTAAATACTTTCTTGTCGCCGACCGATCCACAGAGCAAAGATATTCTCATAAACAATAATTTATTGAATACATCACAGATTTGAGAAGAACATTTTATCCTGATATACTTTTTGCAATCCCCCTCCAGTCTTGCAATAAAGGAAGTATTTCTCCAACAACTGCATTTCATTTTTGGTCTTCACTGTCAGGAGCGATAGGAGCGTTGTCCACTTCTGGATCAGGGTCGTTAGCTTCATCAGACCTGCTTCTCTGCGTGTTTAGCTGTGTTTGTTGTCGTGGTGTTTTGGAAAAAAATTGCAGCGTCTGGCAGAGACTCCAGCTTGGTTAGCCGTTGACTTGCTGACAAATTCGGTTGTTTCGATGCTTGTTCCAATGAAGACATTTCTTGGTTATTCTCTGACGAGAACATGCCAGTAGTTGCATCTCTAGAGGTAGACCGCGTGAGTGATGGTAACTTGAATGATCGTTTACTAGCTACAGATATGTGTCGAGTCCTTCGTGAATTTTGCAAAGGTGGTGAAGTTTCTGGAGCCGATGGAGACTTCGGTAGCAGTTGCTGATAGTACGCTAATTCACTCTTTGCTTGCTCGCTCTCTTTCCTAACAGCGTCTTTCGCAGCTACAACCAAATTGTTAAAGTTCTCGAGATCAGCTTTCGTGCGAGCGTCCAGGGCTACCGTCTCGGGAAACAGCTCGGTGTCTGCAACTGAGGTCGAAGAAGTGTCGGGCAGTTTACTCGTATTATTGTGATAATTCCGTCGCCTTCGTAGCTTCAGAATCACCTCTCGAGCCTCGCGTTCGGACTGAATCAAAGTCACGACAGGCAGACGAACATTTGTAGTGGAAGGGACGGATGATACTGGCGGACGTGATGGCAAGCTCTCTGTTCGCAACTTCGAGGAGTCGTTCTTGACTGCGTTTCGCTCGATTGCCGCAAAGGTTTTCAACGGTGGGGTTTTCACAGCGGGAAGAGAAGCTGGATGCAGCAAACTCCTCTCTTGTCCAGGCGAGAAGACGTGTTTCCAAGCCTCGAGATGGATGATAAGTTTACTTAGCCGCGTACTAATAGCAATTCGATCCTGGAAGTTGTCCCAGGCGTAGTCGCTCTCAGTTACCCGTGGAGGTCTGAATTTCACAGTGAATGTTCGTGGTGCTTTAAGGCTCAACATGCTCTTGAATGGAGACGACGTTGCGTTATTGACTGACAGTTCAAATCGAGATGTTGAAGGGGGAGAAAGAACGATTGGGACGGATGCATCCTCTGGTGGAGATGCTCCGTCGAGATCGAGATCGTTACTACCGTCGAGCTCGAGAACGATTTCTTGCTCTGCATTCTCCTGGGAGTTTTGTTTGCAAGATACAGTAGCACGACGTTGATGTTTTTTTTCGCGGTTGACACTGATAAAAAGAAGTGCGACTTTACCTCGAAGTGGCTGTAGTTATCGAACAGCACTCGACCTCGCGATGCACGCAATACATACTCGTTATCGCAGATTAAGATCAACGTGGAGACCGCGGTCATGACGCGCTTTGGAAAAAACAAATATAATTCCCCTATAAAGAGGGGGACACAAATACATATAAAATTTAACGGATTCCCATCAATCTTTTTTAAATGAAACCCCATAGACCGAAAGTATCGTCCCTGTGGATATTGATACGAGTCTGTCGGTGGACCTCCTGAAAGAATTGATAAAAACAAGAACGAGAGATTTTTGAAGAACGTGGACGCAAGGAAACTACAAGAAGGACGGCGACTGGCTGTCGGGAAATAACACTGATCTGGCGAAAGGAGCGGTTCATCCCTCCGTTCAGGCTATGATCAATGTTGATCAGCTGAAGGTCAATTGGACAGTTAAAGAGATGTTGGCATAATTGAAGAACGTGAACCAAAGTCGAGCAAATCCACCTGCATGTGGTGGTGCCGAAGGTACAGTGGGGATTTATGAGATGCAACGCAGATCGATTTAGTTTTTCTACGTAGGCGTGGGAAGTATCGCAGAAACCAGTCGTTGCATCTAGGACTAGACAGACGTCGAGGCTCATTCTTCAATTTGTCGCCTCGGCAAAACGCGTTTTAACTCTCCACAGCCCTCACTCTGGCAGCGAGGCGCTGCTCAACAATGTTACCTTCAGTGCCACTTAGTGGGACGACCCCATTGAACGACTCAAAGAAAAGTATAATACCTAGTACATGTACACTGTATTGGGTAAATGCGCTCGAGTAGATGACGACGGGGTGCGGCTTATCTGCTATACAAAATCGGATGCTTTTCAATACAATTTCCATTGGATGGAAATCGATACTTCTGTATGTATTATGCAGAGCAGGTGGTATTAGAAACTACTATGGTTATCACCACGATGTCGTGATTCGCGCTTCGACTAGAAAAGACGCGCTGTAACGTTAAGCCCTTCATGATGAACCTTGTTAATCAGCGCAGGCAATTGATCCATTGCCTAGCACGATTGTTGAACTCAACTGCCCAGTTGTAGAAATATTTTAGCCCAATGGAATGTTGCAATCCACAACTTGGTGAGGCACATTTCTCAACGTGTTGTTTCCATCGCTGTCTTGAACTGGAAGTTGTTCGGTTTGCTATCATAGTTGATATAAGTTTGTACATTTTCTGTAGTAAAAGTATGCATCGTTTTAGACCTGCGCCACCTTGAAGAATGCTATCCATCTCTAGTTTAATCTGCATGTCAATACCATATCTCTTTTGGTGCGTTAGCGACTGGCAATGGGTACCATTAGCTCCAGCTTTGTATGAATCAGTAGAGCTGAACTATGAAATCTTAAGGATCCGTAGACGCCTCACGCAAAATGCAGGTGTAGACACTCTTGCGACGTTCTGTCGGCGCGTACGAGCGTAGATGATTGTATTCAGATGTATCAGCACTGTGTAGCGCAGTAACAGCTGCACCTTCAGTAAAATGTGTTGAGATAAACCGAAATGAACTCCGTGCGACGTTAGCAGTCTCACCCTCAGGCGGTGAGACCTCTGGATCTTGTTCATCGTCGCTCATGACTGCGGTTCAGCGTCTGCTGGTGAATGTGCCGTCTCGTGTCATACTAGGATGTCTAAAAATATCAATATGTTGTAACACACACAGCTGTTATACAAATAAACGGGACAAAGTACATTAATACCACCTTTTCACTATTGAAAAGCATCCTTTTTTTAGAAGTGTTGAATTCCATCCTTTTTTGTATTGAAAATAATCTCTTTCCATGACGACGACCGTCGTACCTCAGGTACTTCCGCATGTCTTCAAGTACAGAGCCACCCATGCAGCATTATAGGACATAATGGGATAGGATCATGGAAAGAGACTCGTATATCGTAATATTTCGAGAATTAATGCGTGATGTGGCGACGTGTACCAAGAGCAAGTCGGGTATTAACATGGTGGTTACGGCGTCCTGGCTCAGGGAAGAGTCGGTTCTACCTCTACTGCGTCTTCCAGCTTATTCGTCGCCAAATAGTTCAAGTCCAGGAGCTTTCGTCGTTTAAATTGGTGCTGAATTGTGATAAGATCTATAAGTTGTATCAGCCTGACACGAACAAGTTTACCCACTTGAGCCATGCTGAAGTCAGGGGGCAAGAGACACAGTCTCTTGTTCTACGGCTTATTGACGGAGCTTCAGAACCGCTTTGTGGCTGGCATGGGGTCAAGACTACAAGTCGCTGCTCAGTGACTCGCAGACACTACCTGACGACGAGTTGACTGCAAAGCTCAACAAATTTGGCGGGATTTCGAGGTTTATTTTTCCGAGAACAAAGAGTACCTAGCGACCACGTGCTAGTGATGGTACCGAGCACAAGCGATTTTCAATGGGAGCACGTGTGAAAATTACGTTCAGAGCAAGTAGATGGGGAGGTTGTGACATGTATGAGTCCAGGGACATGTACATGGCCATGGTGGCGTACGAAAGCGACATGAGTTGCAGTGCAGCGTCCCCACCAGCAGGAGGAGGAGAGGCGACGTGATTGAACAACATGCATAATGAAGCTAGGTGAACACACAGGAAGGTTAGGAGTAGTACACAGGATCAAGCTATTGATGTTAATTCATTCTCACTTTATCTCTTGAAAGGAGAGTGCTACAAACCTTAACACTCCACGCAAATGAGACCTGACACCGGGAGCGCCCTCTGCAAACCAGGGCGTGTCTTTTTGATTAATCAAACATGAATCGGTGATTCAGAAGCAGAACACCCCCATCAAGTATGAAGGTCAGGATAAAGCGGAGTATGTGACGTACAAGATAGTGACCACTGCAGGAACGGACACAGTAGCAGCCGACACTGCGGACGTCAAGATAAGGAAGTTTTGTAGTGGGGATGCCCGACAGTGGTTGAAGTGGAGCTTCGAGTTCCGTAATCTAGCCAAAAAGAAGGGCTGGCCTGATGAGCAGAAAGCTGCCAATTTGGCTATTCTCATCGAAGGCTATCTCGCCACTGAAGTGGAGCAGTTTAAAGCTGAAGCGGTGAAAGAGAAGAAGAGTTTCGAGACCTTCTACTCAAATGTAGGGCTTATGTCGGTGCCGAGTGATTTTGCGGAGGACCTGGACAATGAGCTCTGGACTATGACGAAACGACGCAATGAGACGGTGTACAAGCTCGCTGCGCGTGTCAAAAAGAACATTCGCCTGTTTGCCGAACTCCCTGTGGATGCAGAGGAAATTCCCGAAGTGCAACAGCTACGGTGCTTTAAACGTGGAATGCCGATGGAGTGGTAGGAAAAGTACGCCGCTTCAGGCGTAGTGTGTGGAAAGTTTTGCGACCTGGTAATTTATTTCGAGCGTCTCGAAAGAAGTGAAAAGCGTCGACCAGATCGTGAGCGCTCACGACGAAAGAATAGTGATGATTCGCACCACGAGCATCATGCCAAGAGCTCGCATGAGAAGTCCAGTAGTGAGCACAGGCCAAGTAGCGACCAACAAGCTAAATCTGACGGTGGAAAGTGGTGTACACTCCACAAAACTGCGTCACACGATACAAAGAAGTGCTTCACGTTAAAGAAGCAACGTAGGGAAGAGCACAAGCCGAGTGAGACTGCAGTAGAAAAAGGGCCGAAGAAGAAGCACCATCCTCGGATCTATGAAGACTTGGACGACAGTGAGTCGGATGACAACGAGTACAAGTTAGTTGGTCTGGTGCAGCGCCAGCCGCGACAATCAAAAGCACCATTGCGAATAGCAGTCCAACTACACGATGGTGTCTTGCTGGATGCTCTGTTGGATAGTGGAGCATCCAAAAGTATCGTCAATGCGGCGACACTGGATAAAATTAAAGCGCTGGGCGGTAAGTTTGTCGCCAAGTCGCCGACAGTGTTCGAGGCAATGAGTGGTGCTGTAACCAGCAGCGGGTCAGTCATCGTGAAAGTTAGATTTGAAAAGCTAAATCCACGAGTAGCTATTAAACATCGATTTGAAGTTATCGGAGACAGTCCCGATGCTATGATTCTCGGTCGAGATCTTCTGAAAGGATTGTGTTTGATACTTAACTTTAAGGAGGAAGTGATGCAATGGGACGGCTGTGCAATAACTGTAAACACTGGACGCACCAGTGAATCCGCTGTGGACCAGATAGCAGAGGAAGATGTGTATGCGGACGAATCCAAGGCCGTATTGGAAGGTGCGCTGCAGCCGGAAGAGCTGGTACCGAAGGGCTTGACAAGCGAGGTGACACTGGCTGATGAGATCTGTGCAATCAACTCTGAGCCCGAATGCGTGATGCATGGTCCTGTGATACAGCAGCACCAGGACCAAAATGAGATGACTCAGCAGATCAATAGTGCATGGTTGACTGGGAAGAATAATCCAGACTATCAGCTACTGCCGCTACTAGGATGTACTCTAGTAGCTTACCAGCACCGAGTGGTAGTTCCCGAGAGTCTGCGAGAAGATCTTATGGATTGGTACCACCAGAAATTGGGCCATCCAGCGGCCACGCGTCAATACAAGACATCGCGGTCGACATTTGACCGAGAAAGGCTGTGTCGATATCCACGACCACGCGAAGTAGTGCACGACCAAGGAGGTGAGTTCACAGGCGCAGAGCTCCAGGAATTTCTCAGAAGCTATGGCATTAAGGCCAAGTCAATCACGGCAAAAGAAAACACAAGCTAACGCCATTTGTGAACGCGTGCATCTCGAACTGCGCAATGATGCTTGATGTTATGGCGATGTGGACTGGAAAAGTCTCTCTACTATGCTGCTTTTGCAGTGCGTGCAAACTACCACAGTGTACTGAAAGCATATCCCGCCCAAGTTCTGTTTGGACAGGACATGATCTCACGACAGCTTTACAAAGCCAACTGGAGCTACATGTCTAAGCGTCGGTTTGAGGCTATCTTATCCGACAACAATCGAGAAGACGAGAAGCGCTTGGAGCACTTCTACAACGCGGGAGATCATGTCATGATTCGGATTCCAAAGCAACAACGGAGCAAGACTAATGCAGTTGCTGACGGGCCGTACATGATCCGTCAAGTACATGACAATGGCACGGTCACAGTCGACCGAGGCTCATCAACACAGCAGATTAGCATACGACGGATTTTCCCGTGCTAGTTCACAGCTTCATGGGGGGAGAATGACATGTATGAGTCCAGGGACATGTACATGGCCATGGTGGCATACGAAAGCGACAGGAGGTGCAGTGAAGTGTCCCCACCAGGAGGAGGAGGAGATGCGACGTGATTGAACAACATGCAGAATGAAGCTAGTTGAAAACACATGAGCGTTAGGAGTAGTACTGTAACGGGGTACGTAGCCCTAAGTGTACCCTGGTTACATGAAGTGTGACACTTCACACTTCAGGAGTACAGACAACGACGGTGAAACTCAACCCCCCGTAGACATGCATTTTCAAGTCATTTTTAGAAAGGCCAACAAGACAAAAAAACTCGACCCCTTTCGTGGTATCACCTGCGATTGGTCAAAATTAAACCGACCCAACAGTTAATTAAAAGTAGAAAAAACAATTTAAACAAACACCGTTAAAAAGCAAAAACATGTATTATTTTGCTCTACACCATCACGACAAAGTGTTTTGGGATTGTTTTTTCAAAGCTTTTAATAACACATTCCGTAGATATGTTTTCCCACGCTCTAATTGTGCGTGTTACGGCAGCCAGACGCTTTTCCTTCGCGGTTCTTGTAACTGCCACCTTCTCTCGTAGCCATTCAGCTGTCAACTTTTTCTTGAGTGGCCCCATAACGCCCACGTCAAGGGGCTGACTCACAGAGGTGCTGTTAGCAGGCACGGGGACAGATATGTAAGCAATAAATATTGATTAAAAACACAAATAAAATAGGATAAATTGATAAAACGTTTGATTAAACCAACATATTGGAAAACGAGATGCTTACCGAGCTGCAAACCGCTGGCACATACGCATCAACGCGCTCAATGCGCGCTCAGGAGATGATTTATCGGCTAAATACTGCTCCAGCCAAGCCCCCTGCTCCATCTTCATATACTCGATCATGCCTCCAGTACACAAATACTATATATACACGTTAGAATCTGCAATAAATAATATAACAAAACAAATTTACCTCTTCATCCCGACGGACGTCTTTCATGAAGGTGACCAATTCGTGCTCAAATGTGATTTTAGTCTTTGCGTCTTGTCCTTTTGTCGTTCTGCTAGTTTGAGGTCCCTTAAACTCAAACAGCAGCTTTGCCTTCTTTCTCCAGCCCTTCAACGTACCTAATGGAATATTAAGCGCCCGAGCGGTAGGCTTACATCCCTCCAGAGCCACCCGCTCGAGCGCTTCCCGTCTCTGCTTGACGGTGTAGCTGTTCTGCCGACGACGTTCGTCCATCACTTCGCAGAAACAGCAATAGCGTGATTATTTAAACGGCGCCAGCATGGCGTGCTGTCCAGCAATATATTTGAAAGTATATTATTGGCTAAAACTACAAATAACATTTTTACTTGAGTTTAAAGTTGCACTGTAAGGGGGGTCGAGTTTTTGTGGGGGGTTGAGTTTCACCGTCGTTGTCTGTATGACACGTCATACTCCGGGATATTTGGTACAAGGTACCAAGGTCGTTCAAAGCCAACCATTGGTTAAATGACATTGCATTTCTATAGGTAACTAATAGTTTGTATTAAACCCAAACTTAACCTACCTATAAATATACTCAGTTTACAATCTACCTTATTTAGGTCACTTCGCTCTCTTTAATTAAGGAGGGGACCTGTGAACTGCCGTTCACTGAGAGTTTGTATACTCTCGGAAGATAATTTCCTCTAGCGCAAGGTGCTGTGTGACCCCGTCACACTTGGTAGCACTCGTAGTCAATCCACGCCACCGCGGGTAGACTACCTGAACCTCTCCGAAGTTCGTTGCCATGGATAGGAACGACTTCTCCCATTTGAACGACTCTCAGTTCGAGTCGGTTCGGAAGATGGCAGGCATCTTCGGGATGGAGGCCCTGCAGAGCCTGGTGGTGTCAACACCGGCTGAGCAGCTCGAGCGCGTCAATGCATTCGACGCGTACGAGCAGGGCCTCATCGCGCATGTGCGGGAGAACCTGCAGGCTCCGGCGGCGGAAGCAAATCCGCCTCACCCGAAGCCAATACGGCTGAAGGTTAAGCCGTATGAAGGGAAGGAAGGCGAGAACCTTCACTTCTGGGTCCGAGAAGTAGAGCTCGCGATGGACGCGGCTCTGATCTCGACCGAGCAACTGCGTGTTGCTTTTGCACTCTCCAACCTTAGCGGTCGTGCTAAGAGTTGGGTGCACACTCGGGAAGCAACATCCCCTGGATGTTTCACATCCTGGGCTCAGCTGTGCGAACAGCTCCGAGCCGCGTTCCTCCCGGCGAACTACGAGTACCGCCAGCGCTCGCGCTTCCTCGCGTGTAAACAAGGAAGGCGCGAACTGCACGAGTATGTGCAAGAGATACGGGAGCTCACGGCGTCCCTAGTGGGAAACCCACTCAACGAACATATCAAGATGACTGTGTTCATGGACGGCCTTCGAGTGGGCCCCGCACGCACTTAGCTGTTCCGGGTGCAGTCAAGCACCCTTGAAGAGGCGATTCAAGTGGCTCTTCAAGAAGAGTACAGCCATCGCCAGACGCGTACGCCGGCCTCAGCGTGGCCTGGGAGTTCCTTGTCGGCTCCCGGTCGAACAAGCCCCAACGGACCAGTTCCCATGGAACTCGGGTCCGCCGAACAGCGTGACATCCGCAGCTTCGGCTGTGGGAAGATGGGCCACTTCAAGCGTGACCGCCCCGCGGAAAGACTCTGCAGACGGGCCTTCCCCAAGCCCGTCCTCAAGGGTCGCTGGCAAAAGCCAGGATCCCGGGGACAGGGGAACGCAGGGAACCAGTAGGGGCGGGGCGCCCTACTGGGGAAGAACTAAGTCTTCGTGATGGGTGCGCGGGTGGCGCGTACCACGGGGACTTAGCCCCTGAGAGTCTTCGCACTCTCAAATCGGCGAAGAGCAGCGGCCGGTTGCTCGTAGTACACGGATGTGTACGGGGATACGATCATCCCTTTAAAATCTTGATTGACTCTGGGGCGTCGAAGAATTTCGCACGCCGCCAGACGGTTGCTCGTAACAGCAACAAGTTGTCCGATGCTTTGAGAGAAAGCAAGGGCAACGGGACGGTGTCAGTGCGACTGGCCGACGGGAAGGTCGTCACTGTCCCCAACGTCCAAGTGGATCTGGCTGTCAAGTTTAAAGACTTTGACAGCCTCGAACAGTTCACTGTTCTCGATATGGATCCATATGATATGATCCTGGGCATGCCCTGGCTTGAGAAGCAGGAGCCCTGGATCGACTGGCGAGGCAAGGCAATCGGTGCCAGCCGCCCTGCGCAGTCCGACAGAGCATTGGTGAGTCATGTTCCCACCTCTGTCAGGACCCGGGGCGCCCGCAAGGGCTGTCAGGGTACCAAAGCATCCGGCAGATGCTTGGGAGTCGTCGACATATATGACGACTCCGAGGATGTTTTGATGGTGGCCGCGCCTAGAAGAGGCGCCGGCCAAGTGGATAACTTAGGTCCACAGGCGGGTAACTTAGTTCCGCAGACAGCTGCAGCTGTCGTGAACACTGAGAACAGCGTGTTCAGAGTGGGTAACAGAGTTCCACTCACGGTCGCCCAGACCATAACTGAAGAGGAAGACGTCGGATACGCTTCCTGTGTGGGTAACACAGTACCACACGCGGTCGCCCAGACCTTAACTGAAGAGGAAGGCGTTGAACACGCTTCCTGTGTGGGTAACACAGTGCCACACGCGGTCGCCCAGACCTTTACTGAAGAGGAAGGCGTTGAACACGCTTCCTGTGTGGGTACAACAGTACCACACGAGGCCACGAGTGCCTCGGATGTCGTAGCGACGACATCCCTAGACGTGGGCAGCAAAGCTCCCCGTCACAGACGCCGTCGGCAAAGACGCCGCCGCCGCCTCAAGTCGGATCCGAACTTCGTTCCGATCGACGTCGCTTCAAGCGACTCGGAGTCCAGGGCCCGGGCTCCTCCGACAAGGCCGGTGGAAGAGTGTTATCACATCTTCGATGGCGAGACAGGTTTACCCGTCAGGGCATCTGGTGTCCACTTGGAACCGTTGCCAGAGGTTGCAGAGATACTGCACCTCGAGGAAATGACGGCTAAGTCTTTCCTGACCAACCTCAAGGCTGGAGAGATTGCTGAGATGGTACTCATGAGACCTGAGACCACTCAGGAGGAGCTGAACTCCTCCTCTGTCTTGGACGAGAACGTCCTGGAAGACATGAACAAGCAGCGTCAGGCGCGCTTGGGTTCTGCGATTCTCAAGAACCCCAAGGATCCGGTGTATCCTTTGGTGACGGAGTATGCGGACGTGGTGAACAAACACCCACCGACCCAACTCCCACCGGATCGAGGTGTACGGCACGAGATTGATCTCGTGCCCGGCACAAAGTATTGTGTCACGAGGCAATGGCCTCTCCCGCGCGAACAGTGCGAGGTCATTGATGCCTTCTTCGCCGCGAAAGCGAAGGCAGGCATGGTGCGGGAGTCGAAATCCCCGCACTCGACGCCGACTTTCTGCGTTCGTAAGCCGAACGGAAAGTGGCGTCTGGTTCACGCTTATAACAAGCTGAACAACGCAACGGTGCCGGCCCAAACACCGATCCCACGAAAGGATGTGTTGTTGAACAACATGGCCGGGAGCGTACTGTACAGTGCGCTGGATTTGGTAGACGGATACTACCAAATCGCGAGAGTGACATCCCGCTCACCGCGGTAAGCACTCCAAGCGGCATGCTTTGGGAGTGGCTCGTCATGCCGCAGGGCTTGTCTAACGCCCCGGCGACGTTCAATCGCCTGGTGACGCAATTGTTCCGCCCTTTGCGTACCTTCGTACAGACGTACTTCGACGACATTTTTGTCCATAGCCGTGCCGAGGGAGGCAAGACGGCCATGGATGTGCATCTAGGACACCTCCGTCGAGTGTTGGACGTGATGCGAGCGAACAAGCTCTACGCCAACATCGACAAGTGCGTTTTCGCGTCACCAGAAATCAAAGTTCTCGGCTGCTTCGTAAGCAACGTGGGCGTTCGGGCTGACCCAGACAAGGTCAAGGCCATAGCAGCGTGGCCGACGCCCCGATCCCAGAAGGATCTTCGAAAGTGGTTGGGCTTGGCCAACTACCTTCACAAGTACAGCGCTGGGTACACGGGCTTCGCTAAGCCCTTGTCGAGCCTCCTTCAGAAGGACGTCGACTGGCGCTGGGAGCAAGAGCACCAGGATGCTTTTGACAGCATCAAGGCCGGTCTCCAAGAGGCCCCTGTCCTGGCCCTGCCGGACGAGACGAAGCCGTTTAGCGTCGTCTGCGATGCCTCCGATTACGCCATCGGGTGTGCATTGCTGCAGGACGACACGGCTGGACAGGAACAAATCATCTCGTTCCAGTCCCGGCAGCTCAAAGCCGCCGAGCGGAACTACCCTGTCCATGACAAGGAGCTCCTGGCAATGAAATATGCCCTTGTGAAGTTCCGTGTTCACCTTCTGGGCTCTAGGCCCTTTGTGATCTACACAGACCACGCGTCCTTGAGGACGGCGACTAACTCGCCCCACCTCTCCCAAAGGATGGCGAGGTGGCTGTCCTTCTTCGCGGAATACAACTTCCGCGTCGAATACAAGCCGAGCAAGCTCAACGTGCTTGCGGACGCCCTCTCTCGGCATCCCGACTATGAGTTGGCCCACATCACGCGGGTGACAACGAATCTATATGATCGGATACGCATGGCGTATCGGGACGATGAGGCTGTCGCGCCTATCGTCAAGTTCCTTAAGGCCGGAACGAGCGCGAAGTCCGACTGGCTCTCGTCGCGACAGCGCTCACGGCTCCACCGATATGAGTTGAAGGAGGGCCTCCTCTACTATCGGGTGGAGCCCACTGATCCTCCACGGGTGGTCGTACCCAACGACGAGGATCTGAAGTTCGACATCCTCGCGGAGGCGCATGACGCGCCCTCCAGCGGCCACTTGGGCCGCGAGAAGACCTTTCTGTCGGTCTCTCAGTCCTTCTGGTGGACCCACATGTACAAGTGGGTCGCCCGGTACGTCAAGACATGTGAAACATGTCAGCGGGTCAAACCCGCAGGGCACTCTTCGGCTCCACTACAGAGCCTGCCCGTACCGGCTGGTTGTTGGAAGTCGATGAGTCTTGACTTCATCTTTGGGCTTCCCGCCGACGGACACGGCAACACCGGAATTTTGGTGTTCGTGTGTCGGCTGAGCAAGATGGTACATCTTGCTCCAGTCCCTGTCACTGTAACGGGCGAACAAACCGCAAGGTTGTTCGTCGATGGCGTGTTCCGCTATCACGGTCTCCCGGAGACGATTGTCTCGGACCGAGACCCGCGGTTCACTGCCGCGTTTTGGAAAACGCTGTTCCCTTTACTGGGAACTCGTCTGCAGATGTCCACTGCGGACCATCCGCAGACCGACGGCCAAACAGAGCGCGTCAATCGAGTGCTCGAGGACACTCTGCGCAGTGTGTGCGCGGCAGCACCACGTACGTGGTCGACGCAGCTTCCAGTTGTTGAGTTTGCGCTCAACAACGCGGTGCACGCGTCCACGGGGTTCACGCCGTTCTACTTGAACGGCTTCCGCCACCCCAGAGTGCCTCTCACTCTTCGAGGAGACACTGACTCCTCTATTCTAAGTGGGGGAGAGGCTCGGAAAGCTCTTTCCTCCCATGTCTCGGATGTAAGACCAGTTTCGCTGCGGAAACAGGTGGAATCCTTTATGGATACCAAGCTGAACATTGTCAGCAGGGTCCGCGATGCCATGGCAGCGGCCCAAGATAAACAAAAGGAGTACTCAGACAAACAAGGAAGAGGAAACTTAAGTATATTTGAGGTTGGGGACTTCGTGTTGCTAGACACGAGGAACCTACCTCTAGACACTGTTAGCTCTGTCGGCAGCAACAAACTGAAGCACCGCTTCATCGGACCTTTTGCAGTCCTGGCCAGACATGGTGCGTCGTACACCATCGACCTTCCAAAGTCAATGACGACGCACCCGACGTTCTATGTCGGACGTCTTAAGCGGTACTTTGACCCGCAGGGGGTTGCTGACTCGCAGTCCCCCCTTGACCCAGCTCCTCGAAGCGAGGGCCGGTCACAGTCGTCGACGAGGGCGTCGGAGCAGGCACCCAAGCCTCGGTCGGGACGGCAAGGCTGCGGTCAAGACCGTACGCCGGAGGGGCTCCATACGAACGGACCCCGGCGCCATACGCCGAGTACGCTGAGTACGCCGGGTACGCACCATACGCGTACGTCTGGGAGTGTGCCGCAGGCGGCTCCGGACGTGGCAACAAAGCCTCGATCCGTCGGATCATTCGAAAGGCCTCGTCCAGATCGGACGAAGAGGCCCGGCGATCCACCCGCAGGTGCAGGCTCGCGACCTCTCGCTCCACCAGGTCCAGGCGACCCGCAAGACGAGCGAGCTCGCCCTGATTCCCGGCCTGGGCGGCAGCATTACCGCCAGTCCCAAGGCCAAGTGCAATCTCAAGCACGAGGACACGTTGACGGATGCGGTCAACCTCAGGGTCCCGTGTCGGACCCGCAGTCGGAGCACTCGGACGAGAGTGGCTCTCGGGAGGCGCCGAGTACTCGTACTCGTACGAGGGCACCTCCGCCCCTGCTTGACCGGAATGTAGAAGTCCACTTCCACGTGGAGCGGATCCTCCAGGAGCAACGGTGTCGCGGTAAGCGACAGCTCCTCGTGAAGTGGAGGGGTTATGCCCACTCCGAGAACTCGTGGGAGCCGATTGAACGGCTCCTGATTGACTGCCCGAAGGCTGTCGCAATCTGGGAACAGAAGCGGCGGCAGCTTCATAAGTAGTCCGGGGCTTCTTGCCCGAACGGGGTACGGTCGATGAATACATACCGTACCCGCGCTCATCGTGAGCGCTAGAAGCCGCGCGCTTCAGGATGTCCCTTGGCAGCATACGCTTGCTGATCAAGTGGGCAAACCTCACACGAAGATCACGCTGGTCCAGGATGTGGGACAGCTGCTGATCTTCATGGAGTTCCCATAACTCCGTGGGCGAGTACTTGAGAGTCTCCACCCACGCCCAGAACATGTCCTCACAAGAACTCCACGTGGGACAGTTCTCGGGCATAACCCAGGGGTATCCCCAAACAGGATAGAGACCACCCCGGGTCTCGGGCTTCTTACGACAAGTCGTAAAGTCCTTAAGGGGAATGCGGTGTGGCGCGAGAAGCACACACCGAGCAGCCTCCAAGTTGTCGACGAACAACTGTTCTTTCTGAACAAGGGCTCGTTCATAGATGCCCCTAGAAGTGTGGCCGCCCACGAGGCCACGAGGAGCGACGAGGACCTCTAAGAAGAGGTCAGCCCCAGAGCTCTCCTCGGGAGGCCAATACCCTCTTGAGTTGATGGCAGCTCCCTGGCTGACGGGTGCCGCCACCGAACCCCCACGCACACGCTGGGCAGCTTGAATTTCCTCCTGCTGCTGGTCGAGGTCATTCGAGACCTCCCGGGGCTCAACGATAGCACCCTCCTCCTCCTCTTCTTCCTCCTTCTCCTCCTCTTCATCCGAGGAGTCGAAGAGACTCTGATAGGAGCGTCGAGTCTCCTTCTCCTCGCGGAGTGGAGACTTAGAGGCTGTACGCTTCTTTGAGGGCTTGGCGCCTTCGGCTTTAGAGGCCTTAGCGCGCAAGACCCTCGGCAAGCGAGAGACGTTTGCGAGGATTCTCTTCCTCATCGCCACCGGCTTTGGGAGCGCCCTTAGCCTTGACGGCCGGACTCTCAGAGCGCACAGAGGTCCTGGGACTGTGATCACCGTGATCACTAGCGGGCGACTGCACGCTGTCATTATTGTGCTCACTGGGCACTGGGCTGTGCCCTCCCACAGAGCCCGCAGGAGCATCATGAGTGCTCTCGGACTCGGCATCGTCTTCACTGCCAGAGTTGAACTCACGTTCTACGAACCGAGGGTTCGGACGATTGTCTGAAGACGAGGGTGACGGACTGCGGCGCTGGCTTGCTCGCTTGACCACAGCCGCGTCACCCGAGGAACCGATCGCCTCGGAGGCCACCTGAGTAGCCTCCTTGAGTGCCGAGCCTTTGCCGTGAGGCTTAGTGCTCTTGGCTTGCGCCTTACCGGCAGCAGCCTTGGAGCGTGTCTTAGCACCGCTCTTTGCAGTACCACGAGGCATGATAACGGTCGAA
Source organism: Phytophthora betacei (assembly GCA_011320135.1). Classification (NCBI taxonomy): domain Eukaryota; phylum Oomycota; class Peronosporomycetes; order Peronosporales; family Peronosporaceae; genus Phytophthora; species Phytophthora betacei. The sequence continues at coordinate 869,921 of JAANHX010000276.1, forward strand.
GTGGAGACCTAGACGAAGAGCGCACAGGTTGCTGCTCGAGGTTCTAACTGTGAAGTGAGCCTCCGCCGCGCTCGCGCGGCCAAGTCGATGGTTTTCGACTTTGAGAATGAGAGTTTGTGACGAACACCTCTTCATTCTGATTGGTCGGTAAACCGAACCTAAGTGGGGGAGGATGTAACGGGGTACGTAGCCCTAAGTGTACCCTGGTTACATGAAGTGTGACACTTCACACTTCAGGAGTATGACACGTCATACTCCGGGATATTTGGTACAAGGTACCAAGGTCGTTCAAAGCCAACCATTGGCTAAATGACATTGCATTTCTATAGGTAACTAATAGTTTGTATTAAACCCAAACTTAACCTACCTTTAAATATACTCAGTTTACAATCTACCTTATTTAGGTCACTTCGCTCTCTTTAATTAAGGAGGGGACCTGTGAACTGCCGTTCACTGAGAGTTTGTATACTCTCGGAAGATAACTTCCTCTAGCGCAAGGTGCTGTGTGACCCCGTCACAAGTACAAAGGATCTAACTATTGACGTTAATTCATTCTCACTTTTATCTCTTGAAAGGAGAGTCCTGGCACCGGGAGCGCCCTCTGCAAGCCAAGGCGTGTCAATTGATGTATCAGGACAACATCTTTTAATTAAAAGTCTCTTTTGTAAGAAGATAATATCTTCTTAACATCTTATTAAGAAACGTTTCTACGTGGCCGGTTAATTTGAGCTGTATCTTTTCTCTCTTTTGTCGTTCAGCAACAAAGATGTCACGTAGAAGAACTTGAGACTTCTGAAGTTTTCTTATTATCTCAAGTCCTTTTGAGTTTTTTACAAGTTTAATAGCGAGAATAACGAGCTTATGCATGGGAGGATGATTGGGATGGAGCAACAAGCTTGAAGGTACTTAAGTTCGATGGGAGCACATAAGCTCGATGGAGAACAATGGGATATGAGGAAAGAGCCGTGTCCTAGCAAATGTCCACCCGTCACCCCTGAGTCAGGAAGGGACGGGGCTCATCTCTCTGGACACACCACCACCTGCTCAGATAAAAAGTTGTGGCCGTTATCTGCATCTCCTTCTTCGCTCGTTCGGGCAATGCGACTTCGACGACCAACTTGCTCTTATCGCAGCAATGAAGGACGTCACGCTGGACTTGAAGCAGAGTCTGCATTGATACTTGAAACGGTCCGTGAGCAGGGAACATTACCAAACGGACGGGCCGTTGGAAGGGCAACGCATGCACTTGAGCCGATTTTGGAAGACAGGAACTTACCGACGATACTGCCTGCCGACTGTTAAGTATGGTCGGTCCGGCAACGGCTCGGCACTTCTCAATTATCTGCATAATAGGAGACGCCTCTTGACTCACATGGCCGATAGTCTTCCTCTCTCCTTCCCAGCGCTCTACAGCTGTGCGCAGTCCGCTCGATCCGGACCTAAAGTGATGCCCGGAGTCTCGTTATCTGCATGGAGGAAGGACGAGCACGTGTTGAGATGCGGCATCTGCGCTAAAAAGTTCGGTCTTCTCCGTTGGAAACATCACTGCAGAGCTGTAAGTTGCTCATTCTCTCGTTTATTATTTTCACAAGTCTTAGGCTTAAATTTCTTGTTGTATTTCTCTGTCTTGCAGTGTGGAGATGTTTGTTGTCGTCGATGTCTCGGATTCTGCTTGGTGGACGTCCCGGAACATGGCGTCGACTTGGCCTACACGTGTGCTCGTTGCGTACAGAAACACACCAAGCCTACACTTGTGGGCGACGTCAACTGGCCGTTCGCAGGCGACGTGCAGAGCTCCAGACTTCACTTGAGTAGATCTGCAGATTCTCTCGCTACGATGGCCATGAGCGACGCATCGACAGCTTCTCCGTGTTCTTTCTCCTGGTCCATTACACCCACGGCTTCCCCGCCTCAACATACTCGTGAGTTCGACGTCGTCGTCAGTCAGTATCGTAACCAAAAGCTCCACTCGGTCTGCTCGTTGCTTGTCGACTATCTGGAGTGTGTGGGTGGAGCCATCGTGCTCGTCCAGGACCTTCATCTCTGGGTCATCGCGCACAAAGGTCTCCATCCTCGCGTTCTGCACAATCCCACGTTCCTGTCCATCTGCAGTCGAGCGTTGAGCACGCAAACTGCCTTCACTGTGCCCGATCCCGCTAGTATCTCGTCCGAAACTTCGTCGTGCGATCCCTCCACGTTCCAGTTCTTCGGCGCGTCTCCTTTGTTTGATGTTCGCGAGACTGCCGGCCCCGCTCTCGGTTGTATCGTGGCGCTGGACACCCGTGCGCGTACTGCTGCTGCTGCGTCCAAGATGGAAGTGACACTAGAGAACTTGGCCGACCACGTCATGGATCTATTAGCTCAAGACGAGACCATCCTACGCATCTACGCGTCGGGAGACTTCAAGATCTTCGCGTCGGCTGCTACAGACACGTGCGCACAAAGTGGCTCCTTCGACGGGTTCAGCAGCACGTCGTCCACTGCAGCGTCAGGCTCGCTCTTCTCGTCCATGCACACAAGACCTCGGCGCTCCAGCAGCTTCGCTTCAGGCGACGAGTATTTCTCTCGCAAAGGCGACAACGCAGCATGTCGGAAACTGGTGGACGCAGCCTTTCCAGGTCTCAAGAAGCAGCAGAAGCGAGCAGGTCTCGGCAACTCCCGTAGCGTATCAACGCTCAAAGCAGCATAAACGTACAGCCCTCTTTTGAGTAACTCGTAAATACTATTATAACTTGACCGTCGCAACACCTCCCCCCCCGCCTCTACCTCCTTACCGATCATAGCCCATGTCACGTTGATACAGGGCTCGGTCTCGTGCGGTGGGGCGGTCCGCCAACCAGTTGCCGCTGCTGGTTCTTCTCGCGAACTTCTTCTTCTTGTGGACGTCGGTCGTCTCGAAGATGGCTTCCAGGTTGCACGTGTCCACAAAGTCCTGGAAGATAGCGGGGGACGGATCCACGGCGTTCTTGCCGAACTGCGCGTGCAGAATCTTGTTGAGATGGTCTCTCTGCGCCCACCTGGGCACCTTCTTCTTGCCGTGACGCTCCGTGCCCGAGTCGCTGTCACCTCCCGAAGACTCTGCGTTGTCCGACATCTCATAATTCACGATCTCGGGCGAGTGGCTCTTTGGCAGGTGTTTCGAGGGCACAGGGAACGCCAAAGGTGGTCTAGACGCAGACTTCGACACCGGCTTGGGCGCTGGTTTCGATACTGGAGCCGACTGGGAGGTAAGAGGCTTCGGTATCGGCCTAGACACCGGTTTCGACGCAAGGTTTGACACTGGCTTTGCAGTAGACTCGGACGATTCCGACGCACTCGCCAGTCCGCGAGGTTTAGCAGCTGTAGTCGCAGACTTGGAGGCCGCCGCCGCCTTCTTCTCAGCTGCCAACATCGCCCGCTTCTTCTCCAAACCTGCGCGCATCTCCTTGAGCTTCTGCTGGCGTCTTCTCGCGAGTTCGGCTTCCCGCTTCTTTCGCTCGTTCAAGCGCTCCTGTTCCCGCTTGGCCTGGGCGTCCTTCTCGGCATTTTCCTTAAGTGCCGCCGCCTTCTTGTGCTCCTCCATCTTCTTCTTCAGAAGCGCCTTCCGTCGCTCTTTCTCCAGTCGCTTCTTCTCTTCAGCGACGCGCGACTTCTCCGCCAGCTTCAGGGCATTCACCACGGGCGCACTGCGGCTTGTACTGCTCTGTTGCGCCTTGTCTTTCTCCAGTAAAGACGTCAAGGAGTGCAGCCCACTGACCAGGTTCGCGATTGGCCGGCGGTTCTTGCTGGCAGCCGTCGCCGTACCGGATTTCAGAGCGTTCTCCACCACCGAAGGCTCAGGAATCGACGAGACTGTCGACGACAACGAGTCCGACCTGTCTCGGTTCGCCAGCGTCTCCACCGTCTGTGGCATCGGCAGTTTAGTGCTCTCAGAGCTCTTCTGCACGGTCGCTAGCGACGAAGACGCCGGTATTCGCTTCCCTGACGAGTCGGTGGCTGCTGCTGCAGTGGACGTAGCTATTGCTTTATCTGCAGCTCGAAGAGACGACGATGGGTCGGCGTGTTGCGTGTCTTCCATGACGGAGGACGTGGATCTGGCTGCTGTACCCTCGTGTCGCGAGCGTTCAAGGACGGACGACACGTCCGAGATGCTTTCCACCTCTAGGCGAGCCATGGAAGGCGTCAAATCGCGAGCTTTCTCCTCGTCCGGGTCCTCTCGAGTGAGCGCCGCTGTGTGTTGAGGTCGTGTGTCCTCCTTTGACGCGGACGCAGTTAGATTCGTGGCTTTCGTACTCGACGACACGCTTTCGGCACTAGTCGACGTGGACGGAGACACTTGATCGGACACTTTATCAGACGCCACGGGCGTGAGAGCGCTTTTACGCTTGTCGCCGACGGATGAAGCTCGCAACTTGGCCTTCAACTGGTCGCGCTTGGCCCAGAACGCTTTGCTGGCTTTGGCTTCTTCAAGACGCTTCTGAGCCGACAACTTGGCAGCCGCGCGAAGCTTTTGCGCCTCACGCTGGACGCTCTCATTAAACTCTCGCTTCCTCCGCTGCTCCTTAGTCTCTGGTTCGTGTACTACCTGGGTAGAAGGGTCCTCAGGTGGCGTTGCAGTAGCCACAGGAGTGCTGACGGCAGTTGGCGTCGAGTCAGCGTCCTGTCGTGAGTCAGACCGAGTCTTCGGGGTCTCTTCTTCCGGATTGTGCGCGTCAGCTGCTTCATGTAGCGACGGAGGCTTCTCTGGGCTGGGATCTGGCTGCGTGGACTCCGTCTGAGAGCTCTCAGCGATGATATCCACCTGGCAACTCGGCGCAAAGCTGACCTTCCTAGCATTTCGAGAGTTCGGTGCTAGCGACGACGTCTTCCGTAGAATCGACTTCCTCTTCCACCCTACAGGACTTGCAACTTCTCTCGTCTTGCTGACCTGCATCGACTGTCGCGTCCACTTAGTTGTAACGAGCTCGTTCGCCTTGTTCGAAGTCCTGAGATCCATCACGTGTCTGAAGCTTTCATCATTCGCCTCGGAAGGCCGTTGCGTGTCTCCATCCGGGGCAGTTTGCGCAGCCTCCAGCGCAGTATACGACGCTTCTTCTCGCTGTAATGAGCGACCTTTTGTTGCGTGATTCTGCGGCGCTTCCTTGCGCTTCGCTGCTTGTTCCTTCGCAGTTGACTCGGTCTCGCTCTTGTCTTCTTCTGTTGCAGCTTTTGGAGACGTCGACTGACTCCGTGGCGACCTGTTGGACCCAATACTTTCTCGTACAATTTCATCTTCTTCGTCTGAATCGTCAATGACAATTATTTCCTGCTGTTCGGCGCGTTCCTCTCGCTCCTCTGGCAGTTGGTGCAAGTGACTTGCCTCCTCTCTCTGCTCGTCTTGTAGCGCGTCCAGTAGTCGATTGAGCAGCGCAGCCTTCAGGCCACTAGTGCGCAGCCCTCTCTTCTTCAGTTCCGACCGCAATTCCGCCACCTTGAGCTTCCAAGTGTCTCGCAGCAACACCTCAGAGAGACGTCCTCTCTTCCTCGTCTTCTTGTTGTCTACACACACGTCCACACTCAAAGCTCTCGCACGCAGACGCATCGACAGTCTTGTACTCATTCTCTTTGGCTTCTGTACGGCCGCAGGCGGCGCATCTTCCGGCTGCGTCTCAATTTTCTGCTTCTTCTTCACTGGCTGCGCTTCAGGCGCGGGTTCCGGAAGACTACAGCGTAAAATTCCAGTAGTTAAACGCGTATACAAACTGAGATGAGTCTCTGGCACTGTAATCGGCCTTTAATGGCGGCATTAGAGCCTTGGTTTACCTGGGATAAGGCGATGGAATTACCGTCGGCTTGGACTGGAAGCGCGCCTTGATCTCTAGCGAGCGCGAGATCTCCGCCAGCTCGTTCCGCAGCTGCGATACGTTGCACGCATGTTGTTCCTCCAGGGCCCGCCAGTTCTCACGTGCAAGGCCCTGGAGGTGGCGCACGCGCAGCACGGCGTCGCCCATTCTGTTTTTTTTCTAGTGCCTTTTTCGCGGGGTTAAATTTTAAACAGATTTGAGAAACTTTAGCAGAAAGTTGCATTAAAAAGTTGCGCAACTTAAAGTGCAGAAAATGATTCTTAGACGGAACTAGTCAGACATTTGTCAAACCAACAATTCTGCTCTGTATGATGTTTGGTAGGTGGGTACAAATGTAAGCAGTTTGTAGCTCCTTGGTTCTCATTGATACGCACTGCTAACTATTTGTTGTTTTTGCTTTCTTCCTCAACAGTTTTCCTACTGTCGCCCAGCTCAGCTGCCCGTGGCGTCGCTTTCGTGAGTGTTCGGTGATGTCGTCTACAGCGACGCTGCTTGCGCACTTAATGAACACATCGGTTGCAGCATCGATGGCAGTGCTACAAGGAAACAGCTCTTTAGATGTTGCATCTTTCTCAATCTTGAGCATCACAAACCGAAGCTGGCTAAGACGCTTCTGCATCTTCCTGTTGGGCATATCACGACCATCAAGACGGCGAAGCGGTGGTATCTGCTTCGACTTGTTACCACACATCCACAGCACCCACACATGACGTACGGAGCAATCAGGGATGGTAAAATCTGCGGGTACACGCCGAAACTTTCCACTCCAGTAGTGGCAAAGCTGACCCTCGTTGCCTTCAGTGGCAGCGTCGACAACAGATTCTTGTCTGCTGGATAGCTTCTCGACAAGCTCGCCAACGCCACTATCATGAAGACACGCTCTTATAGCATCATGAAGACCGTCGTAAGTAACCGTTCCAGCACCTATAGCTCGCTTCTCGAGCTCGGATATAATATCTTGAACAGTATCAAGCCGGGTAGCTTCAATTTTTGACACCGATTCCAGCAAACCGTCCTTTAGACCCTTCATTTCACAGAGTATAGCCACGTGAGGTGGTACCCCAGTCGGTCGTATACGCGCCGCAGCGCAACCATCACCCGTTCTAATTCTGGTTGTGAGATTTAATAGCAGTTCTTCGTCTTGGAAAAGCGGCGTCTCAAATAAATGGTGCTGTGGAGAAAGCGTAGCCTTCAGGAAAGAGGAATGATAGACCAGCGAAGCCAGACAAAACTCTGCAATGTACTCGAGCCTATTGGGTAGGCCAGGGAACATCAACTTCATCCCGTTTTCGACGCTCTCATCTCGTGAATCAAAATGTGGTGCTAACGTCGAGAACTGGTAACTTTCGGTAGGCAATCCAGCCACTGTACGACCGACATGCATGTCGCCAGCAGCTTCATATCGGAGGTAGGTGTTTTGAACACCTCCAAGCGACCAGCCGGCTCGCAAATGAACCGCCGTTGATGAAGGACAAGCCGTTGACCCTGACGAACAAAACGTCGCTGATCCTTTCCGCATAGAGTGAGTCCCCAGCTCAGTAGCGACAATCCCTTGGCGCTGCAATTCCGTCGCGACACTCTCTTGCGCCAGTAGACGCAGCCAGCACTTCCGAAATCGCTCGTATTGGTTACTGCCAGGAAAAAGGAGATCGCCGTCGCCAAAATTAGAAACCGCCCAATATATACCTAGTGCCACAATTGGACAAATACTTGGTTGTAGCGGGCTCGCGTAGATATGGCGCGGGTCACGCGGTCGGTCCCCTCCTTGATCATTCTTCATATGCGCGAAGTAAATCTGCAGTGCATCACCCCTCCATTCCATGTGTGAATGGCGAATGCCAAAAGCATTAGACGACCGACACATTAGGTTCCACGCAATCACCATGTACGCGTGAGCAAATGCCATCTCCTTCCCCGAGTGAGAGAGCATCTCTTTGCACAAGAAAGAGTACAGATCAAACATGAGTGGGTCCTTACCAGTCTTGACAGAGCTCTCGCCGTTCGCTGCGTCCTTGGCAAGTTTATGCTTGAGTCCTTTAAAGTAGTTTGTCAGCTCGGAGTCTAAATTCTTGGTCATGGTACGGCCGTAGTCACGAAACAAGTTAAACAACCCCGCCCTGTGAGTGTTTAGGGCAGAGTAGCTTAGAGCACAGCCATCCTTTCGCTCGAGCGTCACAAGCCATGTGACAAAATCAGCTGCATCTAAGGCCTCAAACTCTAGCGGGATGACAGTGCGTCTTTGCGTAACGAGATCTTTGACACGAGAGCGCAGCTGCTGCAACGTGCACTCTGATATGTCACCGAGGCCATCGAGGAAGGGCTTGGGCACGAGATGCGGCTTGTTGCGGATAATCCAAGCGAGGAAGCGGCAGTATGAGTTCTGGTAGGTGGCCCTCGAACGCGCGGTGACTGTGTTTTCACGAATATCACGAACTGTTTTCTCTAGCTTCTCCCAATCATGGCTATCCATTTTGTGTTAGACAAGAGGTCTGACTTCTTCTGCGCAAATTGCGATTTGCTGGCGTTGTACTCCAGCTGAATATAGGGAGGCGAAGTAAGATTTCAGAAAATGTTAGACCTTATGTCTAACGCTAATACCTGTGTGTCCCACATTGTCGTACAAATTTGGGGGAATGATTCTTAGACGGAACTAGTCAGACATTTGTCAAACCAACAATTCTGCTCTGTATGATGTTTGGTAGGTGGGTACAAATGTAAGCAGTTTGTAGCTCCTTGGTTCTCATTGATACGCACTGCTAACTACTTGTTGTTTTTGCTTTCTTCCTCAACAGTTTTCCTACTGTCGCCCAGCTCAGCTGCCCGTGGCGTCGCTTTCGTGAGTGTTCGGTGATGTCGTCTACAGCGACGCTGCTTGCGCACTTAATGAACACATCGGTTGCAGCATCGATGGCAGTGCTACAAGGAAACAGCTCTTTAGATGTTGCATCTTTCTCAATCTTGAGCATCACAAACCGAAGCTGGCTAAGACGCTTCTGCATCTTCCTGTTGGGCATATCACGACCATCAAGACGGCGAAGCGGTGGTATCTGCTTCGACTTGTTACCACACATCCACAGCACCCACACATGACGTACGGAGCAATCAGGGATGGTAAAATCTGCGGGTACACGCCGAAACTTTCCACTCCAGTAGTGGCAAAGCTGACCCTCGTTGCCTTCAGTGGCAGCGTCGACAACAGATTCTTGTCTGCTGGATAGCTTCTCGACAAGCTCGCCAACGCCACTATCATGAAGACACGCTCTTATAGCATCATGAAGACCGTCGTAAGTAACCGTTCCAGCACCTATAGCTCGCTTCTCGAGCTCGGATATAATATCTTGAACAGTATCAAGCCGGGTAGCTTCAATTTTTGACACCGATTCCAGCAAACCGTCCTTTAGACCCTTCATTTCACAGAGTATAGCCACGTGAGGTGGTACCCCAGTCGGTCGTATACGCGCCGCAGCGCAACCATCACCCGTTCTAATTCTGGTTGTGAGATTTAATAGCAGTTCTTCGTCTTGGAAAAGCGGCGTCTCAAATAAATGGTGCTGTGGAGAAAGCGTAGCCTTCAGGAAAGAGGAATGATAGACCAGCGAAGCCAGACAAAACTCTGCAATGTACTCGAGCCTATTGGGTAGGCCAGGGAACATCAACTTCATCCCGTTTTCGACGCTCTCATCTCGTGAATCAAAATGTGGTGCTAACGTCGAGAACTGGTAACTTTCGGTAGGCAATCCAGCCACTGTACGACCGACATGCATGTCGCCAGCAGCTTCATATCGGAGGTAGGTGTTTTGAACACCTCCAAGCGACCAGCCGGCTCGCAAATGAACCGCCGTTGATGAAGGACAAGCCGTTGACCCTGACGAACAAAACGTCGCTGATCCTTTCCGCATAGAGTGAGTCCCCAGCTCAGTAGCGACAATCCCTTGGCGCTGCAATTCCGTCGCGACACTCTCTTGCGCCAGTAGACGCAGCCAGCACTTCCGAAATCGCTCGTATTGGTTACTGCCAGGAAAAAGGAGATCGCCGTCGCCAAAATTAGAAACCGCCCAATATATACCTAGTGCCACAATTGGACAAATACTTGGTTGTAGCGGGCTCGCGTAGATATGGCGCGGGTCACGCGGTCGGTCCCCTCCTTGATCATTCTTCATATGCGCGAAGTAAATCTGCAGTGCATCACCCCTCCATTCCATGTGTGAATGGCGAATGCCAAAAGCATTAGACGACCGACACATTAGGTTCCACGCAATCACCATGTACGCGTGAGCAAATGCCATCTCCTTCCCCGAGTGAGAGAGCATCTCTTTGCACAAGAAAGAGTACAGATCAAACATGAGTGGGTCCTTACCAGTCTTGACAGAGCTCTCGCCGTTCGCTGCGTCCTTGGCAAGTTTATGCTTGAGTCCTTTAAAGTAGTTTGTCAGCTCGGAGTCTAAATTCTTGGTCATGGTACGGCCGTAGTCACGAAACAAGTTAAACAACCCCGCCCTGTGAGTGTTTAGGGCAGAGTAGCTTAGAGCACAGCCATCCTTTCGCTCGAGCGTCACAAGCCATGTGACAAAATCAGCTGCATCTAAGGCCTCAAACTCTAGCGGGATGACAGTGCGTCTTTGCGTAACGAGATCTTTGACACGAGAGCGCAGCTGCTGCAACGTGCACTCTGATATGTCACCGAGGCCATCGAGGAAGGGCTTGGGCACGAGATGCGGCTTGTTGCGGATAATCCAAGCGAGGAAGCGGCAGTATGAGTTCTGGTAGGTGGCCCTCGAACGCGCGGTGACTGTGTTTTCACGAATATCACGAACTGTTTTCTCTAGCTTCTCCCAATCATGGCTATCCATTTTGTGTTAGACAAGAGGTCTGACTTCTTCTGCGCAAATTGCGATTTGCTGGCGTTGTACTCCAGCTGAATATAGGGAGGCGAAGTAAGATTTCAGAAAATGTTAGACCTTATGTCTAACGCTAATACCTGTGTGTCCCACATTGTCGTACAAATTTGGGGGAATGATTCTTAGACGGAACTAGTCAGACATTTGTCAAACCAACAATTCTGCTCTGTATGATGTTTGGTAGGTGGGTACAAATGTAAGCAGTTTGTAGCTCCTTGGTTCTCATTGATACGCACTGCTAACTACTTGTTGTTTTTGCTTTCTTCCTCAACAGTTTTCCTACTGTCGCCCAGCTCAGCTGCCCGTGGCGTCGCTTTCGTGAGTGTTCGGTGATGTCGTCTACAGCGACGCTGCTTGCGCACTTAATGAACACATCGGTTGCAGCATCGATGGCAGTGCTACAAGGAAACAGCTCTTTAGATGTTGCATCTTTCTCAATCTTGAGCATCACAAACCGAAGCTGGCTAAGACGCTTCTGCATCTTCCTGTTGGGCATATCACGACCATCAAGACGGCGAAGCGGTGGTATCTGCTTCGACTTGTTACCACACATCCACAGCACCCACACATGACGTACGGAGCAATCAGGGATGGTAAAATCTGCGGGTACACGCCGAAACTTTCCACTCCAGTAGTGGCAAAGCTGACCCTCGTTGCCTTCAGTGGCAGCGTCGACAACAGATTCTTGTCTGCTGGATAGCTTCTCGACAAGCTCGCCAACGCCACTATCATGAAGACACGCTCTTATAGCATCATGAAGACCGTCGTAAGTAACCGTTCCAGCACCTATAGCTCGCTTCTCGAGCTCGGATATAATATCTTGAACAGTATCAAGCCGGGTAGCTTCAATTTTTGACACCGATTCCAGCAAACCGTCCTTTAGACCCTTCATTTCACAGAGTATAGCCACGTGAGGTGGTACCCCAGTCGGTCGTATACGCGCCGCAGCGCAACCATCACCCGTTCTAATTCTGGTTGTGAGATTTAATAGCAGTTCTTCGTCTTGGAAAAGCGGCGTCTCAAATAAATGGTGCTGTGGAGAAAGCGTAGCCTTCAGGAAAGAGGAATGATAGACCAGCGAAGCCAGACAAAACTCTGCAATGTACTCGAGCCTATTGGGTAGGCCAGGGAACATCAACTTCATCCCGTTTTCGACGCTCTCATCTCGTGAATCAAAATGTGGTGCTAACGTCGAGAACTGGTAACTTTCGGTAGGCAATCCAGCCACTGTACGACCGACATGCATGTCGCCAGCAGCTTCATATCGGAGGTAGGTGTTTTGAACACCTCCAAGCGACCAGCCGGCTCGCAAATGAACCGCCGTTGATGAAGGACAAGCCGTTGACCCTGACGAACAAAACGTCGCTGATCCTTTCCGCATAGAGTGAGTCCCCAGCTCAGTAGCGACAATCCCTTGGCGCTGCAATTCCGTCGCGACACTCTCTTGCGCCAGTAGACGCAGCCAGCACTTCCGAAATCGCTCGTATTGGTTACTGCCAGGAAAAAGGAGATCGCCGTCGCCAAAATTAGAAACCGCCCAATATATACCTAGTGCCACAATTGGACAAATACTTGGTTGTAGCGGGCTCGCGTAGATATGGCGCGGGTCACGCGGTCGGTCCCCTCCTTGATCATTCTTCATATGCGCGAAGTAAATCTGCAGTGCATCACCCCTCCATTCCATGTGTGAATGGCGAATGCCAAAAGCATTAGACGACCGACACATTAGGTTCCACGCAATCACCATGTACGCGTGAGCAAATGCCATCTCCTTCCCCGAGTGAGAGAGCATCTCTTTGCACAAGAAAGAGTACAGATCAAACATGAGTGGGTCCTTACCAGTCTTGACAGAGCTCTCGCCGTTCGCTGCGTCCTTGGCAAGTTTATGCTTGAGTCCTTTAAAGTAGTTTGTCAGCTCGGAGTCTAAATTCTTGGTCATGGTACGGCCGTAGTCACGAAACAAGTTAAACAACCCCGCCCTGTGAGTGTTTAGGGCAGAGTAGCTTAGAGCACAGCCATCCTTTCGCTCGAGCGTCACAAGCCATGTGACAAAATCAGCTGCATCTAAGGCCTCAAACTCTAGCGGGATGACAGTGCGTCTTTGCGTAACGAGATCTTTGACACGAGAGCGCAGCTGCTGCAACGTGCACTCTGATATGTCACCGAGGCCATCGAGGAAGGGCTTGGGCACGAGATGCGGCTTGTTGCGGATAATCCAAGCGAGGAAGCGGCAGTATGAGTTCTGGTAGGTGGCCCTCGAACGCGCGGTGACTGTGTTTTCACGAATATCACGAACTGTTTTCTCTAGCTTCTCCCAATCATGGCTATCCATTTTGTGTTAGACAAGAGGTCTGACTTCTTCTGCGCAAATTGCGATTTGCTGGCGTTGTACTCCAGCTGAATATAGGGAGGCGAAGTAAGATTTCAGAAAATGTTAGACCTTATGTCTAACGCTAATACCTGTGTGTCCCACATTGTCGTACAAATTTGGGGGAATGATTCTTAGACGGAACTAGTCAGACATTTGTCAAACCAACAATTCTGCTCTGTATGATGTTTGGTAGGTGGGTACAAATGTAAGCAGTTTGTAGCTCCTTGGTTCTCATTGATACGCACTGCTAACTACTTGTTGTTTTTGCTTTCTTCCTCAACAGTTTTCCTACTGTCGCCCAGCTCAGCTGCCCGTGGCGTCGCTTTCGTGAGTGTTCGGTGATGTCGTCTACAGCGACGCTGCTTGCGCACTTAATGAACACATCGGTTGCAGCATCGATGGCAGTGCTACAAGGAAACAGCTCTTTAGATGTTGCATCTTTCTCAATCTTGAGCATCACAAACCGAAGCTGGCTAAGACGCTTCTGCATCTTCCTGTTGGGCATATCACGACCATCAAGACGGCGAAGCGGTGGTATCTGCTTCGACTTGTTACCACACATCCACAGCACCCACACATGACGTACGGAGCAATCAGGGATGGTAAAATCTGCGGGTACACGCCGAAACTTTCCACTCCAGTAGTGGCAAAGCTGACCCTCGTTGCCTTCAGTGGCAGCGTCGACAACAGATTCTTGTCTGCTGGATAGCTTCTCGACAAGCTCGCCAACGCCACTATCATGAAGACACGCTCTTATAGCATCATGAAGACCGTCGTAAGTAACCGTTCCAGCACCTATAGCTCGCTTCTCGAGCTCGGATATAATATCTTGAACAGTATCAAGCCGGGTAGCTTCAATTTTTGACACCGATTCCAGCAAACCGTCCTTTAGACCCTTCATTTCACAGAGTATAGCCACGTGAGGTGGTACCCCAGTCGGTCGTATACGCGCCGCAGCGCAACCATCACCCGTTCTAATTCTGGTTGTGAGATTTAATAGCAGTTCTTCGTCTTGAAAAAGCGGCGTCTCAAATAAATGGTGCTGTGGAGAAAGCGTAGCCTTCAGGAAAGAGGAATGATAGACCAGCGAAGCCAGACAAAACTCTGCAATGTACTCGAGCCTATTGGGTAGGCCAGGGAACATCAACTTCATCCCGTTTTCGACGCTCTCATCTCGTGAATCAAAATGTGGTGCTAACGTCGAGAACTGGTAACTTTCGGTAGGCAATCCAGCCACTGTACGACCGACATGCATGTCGCCAGCAGCTTCATATCGGAGGTAGGTGTTTTGAACACCTCCAAGCGACCAGCCGGCTCGCAAATGAATCGCCGTTGATGAAGGACAAGCCGTTGACCCTGACGAACAAAACGTCGCTGATCCTTTCCGCATAGAGTGAGTCCCCAGCTCAGTAGCGACAATCCCTTGGCGCTGCAATTCCGTCGCGACACTCTCTTGCGCCAGTAGACGCAGCCAGCACTTCCGAAATCGCTCGTATTGGTTACTGCCAGGAAAAAGGAGATCGCCGTCGCCAAAATTAGAAACCGCCCAATATATACCTAGTGCCACAATTGGACAAATACTTGGTTGTAGCGGGCTCGCGTAGATATGGCGCGGGTCACGCGGTCGGTCCCCTCCTTGATCATTCTTCATATGCGCGAAGTAAATCTGCAGTGCATCACCCCTCCATTCCATGTGTGAATGGCGAATGCCAAAAGCATTAGACGACCGACACATTAGGTTCCACGCAATCACCATGTACGCGTGAGCAAATGCCATCTCCTTCCCCGAGTGAGAGAGCATCTCTTTGCACAAGAAAGAGTACAGATCAAACATGAGTGGGTCCTTACCAGTCTTGACAGAGCTCTCGCCGTTCGCTGCGTCCTTGGCAAGTTTATGCTTGAGTCCTTTAAAGTAGTTTGTCAGCTCGGAGTCTAAATTCTTGGTCATGGTACGGCCGTAGTCACGAAACAAGTTAAACAACCCCGCCCTGTGAGTGTTTAGGGCAGAGTAGCTTAGAGCACAGCCATCCTTTCGCTCGAGCGTCACAAGCCATGTGACAAAATCAGCTGCATCTAAGGCCTCAAACTCTAGCGGGATGACAGTGCGTCTTTGCGTAACGAGATCTTTGACACGAGAGCGTAGCTGCTGCAACGTGCACTCTGATATGTCACCGAGGCCATCGAGGAAGGGCTTGGGCACGAGATGCGGCTTGTTGCGGATAATCCAAGCGAGGAAGCGGCAGTATGAGTTCTGGTAGGTGGCCCTCGAACGCGCGGTGACTGTGTTTTCACGAATATCACGAACTGTTTTCTCTAGCTTCTCCCAATCATGGCTATCCATTTTGTGTTAGACAAGAGGTCTGACTTCTTCTGCGCAAATTGCGATTTGCTGGCGTTGTACTCCAGCTGAATATAGGGAGGCGAAGTAAGATTTCAGAAAATGTTAGACCTTATGTCTAACGCTAATACCTGTGTGTCCCACATTGTCGTACAAATTTGGGGGAATGTGATTTTTGTCGTCAAAAATGAAAATTCACATTAGCTGGCCGTCCTGCTCGCTATAATGCACTGCCCCCACCCGCTTACTGCGATGCTCGTCGTCGCAGCCATCTCGCCACGTCCTGCTACTGTCTATTTACTAATAGTAGTGTCTATACTGGCACCTCGGGTGTCCTGTTCTCGCTTCGTCCACCACCGCAGTCGGCCTGTTCGAGACACTGGAGTTGATGCCCGATTGTCTGCGAGTACACCGACCGACACACGCTCTCGGTCTCTCGTCTTGCACTCCAGTATCGCTACAGAATGGAACACGAGCTCTTCTTTTGCTTGGGCACTTTCTTTCGACGCACTTCACGCACAAACGTCTCGAATACGGCCGTCACGTTGGCTCCTGTCAGCGCACTCGTCTCTATGTAGCGCGCGTTGTACGAGTGTGCTATCCGTCGACCTTCTTCCGTGCTCACTTGGCACTTGCTTGGGTCACGATCCACCACGTCCTTCTTGTTAGCCACGAGGATAATAGGAGGTAGAGGACGACGGCTCTCGTTGATCTGGAGATGCAGGTCGAAAAATGGTTGCAATTCCTACAAAAAAGCCAAAAGGTGAGCACTCTATCGACTCATAACTCCCATGATGACCCAAAAAATAGGTCGCACAGGTACGCAGATAAGCATTGCGTACATGAAGAGAGATTCGTGAGTCCATACTATACACAAAAACATAGCCATCCTTGTCCATCATCCACTGCCCTCGCAACGACTCAAAGTCCTGTTCAGCGCAACGTAAGCTCGTTTTAGTCGTCGAGTTCACACCTTAATCAGAGCACTGGACGTACATCTTGTCCTGCAGTATCCAAAATCTCGAGCATACAAAGTCCATCGTCTACCGTGATAGCTTTCCTGTATGCGTCCTCAATGGTCGGGTCCCAGTCCTTGACGAAATAGTCTCTCACAAAGCGCAACGTGAGTGCACTCTTGCCAACACCACCTGAGCCTAACACGGATATGTGGAAGGTCTCTTGTCCATTTGCAGGGCCTTTTCAACGCGAGGATATTAATCTGTAAGTCTCCATGCTGTGACTATAATTATGCAGGGCAGTTCACGTACCGAGGGACTTGTAGAAAGCCTCACCCTGTGATACGTAGAGCGTGTCATTGTTCTGCAGCTCGTCCACGTCCGATATCTCTGCTCCGCTGGCCAGGAACAGCCGCTTGGCACGCACACCCAGCTTCTTGCTCGCCACCTTTTTGAGTCGTGCAATGCTGTCCTTGGATTTAAGGTTCATCACCTGCGATTACAGAGCATGAGTCTCCTTTGGTCTCCGTAGCGGTGGTCTCTCCTGTCTTTCTTAACGGCTTACCTTTCCCTCGGAGCCCGCCTCATTGCGGTAGATAAACAGCCGCATGTCGCTCATGGTGCTCGCGCTACGAAGCGTCCGTCGGTCGGTCCTGTAGGCGAGGAGCGAGCGCCTGCCTGAGTTCTCGCCTTCCGAGTGCGCAACCTTACAACAAACCGCGCTGCAGGATTGAGTGTCCCCCCTGCCGCAGTAACTCTATATGGGTCATAATTGCAATCAGGGTTTCTTTTACTTGGTAATTGTAGGCTTTAAACAGTTGGCATTACGAAATTAAGATAATAACTGCATTTATAGACAAATAGCTGCTGTAAGTTACGTCACAGTGGTACCACTTTTGACTGTGGATAGGCGACATTCAATGGTCTCACCAACTTGGTGACCATGGACGAAGTCGCCTTGCCAAGCGAATACATGTAGAACTTATACCGGCGGTATGATACCGCATGTGTGAAAGACACTTGTATGTAAAGATGCATTTTGTTATTGATGGTCATCACCGCTTTCGCTGACCAAAAAATCGCCCCGAGAATGCATCACAATTTGCACAATCCGTGCTCAGGTTTCTGCACCACCTAGCGCTCACAAAGAGTAGACAGCACGACATCGTCGAGCATGCAGCCAACAGCGCTTCCTGTCGTGAAGGAAGGTGGCCCACCAGTACTTTTGTCGAGCAGCGTCCATCTGGAGTCCATCACTAGAGGTGTTCAAGGCAGAGAGTCTCACCTACGTGCCATGTAGTCAGCTCACAAGTTGCTTAACTTTTTGCCAATAAGTTGCATCAAAACGTTTATGTTGCGTTCAAGTTGCTACTAAGGTGCTCTGCAACGTAATTTATGTAGCCATCTCCCAAGACGGACGAAGACGGATCCCCTGAACCCTCCTGCTGTAAGCTCTTATCAAGCAGGTGATCGAGCGTCAAGCAAAGCTTGGACGCTGCGCATTATTCGTCTACGCCTGCGTAAACATATTCTTCTCCTTCCGCTAGCTTTTAAAGCCCCGAAAGCCGAATTTTCAGGCGATCTTTTCCAGCGCGACGGGTCGACAACGGAGACGTGCAGCAGAGCGCTCTCTAGCACACAAATTTATTAGCAGCGATGCCCTCGCACGACGGCGTCCAGGTGCAGGTTCACCAGCAGGAGGCAGCGCTGCGCCGAAAGAGCCGCGCAGGTTCGTCTCCCACACGACGGAGACGGTCACGAGATCAGGGAGAAGTGGGCGCACCCGCTGTCTGGGTATCGCCCGACTGGGCCACTCACCCCATTATCGAGAGCTTCTACGGCCACGCGCGGCGTGCTCGTGCCAGCTCCTTTTACGAAGTAATGTGTTCTCCAATGAATGCCACAGCTACGACTACACTGGGTGAGAGCTGCTGCAGTTACAAGGCGACGGATGAGGAAGACGACAGCCAACGACTCAATAATCGCCGTCTGTTCGGCTCCTTCGCGTATTCCTGCACGACTGACACGAGCGAGGAAGCAGCTGACAGTCCGCTCTACGCCCGCCACGCCGCCATGGGCGTGAGCGGCGACAGCAGCGCCTGCAGCAGCTCTGGCTTCGCTCAGTGGAACAGGATGCGTCACACTATGAACCTCAACGGCGGCCTCGTGCCGGTGCCTCCAGATCACCACTTCACTAGCGACCGAGCTTCACTTTTAGAGAACCCTCAAGGCGGTGGAGAGCTTACGAGACTCAGTCTCAGTCCTACATCGTCGTCCGATGTCGACAGTCTGGATCGTCCTCATTCTCCTCCGACGTCGGCCAGATTACGAGCCAAATTACAAGAAAGTCTACAGGACATGGATACACGCATCGCTGAGGAGCATAAACGTCTCAATCAAGCACGACGCAGTGCCAGGAAGTCGATGAAACACCAAGCAGCACCTGTTAATGTCATGTTGAGTTTGCTGTGTGGTGCACGCACGAATGGAGCGTCTCAAGCTGACGGCTTGGCGTTTCTGACCGAGAAACTGGGAATGGCTGTGTCGCATCGAGCGCTGAATCAACTACAAAGACACCGGCGACACGTGCGTGGCATCTTGCAGATCGTGACTGCACACAACCCGGACTTGGAGCTGACAGAGCGGCAACTGGACTCGTTCGAAGCCGCCGACGCGATGCTGGCCAACGACATCAAGTACACGGTGCTGTATCAGCAGCTCAAGCTGCTCGCGACCAGCGCAACTCAACGTCGACATGCTGTCGCTCAAGCGAAGCTCCACAACGGCAACGATTGCTTCGAGAAGCCTCATGTGAAGAGCGTCATGTTGTCCAAACTGCTCGAAGCGGTGAGCTGGTACCGACTAGTGCAACGTAACGCACGGGAAGAAGCCGCGTCGACGTCTGTGGGGGTGGCATCAGCTTCCGATTCGAGTGTGTCATCGACCCCCGGCTCGGGTGGACTGCAGGAGCTTCAAGTGGATAAAATCCTGGACGTTCTGGCGGGAGAAGAGTTTTATTCCGACTTTAACGAGTCAATGTGTCAGTCGGACTGGTGGGAGGTAGCACAAGCGCATTTTGAGAATCTCATCTTCTCGTCCAGGAACTCGCGGATCTGTCAGTGGGTGTTGCAACTGTCGAAAGATGTGGCAGCTGTGAGTTACGAAGAACTCGAGGAAAACGAGCGCGGAGGACTGCGTTCTCGCACTAATTCCACGCTAGGGTATCACCCAAACACAACCCAACAAGCGTCATGGACGAAAGACCCGCCGCCGGAGCAGATTCTCGACTTTTTGGAGCGACTAACAAGTCGCGTACGTCGAGAGTTTGATGTCCCTGCAGACGTGAGCAAGAGCTTGGACGTCTTCATCCAACGGACGGTATTCCCGCGTATTGCTGTCCTCTGCTTTAACCAACGAGCCACCCGTGATTGTCAGAGGAAGGACAAGTTGTGGCGTAAGAAATGCGTCGAGCTCGGTGGGCTACCGATGGAGAACTTAGGCGTGTCACCCGAGCTGGTCGATAAAATCCGGTCTAGTCTACCCAGTCACCGGATCCACGGACCCAGTAATGGCAGCAACAGTCCGTGTCAGCGTCGCGTGTTCCTTGTACGCGCGATCGAAGCTTTTAACAGCATGGAGAGTGTCGTGCCGTGTGATCTGCTGGATGAACTCATGCATGGTGTCGTGATTCTACACCATGAAGCGGCGCTCGTGCTGGGGACGACGCAGTTCTCGGTGGAGACGTTCTTCCCCTTGTTAGCGTACGTGTTGGTGCACTGTCGACTGCCCACTATCCACGCGCAGCTGCATCTTCTCGAGAACTTTGCTATCACTGCCGACAATGCCAATGGGGAAGAGTCGTACTACGTCTACTGCGTCCATGCGGCTGTCGAGTACGTCTGCAATACAGCGGGACTTGGAGTGAACGCCAACCCTGGAAGTACAGTCAGCTCGACTTCAAGTGCCGTCTCGACTCCAGGTGGCTCGCCTGTCGTGCCTATGAGTGTGTCGCCGCTTAAGAACCACGCTGCGTTTTCGCTGGAACTGGAGCTGGAGACCGAACTGGAAGTCAAAGTCGTCGGCTCGCGAAGCCGAGAGCAACCGGAGACGACGGGAAGCTGCCAAGCTGGAGCTGCTCCTGAGTCAAGCAACGTATGTGGTTAGCAAGTATGCATCAAGCCAAAATCCTTTATTTATGTCGCGTCACTGAAGCTCTCTTGAATCTAAATAAACGTGTCGATGGCTGCACCGTGCATGGCTTCATTACAGTTGCAGGAAACTTAGTGTGGCTTGGGTACGTGGCCGTCGACGTAGAAGTTGCGTGTGGCTTTGGGGAGCGACACTGTGGTGCCCTCAAAGTCCTCGGTGACGAACACTTGACAACCTAATCTGGACGTATCAGTGAGACCGAAGGCCATGTCCAGCATGTCTTCTTCGTCTTCGCAGGCTTCTTCCAGCTCATCGAACACGGGGTCTTCCAAGATCACGTGACAGGTGGAGCAGGCCATGGACGACTCGCAGGCGCCTTCCAAGTCGATATCGTTGGATTGCGCTACGTCCAGAAGAGACATACCCGTCTTCGCTTCCACCTCCTTGATGGAGTCGTCGGCCAACTTGAATTTGATGTGCACACTGTCAATAATATAAGTGAAGGAAGCGTTAAGTGTCGTCTACTGTTTCATGGAATTGCGTGGTCAGCGTACGTCGGATTGTTGGCAAACTTGGACATGTCACCGTGCAGTGCGACGGCTGATGCATGGATAAAACGCGGGGCTTGGGCGCAGCCTGTGCGGGACAGGAGACGCTGGCCAAGCACACGGAGCATTGTGAACCAGGAAGTGAAAATGTGTGAAGGAGGAGCTATGATCATAGCAGAGTGTTTGTCACGATGATACTCGTTTAACACTGATTTTAGACCAATCAGTTGACATTTTTTCGTAAAATTAGCGTCTTTGATTGGCTGTAATTTATCGAAACATTGAAGTTTTGCCGAATGCAACATCAGCTACAGCCTAGCCATTTCTCCTCTTCCGGATCGCAAGGATCGCCCACACCTCTAGCAATCTGCAGACGACGCATCTTCTCGTACTCTCCGAACACGTCGCAGTGCACAACTTGCATGCGGCCATTGTAGCAGATACCGCGAATCCCGTTCATGTTGCACTCTCGATACAGCACTCCTTGACACATTGCATCCGTGGATTCCAGTGTTGGCTCCGATGCCTGCACGTCTTGCGTAATATTCTTTCCACACAAAAAGCCATTGGCGCGATCAATAACCTCCTGGTCTTCGACTGGAATCCGATCGCTCACACATTGCACTAAATGTTCGTTCGCTCGAGGTAGACATTGGAAGTTGGTCAGGTCACAATACCCGGTAGCCCAACCGTTGCAGCAGATTTCGTTACGTCGGAATACAGCAAAGTTCTTGAGACTCTTGAGACCCTTTAGAGAGGGAAGACTGTGGATGTGGATAGCATCAGCGATGTAAAGGGCGGTTAATCCGGAGAGATCGTCGAGATTGGGTAGCTCTTTCAAACCATGGATGATCGTCAATACGAGGGTCGATAACTTGTGCAAACCCGCGAGAGATGGATATTCAGTCATCGCAGTGATACCTCCCGTTCGAAGGAAACGGAGATTGCGCATATTTGAGAACATGTCGAGTGGTAGGTGCTCCAGACTTGAGTGGATGAGATCATTCTCAATATGTCTGTACGATGAGTAAGAGCAGCATTAGTTGTACAGTTTAAGCAACTAAGTATCCAGACACGACGTACAAATACTCTAAGCGAGTGAACTCTTTCGTCCACGCAGGAAATCTTTGTGTCTTCGTGTAGATAAGTATCCTAGACAGACAAGATGGTGCGTCAGGACACCTCTGAACCAGCCCAAAGCAATGACAACGCACAGCTCTTTCAAGTTCTTGCACAAGCGAAGCTCTTCAGGAAGTTCTGGCAACGCTCGATTGATGATTTGCACTATTTGTAAATACCCGTTCGACGCCAGTGCACGCAAATCTTCCGTCACGTCAGGTGCATTGATCCAGTCGTTGTACGTTCTCGGTGCCAAGTCCAGATCCATGAAAACAATGCAGCGACACGTGGATTTCTGTCCCCAGTCCCAGTGATAAGAGTAAACCGGGCAATGCCGATAAGGGGCACACTTTTCGATGCCTGTCGAGATAGAGAGAGCCGTGTAGATTGCGATACCCACGCTGCAGCAGATAAAGATAAACCCTCCAATGATCGTGTGCTTCCTTGAGTGAGGATGCGCACGAGCTTTGGCGCTTGCGTTTTTGGCTTGCCGGCGACTGCGATTAGCCAGAATGAGGTGTGCGATGACTTTCTTCCACTTGTAGATCCCCAGAAGGTTCAAGATTAACTTGACTAGGATATACTCCCCTTCCGTGATCTGAAGATTGGTGAAGCTCGTTTTAACAAGTTGAACCTGGATCGGATCGGCAAACAGCCGTGCGATTCGATCAAAGCTGCCTGGAGTGAGTGTTTCCTCGCGAATGATAAAGTTGTCGCGATCTACGTGGAAATTGTAGTACGAGTGCATTAACATGACAATTGGGGCGAAGGCCGCGAAGAAGAGATCGAATCTGCAGTATTTCGTTTAGGTTGCGTTAGTCTGGTTACGCGATACACGGGATATGAATTCTTACAGGTAGAAAACCCGAGCAACAAGCAGCGTCGGGTCTGGTGTGGTTCGCTGAAATCTGTAGAATGAGATCAACCAGTTGAAACCCAGTGGCAGCACGTAGAAAAAGATGATTGGCAGTGGGAAGCCTTTGCTTAGATAAGTCGTAAGACTCATTGTCTGAAGGATCAGTTTCGGGAAATCCAACAAAGCGTCCTGACATAAAAGTATTAGTTTCTAGAATATTGATAAAAAATAAAATCTTACATAGTAGCGATGATATGTGCCCTCCATGCTGGTAAAATCAAAGATCAATCTGCTGGCTGTATGTGATCCAAACGACGACGTACGTCCGAACTTTGTATTTTTGAGGTTCTCGAACGACCTTACTCTGGACGAAGCGTGTCGAACTGAGGCCGTCCTCTCTCTCGGTGCACCTCCCGTTTGAGCTTGCAAGCGTCTCAAAAATGGTAGAAAATTTTGTGACAGACGATAGCTCAGCGACTTTGGGTTTGGAGCTTGGGACAGATTATTGACGGTTGTCTCGCTATTATAAGAGAGCATGAAGACTATCAACCACAGATACAAACACGCAAACACCGACAGCATCAACGTGGACGTCACGACGATAGTGAGGGAAGGCTTGGACATGAGCAGGAATTCGCCGTTATCCAGTGTATCCGTCCCCATGAGAAAATTCGCTGTCCAATTGGGAATGACTTGCACCACCGTCATGTACAGCATTGCAAGCAGTGCTAGTGTGAACGCCAGTAACATCACGAGCCCCAAATAGCCATACACCTCGTAGAAACTCTCTTTGAAGTAGACAACTCGAATTGACCGAGCACGACGCAACGCTTTGCCGCCACTTACTTTGCGTCGTGGAGAAGCACCCACAGGTTTCACCAGCGTATTTGTCGAAGATCGTCGAGCTGATACGTACAACGAGTCCATGCTGTCGATCAGTCCACTGGCTTTGGTTAGACCGCGATCGGAAACTAGATCCAGAGACATTCGACGTTGTACTGCCTGACCGCCTTCAGCATTTGATAAGCAAGTAGCTGCAGCTCGCACTAAGTCGTGACAACTCTTTCGCCGGCGAGCTTCCATGGCCAACGTCGCCGTGGGATGAATCCAACATGTCCTGGTCGGCTTAGAATATCTCAATTTGAGTTAATTTTGGGCTGTCGATGTCAATGCTGCCATTCATTTTTTTTTAAAAGGCCACTTTTTTATGCATATCTAAAAACATATCCCGCCACTCTCACTTTTCCACTACATGTACGATTTTGCATAAGGAAGATCGAAAACCCAATGAGACTTAAGCAAAAACTTAGATGTAAGTTAACAAGAATTGGTTTGACAATCCTGTGATCGTACTTATTAATGGTCGGGTTGGTGTGTGCCTTTTGGGTAGAGTAGTTTCTGGGAGGCAAGTCATAATCGCATTGCTCTCAACTCATGGAAACACAGCGAAAGACTGTAGTATGCAGTTTAAATTCTTTGACATATATCAAGGTAGCTATTATTCCTGGCCTTTGTTAATGTTTGGGAGCTTTAGCGACCCGTGGTTGCTTTGGCCCAAGCCGGGTTTTCAAACTTTCTATCGTTGATTAAAGTTTAACGAAGCACCAAAAGCTGTCGGTCAACTATGGAGTCAAATTTTAGCTCACACTATGACACATATCGCAGCAGTGCCATCACGCGAAGGACGCAATAACACACACACGATATCATGGCTTAAGCTACCACGATGGGCAGCTTAACACACAGACCTACACTGGGTCTAGCATCGTGAAGATTCTACGTTTCCATCTACCGGTCGTGGGGGTGATGGTGCTTGGCCAGGGCTCCCAATAGCGTCATTCTTTGAAACGCGCTTCCTGAAAAACGATGCTAAACACTTGTGTCAGCTTTGCCCACATTGGCATCTTCGAAAACGCTTACATCAGAGTTGCTAGACTCATCAATCTCCATGACTCCACCACTTGAAAATTCTGCATCGCTGTTACTGTCAACAGCAATCGCTTCACTCACATTTAGATCTTCATCACTGCCAGGCTCATTCCCACGATCATTGCTTCCACTAGACGTATCACCACCAAGTGCAGCGGTGAGTACATCAGCACTAACGCCTCGGGCAACTTCACCCAACGAATTTGATTATAAGGGGGGGGGGGCTACTCTGAGGAGTGACTGGAGGGGTCCTAAGCCGCTTGCGTCGGTGAACAGGTGCAACTTCATCAGGGGATGATGCTCGAGCCGAGGTCTCTAGAGCAACAGATGCTTCACTCACTGTCGTTGCCATCGCCAATTGATGCTGTGCTGCAGAATTAACCAGGGTAATATTTGCAGGCAGACCTCCAATTTCTTGTCAAATCTCTTCCGGTTTCTCTTCTCCCATCTAATACAAGCTCTTCAAATGCTTTGTTGTCTTGGTTGTATAATTTTCTCTACCGTCATAAATACTTGCAAATATGCGGCTAGTTTCTTCTGCATCACGTACGTACTTCTCAAGAGATGTGTTTGCGTTGATAACGCACGTCTGCATCTGGAGCAACGCATCGTTTGCTTCATTGTCCGAATACATGACGAATTGTGTCGCTGCACTCTTTACATGCATGACTGCTTCCGCTATAGCGCTTGGAACCGACGTTCTTACTTGCGCGGGCTCAATCACCGCGATTTGACCTCCCAAACACCACTAACGCGGCCGAACGAGAAATAACTTGGCGAATGTCCTTCTGTTTCGTGGCGAACGCCAACACCGTCGTTCCCGCGTCAATCGCCGATCGCAGCAGCTTTCTGTGCAGCCCCTCGAAGCCTCTGAGCTGCTCGCTTACCGACGGGTCGATGTGTGCCCTGGCTTGAGCTCCATAGAAGCTGTTTTGGAGGATCTGAGGACGTTCGACGTTCTGCGCATATCATTCGAGGGTAGCGGCTACGGTCTGTGCGACCATCGCGAAAGCCTGTAGGGGAGTCTTCAAGAGGAAAGCCGTCGTCTGGGTTTTTCAAGTAGTACTTCTGCCTTATTTCAGGGGGCTCGTTAAGCCTGGCATCTTTGAGAGACCGCCCTGCACGACTACTAAGCCAGTTTTCAACGGTCTTGCTAGCGCCTGGTTGCTCTTGCGCAGCTCTCCACTTTCTGCGCCCCACTGCCCATGGCAGAGTTCACTTCTGGGTCATCGGCAAAGTCTGCGACAATAGAACGCTCCGTGTGCGTACTGGTGCGAGCCAACGAGCGATGTGGGTTGTGCAAATGTTGCTGCTTTATTGGAGATGCTTTCTCCATTGTCACTTGCGTACACCCAAAAGGCTCGGTGGCAACGCATCTCGGCTTGACTCCTGCTGATGTGTGATGTGGTGTTGCTCCGAGGCCTGGGAAAAGGCTGAGTATTATTGGTTAAACGTCGGGTTGGACTGTTATTCCCCTCCGGTCCTCACATGCGCCAAATGCTTCAAAGACGGGGTCCCGGTCCCAGCCAAAGACAGGGACGATAACCCCTCATTATGTATAGACGGGTTTCTCAAATTCAAATGCATTGTAAGAGTATGTCGATAACGACGACCAGTGGTGACGACAAACAGGACGACGCGGGTCGTGGCAAACTTGGACGAGACGAAGCCGTGAGCGAACGGCAGCTGCCGTATCCGTTCAGAGCACGGATGAAGAGTCGTCCGATCTGGAAAGATCACCCGTGTGCGGTCCAGACCGACGGATATAGTAGTACGAGGGCTGACGACAGACCGTGATGAGCGGCACGGACTTCGCGCGGAAGACGATAGTGGTTGAAGAAGCTGAGCGGACGCAGATCGCGGAGAACGCGTACAGTGGTCAAGCGCTCACTCTGGAATCTGCAGCGAAGTGGAAAGACTACGAACTTTGGGGCGGGCGACGGAGTGGTGGCTCAGACGAGTGCCGAAAGATTAACGAAAAACAAACGAAAGACGAACGAAGAATGAGGAACGAAGGCAGTGACGGACGCATCATTGTATTAGCTGTTACTGGACGAACAAGACGGTGACGGGTGGAGGCTCACGGCGGCGCGGCACGAACGACGCCAGTACAGGACATTTGTGGGTTTCGGAGTGAGCGAGAGTGTTGGCGTGGGACCTGGGCAGCTTGTCAAAGGATTGCACGGACGTTGGTGGCGACTCGAACGAGGAACGAAGAACGAGTCGGACTGTAAGGGGGGAAAAGTTGCCGTCACTAGCTTACACTATAGTGTGGAGGAAGCTCGCAATAGTAAAACCAAGTCTTAGGTTTGTGTCAAATTCAACTCTGATTTATTTAAAACCAGGGCGGTTACCCCTGGCCTCATGTGAACCACTCAAACACATGTCTGGTCAATAAGTGAGTCTGGCTCCTCATTATCAACCAATCAAATGATGACACCTTGACACACGCTACCCGTGTGCCACTTTCCCTGTTTATGTAATAGATAAAGAAATTTATACCTACTTATGTAATTGGAGTTGGGCCCATTACATTACTCTCCTTGCGCTTACGCAACATAGGCGCACGAAATACATTTGAAGAAAACTCGAAAGCCGACGAGGCGGAGACATCGGAGACAACGCGAAGAGCGGCGGCGCCAGCGCGACGCTGGCGGTGGTAACAAGGGCAAGACCAGGATCGACAGGTGCACCATGAGCTCTGGATGTACTGCAAGGACCGGCACTGCGCCTTTCGGCTCAAGAGAGACATTGACGAAGCGCCCAGCGCACATGCGCCTTAGAAGACTCCAAGCTTGAGGCACTTGCATCACGGACACGAGGAACCTCACGAATCCGACTTCGTGGCGCAGTGGTCGATGCATGGGGCTTCCAGCCAGGACGCCAGGGTTCGATTCCCACCAGGTGGATCCACTCAAGTACTCGCGAGTGTTGGTTTTGCTGCCAGTGCGGAATACTTCGGACATCTCGAAGACATGAGACTTGTCGATGGAAGTCAACCACTTGACCAACCCAAGTTATCATCACGTTGTCACCACTGGTGTCCCAAAAACAAATACGTTTTGACCACCGTGTCGCCGCTGGTAATTGAAGTCACTTTGGCGCAGTCGTAGCGTGTCGGGTTGACAACCCTGGTCACCGGTTCGATGTCGCCGGTGGTTTCGTGTTTTCATTCTTGCACTGACAAGCTGTGTCAGTGTTCGCTGAGGCTCGCGCCGACGTTGCACGCGTCGGAGCACGGCGTCGTTGTCGCCTCCTCGTGCGGGTCGTTCGCGTGAGCGCTCTCGATCTCGTTCACGATCTCGGCGGAGTGACCCGCGAAATTCTACCTCTCAAACAGCTTGGTCTCATACTCGTGGACCGCGTCCGGGACGTCGCGGAGAAGGTTGGCTCGGGGCTCCCACGTATCATGCTCTGGCGGATAGCCGAGCCAACGTACCAGATAGCGACGCGCGGTCGGGGCCGCGCGAGGAGCACGACTACGGATGTTACGCTGAGCAGCCGAGCTGTGGGGATCTTTGTGGCCAGCGATACGCTCCACAACCCAGCGCGCGTCATCCACCGAGTCAATTATCGATGGTGGGCCTTCACGGTGAGACGACGTACACCCTGTACGTCCAGGGCAAGATGGAGACAGCTTCGAACCGTGCGTTGGACGCTCAGATTGGGGCTAAATGGGCGGAAGATCGTGCCTGGAGGGCTGAGCAGATCGCGTCGGAGCTTCGGCAGTCGAATCAGGAGCTATTATCTCGCCTACAAGGATTGGAGACGCGTGTGCTTGGGTCTGCCCAGCAGAGTGATCGTCCGCGAGAGCGGGCGCCTGGGGCTGACGGTTCTCATGCGCGTCAGGCTCGTCGGGCTGGTCGCCCGACGCATGCTCCGTCTGCGGGCTCGGGTCAGGAATCGTGGCAGGGAAGTACCGCTTGAGTTGCCTGACGTAAAAAGTCGGGTAGAGTCTAAGTAACGACGGGATGTCCAGGGTGTAGGCGTCGCCCACAGCTTTGATTACTCGAAAAGGGCCGATGAAGCGTGACGCAAGTTTGTTGGCGCCCAGGTTGGCTACGGCAGAAGCGCGGCTTCCCTCAGTCGATAAAAGAACGCGATCTCCTATCTTGAATCCATACACGTTCTTTCGACCGTGCTTATCAGCTTGTTCCTTTTGCTTGTCCACTGCGTTCTGCAGTGCGTCGCGGACGAACCTTGCGATGGATTGCCTTTGCATGACGAATTCCGCAACTGCCGAGCGATCGGCAGGAAGCACCGAGGGTTTCGGTGTATAGTTTGCCGTGGTAACTTCTTGCTCGCGAACCTTGCTGCCTGGATCGATCAAGTTCTGCGATGTCCATCTCGTTATCGGAGACGCGGTACGCCGAGGAGTATCGATGGTCTGCTTGGACGGAGAGCGAATCAAGGCGATCACACTGGCTACACCCAAAGATAACCCTGAAGTTGAATGCACCGGCAGGCCTGTTAACACCGGTGAGGTTACCGGTGCGCGCTGAGACACCAGCTCACGTACCGGTGATGACCACGACACGGGCTCGTTGTCTGCAGGACTGACTGTAGCTTCAGCATCCATGTCGGCCGAAGGAGATTCTCCCCCCACTAAAGTTTGAGCCGCCAGCATCCGTGGGGTGGCCCACGGCCAGAAGTGCCGGAACACGTGGGTGTCGAGCGTTGTTCACAAAGAACGGCGTCAGGCCTGTCGAGGAGCGCTCGGCGATGTTGAGTGCAAGTTCGGCTAGCGGAAGGAACGAACTTCAGTTCGTATACGAAGTCGCGTAGCTGCAGAGAACGTCTTCAAGGACTTGGTTGACGCGTTCTGTTTGTCCATCCGTCTCCGGATGCGCCTCGGTCGACATCAGCAGTTTAGTTCCCAAGAGCTCGAAGCGGCGTGACCAGAACGCGGATGTAAACCGTGGGTCGCGGTCGGATACGATAGACTCCGGCAGGCCGTGGTGACCAAAAATCACGTCGACAAAGTGGGCCGCGGACTCTTCCGCGGTGATCGAGGCTGCCACAGGAACGAGATGGACCATTTTGCTGAAACGATCGACGAACACAAGTACACCCGTGCGTCCGGCTGTATCGGGCAGAAGACCGAAGATGAAGTCCATCGAAATGGAGCGCCAGGCTTTCTTTGCGACCGGAAGACGTCGAAGACGGCTTGACGCGCTAGCAAGTTTCACATGTGCGGACCCACTTGTACATATGTGGCCAATAGAAGTCTCTAGATAGTGCCGCGTACGTCTTCTCGCGACCGACATATCCTCCAGTTGGAGCGTCATGGTACTCGTGGATTATACGCGCACGTAGATCAGCATCGTTTGATATGACGACTCGGGATCCATCAAATCTGTCGATACTGTACTTCATCAGATTGCCGTCCAGTCGTTATCGATCGATCTGATTACGCGTGGACCTTGTCAGAGCACTTAGCGTGTCGCTATTAGGAGCGCGCAAGTGTTTCAAGATGGCACCGTATATGGGATCATCAGCGAACGCTGTGTGGGCGTAGTCAGTGTCAGGTTGATGCCTGACGACACGCAAACCGCACATTCGTCATCATCCTCATCAGCCATCTGATGTCCTAGCGCTTCACGGGGGTCATAGTCCGGACGTCGAGATAGCGCGTTGGCGACAGTGTAATTCTTGCCCGGCTTGTAGTGAACAACGAAGTTGTACTCGGAGAAGAAGGACAGCCAACGGGCCATCCGTTGCGACAAGTGAGGGCTCTTCATCGCTGTCCGCAGCGATGCTTGATCAGTGTAAACCGCAAACGACTGCTCACCGAGCAAGTACGTTCTGAATTTGATCAGAGCGTACCGCATTGCCAGGAGCTCATTGTCGTGGTCTGGGTAGTTCTTCTCTGCTGGCTTCACTTATCGCGACTGATAGCTGAAAACGCGTTCATGTTCGAAAACTGCATCAGCGCACAGCCGATGGCAAAATCACTCGCGTCGCAGACGACGTGAAATGGCTTCGAGTGGTCAGCAAGCTTCAAGATCGGTGCAGACACCAAGCTCTTCTTCACCGAGTCGAATGCAGCTTGGTGGTCGGATTTCCACTTCCAAATCACGTCTTTCTTCTGCAGCGAGGACAGCGGCTGGATCAACCCGGCGTAATTCTTCGTGTACTTGTGCAAGTAATTGGCATGCCAATCCACTGACGCAACTCAGTGGGGCTTGTCGGCGTTGACCAAGCACAGATAAACGATACCTTCTCGGGATCCGCGCGCACATCGCTCTTGCTCACATAGCATCTCAACACCGGAATCTCAGGTGCACAGAAGACATATTTCTTCAGGTTTGCGTAGAGCTTGTTCTCTCGCATCACCTGGAATACTTGCCTCAGGTGTTTTAGATGTACTTCCACGGCACTGAGGTTGCCCTCAGCGCGGCTGTGCACGAAGATGTCGTCGAAGTAGCTCGGCGCGAAGTCTCGGAGCGGACAAAGCACATGGGATACCATGCGATTGAAGGTGACAGGCGCGCTCTTCAGACCCTGTGGCATCACGAGCCACTCCCAGAGCACCCCGCTCGGTGTACTTACGGCGGTGAGAGGCACGACACATGCTCTCATCAAGATATGATAGAATCCATCGGTCAGGTCGATGGCGCTGTAGATAACGCTGCCAGCCATGGAGTTCGGTACCATGTCCTTCCGAGGGATCCGAGTCTGCGCGGGGATGGTGGCATCATTCAATTTGTTGAATGCGTGAGCAATGCGCCCCCCCCCCCCCCCCCCCCCCCCCCGTAGCTTTCTTTACACAGAACGTTGGACTTGAATGGAGCGAGGTACTCTCGCGTACGTGACCCGCCTTTCGGTGGCCCTCAAAGAAGTCATCGCTCGCTTTCACTTGATCACGGGGAAATGGCCATTGTCTGGTGACGCAGTACTTCGTACCTGGCGCGATGTCGATCTCGTGTTGAACCCCACGACCCGCCGGTAGCTCGGCGGAAATCTCATCCGGGAAGACGTCGGCGTACTCGCAGGCGGTGTCGTATACGGGATTCTCTGACTCCCGCAAGGCCTCCCAGGACTGCGTTTGGAATCGTTCCTCTCAAGCAGACTTAGGTTCAGCACCTTGCGGATGTGAACGTTCACTATCCGTTGCGACTGCATTTGCTGACTCATCCACCGAGACTGCCTCGGTGACCAAGCACACTTGCTCGACGTCTCCAGCTTTGAGGCCCCGAAGAATGTTCTTCCAGGACAAGCCTGGAAGGCGTGTGATCGCCGCTGCTTCGCGCGGCGGACTCGCGACTTCAATAGTGCGCGACCGACTCGGGCCTCCTTCCACGTACTCGAGCGCGCAGACGGATTCCATCGGCGGGCTATCGCTGGTCGTGGAGTCCCGACGAGGCTTCAGGCGTCATCTCTTCGGCTTCCTCGAGCTCACGCTCGAGTCTAACTCACTGCTACCCGACGATGCAACACCCTCCTCTAGGCGCAGGAGACCGTACCCGACCGGGAGCACGCGGGAGCCCCTGCTCGACCGCCGCATCGTTTGACGGGAGCCCAATCTGCTCGACCACTGTCTCGTATTGTGGGAGCCCCTGCTCGACCACCGTGTCGTTTTGTGTGAGTCTCTGCTCGACCACTTCGTCATCTACCTCGCGGCACCGCGAGGGCTCTTCGTCCAACAATGTAGCGCAAGCCATGCAGAGAGGGCCATCGCTCGCTCTGTGCAGTGCCTGTGTCGTTGCTGCTTTGTCCACGACTGTGACGTGGGGCCAGTCTCTTGGCGCCACCAAGAGGTGTGTGAAGACCTCGCTCACGTCGAATCCACGTCGACGCTTGACCGATTGGGCCAGCCAGTCGATCTCTGGCTGATATCGAGCAAGCCAAGGAATACCCACGATGCAGTCAAACGCATAATTCATCTCGATCACCAAGAAGTCGTCCTTGCTACGGAAGCCGTCGAACGTGTACGACAAGGACACGTCACACCGCGCAACTCGGCGAGCCTTACCATCTGCGAGTTTGACTTGAATCTCGCCCGGATCATTCCGGACGCGGACGTTCTTGGGTAGTACTGACAAACACGACGCACGAAAGCAGTTGTTGGTCGCTCCTGAGTCAAGGAGCGCGCGCAGTGGTCGCCGGGCACCGGTGACGTAGAGGCTGACGATGATCAGTCTCGACGTAGTGGTGGCATTGGTGTGTGCTTGGAGCACGGGAGGGCTCGAAGATTGGGCTGCCACCGGAGGGCCCGGTCCTTCGTTAAAGCCAGTAGGGCGCCCCGCACCTGCTGGCCCTGGTTTGAATAAGCGACCGAGGAATGTTCCACATCGGTGTGCGCGACGACGGGAGCTGGCGCGCGGCACTCCGCCGCGATGACCTTTCTTCCCACAGCGACAGAAAATGAGGGAACGATGGCTTCGCCCACCGCTACTGCGGTAGGACCCGCGACGTCGATCGCTCGACGCGTTGATGGCGTCGATCTCCATGGACGCGGGGGTAGAATCTCGGACTTTCACAGGTATGGCTGCGGCGTACGATGCAGCGACCATGTAATCCTCGCGAATCGCGAGTGCAAATGCCTCCTCGAGAGAGGAGTGTTTAGCTCTGGTAAAGCAGTAACGGGTCATACCCTCGAGCATGCCGAACACGAATACGTGAGCTTGCGAGGCCATGTCGATTGGCTTGGTCACGATGCATGATGCCAGATGTCGCGCCTTCTGGACGTAATCTCGCATGAACATCTTTCCTTGCCGAAGAGCAAAGAGCTCTGCACGAACGCGAGACTCATCTTGCGGAGGCTCGAACGCAAGGCGCAAGTCGCTAGGGAGAGTTTCCAGAGTTAGGAAAGCCTCGGGGTCGACAACCAGCTTGCCAAGGGCCCATTCGTTGGCCTTTTCGGCTAACCGGGAGAGGAGGAAGTTTACCTTGGCGGATGACGCCTCGATGAGTCGCGAGCGATGTCGATCTCGCAGAACCACCGGTTTAGCGGGAGCCGGTTTTCGCCGGCGCCAGAATACGTAGACGTCTCCAGCTTGACGACGTCATTCTGGGATGGACGCGAGGGGGTTGACACCCGCCGATTCGCATCGGCGAGCTCGCGCTCCATGAACGCTTGTGCTGCAAGACGTTGCTGGTCGGGCGTCGCTGAGCTCAGCAGCGATGCGACAACGGCATCTCCGGACACCGTCACGAGGCGGTAAAGCGTTTCCCACTCCACGCGAGTGAGATGGGGGAATGCAGCATGCTCCAGGGTCGCCCCGGAGATCTGGACTTGGCTCATCGTAGCCTTGGTCGCTGGAAGGACTACTAAGTGCTACCAGGTGTAACGGGGTAAGCGTTGCCGTCACTAGCTTACACTATAGTGTGGAGGAAGCTTGCAATTGTAAAACCAAGTCTTAGGTTTGTGTCAAATTCAACTCTGGTTTATTAAAAACCAAAGCGGCTACCCCTGGCCTCGTGTGAACCACTCAAACACATGTCTACCCTGATTGGTCAATAAGTGAGTCTGGTCTCCTCACTATCAACCAATCAGATGATGACACCTTGCCACACGCTACCCGTGTGCCACTTTACCTACTTATGTAATAGTTAAAGAAATATCTACCTACTTATGTAATTGGAGTTGGACCCATTACACGGACAGCGAGAGCTACGCAGTTAGCTGCTAGTAGAAGCTCGACATAGATTAGCTGTCAATAAATAGGAACGAAGGTTCCGGCTACTTTGCGGTGGCCTGCATGAGTGTTTATAGACGTTCTTTATACGGAACTGGACGACGACCAGCCAGCACTGTGGCTGACGACCCGCCGACAAGCAGGCGCTACGAAGATTTGTGTAATGGTGGTCATACAGGGGCGTCCAACGAAAAGAAACGCTTCGGCGATGACGCTAATGACAACTAGAACTTCGGTGGCGAAGACGATGATGCTGTGAGAAGGCGTGACCAAGCCTAGACAACATGAAGGTCTCGAGATCAATGTGGAGGGTGAGAACGGTGACGACTCGGACAGAGGAGCCGAGCGTGCCGAGCCAAAAGATGATGACGATGACGACGATGGACGCCCACTCGCAACGAGAGGAGATGATGGATGCCAGCTCGAAAATGATGACGATGAAAATGAGCAGGTGACGAGAACAGTCACGATTGCGGCGACGGTGGTGGCGACTCGATTGAGGAACAAAGAGCGAGTCGGACGGTGAGAACTACGCAGTTAGCTGCTACTAGAAGTTCGATATAGATTAGTTGTCAATAAATAGGAACGAAGGTTCCGGCTACTTTGCGGTGGCCATCACGGGTGTCCATAGACGTTGTACATACGGAACTGGACGACGACCAGCACAGCACTGTGGCTGACGACCCGCCAGCAATTAGGCGCTACAAAGATTTGTGACAGCATAATGTAGGGGAGCCTCGAAATTTGAACTGCGATTAATGCCATTATCGGGAGCCCTGTGCGTGGCTCTCCTTTTTTTAAGCGATGGCAATGTCGACAGTGATGGTGGCCGAGCCACTGCAGGGTAACGTGAGTAGCTTTAAAGGAGCGACAATCGTGCACAGAGATCTCAGACTGATGTAGCCGTACTATGCCATCTCGTACATGTAGTGCCCAGCTCCTCAACATGCTGCTCCTCCTTGACCTCCTGCTGAGAAACCCTGGCATTTTACTGCGATGCCAGTCAACGCGATATTGTATACTGCTTTGAGATTCATGGTAGTGTTTTCTGTGCGTAAGGCACCAAGCTTGCTTACTTCCGCGATCTGTAAAGATGAATCGCCCAGGGTAAAACGAATTCGTGTGTGCACAGACGCCCAGAAAACGCAAAAGTTTACATACAAAAAGGCATCAGAAGGCGGAGAATTAAACACATTTTAATACATGCGGACGGAAGATATGGCCTAGTGATATAGATGCACTAACTTTACAAAAGACAAGTGTAAGCGCGGACAATTGTGATCGAAATAGGTTACGGCCCTTACAATTTTCAATGTAGAACTGTAAAAATGATTTGCTGAAGATTAGAATAGGCCTTAGGCATCGTAAAGGCCATATCTTCCGTCGATATGTGTTAGTCATAGCTATTCGAAACGTCATTAGTGAATTCGAGAATTCAGCGTCTCTGCATATCTAGGTACTATAATTGGTACCCACATGTCCATGTGAACATCTTGTACCGGTACTGTACAAGGCATCCTCTGAATTATACGGTGGGTTATTTAATAACAATGCTGTGTTGCACACGGGGAAGCTCTGGATTTTTTAATGACAACATCCTACTTTACCATCCTGCTAAAGAATGACCCGTTCATTTAACTTGCGAGAACTTTAATTCTGCCGAATAAATGTCGACATTGCGAGTTTCATGGTAAAGCTCTTTATTCGCACTACCCCAAAAAAATTCTGGCAAGGCGAGTTTCCGCCAAAAGCGTCAATACCGAACTTTTAAATGATCACTTTGTGGAGGCTGAAGTTTTTGTTCACAGCATCATCAGAAATAATCAAAATTAAATTTTAAAATATCTTGAAGAAGAAGGAAAAAGAGCTTCGAAAACCAATCTGATTCATAATCGTTTCGAAAACAGCCAATCAGCTTGACATACAAATCATCCAATGATGCATTTTTATCTAATCATATACGTGAATATGGAACAATCAAACACACGAGGTTTCCTTTTAAAAAAACCTCTGTTAATTCTTTAAAGGATCGGAGAAGTCATATAAATAGATTGTAGTAGGAGGAGCTTAAAGTAGCAGTACAGTACATAGAATTGCTAAGTGCTACCAGAACACATTTTCAGAATTAGGACTACTAGAGGATTGGGCTGGTACGTAAATGCTCAATCCAGTAGAGTAATACAACATGTGAGGGAAAACCAGTCCTGTACCAGTAGTGAAAAGATAAGAAAGTGGCTTGAGTCTGCAATTAAAGGCCCAATACTTTCATGTTGCGCGAGCTAAACGTCCAGCATCAACCGGGCGATCTTTTTTTTTCGAGTTTAGAGTTGATACCCGTCATGATACGCTTCCGTCATATCAATCACCGGTGACGGCCTAGGTACTGCCCCCGGCGACTGGCTGGCTACCTTTTCCATTCATGTTAAGCGAGCTAAACGTCCAGCATCAACTGGGAACTAGCAATCTGACATTTGAAATACACAGGTCTTAGCGTGCAGTTTGCAAGCCAAATTCTACCCCCCTTCATGTTACGCGAGCTAAGCGTCCGGCTTCTTGTCCAACCACCGAGATCGCTGAGCTAATTCGGAATGAGCGAGTTTTTCGGCGACTGTAAGCCTAAACGCCTCCTCCAACCCTGATTCGATAAATGCCGTTGTAAAAGCGATCGACGATTGTACAGTTCTGATTTAGCGAAACTATTATGGACTATTAGGGCATAGCTTCATCATAGTTTGATATCTGTGATAATATGATGCAAACCGTTCTTTTTATAAGCTGTCTAGCTTGAGTAATGTATACATTTGCGTGTTGTACGACACACATTTAACTTGGCGAACTTAAAGCATTTTGGTCTGTACGTAATTCATTTCTGAAGCACTACCAGAAATTGGTAATACGTCGAAAGGTGCTTCCTAGATCATTTTCTTGAGACGATGAGCATTTAATCTATATTACATATACACATTTCTGGTATGCTACGGTCAAGTAGAACGAACAGCCCAATATAGAATAATTCGGCCCATCTTTGGTGTGTTCCTTAATTTTAACGCATATAAATATGAAATAAGCGGCCTTATAAAATCACCATTTCGAATCGGTGACTTGAGCTTTACGGTAAAATTACCGGGGTTCATTAATTCTAGCAGAAGATACAAAAAGGTACTGTAGCTCCATTTTTTATATTTTGTTGAACTTTTATGCTTGTTAATATTAGAGCGGACTGATCCCCTAAATTCAGCTTCATCAAAGCGCATTCCTAATAGACCACAGGCTAAAAAAGTGATTTTTTCGTCAGTTATGTGCATGTACCTTATATAGCAGTATTTGTTCACGATACAACGCTATATGGCGCAAACAATACAGTTTCAAAATTAAAACGCCATAATTATTCGAAGCTGCAATATTTTCGCATATAGCTCTATCACTTTTAATATAACTAGGCCGCAGCTGTAATATTCAAGTATACATAACAGCGTAGTATCATTTTGAAAAATATGTATCTGAAGCTAGTGCGACATCGTATTATCTATAAAATATCTGGTTTTCGCGAAATCCTGGCCATTTAATTTGGAAAAAAATCAAAGCACAGAGAGGAAGTTCAGATTCACTTGTCAATTACTAAGATGCCCAGTACAGCCAGCCAAGTGTTCGACCGCCTCAACCGACAGTGGGAGGACGAGACCTCCAACCTCGTTGTTAACCACGAGAACTATGGCGATGTCGCTCGCCATATAGAGGAAGAAGCCTCTGATTCTGGCTCACCTATTCTGTCTAAGTATATTGCGGCAGGTGGTGATAGTGCGCTAAAGGGCATGACCAACTTCTCTGCGCCCGAGCTGGATGCGCTTAGGGCTCTTGTGGAATCTGCGGTGACGATTACATGGACGCAAGGTCGTGGGCATAAACCGGCTGTGTCGGGGAAAGACGCAGTGTTTATTACCCTGACCGTGTTGAAGCATTTTGACACATGGCAGAAGCACGCGATCGATTTCAACATCGGGATTCGACGCTGGAGACAATGGTTCACCGTGTGATTCAGACAATTGAGCCCGTGCTGTACTCCCAGATGGTCATGCGCGTAAAGATGTCCGAGCAGATGGAAGCTGGAAACACCTTTACGAACTACCCACATGCTCTCTACGCTACTGACGTCAAGTTCCAGCGAGCATATCGGCCTAGCGGTCGCTTTGCAGAACAGAAGGTCTACTTCTCCGCTAAGCACTAGCTGTATGGGCTCAAGATTGAGTGCTCTGTGACACCATCGGGTCTCGCTGTCGATGTTTCAGATCATTCTCCTGGATCAACGTCGGATCTGACGATAATGCTCGACAGGCTCACGATTCATCGTCAGATGCTGCGCAAGGAGGACGGGACAACTGCTGAAATGGGAGCTGAACCAACGCAGTTTCCACATATGTGGGCCGTGCTAGTAGACAAGGGTTACCAGGGTGCCGGGCGGGTGCTTCGAACGATCCAGCCAAAGAAACAACCGCGCGGAGGCACACTTAACCGTGACGATATTTTCCGCAACCGGGCAATTTCGTCAGATCGCGTCCTGGTTGAGAAATATTTTGGCTGGATGTGTCTGCTGTGGAAAGATACCTTTGCAACAGTTAAGTGGAACGAGAACCGTTTTGATGGTGTTGCTCGGCTATGTGTGGCGTTGACCAACTTCCATGTAGGTTTGATGCCTCTACGAGCTCACGACAGCGAACACTACGATATGGTGTTGTCCAAGTATCAGTCAATGGGCGAGCGTGTTCACACCCTGCGTGATAGAGCCCAGCATCTATATCGAGCTCGGCAATAGCAGCTAAGCTTTATAGGTATCAAATATCGCCGAATTCTCTAGATTGTCAGCGACATGTACTAGAACGTACCTAAAAACGGCACCATAACTGTTGCACTGTCCCAAAATGTGGAATCTCTCACGTGAATGCTCGGCTTACTGTGAGCTTAGTGCTGAATCGTCCACGCGGCTTAGTAGACACTAATAAAACAAGAAAAATAATGAGGACGTTAAAAGCTTAGGACAGAAATATTCCCTCCGAGAACGCACACTATAAAGCAAGCGACTCTCGATATAGAAGCAATATACAATCTAGGTTAAAAATAAATGTTTCACATTTGTCGGTGAATATCAGTAAGCAAGCGAAACAGAGAAAATATATATTACTGCACCAAAACGCGTGTGACACTGGGTCGTTTGCCATTCAGTGTGTATTTACGTGTGACAAGTAAGTATAAAAAAAATATCCTGTCATGTGTGTTTAGTCTCGCCAAGAATAGGTCGGTTTAAAGTTTCAGGTACGAAACCAGGGAAAACGCGAGCTATTTTTCGTATTAATTAGTTGGCCGAGATGTCACTGCGCGAAAACAATGGTAGACAAGGCGAGGACAGCTACGTCTAGCACGAAGCCGACAAAAAATGCATACTTAGTACTCTATCGTTGAGCCCAAATTTACTTCCTCGAACAAGCTATAGCTCTACTCTCGATACGTTTAACGTTGCTAAAAATATGAATCGATAGTACACGCTTATTTACTCGAGCATTGAGCTCAAATTTAGACACCGTTAGAACCAGGCCCATCAACTTATCCATAAGTACTACTGTTCGAGAATGGTTCTGGATAATAGTAGAATACATTGAAATTATTATTTTGTTGGTCGGTAAGGCAATGCTAAGCAAGCCGACACATTTCGCACGATGAAAGCAAGTGCTTAAATGCGTACTGGACAATTTTGAGCATCTGAAATCACCATAAATGTAATGGCCCTGATTATAAAGAAGTACTAATATGGAATTGTTTTTGTCAGCTTTTCTGGAGGTCTATCGATCAGTACGATATACTCCGTAGTAGCCATTTCCACACGAAATGCGATGTGGCTTGTAACTCAATACAAAGTAAACATTAAACAGAATGATGGCCGTGAAACGTACTCCTACGAGCAACCAAGGCTGGGAATCGCTGCAAGCAACCAATACTTAAGTAATACAGATCTTTTTCGGACCAAAATAATGGGAGGCGTTCATTCTGCGAGATTACCAATGAGATCGTGCCATTATGTGTAGAATGATTCTGCAAGAGCTACATTATTTAAACGAAAGATAAAAATA
Organism: Phytophthora betacei; assembly: GCA_011320135.1. Classification (NCBI taxonomy): domain Eukaryota; phylum Oomycota; class Peronosporomycetes; order Peronosporales; family Peronosporaceae; genus Phytophthora; species Phytophthora betacei. The sequence continues at coordinate 910,667 of JAANHX010000276.1, forward strand.
GAGTCCTACGAAATTTCGATTGTTTCCGCAGGATGTCGCTCGTATGAGTGACCATCATTGTGCTCGACGTGGACAAAGCTACAAGCGACATCGTCTTCCGATATGAAATGATTGCAACCTTTTGATAAAGTTATGTATGTAAAAGGTGCTTTGGTTTACGAATTCAGACCTCCGCTGGATTAAAACCCAGAGAATTTGATAGCTAAAAAAAAATCATTTACTCCGGTCCGGAAAAGAATTAACAATTAGGTTTTTCTTTAAAAAAACCCTCGCATGTGTGATTGGTCAGTGTCCATTCTGATATGGTGTAGTGCAGGGATTATGCAAGCCACCTCCAACTAGCAACAGCAGCAACAGTGAGCAGGCTGACTGTTCATATCGACCAGCCTGCTTACAATAACGATGATGGCAATGCATAACGCAATGCAGGCTTACCCATTCCCGCATAGCGACAATGTTGGTGACGATCAAGCGGATTATAATGCAGAAGGTGATGCTCACCCAACATCAAGTAGCTTTATAACGCACAACTGCATGGAAGCAGTTCAAGCAAGTTAGAGTAGCTTAGACCAGAGCAGCTCACTTCGCAATTAGTAATACACTCGGCTACAACTTACCCGGAGCTTTGCCAGCTCCCCAGCCTACCTGCAGACACACAGGGTACGATTGGTTAAAATGAGCTCATATGAGAATTTGAATGCAGACGAAATTGGATTCAACTGCTTTTAGCGACATATCACTAGATTAAGCTCCGTTTGCGCTTTCTAGTATAATTTTAAGTTTAGTTCTGATTATTTTTGACGTCAAAGCGAAAAAAAATGCCACCCCTCCATAAAGTGATAGTTTAAATGGTCAGGTATTGGCAACATTGGCGGAAAAATTGTTCTTAAAACAATTTTTTAAACAATCGTGCTGACGCTATTAATACGTAAGTAGAGCTTTGAAACTAGCTCAACCACGCTTCCGCTGGAAGTATAACTTGAATATTTGCTAAAAAGTAAGTTCAATTTAAAAAAGAACTTAGCAATTACTGTATGTCAAAGTATCTTTTATTAAAATGAGTACAAATGTTTGCTACTTTAATTAAGATGGCGCTGTAGAATATCGCGGCCGGCAATTCCGGTTGGAAATTCGATGCGTCACACACAGTCAGCAATATATAGACTGTTGTTTCTTTTTCTGGCTAGTTTGAAAACTTACTTAGGTTTACGAAGAACAAACATCACTGTTACTTCCAGTCATCCTTCTCTGAGCACTAACGTGGGCCACAACACCACGCCCGGCGTCGCTATTGTAAGGTGAATTTCCTAGCCAATTCTGCATGAAGGACGCAATTTCAGCTTCATTTTGACAGCCAATCTCATCCGCCAGATGAAGCACAGATAGCAGTCGCTTGTTTTGCTGCTCCAGCATCAATTTCACATAGTTCAACAACCCAGCACCATTGGCATTCGCGAATTGTTCGGCGCTCAACGCCCCAAAATACTCCAGCGTGCGCTTGTTTTTCTCTTCTAGAGCAACGCGAAGCTGGTGGATATCTGCGTGTACCTTGCCCCTCGTCTCCAGCAATTTAACGGCTCCTGCAACAGAGTTGATCGGCGCAGGCTCGAGTGGTTGAGCAACTGCAACTTCCTGTTTTACAGCCGGAACTTCTGTCAATCCATGACTCGCCTCTGTGACCAGGATGCAGGTATCTGGAACAAAGCTTCTGTCACCTAGAGGCTCAATCACACAGTCGTCTGGTCGCAACTCGTTTCTCGTAGCCAGCCCATCAGCGACGTCCTCGTCAAGGAGAAATTGCTCAATGTTGTCGTCGGTCTTAAATCCTTTCGGACACAAATCCGTCAACAACGGAATTGGTCCTGGAGATGCTGACTGGAGAGGAGAAATAGCCTTCGGAGATGGAGGTCCAGGTGGTTGAACGGGTGTCTCCTGCTCGTCTTTTATGTGATCTGTGCCCTTTAGAGAGACACCTTCCATCGCGATAAAAACGTCTCGCTCAATGTCTTCAAAGTTGTCAGGTAGTTCTCCCCACGCGATAAGTAAATCTCTCTCGGCTTCCGTGAGCTCGAACCACCCTGGCTGATGCTTCGCATTAAAGTCGTGGATAAAGCGCCACGAACTCAGTAAAGTGCGAAGCTTGCGCCATGCAGAGAAGGACGAGTGGGATGACGAAGCCAGACATTTGTGCGACTTGTCGAATGTCTTTCTTTCAAATTCAGCCAGTGCCAGTCCTTTGTGCTTTATAAATTTCCCCCACCGTTGTATCAGAGCTATCTCCTCTTCCGTTTGCCAACACGGTTGATGCTCGACGCAGACGGGCAACTCTCGGCGCTTGGTACTCGCCCGAGAGCTCACTTTCTTGTGTTTCATCGACAGCTTTTTCGCTGTCTTGCGTTTGGCTACATAGTGGGCATTCTCTGCAGGTAAGATGCAGCGCTTGAACGTGTCCAGCATGTCGAGAGTGAATGTCGCCAACTGTCGTCGCCACTCGTTCGGGATATCGAACTGGAGTTGCTCCTCAGAGGAGAGATCAAACCAGGCACGACGTCCGTGTGTGAGCTCCGTACGGTCGAAATCGGCCACGAACTGAGCAAACCGGGCCATTCGATCGCGCTGAACGGCAACCGCCTGTGGAGACCGTCGGAGCTGCCGCGTTCGAGCGCACCGCGAGTTGTATCGTTCAAAGACGACCTGAGATACGTCTTCACCCGTCAGGACCTTGTAGTCTGGCGAGGCGCAAACACCGGCCCATTCCTCCGTCAACATCGTAGCTTCGACTGTAGTCCATCGCATCTTTAGAGGGCTCTTGCACTCCATCGGTGAAGTCGTGGAATGACGCCGTGCAACTCGTTACATCTTTCCACTGCGACGGGGTGTTAAGTGACAATGGTGAACGTACCAACTTGACGCCACTGCAAAAGGGTCTGGGACTGGACTGTAGCTACCCAACCGTTAGTTTTTTTATCCGATGGACTTCATACAGTTGTGATTTTGTCGAACGTTACTTCATCGGACACAATCACAACTGTAGCATTCGTGATCACTCTTTTGGTGCCTTCAACTTCAACTATTCAACGAAATAGTTGTGTATTGAGGAACGAGTTGCTTCAACATGATCGGATAAGGCAAACAACTCTTCTTCCTACGTGTTTTTCTTCTCGAGGAAGGTAGAGTAGCGCAGAGGCTGTTGCACTTCTGTAGCTGAATGCTCGTCAAGGTTGAAGCCAGACTTTGAGAGGAACAGCAGTCTACTTTTGTAGCCGTAGGACGCTTTTAAAAGCTCATGGTTTATTCTCCGTTTTCCAGTCTCGAACACAAGTCGGGGTACAGCCAAACATCATGTTTTTCAAAGATCTTCTTTTCGTCGGAGTCTGCATCGCCAGTGCCATCACCTCGACGGCAGCACTGACCAAGGGCCACGATTTGTCCTCTGTCGGTATCATGGAAGCTTCAGAAGGGGCCAAGTGGATCTCCACAGCCGGCAAGACGACGACGATCGAGTCCATTCTCGGCGGTGGCGGTATGGATTCCGTTCGACTTCGGTAAGTTCATTTCTTCACCTCTAGCCCACAAAACAAGCCTCTGACTATTCCATTTTACAGTCTGTGGACGTCAGGCGACTACAACTTGACGTACACTCTAGCGATGGCCAAGCGCTTCTCCAAAGCCGGATACAAGATCTACCTGGACATGCACTTCTCCGACACTTGGGCCGACCCTACCAAGCAAGGCACTCCCAAAGGGTGGGACAGCACGTCGATCACCACACTGTCGACTGCCGTCAAGGCTTACGTGACCTCAACGTTAAAGACCTTCACAAGTGCTGGTGTCAATATCGACATCTTGTCCCTGGGCAACGAAGTCACGTACGGGATGCTCTGGCCAACGGGTAGGGTCTCCAATGGTGACTACAGCAAGTTTGCTACGCTATGGAAAGCTGCGCGTCAGGGCGTGACGGCTGCTGTTGCGGCCGGTACAAAGAAGCCTAAGGTTATGATTCACATCGACAATGGTTGGAGGTACAGCTCCGTCTCGGCCTTCTTCAAGGGCCTTTTCGCGACGGGCATCGTGACTACTAGCGACGTTGACGTCTTTGGCTTCTCGTACTACCCTTCTACGGCACGGGGGCTACGATTTCGGCGCTCACGTCGTCTCTGACGCAGATCGCGAACACGTATAAGAAGCCTATCTACATCGCGGAGACCGACTGGCCGACGCAATGCACGAAGGTCACGCTGAGCGCTTCCTACCCGGTGAATGCCTTGGGTCAACGTCAGTGGGTTGCTGCTATTATGAGTGTACTGAATGGCCTACCGAACGGTTTGGGGGCTGGTATTTTCTACTGGGAACCAGCGTACTTAAAGGTTGCTGGGCTTGGCAGCTCGTGTGAATCGGCTCTGCTTTTCAGCGTCAATTGGGCCAATTGGCCGACGACGTACGCCACGGCGCTCTCGTCCGTCTACATGTATGCGTAAGAATTTACGGCTGGCTGGCCCGAAGCAACACGTGTCAATACAGTCCAAACTTGAGCTTCATATTGTCGTAGTCAATGATTCCTTTCTTCAAACTCGTAATCTGCGGGAGTATTGGCTGATACGGAATACTGCAGCTTGAAGCCAGACAAATTGCTGCAACAACGATCTTTGTGTACCGGTAGCCTCAAAGATCGTTGTTACATCAATTTGAAGTTTGAGATAGCTGTGCTTGTTTTAATTGGTCAGACTGACTGCATCCAATGTGCTATGGCGCTTTGCAGTCTTGTTTGACTACCGCGAGCACTTCAACCAAGCAGACTTGGTTGTTGGATGAGAAATGCGCTCGAATTTCGAACACCGCAATATCTTGATCAAGTTGATGGTATGTGCGAGCTCTGTAATCACTGGTTGTGTATTGATGTACTCAACTTCAAGCAGTACATCTGACCAAGAGTGGTGGTCTTTGCTGACTCAGACACGCTTGCAGCACGCTGCATTTCTCTCGCTATAGGCGGACATTCATGATTCATCAACAGGAGCCCACATTCCTAATTTCCAAGCACCACTGGTATCTTCATTCATTCTTCATTTTCAGTTGTCGTTCACAACCCATTCAAGCCTCTGGACAAGGATGTTCCTCCGCACTGCATTCCTCTTCGCCAGTGCCTGCCTTGCAAGTGTACTGGACACCTCTGTTGCGGCACTCACCAATGGCCACGACTTGTCTTCGACTGTTCTAATGGAGACGATTCATGGAGCCCAATGGATCAACACCGACGGCAACACGACCACCATCGAAAGTATTTTCACAGAAGGGGGCATGGACGCTGTCCGACTTCGGTACGTTTCGTTTATTACCCAGCCTATATAATAGCCATCCTGACCCTATCGGCTCTGTTTGTACAGTATCTGGACGGATGGCGAGTACGATCTCAGCTATACACTGGCTCTGGCTCAGCGAATCTCAAAAGCAGGATTTAAGATCTACCTCGACATGCATTTCTCAGATACGTGGGCGGATCCGCATCATCAAAACATCCCTGCAGCGTGGGACAATTCGTCGGTTGCCACGTTGTCCGCCGACCTGCAAGCGTACGTGACGTCAACATTACAGGCCTTCACAGACGGCGGCATCGATCTCGATATCCTGTCGCTTGGTAACGAAATCACCATCGGCTTCCTGTGGCCAACGGGGAAGCTCACTACCGGCGACTTCAACGACTTCGCGACTCTATGGAAGGCAGCACGCCAAGGTGTGACGGACGCTGTCGCCACTGGAACCAAGAAACCAGAGATCATGATCCACGTGGACAACGGATGGAACTACACGTACGTGTCGGACTTCTTTACGGGACTTTTCGCCAACGGCACCGTGACGCCCGACGACGTGGATGTGTTCGGCTTCTCGTTCTACCCATTCTACGGCGTGGAGGCAACTATTCAAGCACTTGACTCGTCGCTAACTCAAATTGCGAAGGACTATAACAAACCACTCTATGTGGCGGAGACGAACTGGCCTGTGGCGTGTGAGAATGTCACGCTGAGTGCCGACTACCCGGTCAGTGCAGAGGGGCAAACGCAGTGGGTGACAGCTATTAAGGACGTGCTGGAAGGTCTGCCAAATGGCTTGGGTGCGGGTATTTTCTACTGGGAACCTGCGTACTTGTCGGTTGCAAGTCTTGGTAGTTCCTGTCAATCGGCGCTTCTTTTCGATGTCAATTGGAGCAACTGGCCTACGACCTACGCTACGGCGTTTTCGTCCGTCAATATGTTTGCTTCCATGTAAGCGGTGGAGTTTCCTGGTCCAACTCCTCGCGCGGCTTACGCGGTGACAGTGACAATCGTGACGCCGCAATCAACTCTGATAGCCCAGCAGTCCTAGTAAGCTGTACCGTACGGTGTGGTGAACGCCTCATTTTTCCGAATGGAGTCTCATGTGTATTTTGCGACACAAATTCATGCGAATCTAAACCACAACAAATCAAATCAAAACTAAATTGCCTTCGACTTTGGGCTTTGCCACAATGCAGCTGTAGTGCCGCTGGATCTCGCAGATCATGAAGAATATCGCAACGGATTATAGTATAATTTATACATGTACATTCTTGAACGTAAGTAAAGGCTCACGTCCAAGGCTCATTCTTCGTTTTCCACTCGTCCTAACCAGTCTCCGAACGACAAGCAGCATGTTCATTCAGACGGCGCTTCTCCTCGCTGGGGTTTGTGCTTCTAGCATGCTAGACACCGCGGCAGCTCTAACCAAGGGCCACGATCTGTCCTCGGTCTGGCTCATGGAGACCAGCCAAGGCGCCAACTGGATCTCCACCTCTGGTAGCACGACGTCTATCGAGTCTATCCTTGGTGCTGGTGGCATGGACACAGTGCGTCTCCGCCTTTGGACGGGCAGCGAATATGATCTGGACTATACCCTGGCACTAGCTCAGCGTTTCTCGAAAGCGGGCTATAAAATCTTTCTGGACATGCACTTCTCCGATACTTGGGCAGACCCAACGAAGCAAGCTGTCCCTTCATCATGGGACGACTCGTCGGTCACGGCTTTGGCTGCTGATCTGCAAGCATACGTAACGTCGACCTTAAAGTCTTTCACTGACGGGGGTGTCAAACTTGAGATCCTTTCACTAGGTAACGAAATCACCAATGGGTTCCTCTTTCCAACAGGCCAGGTAAAAGACGGTTTTAGTAACTTTGGAACCCTGTGGAAGGCGGCGCGTCAAGGTGTGACTGACGCTGTCAAGGCTGGAACAACAAAACCAAAGGTGATGATCCATCTTGACAACGGCTGGAAGTACGAGACGATGTCGTGGTTCTTCAAGAGCCTGTTCGCCGACGGTAAGGTCACTACGGGCGACGTGGACGTGTTCGGCTTCTCGTTCTACCCGTACTACAACACGGCGGCTACAATCGACGCTCTGAAGTCCTCACTAACGCAGCTCGCTAACACGTACAAGAAGCCGATCTACATCGCAGAGACCGACTGGCCGACAGAATGCTCCAAGGTCAAACTGAGTGCCTCCTACCCGTTGAGTGCCAAGGGCCAAAGTGAGTGGGTTGCTGCCACCATCGACGTGCTAGAGAGTCTGCCCGGTGGGTTGGGCGCCGGTATCTTCTATTGGGAGCCTGCGTATCTAAGTGTGGCGGGACTTGGTAGCTCGTGCGAGTCGGCTCTGCTCTTCAGTGTCAAGTGGGAGAATGGGCCCAAAGCGTACGCCACCGCTCTCTCGTCCGTCAACATGTTCAGATAATCTAAAGATTGCTGGAAGCACTAAATACCCTTGGATTGCTGATCGCATTTAGCAAGATTGAAAACTCTTGAAGACGATCAAGGTTCAACGTTAATCAAAAATAAACTTTTTTCGAACGCTTCCAAAGACACGATTCAGGAACTGAGCTACATGTAGAGCGCGAGCGCGCGTACTTTCACGCCCCTTTCTTCTGGTTGTTCCTCCCAGAGCTTATCGAAGTTCCTTAAGAGGTGACGATCCTCGATCCGGCCGAACTTAAATTCGAAAAGCCGAGACGCCATAACCACAAAAAAGATTTCCACATTCGTGATTGTCATGTGTGCTGCGCGCAGCTTAAGTAGCACTTCGTTAAAGTAGAACATCTTGATCAACTTCGTCGGATCACGCCACCCGGATAAAGACGACCTTCTCCTCCAACTGGTCAAAGTACACCGCATCATAGCCGCCTTGGTTCCAGGCCACGGGCTGCAGCCGGCTTTTGTTACGTCGGATCGTTCCATCTGGTGAAAGTTTGAATCGTTTCTTGGGATTAAAGCGAAGAACTTCCGCTTGGGGCAGGACATCCGACTCGTGGTTGTCGCAAAATAAAACCACTGCGCGCCTGGGGACAGCTGCAGAAAACAACCACTCAAAAGATGACCATCCACAGCAGGATTGTCGGACGCGTTGAGACTAGCCGCCAAGTCTGCAATGACATTCTCTCCACATTGTTCCGCGAACAGAGAGCTCGCATAGGAGCTTACGGGGAATTGTACATGTACATCGCTCAGACCGACTTCTTTCATCCCATAAAGCATGTTTACCTCATCGGGATGATACACACCGCCGCAGTACCTGACCAGCAGCTCTGCGCTCGAGACGGAATCAATCCCGCGATTCAAAATGTCGATCACTTGCCACGTGTGAAGTTGAAACATGAACCGGCACGAGCCACCAGCATAGTAGAACTTCAAACGAAGAGGGTGTTCCTTCTTGGCACTTTCGCTCAATTCTGCGCATACTTCTTCATTCACGTCAGTGACACCCGTGGCATCTAGCTTTGGCAGAATCGTATTATAAAAATCCTGGTCGGTGGTGGGTGCAAGGTACTCGTATCGCGTCCAGGAATGCATACAAAACACCTTCAGCTTTCTAAAAGCATCATCAGCGACGTTCCTCTTGCTTAGCGTCGTCATGGAGGAGCAAACCACAAATCTGTCTTCTTGATTGAACAGTGCGTATAAGAGCTGCAAGAAATCTTCGTGCTTCTCGAGTGCTTTGTATCCATCGACACAGAGGAAAAGCCGTTTGCCTTTGACACGAGGCAGCTTATAACGTGACAAGGTGAAGCGCCAATATTGCCCGGTTCTGGTGACCAGACACGTGTTCCATTCGCGACTGAAATGAATCTAAACGACGTTCCATTCATTGGGATTCAGTGACGCCGCAGAACACAGCGTGCACGCAGACTTGCCTGTGCCAGGAGGCCCCACAATGCGCCCAGGTGCGTTATTTGCAATCACTTTATCCCGTAAGAAATTACATAGTTCGTACATTTGGGGGCGGCAATACAGCTTCAAGTCACCGGTTGTAACCAAACCGCACTTTTCCATGAGCGCAGCTGGTAGCGTGACAAACTTCACCTTGTCGATTTGGATCCAAGGCACCTTCACGATCTCATCAATCTCGAAACCAAAATCCATTCCCAAATCATTTAAACGGGATCGTTTGTTTGGAAAACTGTGTGGGGCTCCTTTTTTCCTTGTCTTCGAAGCCACCACCAACAGATGAACTTGATTAGTTAACGGCTTAGGCATACCTGTCAACACGTCAGATTCCCCCTGTAGCTCCTTCTCTTCGCTTGTTAAGACCTTAACGGTAGCAGTCATACCGCCCTTCTTCAGCTTCTCCACATCGTCCGAGTCGAAAACGAGCCACTTGTCGTCCGCTGTCTTCGCCAGGAAGAGCTGCAGGTCCTTAGCGTCATACTGGATCATGTTCGGATTCTTCTCCTTGATCGCGTCCTTCAGGAATCCACCACCGTATTCCTCTCTTCAATGACGATAGGGATCACGCTCCCTTCGCCAACGAGAACGCAGCTTAGCAGCACCTTATTTTCTTGACTCGTCATAATCTAAAGTGGAGGGAGAAAAAATCCAGGAGAGTTTAAGGGTTGATAGCGAATGTTTCTGAGTTTAAAAGCTTTAATACTCTTTTCTTCAAGTTTTCTTCCGGAAATCCCAATGCGCCATACATGTATATTTATATCTTTGTCTTAAACGGTCTATCAGCGGGGTACAGTAAAACCTGTCTTAAATGAACCTGGGGAAACCTGAAATGTCGTATGAGATACCTCAGGTCCACCGAGTCCGTTCCCAGAGGTTACTGTGGAGTAAACTTGATATTGCTCAAATGCCAAACCTGATACGAAATTTTGAGGACAGCACGTGTATATGACTACGATGGGTCATTTTGGCTGACTAGAAATTTGTATGGGCTGAGTTTAATTAAATGGACAATAGGGATTGAGAGCTCAAAGTAGTTACATCGGCGTGAACACAATAGTATTATGTGTAACGTGTTGCACTCGCACCTCTGCTTGAGCAATCTTGATGGAGAATTTTTAAATGTAAGACCGCGACGACTACCTATATGATCTGCTATAGTGTTTTTTTAAATAGGTTCTGATATAATACGACCTAGATAAAATGATATGCTGCTATACCTGATAGAGGAGTCGTCCACGGGTCATATCAGGTAGGACAGGTTTTACTGTATTTCAAAAAGCGACTTGTTGCGCTATCAATATACGTTTTTAAACAGACAATAACTGATCAGCTCGTTGAATGGGCCAGCTATGGCTATACAATTACCCCATGCAAGTATCCTCAAAGCCTAGTAGTTTTCTCATTGACTAATTGAGATAAAGAAATTTGAAATACATCACCTGGACGGTTTCGGCGCTAGAGCACCCCAACGTTATGGAGAGCTCATCGTATCGTACTATAATTTTATAGAGTGCCCCTACTGTGAACAATTGGTTTCTTTCGATAGCATGTCTAGACTGACGAACAGGGCGCCGCTTGGGTTGGTCATGCATTTTATGCTGGAAACTCACAATGTTTTTTTCTTTATTATACGAGCCAACCAACAGTGCGTATTTGCGTATTTGCGTATTTAGTAAACATAACTTCCAGTTTTTCCTAGAACCAGTACCAGTACCAGTCACATCAGTACCTATCCCAAAACTAGTCAAAAGTAGGGTGGACCACCTACTCGAAGCACACCAAGCATCAAGCAACAGAAACCATCTCGACTCCATTAGTTCAGCTTTTATTCTAATAGTGCAAGATTTCGAGGTGCCCAAAGTACGTGTACCGCACCGTGCTAGCCTATTTTCTATATTGGTTCGTGTTTGCGTCCTTCTTCACGCCCGGATATTCCACGGAGAATTCGAGGAGACGAGAGAAAAACTACAAAAGTGAATATTTAAACTGTAAGTTGAGTTTACGCACTGATCAGTGGTGCACTGGCACTTATAAAACAGGAGTCATCACTAACTTTTTATTTTCTTCGTTTAACTGTCAACTTGATATGCTAGCACTATAAAGAGGAGCTAGGCACCAATCGAGCGGAGCAAAAAACTAAGGCCATGCATCCAGCATTACGACGAGAACGCTTCTGAAAGAGCTCATTCGACTTGTAATGCTTATCTTATTGAAGTGGCTCTCTACAGGTACGTACAGCTTGTAGTCCTTAAAAGACGAAAACGATTAGGCCAGTCAAAATACCAAACCATGAAGCAATAACAAAGATACTAATACAAATAGCGTAAGATCCAACAAGGTTCTAATTAGCCTCTATCACTCGTTCTACGCAGTACTTTTCAAGCCGCCGGCCTATACCTCGAGAAAGTGCTGGATAATAAGGACGACGCTCTACAGAAACAGAAGATCAATGCCTGGATGGCCATGGACACGTTATTCGTCTACCTGTACGTACGACCTGGTGCAGCACCGCGTCATGTTCCAGGTGATCGCCTTCCGCTTCTTCTGACATATCTTTTCGCTGGTTTTCGTGTCTGGTTTCAGTCCGATCCAAAGCACGTGGGTCGTGTGTCAGTTCGGCGTCATGATCGTGGACGCTTCGTAGCCGTTCAACAGGATTCTGCCGGTAATCTTCCCGCCAGTCTTACGTCCTGCGATCACGTCCATCAGCGTCGTCTTGCCTGCACCCGACGAGCCCATGAGAGCCGCGATGGACCCGGGCACAGCAAACCCGTTGATCCCCTTTGGCAGCTCGAGAGATTCCTTGGGGTTGTGGGGATCCGGCACGAAGTAGTGAAGGTCTTGGAAAGCCATGGTCACTGGCACGAAGTTCTTCTCCTGAGCGGTCGACTGAAAGTCCACAACGTAGTCCTCCGTCGCCGCTGATATGTTGTTCTTGGGCGTCACCATCCTCGTGTAGGTTTCGTCCTCGATGGGCTTCTCAAGACACGTCGACATTTTCGGGGTCTCGTAGCGGAGGAATTCAAGTGCAAGACCCGACAAGATCATGAACACCACGTAGATAGCAGCCATGTAGATAATACCGTAAGTGACCCAGGATTTCTCCGTGTCCAGACCAAACAAGTCCAAGTAGTACTTGCCCATTGTCATCCCATACTTCGCACAGTAATCCACGCCATCGTAGACGCACACATCCATACCACTCGCCCGGTATTGGTTGATAGACAACGCCTTGGCACTCCAGCTCATGGGACTAATCCAGTGAGCCCAGATAAAATAGTCCGGGATCTGGTCCGTTGTCACAACGAAAATCACAAACACGAGGATGAAGCACATGCCCAAAGACGTGACGATGTTCGCGTTGGGACCCACTGAGCTCAGGAAGAAGAACCACATTCCCATTGCCTGGTTTGTGAAGAAGAGAACGATATAAAAGATGAGAAACAGAGACGCTTCGGCTTCAAAGCCACACAGGAAGTAGACGAGCGCTCCAAAGATGACCGTCTCGCCTAGAACCAGTGGGATCTGACTCGCTGAATTGGCAAGATCGTACGATGCCGTGCAGAAGAATTTGGCTCCTCGCTGCTTGTAAAAGATCTCACGGTCGGCCGTATACGTTGCGATCTGGGACGACTGGCCATGGACACGAACATGACAGAGAAGAACACAACATCCAGCACCACAGATTTTTGCCGCCTAGAATTGGCATGCCCACGTAGGGCAAGTGGCACACAAAATCGCCGGGTACGCCGCCACCTGCGTCTTCCAAAGTCGTGAGCGCGTAATGGAAAGTACGTCGTGTACGTATTCTGGCTTTTCGAAAAGTGAGTTCAAATGAACTCTTGCAAGCTGCAAGTTGCACCAAAGCAATTTTTTAAATCACAGCTGCATGCAGAAGATACAGCTTGTAGTTCTTATAGGTACTGTACAGGCAGTAACCTTTACTGACCTTTACAGTGCACGTAAAGGACATGAGCTTGAAATGTATCTTATACAACATGTTGGCTGGGTAATTCCCGTGTATATTTGCCCTGATAAATTACATGTACTGAAGCCTACGGACCACCTTATTTCCTATGCTTCTTGCTCAATTCGTAAGACTCGCGAGCGCGAAACGAAGGATTCCGTCGCCTTCCCGACCGACGGACATCAGCAACATCCTGTTTGTCGGTACATGTATTTCGTGAAGGATCAGCCGTGTGCTCTCTGGCTTCACAATTGAGCATTACCTCCTCACCATCATCAGATGAATCCTGTGTCGCTGGTTGATTCTGGGGCTCTGGAGAAGCCGATCTCGATTCAGTTTCCTCCAGAACATCTTCACCATTATCATTCGCATTCTCTGTCACCGGCAGGCCCAGCGGCGCTGGATAATATTCTCTTGGACTACCTTGATAATTGAGCTGATTCTCTTCCTGCGATGATATTGGTAGGACGACTGGTGCCGCTCGTGAGTCCTGCAATGTTAATGGTCCAAAACTGATTTCTCCATCTGCAATGTCCGGGATTTCAGGCAACTCTGGTGCATTGTTTCTGCGCGATCTTCGCATGGTACGCCTTTGGGCTCTCGGTGTCACAAATCGCTGCTGCGGATCCGGCATTCCTGGACAGGGCAGCTCAGCAAACTGCGTGGCCTTAATCACATGAAAGCAGATTCCTGATTTCTTCCATATTAGACACATACATGACCTGTGAGTAGCATTGACGATCCAGCCTCCTCGAGGCATACCGATCCACGTTAGCCTAGCGTAATTGGCCGCCTCATAAGAGCGGCGGACTTCATTTAGAGCTTCAGATGGGGCAGTTGATTGATTTCCTTCTAATGTATCGCTGATGCTGGACTGGGTTGTACTTGGTATTCCTGCTGACGGTGCAATCTGTACAAGGACGGGGCTCAGATCTCCGAAACGATGCACAATTGATGCTACCATTGTTTTCGTCTTCTCCGCCTTTCTATAAGACGCCTTCAGTCGCTTCGAAACTTTAGGATCGTCGTTAAACGGAGCCATTGATGCAACATATGCAATTCGAGACAAGTCCAGGCGTGTGACCAGCTCAGTTGGATTAGCTCTTTTGTTGTCATTTACTAGTTTCAGCGTGTAGTGGTAGGTTTCTAAGGGATTGTTCGTTGCTGCGTACCCGGTAGGAGTATGAAAAGCTTGCCAATACGAAAAACGGCCTCCAAGTATCCAAATTGAAATGATATGATTGATCACCCTGCGAAATTTTGGGCAAATCTCACCGCCACCCCTCCAAGAGCTCACTACATAATCACGTTTTCTTAGAAAGTCCTCCTCAGTAGCAGCGAAATGCAAATCGTAAAGATTTCGAAAAATCAACTGTTTGGATACGATATCCAATTTTTCGTCATGAAGGTGCTTTGCCACATTTTGTGTGACATGGAACCAACACATTAGAATTTTGCTATGTGGAAGCTCCGATACACATGCGTTGTACTGGGCTTTGTCCGCATCCATCATGACATAGTCAGGACTAAATTGCACTCCAAACGCTCGGTAGACAACTCGTTTTAGGAATGCAATACACCAAACTATATCCACTTCACGACGCTGTGATGTGCAGAAGTAAACTACGGGTAGAAAAGCTCCACTACAATCCGATATCCCAACCACAAAAACGGGATACTTTTGCTTCACGATGCTGTGAGTACTGTCCAAGTGCATCATCGTAGAAAAGAGTGCATTTTGCTGTACAGCTACATAGCGCGCTATAAGCTCCATGCATGTTAATCCAATACGAAAGAGCTTTGCCTCAGAGCCAGAGCCAAGCGCAGGTTCCACTAACCCATTCACGTCTTTTACATCGCAGAAAACAAGCAGGTCTCCGCGACCCCTGTCCTCACGATCTTCCCGATCATACATGCATTGCCGGCAAATCTCTATTACAGGAGCCATACTGTCGGGCTTGTTTTTTCTTCTCCAGCCTTTCACAAAGTTCTGCACGTGCTTTAACTCCGGTGTCGGGCCAAGCATCCGATCTTGCTGAACTTCTCGGCACAGAAATGCGAACAAAAGCTGCGGCACCATTGACGGTGAGTCATTCAGCTTAGCCAGAATATAAGTTTTCATTTCGTCTGTAAGCTTAGGATTTACAGGAGAGTCGGGAGCATCATCAGTCATTACATGTAATTCCTGCTCCAGTACAGATTTAAAGTCAACTTCTTCACATGCTAGAATCTTGTATCGACATTTGCATGTTTCACCAGATGCAGCACATCGCTGGGAGGCACACTTCGTGACGATGCAGCGCATCTCGTGATAATTGGCAGCTAGGATGTCCTCTTCGCGATCCACGTGATTCATTGTGCACCGATGTAGATCATTTTTAACCCGAACGTAAGCTGGTAGACGCTTGAGAAATTCATCATACGATTCGTTGTCTCCTGTCCTCCATAATTCTTGCCACGGCCTGCGCACACGGCGCCGCTCATCATCCTGCTCCATGGACCGAGTTCGGTTGGCAAAGTGCTCACAAACATAGTTCAATTAAAAGAGCTCAGGAGTTTCAAATTCGCATGAGATAGTTGTCATTCTCCTACTTTTAGTGGGCGTGCCCTGCAAATAGTGGAATTCCTCTATTTTTGAGTTAGTGAGACTTGTATGTTTTAAAGTGCCAATTAAGATTATTTTTGTGCTGTATTCTAATCTTTTAGTGCTGCATCCCAAAACTTTTGTAGACAGGACGGCCCTCGGAGAATGACATATGTGTATTGGTAGGCTGTGTGTCCGGGTACATCATCTAATGGAGCGTGCTGGTACTTAGCGTACTTGTCCAACTCCGTGTATTCCGTCACTCAGCTTAATATCGACTGCTTCGAGCTCTCTATCTCTGGTGACTCTGCGGCCTTGTGCTTGTTGTGCCAACCTCGCAGTGTACGCCGTAGACTCTCTCTCTCTCTCTCTCTCTCTCTCTCTCTCCCTCTCCTCTCTCTCTCTCTCTCTCTCTCTCTCCGTGTATGCGGTGCAAATGGTCTTCTTACCGGAGCGTCGGTTTAAGTTAAAGCTTACCCGGGCTATTTTTTTTCATCGTCTGGTATTCTATCATTCTAATACCCATATCATCAATCGCCTGCGAAGGCGATGCGAACAACGACACACGAGCTCGCTATGATAGTTGTTCAGCTACATGAATTTTGGCGATGGCCAAGTTAAACTTGGTGTGCTTCGAGTTCATGTACCAGTACTAGTTTTGGGACTTCGGCTACGAGGTTTTTGAGCATTGTGTCTTCTTAACGGAAGCGATGCTTACCGGTACACCGTCGCCAAACTCTTCGTATTTGGCCCATGTTTCGTAGCAAGGACAAAGTCGTATTCTTGGTGTTCAAAGAAGCTTGGTATGTATGAAGGCAATTGTAAAATGCCCGGACTCCAGAACATATCCCTCTGTCAGCTAAAGCATGGTATTCAGTTTACAGTGCCGGAGTAGGGAAGCGAATAGCGGGTGTAAAACAAAACAATTACTCGTACGGATTGACGGACGACGCTTGTTACCTTCGTTAGCTAATACAGTCCGTACAACAGCTTTTGATTAATTGACCATGTTGAGGCCGTTGTACGAGCTCGTCCTAGACAGATTTATCGTATTCAATAAACGTCGTTGCTGAGGTTTTGCTGCCCGTGAATTGTATGTAATAATTGTTGTACACAATCGTTTGATCTCTCGTTCATCATTGCTGGCGTGTCGCGTGCTCGGATGCCAGGCCACTTTTACATTGATGTTGCTGTACAACCTCAACCATAACGACCGACGTAGTTGTGACAAGTTCACACTAAGGTACGCATGGACAATTAAGCATTGTAAGCTTGCTCGAGTTTTCCCAGAGCCATATACTACCAGTAGCAGTCAGATTTAGTACCTATGGTTACAGCAACCACGAATACAGAAAGCCAATACTCCCTTATGAGCATATCCATCGAGTTTTCCTTTTTTTTCCAGGCACTTTCTAGCCATCTACTGTAGCTTTGCATAGGGATTTGTCGCATGGCGTGTTTTAGGTGGTGTGTATTTTTCCGTGCGTCCTGGTGGGTGCGTCCTGGTGGCTTTCTACTCGTTCTTTTTTAAACTACTGATTATGATACTTGAAGTAGCATTTAAAAGTGACCGCATCATCGGTGATGATCATGCGAGTTTTATTTCTACATCATCACCTCGAGTTTACGTGCTGTGTTAAGGGTTGTATCGCAGAATAACTGTGAGCTTTTCTCCGTGGGAGATAGGCCCCATAGCGACAACGGGTTTCGCTGTCATTCTTCAATTCGCGTGCACCCACACACTAAAGCCCCCCATTGCCAATGAAACTTCTGTGTCTTCTCTCCGTTGTGGCCACTGTCGTCGCTACCGTCAGTGGCGGTACCCCTGTGAACCTCCGTGATAGCAGCGAAATCAGTGATAACGGAGATTGCCCCAAGAATTGCCATGTCAAGTACGATGGCATTTTGCACGGGAAGAAATGCTTACAGCTCCTACAAGAGTGTGTGGACAGCCCTAAGGTCACCGTGTCCAGGTTTGTCGACTTTTTCGAAAAATTTCATTTCATTGACGGCACTATCGCGGCCACTGGAAGCGGCACCAACACGAAGATTTCCATGACCGACGTCAGTGCGGATATCCCCGAAGACAAGACCATCCACGGGCATCCGGTTACGACTAAGGAAGATTTCCGCGACTACCTGAATTTGGCGCTGGAAATCTATTTCTAGAACTGCGAACGGAAAGTATTGTAGTTTGCGGTAACGAGGTGTGAATTTCAAATAAAAATTGAAGGTTAAAATCTTCTTTATTTGTTTCCTTCGCTAGCAACCGCACGCCTTGTAGCCAGTATGTTTCGTGCTGCGTGTTGCGAAGTGTGAAAGGTTTTGACCTGACAATTGTGGTTGGCACTGACGGGCATCGAAAAAACTACGACGTAGTATTAATAGTACGCACTACTGTACAATTTAAAAGTGTATTGCAGGCAACCGGAATTTGTTTTTTTCCATGCGGATAAAATACATTTCTTTTGCAATCAAACTTTTCTTTATTTTTTTGCTTTTCTGTAAGACCTCACACGTGAGTTTTTAGTTTCTTCCCAAATGCAGTATTAATCCTCCTATATATATATAGGGATTAATTCGAAATTATGTGCACACCAATAGTAGGATCGATTCGATACAAATTTCAAATGAGAAGGTCTTATTTTCCTACCAATTCGTACAAACTTCACAGATTTCACTCGGCAATAAAGGTTTAGCATGGGTATAAACTGATAAAAACTAGGTGTGCGAAACAAAATATATAGCTCACTTTACTCCTCGACGTAAATTCTAGGATTTGTTTTTTTTAGATCATCAAACTTTATTCAGTTTTCCTTACACTATAGACGGCTAGACATTGTGCAAGAATATCACAATTCATAGTAGATCTTAATTACTATAGAAAGTCTGTAAACGTAGCTGTCGACCCCGTTGAGGTGTGTCGAGGCAGAAAGATAGGATCTGCAGATTGGCAGTCCAATGAGAGCACGTAGCGCCGCCAGGCAGCGCGGCATCATTCGTCTTCCTTTCGTCCTTGCTCGCTTGAAGTTGCAGTGGTTTCAACGCCTCGCTGCAGCCACTTGACGCAGCATCGAGGCGCTGAGGCTCCTGGACATGGTGAGATCGGAGCTCTGCCGGTATTTTTCGGTGATAGGCTCGCTCGTATGTTTCGTTAGGGCCGTATCGGGCCAGCCGCCGCGGTCGTCGCTAGTGTTGGTCTCGGTTGGTCCAGAACTTCACCGAGCAGAGTCCACAAACGTCTCATAATAGAATTGTCCGTCAAAAAGGATGACGTCATTATCGGTGTCCTCTATTGAATACACCGCTGCTGACGCTCGTTCAGGCCGCACTGCTGTTTTCAAGCTTGAGGTTGAAACTGTGCGCTGTATGTAGTGCGTATGAAATGAGTAAAACAAGCTGCTTTTTAAAATTAGCCAATACGCATTCATTCCCACCAGTACAGGCAAGGCCATCACTAAAACAAAGGTGCAAGATTTACTTAAGTATACATTATCAGCGATTAAATTTCGATTTCATAAAGGCGAAACGCTGTTGCTGAAATATAATAATTTTGGAGATGCAATGGTAATTGATGACTTGCAAAGTTGTTACCTTGTGGACGTTAGCTATAAATACGCGGTTGCTCTGTAATGCTACCACGTTGGAGTAGCTTCCAAAGGTAACGATAGAGTCCTGGCAGCTTTAACAGCGAGCTATCCGCTAGTTGGTAAATTAAAAAATGCTTCAGATCGCATCAAGTTACGTATTTCAGACTACTTATTTAAGTATGTGTGTGGGCTTTATAGTATTACTGCAAAATGTTGGCGCCAATACTATTTACAGTATCGTAGATAAAAAAAAAACACACACACATCGGTATTTTCGTTGATTATTGGGGAAATGACAAGCAATTTGAGGTTGTTTTGACATGACATTTGATGTGAGGACAAAACGTTCCGCAATGGTACTTATCGAGTGAGGCTACGACATGAGAGCTGTAGCCAGATTTAGAGCTAAAATCTGAAAATTGCAGCTTCAAACGGTGCAACAACCTTGTCACACGTCAAACACAAAATAAATATATAGACTCAACTATGAAGTGGTACAGCTCGATAGTCCCTGTGCACAATTATACAGCAGTGAAAAGCTGATTAGCACAAGGCAATGTGTAGTGAATACATAATTGAAAGTTTGGTCCCAGAACACGATACTGTCTTTAAGACCCTTCTACAATATGGCGTGTCCATGTCATTGAGAATACATTCCCTTTTTTTCGATATCTCGCGCGTAGTCTTCTAACAATTGCATTTTGGTCCGAGAGTGGGTGCCACCTCCACAAAGGACTAAAGGGTAACGGGTCGTCCAATACTAACCGCTACGGACCAGGCCTTGGGGGCCAAAATGGCCTACGATATAGAGGCTTATTCATATCCCAGAGCTTACGACAAATCGTAAACAGTAAACGGTCGGACAAATAATTTGCTTCAAGGTAATAATTTATTCGTATTAATCGAAAGCTACAATAATGTCGAGCTTAACTATTAATTTAAGCTCGACATTATTGTAGCAATCGATTTTTAGCCGTAAACTCGATCTGGTCCGAGACTAAAAACCATCAGCAATGTGTCCAATCAGGTGTAAGAAGTTTTTTTTTTCAAATTAGGCATGTTAACTTTATGCGAGTCATTATATCCAATCAAAACTATGGCGTATTTATTGTAGCATCTAGTACACTATGGAGGATACTGGTCCGTGCAGGCGTATTTTTCCGTGGTCGTCTGTAATTCCCGAGATTTTCGCGCACAATACAATGTGGCCATGGCACAATGAGTCTGTCTCGGCACCCTAAAAACTGGTCACCACAACGCCGCGCTGGGCAGCACACTTCGCAGCACAATGCAAGCAGACAGCGCAGGAAGCATGCAAAAAGGCTGCGGTTAGGGCGAATGTGGTCGCTCTGCGGCGCTCAGCCAAATCTCTGTGTGACCCACAGCATTCCGGGGAGGCACAGCCACCGAGCATGCCACCGCGAGTTAGTTGGCGAGCCATGGCTGTAGATGTCGACGCCGCCGAAGCCGAGGCGATTCTGGCAAGGCTCAAGTCGCTCGACATCGACAAGAGCCAAGCGATGTGGTGCACTATATGCCCCCAGGTGCCGACCATAAAATGCGTTATCGCCTGATACAGTGCAGTTCGGATTCCTGCACCGAGGCGAGCCCACTGAAGTGCGACTGGCGGGGGAAGATGGTGATGTGCCCGGACAACGATCACGCCTCCATCTTTGGGTTTGGTGAGCACAGTTCACCTGCTGCAACCCTTGCCTCCAAGAAGCTCACTCTTCGGCACAAGGCCTTCTGTCGTGTCCTGGCCGAGCAACGCCCGCGACCGATTCGCGTAAGGCACGCGCTTACACGCAAGCTTGGCACCCCGCTGGAGGGGTTGCCGGCGTTGAAGACTGACCAAAACTTTGTGAATTATTACGCCCCCTCTCAAATGAAGAATCACGACAGCGTCCAACACCGGGTGCAAGGGCATGACCGACCCGTTTACGTTTACGTGGCACATGGGCAATCAGGACAAACCCATCATCGGAAACGGCGCGGACAAAAGGTCGTTTTTGGTGGGCATCACCACGAAGGCCCTGCTGTTGAGGCTATCCGTGCCCCCCCCCCCCCCCCCCCCCCCCCCCCGAGAGCTTTAATCTCCACCTGGACGGAACGTGTAAACCCAGCCAGAGCGACTACCCCGTGCTGGTGGTCGGGGCTTCGGACCGGTCGCGCCGGTTCCAGCTTGTTGCGCTCTTCGTTATGTCCCATGAGACCCAGCCCATGTTTCAGGCTACGCTCCTGTCCCTTCGTCGGGTGTACGGTTGGGTCCCTGACAAGCATCTTTCTGTGTGCTACGCTATGGCCGATGGTGACAGAGCGCAGTACGAAGTTCTCGCAGCCGTCTTCGGCGACAACACGAAGTACCAGTTCCTGATGTGCTTCTTTCACGTGATGGAGCACATCCAGGAACGGGTAAAGCTACTTTCCTCGGGTACACAGGCTAGAGTACTGCGAGAGCTGTACGATCTGCATTTCGCGCGGAGTTACTCGGAGTAAATGGGGATGCTAAGACCAATCTTGTCGGGTTGGATGAGAGACCCAACTTTAGATCCGTTCGCGCAGTACCTGCACGGGCAATGGATGACAGGCCCGTTCACGGGGTGGCAGGTATTTATATCGGCTAGTGGCTTCGCCTCCACAAACAGCCCCGCGGAGACGTTCAACACGCTGCTGAAGCGCGATTACACGCTGTGACGAAGGCTTAAGATGGACACGCTTCTTCGAGAACTGAGTGCGTGCTGCCAAGATCCGTCAGGCAGCTCAAAGGCATTCGGGTTTACGGTGTGTCCGGCACCAACCCTCGCGCGTAGGGTCTCCGTTTGTGTAAATGCAAACATCGCTTCTCAACACTGTGTGTGAGCGAGCGTTCTTCGAATTGATTATTCTCAATCTTACACAACCACTTTCAGTACTCAAACAACTCATTAGACCTTTTCTCTATAATAACAATTAGAGAAGATACTTAAAGAGACTCTGATACACGCGAGGACACTCCTCAATGGTCGTCCTAGTTTTCGTTTCTGCTGTCATACTGACGGGCAGGCTTCTCCCAGCAGCGAGCACATGCGCATTTGAACCAGCGCTGATTACCGTAGTGTACGGTAACCTGTGCGCTTCGACATTCCTAATAATCTTAGCTAAGACGCACACACGGCTCCTCGTTTGCTGCTCTACGAAGGCAGCGTTGGGGTCACACGAGTGCGACACGAAGCGGGTGATCGACCCGCACTTGAGGGCATCCACGTAGACGTAGTCGTCGTCGATGAACTTCGCGTTGAATAGCAACGTATACCCCGTGTTCACCTTCACGGCTTTCTGGGGTTGGCCCTCCACAACGGCCAGGAACTCGGCCAGCTCCCCACAGTACTCATTTAGCACGTCGCCCACGTCAAGTGACGTGACCGTGTAGACACCGAGACCAACGCGACCGGTGTCATAAAGCTTGAGCGTGCTAAGTGTCCTCGGAGTGTTGCTGCAGAACGCCACTAGACTGCAGCTCCTCGGCGTACGGAACGACTCCAACGCCACGTTCTTGCATGAGTCCCAAAAGCAGTCGCCGTGGCATTCGCATGGTTCGATGCTCCCTATGTCATGAAAACGCACAGCACGTACTGATCTTGGCGATATTCGCAGGCCACTCGACGGTTTTGCGCAGGGTCATCGCTTGCTTCAGTTCTGGGTCCCCAAACTTGGGCCGCTTGGCGTGCAGGCTATCGAACCCCTCGCGGATCTCCGGGCTGCTGGCCAAGGCCTGGAGCTTGCAAGCCGGCAAGGCATTGATGTGATACAATTCGGAGCTGCTCATCGATACAGAACACTTGGCCAGGTGTCGCCACTTTCGCGATCTTGGCACGATCCACTGAGCCCTTCTCGTTTTGGGATTGTGGCGTATCGTGGCGCGGGTGTGCCTGTTCGGTATTGAGCGCACGTACGCGGCCGCCTCTGTGTCGACAGTAGAACAGTTTGAAAAATCTCCGCGCTCGAATGGCTACCATCGTCGCTTGCAGGTGACAGCAAGTCAATTTTCTGCTTCACAGATGACCCCTCGAAGCTTCGCTCGGGTGAGTAGCTATCCGAGATTCCGAGGGAAGCTTCTTCGATGCCAGTTGGGGCTACTTCAGCAGTGGGTGGTGTGTTGAGCGGACCCACGTGTGCAGGAGATCTCTGCGCGTCAGGAGAGCTGCACGCACTGCTTTGTGGCGTTTCCGGCACGATCCTCTCGAGTACACGCTCATATCCACCACGAACTGCCGCGTATGCAGCGGTGACCGCTGCTTGAAGGCACCTGTTCAGTGCGCTGGCCCTCGTCGGGGCCGAGAAGGTTCCGGTCACCAGCTTGAACGTCCCGAGCTCGCGCTAATTGGACTCCAGAGGAGTACCAAGGGGGTCAGTCATCCTCTTCGGTATCAAGTCCGTCGGGATGACTTCCTCCGTGTCGACGTCGATGGGGAAGTCGCCGCCGTCGCTGCCGTCAACACGAATGACGACGGCGCGGCGGTAGCCGCTGCGTTCGCCGCAGACGAGCGCGCGGGAAAAATACTCGACTGTGTCCCCAATGTGGAGCACCTCCGGTAACAGCTCCGACGCGCTGAGACCCGGCATGGTGCTTGCGTG
This sequence comes from Phytophthora betacei, assembly GCA_011320135.1. NCBI lineage: Eukaryota > Oomycota > Peronosporomycetes > Peronosporales > Peronosporaceae > Phytophthora > Phytophthora betacei. The sequence goes on from JAANHX010000276.1 coordinate 934,650, forward strand.
TGCGCTGGGCGCCGCGGGTGACTTGCTGCTGGCACTTACTCGAGGGCTTGCTGGAAATGACTACTTCTGGGGTGCAAAACCCAGCAAACATGGTGTGGACCACCCAACAAATCGCTGGCCCTTGGGAAAATGACTGCTTCTGGTGTGCACCACCCAACAGAAGTGGTGTGGACCACTCCGCAAAACGCTATATTCGCATTCTCATCAGCTTTCGCGGGAAGCTGTGCGCAGCGGGGCAGCGGGTACAGCAGAGCCTGCCCTGTCCATGACCATTGTGGGTGATGGGCCACTGTGTTGATCAGATTTGCGCTTGTGATTGTTATATTTCCTCGTAATTCCCACTTTGGTAACCGGGATTGAGGGAGGGGGGCAGACGAGACATGGGACAAATTCGAAAAGCCAGGATAATGACCATGTCGTAAAATTTTTGGTTTGGTAATATAAAGGTTATAAATTCGAAAATGCCATTTCTGTGTTTTCGTGTCTTCCTTCAATACTCACTAAAGGATTCAATTTAAGATGTGTCTGCACTACTTCGTTGAAGCTACCACTCCAGAGTCTAAGGCTGTGTGCGTTCGCCTACACCCTCACCGAACACCCCCAGCACCCAGTAGGCGTACAGACCGGCAAAACGCCCCACCTATCACCTTGAAATCACCAAAAAAATAAATTTTAAACAAAGTATGGTTCCAAAATGAGGTACCGCACATCGATTTGTGCGATACAGGTACAGTCGTGCACCTCGTATTCGGCGGGGTGGACCATATAGAGTCTACGAGCTGCGAATATTTATAGAGGAACAGATGGAATTCAAATGTACTACTTTGTATTACCTTAATTAAGTACAAATCTCAAATCCATCTTCAACACAATACCAGTGTGATTCCAACAGTTTCGTATGGTCATTGTCAATACGTCTTGCCAACCTTCTGAGCACCACTTCATCGCTGTATAAATATTGACGGGGGAGTACTTCTCGCCTTTGTAAAACATGTTTAGCTCGGCCTCCTGCTTCTTAGCACGGTAGTGGCTTGAGACTTTTAATAATCCCTTGATTCAACGTAGAATAGGCGGATGGGCGACGTGCCATGGCGTTTTGCGACAAAATTTATAATGAGCTGTTGTATGGTGAAGTGATTGAGCTGATACATCGTGGCGGAAGTGCGGCGTTTCATCCCTCCTCGAGGAGGGGAATACCATTGAGGTTATTTGGTCCAAAGGAGATGGGCAACTCATTTGCGCAATGCATGTGGCGCAATCATTAGATTGTGCAGGTTATTAAGCCATAACGGGGCCGAAAACGAGGTGCACGACTGTACAGGTAAGAAGGAACGAGAAGCCTGAGGTTGATAAGGTCGAGAAGAGGAGGGCAAGAAAAGAAAGAGATCAGAAGGTGACTGATGCCTGGAACGACCTCGACAATCACAAGCCGGTCGGGATGAGCAAGCCTGAAGACGTGACCAAGTACGTCTACAAGTCTCTGACCAACGACTGGGAGAAACCTGCCGGCGCCAAGAACTTCTCGATGTAGGGCCAGCTGAAGATCAAGACCTGCCTCTTCACTCCAAGCGCCCCGGTAGGCCGGTACCAAGAAGTAACTGAACTACATCAAGCTGTACGAATGTCGCGTGTTTATCACGGACAACTCCGAGGAACTCATGTCCGAGTACCTGGCGTTCGTCAAGATCTTGGGTTGCAGATCATTGGCGACGGATCTACTTGCTGCTTATCTCTAGACATCCAATAACAGGCCCAAGGGTACCCATTCGTAGGAGCTACAGGGAGACAACACAGCACGCGCGGCTTGTACATTCCTATCAGCTTTGGTGCTGGTAGCTTTGGCTCTGCTTTGTCATTACGCTGTGGAACTATGGAGCGGACTAATCGTACATGGTGCGTGCCGCGGGGTCCGTCCGTGGATCTGGGTGCATCTAGGTGCAGTTGTTCTGCTTGCTGGGGTTTGATGCTACCTCTCATCTAAGCGCAGTCCTCGAACGCGGGTGGGTAGATGTAGTTGACTACAATTGTCATTATCTTTCGTGAAGCTCGTGATACCATGCCACAGTTGTCAGCTAAAATGACTTGCCGATTAACACATCGCGTGATTCTTCGCAACAGAACAAGATCATGTAAAAAAGGAAGAACTTGCAGCTGGAGACGTTCGATGAGCCCAACTGGCAGTGCATTGAAATTGTTCATCTAGAGCCTGAACTCAGCATCTGCGAGGACTCGACCGATCGTCCTGTTCCTGCGTTACTACTCTCCCAAGTCGGGCGAGGAAGGCATGCCACAGAACGACTACATCTCGCGTATTTTCACCAGCACGGTATCTCCTACGCTACGGATGAGAGCAAGAAGGCGTTAAGGAGTAGCTGCTCATTAAGAAGCTGAAGTAGAAGGCTATGCAGGAGGAATTTCGGAGGTGCTATTCATAATTAGGGATACTAGTTCGTGTTGGCTAAGCCATAATCGACAAGAAGATTACCCACAGACACGAAACTCTATACATTATCAATTCCCGTTCTGCGCGATGAATACCAGATCTCGCACAATTAAAGGTGCGAGAGAGCTTCGCTTAGCAGTTAAGACATTTCCACTTGTAAAGAAGGCTCGCTCTGAAGGGAACGCTCGATGCAGCGACACCCAGCCACTTCCTAGTGAGAATACTTAAGTTCGGGTATTTGGTTTTTTTTACGGTTAGCGTGCCACCACAGCAAGGTGTCGTCTTTGCCTGTGACGATCTTAACATCCTTGAGATGTGCTGTAAACCCATCTGCGCAGGCCTGGGCCAGGTCTGTTTGCTGCTGCGGCGTCTCGTCGGGTCCAAAGACATAACTAATCAACTCTCTTGGCACTGGCACTGAGACGTGGGGTGACCATTGAACTGGGGTGTGGTGGATAGATTCACCACGATATTCGTCCAGCTTACAAGCCGCCGAAATGAGTGTAGCATCTGCGCTTTCCTTGTCAGTAGCACTTCAATGCGGCATTCGTTTACCAGCACGAGGATCGAGGTAAGCAACCCAGACCAGGTCACTTTTTTATAACTTCGCGAAGCGCAACTTGAACAACGTAAGAACCACATGACGACAATCATTCATCATCACTTCCGTTTCGGCAACATGCGCTTCCTCGCTCGCCAAAGCCACGTGTGCTACAAACAAATCTTTTGGCTCCAAATGTCTTCGAATACCATAGAGAATAGAAATAACCAGCGGTATCGTAGGATAACATTGCCCGCTTAAAGCTGCTGTGGTTTCTGCAAAGGGGGCTACTAAGGCTAATAAACACTTGATAACTAGCCAGTCCGACAATTTCGGCCTCTGTAGCTTAGCATCCAATCCTTCAAACGCAACTCGGCTGTCAGGGCTTTTCTAATACGCGAAGAAGCTAACCAAGCTTTGCTCTAGAGCCTCCAGACTCTGCAGCATATCCGCTGCTGTTCCATCTCGTGGGGCAGTCAACTTGCACGAACAAAGCCTCGTTCGGCTTGATTCCTCGCGTCTTGACTTGACAAAGACCGAGCCAATTTTGCCCTTTTGGGGATTTTCTAAAGTATGTTGCCAACGCCCTGAAGCGTTGTACAGCTGTTTGAGCAGCATCGAGCTCATATCGCTCGAAACGCATGATGGTTGTGTTGAGATATGTATTCATGTTATCTAAAGCGATATCCCGCAGCGTAGCAATACTTGCACGATCTTCTCTAGAAAGCTGCTCGTCTTCATGATGCTCAGCAACAGGTTCTACACTTTTACGTTCAACTTGAGACGTCCATGTAGGTAGTTCCACTGGTTGACCAGGCTTCTTTTTCTTGATTAAGGCCCCAGCTACTACTAGATGAAGAGCAGGGAACCCGAAAAAATAATATGCGTAAAAATTAATCCTAACTTTTTAATTTAATTATTAATTTATGGCTGTCAACAACGGGAACAACCCCAATTTTGAGTAAGGTCTAGTCAAGTTACAGCGTGGGGACGCGCTGAACGTCGCGGAAAAATTAGCCTGCGCTGAATTTAGGTCGCCTGATCTCGAACGGTCGTCTTCAAGAGCCGCCGAAGAGCGTTCTATTGTGAGAGTGGCGTTCAAGAAACGCAATTGCGCACTACGTCGACGTCGTGTACATCCCGCCAACGTCTAACGAGTGTGAGCGCTTCTTCTCTCTCGCTAAGCTGGTGCTGTCTGATCTACGGAAGCGAATGTCTCCAGCCAGGCTCGAGATGATAATGTTTCTGAACTACAGTCGTGACTTGCGAAGTTTTGCAAATAATTGAATTATTAATTTTCTCAGCTCACATCGATGTATTAATCTAAGTATTGCATTTTCGGGTTCCCTGATGAAGAGAGTCAGCAATGCAAGACACGTCAGCGACGACGAGCCTTTACGCTGCGCTGACCATGTTGGAGCCTCCATCGCGCGAAATTTAACACAGTAGTCCATAGGTAGATACCATTCTTCCACCATATTGCTGAGCGTAGCTGCTATGGCAGCTCCGTCGTGTATACCGGGGAACTCGCGAGCCTCAAGTGTCCAGGTTCGTGCCTCAAACTGCTCGGTGACAAAATGAATTGTCAGCGGAATGTAGCACCGGCCATTTCGCCCAGTCCAAGTGTCACTTGTCAACGAGTAGTAGATGCAAAACTGCAAAATATCATCTTTTACGCGCTTGCGAAAGATAACAGCTTGAGCAACGATGTTACAACGAAGCTGCACACGATTGGGTAAGGACATGCTCACACGGCCCAAGCCGTGCGTGACAAATTAAAAGAACCCCATACATTCTTTGTCTTCTACGATAATCATCGGTATAAAGAGATGGGAATTCATTTCGCGAATAGCTTGTTATCCTGGTGATGCTCCTTGCGAGTAACCGTACGAATTGGTATATTCGTCTCAGATTCAGCGGCATTCGTCAGATCGCCATCTAAACGTTGACGTACAACTTGCTCCTTCTGAATTCCACCACCGCTGGGATGACCAGATTCCCCTTGGCCAGGTACAGGTCCAAAGCAATGTATTGCCTGCATGTGCTCCACCATCTTGTGTTTACCAACGTGAAACTTCCTGGTCGTTCTGCAGAGTAGACATATGGCCAGTTCGCCATCCTCGTTCTTCAGATCAATATCGCGAGCGTGATCAAACTTGTCATCGCGAATTAAAAGCGCAAAGTGCCAAACATCCTTACGTTTTTTATGTTTCATACTGTAAAGCCGAAACTCGGAGATGTGCTTATTCTGGTTGGTGCTGGCGTGTCGTTTCGTATCGTGACATGGTGCTATGGTGGGTATGGACCGCAGAAGTTGAAGTAGATTGAGGAGCGATCTGAATATGTTTTTCGTGTCTGATGGTCTATCAGAGGAGCGTGGATCTGGATTATGTCGCTGTTTTCGGGGGGGGGGGGGGGGGGGGGGGGGGGGGGCTGGGGGAACTGAGGAGACTGGAGTGCGAGGGTGGCATCCGCGCGGTGGTGTCCGAGGTAGATCGGGGCCACAGTGACTGGTATGGCGCTCACTCCGGAACAAACGGCTGTCGTGCGCACGTGCTTGCACCTTGTCAAATGAAGGATATCCTGGTGTTGGCTTACGTGCTGCACCTACTGGCAGTGCTTTTAACGTAAATTCTATATACCGACATAGACTTTTGCAGTCACAAGGTTCGAAGGGTGTAGATGGGGGCCGGGAGATTTCGAAGGTCTTCACGGGAAACCCTCAGGCGTAGCACAGGGGCTGGGTTCACGGTGGTTTCGCTTCTAGACGCTCTCAGCTCTACTCTAGAGCGTAAATGTCGTGTTTGAAAGACCCTATTGTACCCTGCTTAGCAGTAATCTCACTGATTTGGACGCCCGTATAAGGCTACGAAACCGGATTCGTACTTGGACATCAGTTGTTTTTATCAGGTTTTGAGTCAGCTTTATCGCCAGGTTTATCGTTATCTATCACCCGATATTTTCACATTTCTTACACGAATAGCAGTCGTCTGATCAGAGTTGTTCTAACGACGAGCAGTCGTGAAGTTGAAAGTTGCTTTGATATAACCAGAATAATGAACAGGATTTCGTGTCACGGTTCGTACCAGGTTTTCGAACTTGTGAAGTTTAAGTTTCCTTTGATAAGATCGTGACAAATGACCAGGAATTTGTGTCAGGGTTTGTACCAGGTTCTAAGATACTGTAAATTTCACATATTCTACAGTAGGTTGTGACAGGTTTTTTCCAGATCGAATGATTTCCATGCACCCAGGTAACGGACTCGCAACACCCCGATTGTTCTCGCATTTTCCGACTTCAAGTTTACCTGGTATGTACACTAACAATTCAAGGCTCTAAAGCTCTGTGTTACAGATTAGGAAGGGTGGATATAATGCTAAGGCGGAAGCTGACGAGGACAGGATCATTGCGGATGCTTTTGTCTTTCTCGCAACATGAAGTTCGGGACGTACACACCGCAGCTGTTGTCCTTATCAACCATCACGACGCGGAGGGCTTCCCAGCCGACATTGGCAGTCTTGAATTGCGCGATAACCTTCTACATGTGCCAATCTGAATTGATTTCTACCAGAGAATGCTGCAAGAGCTGCCCGTGGCCGAAGGCGTCCATAACCATCAAACTGCAAAGTTGATAACCGTACCTGAATCGCACATAAGAAACAAAACTCGTTAAATTTCTAAAAACCAGTAATAAACCTAGTTTAAACCTGTTTTATAACCTGTAAGGAAACCTGGTAATTCACATTACTGAAGCCTGGTATCTAACATATTAGAATCGTAGGTTTAAACTGGTCGGTAATTTGAGCCCGACCCATCTGTTTGTCTTATGCGTACAATCTACCAGTCGTAGTCCGGGAAACTTATTGAAAACAGACCCCATGTATCCGGTAGACAAGGAAATAGCGCCCGTTTCCTCAGAAGAGGTATCATCAACGCTAATTACACTGTCCTTGTCCTGCCCGCCGAACTCCACTACAGCTCCGCAACAGCTAGATCATCGTCAGCCTCACCGCGTAGTTCATTCCAAATATTAACCTGTAGATTTGTTACGTCTCACTGCGACACATTGCAGTTATAATGGTCACAAATGTACTCGTAAATTCGTAAGCGCTTGCCACCGGCGCGTACCATGAGCCGTGAATCCCCCACCACGCAAAGTGGCACCTGCCGTATGTGTGCGTAGTTTTCGTAGACCTCCTCAGTAAGCTCGTGATTGTGCGTGTAGATGGAATTCTTCACCTCCACAATCCTCGCTCCTTTGTAGTATACACTTTCCACCGTGAATCGAAAGGGACACCCAGTACCGCGAAGCTTGTACTGCTTTCTTTCCCTCTCCACGCCGTCGGGCCCCGGAACCGTGTGTGCAAATGTATCGACGTCGCCAGCGGGGAAGGGCTTCTGGTAAGTAGCGGACACTACTACTATTTTTGGCACGCTCGGACTCGCGCAGCAGTTTGTTTCTTTTGGAGACACTACCCCCCTCCTAAACAACTAGATGCGCGCTTTCCTCATCGAAGTACTCAGCGCGATAAGTCAGCCATGCATCCCAGTTCGCGTGGGGCCGACGCATCCTTTTTTCTTCGAACGAACGCTGGAGCGTTGACAGATTGTCCAAAGAAGTGTCACTTTCTTCCCGAGCTAACTGTGTGCGCTCCTCTTGCGGCTCTTCTTCGGCAGAACTCGCCTTCCCACTGTGGAGCGCTGACACAACTTCTCCGGCACCGTCGGAGTCGCCATCATCCTTGCCGCGAGATTTACGCTTCATGTTTCTACGCCAGCAAAAATAGGAAATGAGAGCTCGAAAGGACTTAGTTACCGGTTTCATATTGTCGTACGATCAGAAATTTGATATCTTGAAATGGGTAGGGTAAGAGGAATCCTGCTCATCTTCGTAATTTACTTTTTTTTTAGCTTACAACCTAGTCAATTACCTATTGATATCCTGGTCTTCAACCAGGGCCGATCCGGTGTATTTATCTGATTTGGCGGGTTTTGCATCGACATGATTCACAGATGCCTCGTTGCCCAAGACCTTGATTTGAGCCTTGCTCTAGATAGAGGCCACTGGTTTTGGGCAGCGTTAGGCTTGTACGGAGCAACGTGAACAGTCACCAATCGGGGAGAAGACCGGAGCGAAGACCCATGAGGGGAAGAAGAAAGATTCCGAAGTTATTGTTTTCTCGGAGATTACACTGCCCTCACTACCTCGGTAATCCAATTACCATCACTCGTTTAATCATCGTACTCGTCTAATCATCGATAGCTTAATCAACTTACCGTAATCATCGCGGGATCGTGTTGGACCGGATTGTTTACCCATTTATGGATGAATATCATCAATTCTCCGACACTACTTGATTTTATGTTGGTGTTAATCACCAATCATCCATTTTTATTTATTAGACAGCCAATCGTTCGGTCTTGACAAAACATCCAAATGGTAACGGTTAGGTTGGACCTCGTTGGAGTTGGCTCCGACATATCGGGTCGGAGGGGACTCAGGAAATATGGATATTTTCTTACAAATTTCAAGATGTAGGCATATCACATGCATAAAGTTATTCTTTGACTTCTCCAACCAGTGCAATTATTGCCACAAATTATTTTTAAATCTTATACTTATTATGCTACTAGTAGTAAATTGTAGAAGACGTGGGAAGCAGCGCCGCATCGAGCTTGCTCGTAATTAAGAGCAACACATGCAACAACCCCTGCGTGGAGATCAATTATTTTTGTTTTACGAAGAGCAATATGTAGCAAGCGTCAATTAAATGTACATGTATTGCATTATTAATACTTGAAGCACTCCGGCTCGCTGCTTCCTGTTCACAGCCCTGCCACCGCCTCCACCTCAGACTCCTTCCCCTGCTCTGCTTGTTTTTGTGAATTCCTTTTCATTGTGGCCCACAGGTAGAAAAAAAAAACTTAATATATATGTTTTTGTAATTACTGGCTTAGGTGTGCCACCCTTTTGGTTCAGGTCGGAGATTGTCGGAGGGCAGCGATTTTATGTTATGGGTACTGCAGCGGGGCTGCCGTAGCTTTAGCGTCAGAGGAACACGTTCGACTCAAAGAGTCACTAATTAAAAGTTCCTTATCCAAAGGACACTGACAGCCCACCAGGACTCAAAGTTAATACCTTAACTTTTATGCTTCAAACGACCAAGACGCCTAGGGGTAAATGCATCTGTTTAACTATCTAGCATAATTAAACCTAATCAAATGCATAACGTGTGGCTTTCAGCCAGCGTACTGAGAGACCTTGTTACTCTCCAACTTATGCAGTGAGAGTTTGTTTGCTCTCCGGGTACTTCGTACCACTGTGTGTTCCACACCATGTAGCCTCATTACACTCTCCCCCACTAAAATGAGAGCACTCCGTTCTCGAATCTTTCCTCAGCGAGGTAACACGTCTTGTTAAGACGGCGGGGGTTACTACACCTCACACCAGCGTTGTACAGCTCCGCGAGCTCACAAACGCCTACGCATCGTTGATGCCCAACTGCTCGTCGCCGGCCACGGCTCAATGTTCCAAGCGCACCGCGCATCTTGTTCTCAAGCGGTATCAGATTTTTTCTCGCGCTCCGCGCCTACTCCAAGAGCTGCAAACCGCTGAGAGCTATGCTCTTGACTCACCCGAATCGTCGACAACAGCTCAGCGGTTGAGCACTCGCTTTACAAGCGATAGGTCGGTAGTTCGGTCCCACAAGGGCGTCACCCTCTCGTTCCATAAACGATTGTCCACGCTTGAACAAGCTTACGGGCAACACCCGTTTAGCTCTGAAAGCCAAGTCACGCAGAAGGAACCTGCAGATGCCAAGGGCAGAAGCAGGGTGGCGAGGTTTGAGGTCGTTGTCCAAATTTTTTTAAACGCTAGAAACCTACCTACTCATGCAGTGTCGGCAGTCTTCAAGACGAAGTTGAGGCCTCGGTTCATAGGCCGTTCACGGTCGTGGCCAGGAAGGGCCAAGTGTATACGCTCAGCTTTCCGAAGAAGATGCGCACACATCAGGTCTTCTATGTTGGCTTGCTTAAGCCATATCAAGGTCCTGCTCAGGTGAGCGCGGAGGCGTTGGCGCCGACCGTGGCAGGGCCACGGACAGCTGGTGGTAGAGCCACGAGAGGCTGAACGACAGCAAGTGGGGGACCCACAGATGGCTGATCATCAGCATATGGCAGAGCCACAGGTCGTGGAGCGAAATGCTTCAGATGCAGGAGCAAGGCAAGCTGAACGTTCAGCCTAGCGACTGGACGCGCAAGGTCCGAGACCTGGATGTGAGTCAACTGTGGTAACCGTAAGCTATCCACAAGGTGGGTCATCACTTCGATATCGACCGAGGGGCGGTGACCGAGAGCGCTCGCGTTGTGAACACCGGCGTCGTATGGACGCAGCCGTCGTTCCGGCAAGTGCTGACCCTCCCTGCGAGAGCCCGGCTGAGGCAAGGTCTCCTCCACCTCTGCTCGATGAGCATGGTGAACTCCACTATCATGTGGAGCGCTTTGTGGCGCGGCGTAGACGCCAGAGTCGTACTTATTACTTTGTGAAATGGAGGGGTTACCCGCACTCACAGAACTCATAAGGGTTTGAGGTTATCCTCCGGCAAGGTTTCCCTGACGCCGTGAACGCTTACGACCGGGACATTTTGTGCCGAAGCGCCACCCTGGCGTGCACAGCGTCGCCAGGCGCTGGGCGTTTCCCACTAGATTTGGGAGCGAACAGGTTAGTAGCTGAGCTCAGGATCTGACCAGTGGCTGCAGCAGCCAGCTCGTATGTATAAGCGGTGCTCGCAGCGGGAGTAGGAGGTGGAGAAACCTCGTGGTGTTAGGGACGTGGTCCCGAAGGAAGCAGGTGTTTGGTATTGTGCTGAACAAGGTTCAGGCACAAGCGTCTCGATAGACGCATAGCCGACTTGAAACACCTTGCTCGATGAGCACGATCCAAACGTGGATGCGCTGTAGTAGCGAACGGTCCCAAATGGGTATTGAACCACTGGCCTTTGGCTTTCCAGGCCGGAGCTCTACCATTGAGCTTTAAGGGCGATACCCGTACGTCTGTTCGAGAACGGCCTACTCATGGTCTGAGAGGGCTGTGCCCTGGTGGGAACACCGCCCTATGGCTCTCAAAGCCAACGCTCAGCTGGGGACAGTAGTATGACCGGTATTGATCCGATACATTAACCCCATTCACACAGTGGCTGTATCCATCAATAAGGTTTGGGATAGAGAGCTGTCTGCGTGGCTCACTATCAAACACCCTGCACACTGTAGCTGCATTCGTTGAGGTCTAACGGTTTCATACGACAAACCACTCACTTCCGACAGCTCCGTGGATTATTGTAAGCATTTGAAAAGGTTCAATATCCATCTGATACACCACCAAAGCGCCCTTTTCAACCTTAGAATAAAGCGTGTTCCAATCGTGTTTAATAGAAGACTTTCTCCCTCTTAGTTTCATGTCGTTGGGGTTGTCGGGGGAATTAGACCGCACTGTGCTGCCTACTCCGAACCCAACGGCCGCCATTTTTTTTTAAATAAAAAGACGCAAAAACAACTGTCTATATACACATTGAACTGATTTGGAGGGGGGGGACGGTAATTGCTTGTATATGTGTAAAACAGCATACGAAGTGTTGTCGAGGTTATTAACCGTAGGATCGGTGGTACTCGGCAACGCGAGACGAGAACTCAAAGGCGTAGCAGTAGTCCCTTTCACAAAGTGGGTCAATTTTGTAGCCCTCGCTGGAAGGTATATTTTTGACGCGAATCGTGTGAGGAGAGCGACCCAAAAATCGTCATCCACACTGACGTTGCTGCCCGGGGGGGGTACTACGATTTAAACACTTCTGCCAAATTAGAAGCTAGTTGCTCCACTTTAAATTACCAATGCGTTGTTTTTTCGAATCGGGGTCAGCTGTTCCACTTGGATGTTCGAAGCGGTCGGAGCAGCCGCAGCGACCTGCGCCTTCTGAAGCGTTGCAGCTCCTGTTGCAGTACAGCGATTTCTGCGCTATTGTTCCAGAGCGGCGACACGATCTTGTAGAGCGCGAGAACCATGGACAGCCGGGGGGGAGGGTGTGACCATACGGAAGGTATCTTTCCACCCCCACTACCGCCGCTACACACGGCTCGACTCGTTAAATTGAATAGCAGGTAATGGACTATAAAGCCCCGAAAGTGAACCGAAAACAGGATCGTCTTCGTATTCGCTGGAGAGGATTTCCTCCCCATCGAGATACATGGAAGGCACGGGACGTCCTGATGAAAGACTTTCGGAAATGGTGAGAGCGTACGAGGCCCTGATCCGAGTGCAGGCACAATGACTGCACTAGATTTGCGAATGTCACCCGCACGGGGTGCATCACGATGGTCAAGTTAAGCACGGAATTATCGCAGTAGAGTGGATACACGCGAGAAAATCACGTTCAAAAAGGCGCACTGCCCCGTAGCGGCAGTGCGGGTATGTAGTTTCAGTTAGAGCTGCACAAGGAATTTTGGCTTCCTTAACGTTACCATGGAGGCGTTCGATGAGATGACACCTCGAGACGGTATCGAAGCGCTAGCGTGCTGTGACAATGCGCTTGCGGTAACCTCTTGCATTGATATTGAAGTTCACAGCAAATGCGTTCCAAGATTGACAAAGTGTCACACTTTGTGTTTGCGCGAAGTCTTCTTCGACGCATTCGATCGGAGCTCGCGGAAGGGTCCGCTATTTTATTCGCGACTTTGATTCGTTAACGGATCAAAGAGCTTGTCGATGGCCTCAGCGTCATCACTGATGGCGCTGCATCGAACAGTTCTACTGGGACTGGTGGCGAAGTCGCGACGAATCTGGCCGTGATTTCAGATGCATTGGCAGCGTACGCCAGGTACAGTACGCGGAGAAGAAGACGTACCAACACAAGTGGCTGCGTCTTTTCTTCATTGCGCGGACGCTTCGATCCTGGGGCGTCCGAAACATCGTCATAGATTCCCCGCGACTCAGCAGGGGGATCGGGGTTGATTCGGTCGACTTAGAATCGACAGCTGAAGACGAGGTGTTCTCGTCTGGGGTCGTCTTCAGTGTCAGACGCATCATCAATGGGTATGTTTCCGTCAGTAGGCATAACTGACGAGTCCTCCATGATGACGGACGGTCTGTAAGTCGTAGCTTCCGCGCACTTCTGCTTATGCAGAGCGTGGTATTGAGTGACAGAAAAAAACATGTCGCGGGCGTGTCCGTTTGCGCGGACACTGAAGTGGTGGTGCCTGCAGGTGCAGGTATGGACATAACAGAGTCTGCCGGAGCAGAATCTTGAGCAGACATCTTCTTTGACGAGCTAATGGTGAAATGAGCTCGGGTCTCTCAAACGTTTTGACGGTCACGTCAGTTCTTTGAAAGATGTGGTCCGACTAGAAATTCTTATGCTTAACGTGGAGGGGGGGGGGGGGGGGGTAACACAGCTAAACACAAGCGGCTACATGAAGCCACTTGGTTACGAAGGAGGTTTTCCACATTGGTGTGAGATACTCCGATAGTTACTTTGGTAGACTATTGGTCTGCATGCATTTTGGGTACTCATTGGTTGAAAGCCAATACCTTTTGCAAATTACAATCGTAGGATTCTGTCAACCATTCGTTGACAAATACCTTTCATTTAGAATATTAGATTTGGATAAAAGCTAAAGAAGAACAAATAAACCGCTCTCAATTTTACCGGGAATCGGCTTTGCTTTCCAATTTAAGTAAATTTATACTTTTGGTCGAACTTATATTAAATCTGCATCTTATGCTTTCGCATACATGTGTGTTAGCGTGTAAGCAGTCATAGGCTGGTCGTGCTTGCGTACAGGAGCCTTTCAGAGCAGAAACCCTTGAGTCGGGCTACCTCTTTTACAATCGCCCACCACATCGTGACGGTCCGGGGTAGTTTTCAGCTGATTAGATGATGGTTTGTGATTGCATCCCACTAAAATGGTTACGCGGTTAAAGCAGGAAACGCAATTGTAAAGTGTGTTGACCATGCTGATCCGGATAATGACACATGTAGGCTAGCCACCGTTGCGAGAACGCTACGGCCCAAGTGTGACATAGGGCCGTACTGATACAGCCGCCGTGCATCTGTAGTCCCCTCCTTTGACGTCGAACAGTCCGCCGGGGATAGGTTTTGAACCGACCGGGGGTTAGAGAGGCGTATGTCGTCGACTGTACTGGACCCCTCCATTACATAAGTAGTTAGATTTCCTTACATAAGTAGTTGCATCGGCACACGACTAGTCGAAATGCTTTCATGCCATTGGATGATATATGGGAGCCAGACCCATTATTAGCCGATTGGACTATGACGTGTATTTTTGACCAGGGCTGTGGCCTTGGCCCTAAAAAAAAGTCAGACTTGATTTTTTTCTCAAACCAAAGACTCAGTCGTCCAATTGCGAGCTTCCTCAAGCCTATAGTGTAAGCAAGTAATGGAGTAAACACCTGCCGTTACATCGACGTTGTGCGAATGAGGAGTACCGGACAATGCCCAGCGACCCTCAGTTCCACCAGCTATTGCTTATAGTTCAGAGCATAGATATGATCCGCCAAACCACCACTGGTTCGCGGTAACGCCGAAATGTCCGTGTCCATCCATGCGCGAGATTGAAGTAGCTCAAGCGAGAAAACCCCATGCCAGACAAAGTTCTGAATTTTCTTGGGCAGCGTTATCATCGTTGTCGAGGACGGCCAGACACGTTGCTTAATGTAGCTCAGCTTTGGCACAATAACCACCGCTGTAATCGCGCTGCGGTGATCCACCGTCATCGTTATAAAAAGAGTCATGGCTAGACGGGTGGACAGTTGCATCTTTGCTACTGTCTAGGCGCACTCGTTATCCTGACGGCTTCCGACTAGGATACAAAAGAAGGACCGTAGTCCTTATCCGGCTGAGCTTAAAGCGGTCGTGACAACGAGACCAGGAGGGTGCGTCTTCACGACCACAATACCACCACCAAGGTTTTTGTGCGCTTAAGGTGAGACCAGAGGCCACACCAAAGGCGCGATCTCAAACAGTCGTGGTTTATATGTGGGAGATACCAGGTAGCCGAAGTTTATTTCGATTTCCGTGGCACTCGAGCGGGGACGGATACCAGTAAGACAGGAGTACCGACCGAGCTCCTGGTAGAGATCAAATGGCGCCAACATGTGAAGAAGCGGGGCTAGAACGACAATCTTAAATAAGCCCACTGTATAGCTTTACTTGATGAGACTGGTAACCATTGGTGAGAAAGCGTACTGAAATACCTTAGTAAAGCAAAGGTACCGTCCGAACAAATTGCTCCGGGAAACCATGAGTAGAAAGTCGCGAGATGAAGGTCACATGCCTTCGTAAATTTAAGAAAGCGTACCAACACCTTTACTGAATTGAAGGCCGACTCAATACGTCGCTAGGTAGCTTCGAAAAGGTGTGTGTGTGTGTGTGTGGGGGGGGGGGGGGGGGGTCTCGTGAATCGTCCACGTACAAAGTCGTTCTAGTTTGGATGGATGCGGTTCTCAGGCGTCTTTCGCACCCTCTTTGTTAGGATCCGAGTAAAACGCTAGTAGTCAGTATTGAGGAGTGCGATCGGGCGATAAATTAGAGCATCTTTGAGGTCATCACTTGAGACAACAAATGTGGGCTTCAAGGTAGGTCTAACGATACACATCCTATGTGTACCAACGCTTTAATAGGACGGTGGGTATCAGAAACAGCGCCTTCGCGTACGCTCGTTGTCAGTCATTCTTTAGAAGGTCTGGACCAGTGGCTTCCCCAGCTTTGCAGTCTGAAAAGGCTTGCTCAGCCTCGGCTTCCGTGACCTTCGTGGTCACTCCGCTTGGTCAGAAGTGGGATTGGAGACCGGACTGATTTGAGCCGCCACGGCGTCCAACGAATCGGTTTGTTGCACGATTCTTTTTAGGAGAAGAATGCAAACATCCGCAAAAAATGTTGGGCTTAGGATGGACGTCAAGCTTTATATACGCGGGTACGGGACTACGTCTGCATACGGTGTTGTCATAGAATTTGATAGAACCATGCCAAATTATCGCCTTCGAAGTTTTGCCATCCTATTCCGTAATAGCCTCAAAACCTTTGCGCTGGTGGTCAGCGATTCCCGCGCGCTTACACTCAGCAATAGCTCGTCGAATCCGGGCTGCAGGAGAAGCCCCAACCCCAATCCCCAGAGCCTAAACGACCCAAGTCATTAGTAGGGCCACTGTGTTCAGAAGGCCAATGGCCTACTACCATAGATAGGCTTGTTGTGCCCGTAGCCACCGTAACGTTTGGCGGAAGGAATTGCGAGGGCGCCGGTGGTGGTATTAAACTTCCACCATCAAGGCAGTGACCACAGTCGTTTCGAAGCGATCTCACTTAACCGCTAGCTCCGAAGCCGAGAGATTCGGGGTGGAGATAGTTTAAAGGAAGCAGGGCTACAGCTCGGCCTTTTTTTCTCTTAGCTGCGGCCTCCGCATACGCCGACGGGGGACGCACCTTGTATTTTGTTTTAAGCGGATCCGATCGCCAGGCGCTTAAACGCGGATTGATGCGCTATTGTGATCCGAGGAGACGCCAGGTGGCGTACGTCTCAAGTTGACTCCTTCGCTTCTTGTTCGTACCGGGGAGACTAACTACCACGTGGAGAGGAACTTCCAGGAGGGCGACTCAACGAGAAGCTTCCGTTCCTTGTGAAATGGAAGGGGCTACAACCACTCCGAGAATACGTGGGGCTCTGGCTGAGTGGCCCGCGGGAGACTGTCTGAAGGCTGTCGCGATCTGCGACCAGAATCCGCGGCAGCTGTGTAAGCTTCTGGAACGTTTGTTGTTGCCGACTACACGCACGTCGTTTAGTGGTGAGGTCTTATGTCAGGTAGGATTTAAATCCGCCACATTAATCATGTTTAAAATTGCGTCTTCCATGTTTGTCTGAGTACTCCGTTTGCTTATCACGGGCCGCTGTCATAGCATCGCGGACACGGCTGAGTACATTCGGCTTAGTGGCCATAAAGGAATCGGCTTCACTATGTAGCGAGACATGTCGCAAGGCCGCGACATGTGAGGAAGGTTCTTCGTGACCACCTACATCACCTTTAAAAGGATACACAAGCCTTTCTTAAAGCCTAAAATGTAATTTGAGTTGCCGGAGGCCGTTCAAGTAGAATGACGTGAACACGGTGGACGCGTGTATCGTGCTGTATAACACAAGTTTAGCGACCGGAGCTGGGCCAACCACGTGCGTGGTCCCCCGCGCAGGCACCGCGCAAAGTATCTTCGAGAACACGGTTGACTCTCCCAGTCTGTCATCGGCAGTGGATATTAGGAGGCTCGTTCCTTTCAAAGGGAACAGGACCTTCTAGAACGCAGCGGTAAAGCCCGGGCCGCGGTCCGAGATAAAAGGCTTCGGTCACCGGGATGATGGAAACTGTTTACCAACCGTCGAGCGGCAAGTTCACCCGTGTTGACGTCCGGTACATGCTCAAGATACCATTATCTTGCTCAACCGACCCACGAGCGTCTACAAAGCTGGTGCTCACGCATAGATCGGCAGGAAATTCAAATATAAAGTAAAGGCTCAGCGGCTTCTAACAACTAGTCGGGGCGAGTAAAATCTACAACGGAGCTGACGCGTGCCGAGAAGGTTTCATCAACCGATATGTATTGACGAACCTGACGGCCTATTGTACTGTGGGGTCGTCAGAAAGTCGGGGGGGGGGGGGGACTGGGAAGGTCTGCGCTCACCCCAGATCCCACTTAGGACGCGTAGTGCGCCTCCTGGGTGATATTACACTTGGGATCATCATCGCTGGACGCTTCACACCGTGAGGCTTCGTTAGGCGCCACTAGATATTGGAAGAGACCATCGTGTCACTCGTATCGCCGATGTCGAGAGAACTGATGAGGTGAGAGCTATTCAGTCTTAGCATCAGTAGTATCAAGACGCCGTCGCCTTGATACGTCACTCATATCCGATCGTATAGATCTTCTGTCACCTGTATGATGTGGACCAGCTCATTGTCCGGTCTTCTGGACAATTGATTGGCAAACCGGTCGAGCTGCCAGGCATGTTCTCGACGCTGGAGTTGTATCCTGCAAAGTGAACAGACATCGCGCCATCCTTCGAGAAAGGTAATGCAAGTGTGTCGCTGTCCCCAAGGACGTGTGGTCCGTATAGATCACAAAGGGTCTTAATCTCCGAATGAGTGCCCGAAACTTCGCAAAGACATATGCTGTGGCGCTTACGCCTTGCCGTGAACTGTAATAAAATAACGGCTTCGTGTCCGTCTGCATCATTATGCAGTAATGCACAACCGAGGGCAGCGACGTAGACAACACTGAACTGCTTCGAATTATCTGACAGGGCCAGGGCCAACGTCCCTTGAAGGGCAGCCTTGATACTGTAAAATACCAACTGGTGCTCACGCTCACTGCGCCGGTCGGAATCTTTTTTCATAAGCTCCGTCAAGGGCTTAGCAACACTTGCGTACCCCGCACAATACGTGTGGAACCAGTTAGCCAAGCCCTTCCTTAGATCCTTCTGTGATCTGGCGGTCAATCATACTGCAATGAACTTTATCTCGTTCGGGTCAGCACGAACGCCAACGTTTCTGACAAAGAACCCGAGAGCCTTGATCTCTGGCGCTGCAAAGCCTAACCGGTTGATGATGGCGTAGAACGCGTTGGCTCTCAGGACCCTCAGTACTAGACGGAAATACCCCATATATACCTCCATAGCCGCCTGGCCTCAAAATAGGTCTGTGCAAACGCAAGTAGCGGCTCGAAGAGTGTCGTCTACAGCACTGAAAACCACTCCCAAATTACCTTGCTTGGAGTGCTTACGGCTGTGAAACAATATTGCGCTGTCTCATCAAGATCTAGTATTGTCAATTCAGTCAAACTTTGCCGCTTGGAGCGGTCGATGGGGTCCCTCAGATAAAAACCCTGAGTAATTTGAGATCCACTCCAGCAATAATACTGGTGCAGCTGTCCGTTACCACATGGAATCGTACTTATGGTGGGAATACTGTGGTGAAACGACCGTTGGTTAAGTTGGGAAGTGGATTGATGGGCTACGACCGACCGGGTGTTGGAATACCACCAGTGACGAAGGCGCATCAGCGAGCGCATACGCAATCGACGAGATCGGATCGGTATGGTACATTCATTTCGATACACGATCTACTAAGTAGATCGACTGAAATGTACCCATGCCCAGTAAGTTCGATAACCTTAAAGAGCCAGTTTGGTGATCCTTGGATATGCAAGGTAGTGGACCGCAAATACTTAAAGTATTATCAGAGTGGAATTTGCCTCATCAGCAACAAGTGGCTTCAGTAATAGACTTCGAGACTGTGGCGGGAGGTATATTGGCCCATACAGAAATCAATATAAGTCTGCCAGGTGCACGTGTCAGTCGCCGGAGTTTGCAGCTTGGTTGGTGGACTTCACTTTCGACTTCAACGCCCCCCATATAGGAAGCGGTCAAGGCTAGCAAGGAAAGAAACAAGACCCTATAAAGGACATTCAACACCCCACGTCAATCAAGGTTGCCAACCAACCGGGCGCGTAGCCTGAAGAGTTTCCACGCTACGCCACCCCCAATCATCCTGCGTCCGGCCAAGACGGAACCAACCCAACCCAAGCCAACCTGCCTTCACGTCCACCAGAGGGGTATAACCAGCTCCACCGACGGGTACACAAGGTGAGCCCTCAGAAACAGTCAGCCGGTAGTCCGCGGCACGCTGTTTAAAATTCGATCGTAAATTTTGCGAGAACCACTCCACCACAATGGTGCGCATGCCCGGATTCGAACCAGGGACTTCACCGTCACCAAAAAGAAGCGGAAGGGCTAACCAAGTTGAAACAAATGATGGAAGTATCATCGAAAATTGGATCGCCGACAATGCTGCTGAATGAAGCAGGATCAGCAGATCGACTGAGCACTGGGAGGAGCTCTGCCGACAGAAACGAAGAGAAATCGATTCTTGAAGAGAAACCCCAACCTCCTCCCCATATCTTCTCTGAAGGCACCGCAGATCCTGATGCGAAACGTGATCTGCCCGACTAGGAACCCAAGGTGAAAACCGAAGGAGCCTCATCAACTACCGCTCCGCCAACGCAGAAGACCCGAAAGAAAAATATTTTGTACGCGTCGCGGAAGAAGTTTAAGCCCCCAGCTGATTCAGACTCCGATAGCCACGGTGAGATCGTAGCGGCCTGGTCTGACGATCAGCTGGAAGAAGAATACAATTAACCTAATCTTCAAAGGCTTATGGCCAAGAACCCAATGATGTGGATCATACAGCCACAGGCATCTGGATTGCTGAAGGGACCTAGACACCGCCACCTCAGACTACGACCAAGCTGGAGGTTGTGAAAGCCAAACTATATCTCCTGATGGAAACAGGCGTCTCGCCAGGCCCCTTTGCTACGAAGGATCTGTTTGATCTGGATCTCGAAACGATCCAGAACACACAATTGGCGTTCTTTGAGACGCTGAGAGTATCGGTCGGCGAGTCGCCGACCCAGATCAAGACAGAGCCCAAGCCCGCTGCTGGTCTGCCACGACCTCCTAAGTGGGGACATGGGTCGGATCGTCCCAACAAATACGCGATGCCTCCGCGGCTTCAAGTGCATATTTGGAGAGTACCGACGGTGATGAACGGATGCAGCTAGGACCGTCGGACGCGGCTCTGCTGCAGTCTCGACCGGATCGTGCGTCAAAGGAGGAAGTTGCGGCGGACTCGCCTACGCTGGGCGACCGACACTGGGAAAATCCAAGCATACTGTGAACGCTTTTCAACTCTGCGATGAACCTTTTCGGAAAGAGCAGCGCCCTGCACAAGGGACGCCGACCGCGGTACCAGTAGGAGCGGCCGGACAGCACGACGTTGATATGGAATCGGTTGGCTCGGAACACGACAGTGGCTACAGCCGCTACAGCCATTGGAAGGCCAGGGGTAACGCCACGCAGTCGCGTCTCCGCGATGTCGGAATTCAAGGTGCTCTCCGGGAAGGATAACGACGAAGACCGCGCGCTCGCGTGGGTCAGCAAGGTAAAGGCAGCCTTCCTTCGCAGCCAGGCCCCGAACGATAAGAAGTGCTTGTGATTGGCGGTCTCTTCACCGGATCGGCGCTACCAGCAACTCAGCCGGACTACTCGAATCGATTGGAACGAGCTCCTACCCGAGTTGCAAGTGCGGTTCTGTGGGCTCGGAGTATCCGTCGAGAGGCAGTACTACCATGCGAGTAAACGTGCCGATAAAACACCGTTAGAATACCTCTATCGTCTGAGCATTGCAGGATTGAGGGAGGAGTTGCGTATTCAGCATAGTCCGCCGGATGTCCGCCGTGGGCACGTAGAACACTTCATCGAAACATCGGACGACCTCGTCTGGCTGGCTGATCAGCTTGCGCTGCAACGGATCCCAGATGCAGATTCGCTTGAAGACGTCTTAAAGGTGCGGCAACGCGCAAGGAACCGTCTGGTAAAGACCCATTTTGGATTGAACAAGTACCGACATAAGCTAACCAGCTCTGACGCCGTAAGGTCAAACCCAGTACGCAAGGTGCAAGCCGTGAAGGCTACCGACTGCGACAGTGATTCGGGTCTCAGTGGATCAGAATTGGATGTGATATGCCCGGGTATACATCGTCGCAGCTGGAGGAGAGGGTCAGACCCAGCGTTCATCACTTCAGGAAACAGATCGAGTAGACCGAGCCACGCCTATCCAGACGCTGGCCCCACGGGACCCCGACTCAGAAAAAGCCGACCGCATGGACGTGGCACATTCCAACGCTGCACGCATGCGGTTCGCATCATCACGACGACCTACATTACTGGAAGTGGCTGACGTGTCAGCGCTGTGGCAAGAAGGGCCAGCCGTCTAATCGTTGTCTCTTCGTGTGCCGCGCATGCTGCAAGAACCACGATGTTAGTACGTACCAGATGGAAGAGTTTTACATATCGACCCGTCAGTGGTACGATGCTGCCAAGCAGGTAGCCGGAAAGCGCCGAAAAGATGCTAAACTATGGCGCTCGCCTGGCTGGAAGCCAGGACGAGCCGAGCGTTTCAAGCTCTGCATCAATTCATACGTCGAGCAGAATTCGAAGTTAGTGAGCGGAATAATCCGAGCGACATTGCACACACTGCGCACCAGGTTTTATGACCCCTTACGTTTTGATCTGTAGCTCAGTCAGTTTTACGAGTTAGCTGCTGTTTGGATATGCTGTTTCTATCGCCGAATGCAGTTTGGGACTTGTTTTAACGCGTGGGGTATCGCAGTTTAGAGATGGGCTAGTATTCAAGCGACCGTTTTTGTCGCTGCAGCCATTATTATGACTACCCATACCCATACAAAAACAAGTAAGAAAGAATGATGGCTAGTATGGCTACATTAGTAGTGTGTCTTGTTACGTGCTTCTTGATGACCTCCTTGCACCTGCTTGGCATGGACTCTATCAAAGATGCTAAGCGTGCTTCTCCGATCGAATCTCATGCTTTGTATAGAGCTGCGGTTAGCTCAGCAACAGTGGAATACTGTTTACCGTTGGCGTATGCACGTGTTGTTATGAATGACCACATGTTTTTAATGGAATTAAGAGCTAGTGACATAGGAGGCCAGTCAAGAACGTACATATCTTGCTCGTTAAAGAACTCTTTATTCCTCTTAGACCGGTGAATGGTTGCACCGTCTTGCTGGTAGACAAAGTCAGTGCCATAGGGCAGGTGGGCAAACGGAAGCAGATACTCGGAGACTGCGTAGACGTAGTCGTCCGAGTTCGGCTTCCCATGCAGCACCGCCAGCTCGGTATTTCCTGCGGCACTGATGCCCGCCTACACCATTACCGACCCTCCCCCAGCTTGGCATCGCTTGGTGTGCCTCGGAGGGCGGTGGATGTCCCTCCAGTTGGTCCAGAAGCCGTCGTGTCCGTCGAGATTCCATTTCTTCTTGTCTGAGAAGATGATGAACACCCACAGCCCAGCGGCATACGTATTTAGGACCCTTGCCCATGCCCAATCTTCCATTGCCTTCTTGTCCTCACCGGAGAGCTGCAATGTGTTGTCCGCTTTAGTGTAGATTGGCCAGCCTACGTTGGAGAGTACACACTGAATTGTGCGGCCTGGCACCAACAAATTCAGCTCGCTCCTGAGCTGTCGAGCTGAGCAATCCCCCCTAGCAGCAGTACGTAGCAGGACCCGGGACCCTTTTAACAGGACGCGATGTATGGCACCTCGTGAGCGTGTTGTTTGCCGCTCAATCTCTTGTAGGCTGAACCGTCCTTCATAGAGCCCTTGGATTCGCCCCTTTTCCTCGTCAAATAGAGGCGGCCCTCTCCCCAGAACGCTACAAACGGCAGCGCTCAAACCGAATTGGCATTACACCAGACTGTCTCCAATGATTGGCTAGGGCACATTGACCATCATTCTTTCTTACTTGTTTTTTTGTATGGGTATGGCTGGTCATAATAATGGTCGCAACGACAAAAACAGTTGCTTGTAAACTAGTTCATCTCTAAACTACGCTATCCCACGCGTTAAAACAAGTCCCAAACTGCGTTTGGCGATAGCAACAGCATATCTGAACAGCATCAGCTAATTCGTAAAACTGACTGAATCACATACTAAATGTAAGTGGCCATAATATCCTGACACGCAGTGTACGATCTTCATGGAACACGTACCGGTGTTGAAGCAAGTCTTCGCAAGCTTAATGAGTTCGCGAGAGTAGATACTGTAATGACGCTTGATCTACTGCCAGGAGAGATGCGTGGATACTACAGGCGAGCCACTTTCCCTAATTAATTCTGATACTGTAATTATTTTCTCGGTACAGCAAACCTTTTGAAGCCTCCACATTCAAATATCAAGTCACAAGCCAATCGCGCCTCTTGGTAAACATGTTTTGCTTGACATGTGGTTCAACCTAGAATCGTATTTAGAAAGATTTCATAGTCAAACAAGTGTTTTGCGCGATTGATGGAGATTTGGCTCACCAGAGATTGGACCAATCGCGCAATGCAATTTGGAGTAGAATGCACAATACAAAAGCTGAAAAATGGTGCTGAGAAGTAGACGACAACGACAGCAACTTGTTTTGATTGCGGTTTGTAAATGTCTTTATACATTAAACTTTAATTAATTGTTTCTTTGTCCGCAGATAGCAAAGCATAAATCGTCTGAGACACTTAAAGGGTTGTCCAGATAAAAAAACACTTACTGCTTGGTGCTAAGGTTGTGTGTTTATATTAAACGGTTTGCAGCTACAACTATTATCTCTCTAAACCGCGAATCAGTGTGGAGAGTGTCTTTGACAAGGTCAAGCCTAGGTTTAACGTGTTGCATGGTGTAACAGATCGGAAGACCACATCACAAATGCGCAGATAATCTGTGTCGCCACAGCGCTTCACAATCTGTCGATTGACATA
Organism: Phytophthora betacei; assembly: GCA_011320135.1. Classification (NCBI taxonomy): domain Eukaryota; phylum Oomycota; class Peronosporomycetes; order Peronosporales; family Peronosporaceae; genus Phytophthora; species Phytophthora betacei. Next base: position 959,054 of record JAANHX010000276.1, read on the forward strand.
GGCGACAAAGCGTTTAAAGGTGTCATAGATGACGAGTTGTAATGAGCCTACTCTATGCCCACTACTTGGTTTCACGGCGGGACCGGGCATTTTGTCGACGTCCGCTTTAAACCCTTGCTGCGGAGGTAAAGCTGCTTAGTGATATCACGCAGTGGTCGTATGATGGACGAGGGCGCGTCGCATTCACGCTCAAGCTCCCATAACCTCAGACGTACTGTTCCAGGTTGTCGGTCGAACACTACCTGTTGCCTTTTTTACCAACTTCCCTGATCTACTAAGCCTCGCGGCCATGCGGTCACGTCCGTTTCATTGCACAGTCGGAAGACCACCCGTTGACGGTTGATCTTCGGCCGGGAGGTCCACCAAAAGCTTAGATACACTTGCAGCAAGGGCTCCACCCTGGGGTGGAGCCGTTAAACGTTGTGAGCATTTTTACGGACTGTAGCCGCCGCTCTTTACCCTCACGTAGTGCTACGAACGCATCCTCACGTAAGCCGCTTGGTGAATGTTCGATTGGATAAGCGCCAATGGTGGCGGTCTCTACGCCAATTGCGGGCAGCTATCCAGCGCGGATCTCGTCTTAGGAATTAATTAGATGCGTCGGCGGCGGTGGCTCCGGCGCAATGTCGGAATCGAGCGTTGGGAAGGGATCCCCTATCGCCTTAAACACTAGCATTGACTTTAATGGATTTTTTTCAACCAAATGAGATGAATGGCCATGGACAGCAAGAAGCAGTTACGACAACCCGATCGCGCTTAATGTCAGTTTTCAAACAGCTCATTTAAACGTGTATAGAGCTGTTGATATTGCATGATTGACTTACCTTGGTTTTGCTTTTTGTATATCTTCGTATTATTGCAAAACAAAACCCATTTTCACTCACCAATTTCGCTTTATTTAACAAATACTTTTTAATTGCGAAAAATAAAATCTAGTACTGAAAGCAATGCTGTTTTAGCAGTGCTTTTTTAGCCCATTTAGCTTGCGGTGAGCAAGGGACAATTCCCCAGCAACAGCAAGCGGTGCATAATGGGATGGGAAAAATGCATTCTACAAGATTTACACACTGACAGCCTCCTCTTCCGAGGGACTACCCCAAACCATCGCGTGGTGTTTTCGTAGACGAACGCTTCGTGCTGCGATGCCGATCGGAGTCGGTACACTGAATGAGATCGAGGTTGCCGTAGGGGTTGCAGTGGCCCTTAGGGGCTCGTAGCGCTCGGCCTGGATGACATAAAAAATGCTCTGGGCTGCGGCGATATCGCGAAGGGACCGCTTCATACAAACATCAGCACGGGAAAGTCCACCCGATCGAGCATCGGCTACGGTGTCAACATGGTATTTATTAAAGACGCGATCTACCAGTCGATGAAAATCTTGACATCGACCGCTGACCATGGACATAACCTCTCAAATCCTCAACAAATTTCTATTCTGCGCTGAGTAGCCGACATGTGTACTTCTCAAATAATTCCTTTGTAAACACGTGGAGAACAGTGAGTTTATTGGATAAACCAGCGAGCGTGCTCGATCGATCGGCCTTAAGTAGAGAGAACGGACTGGCAAAATTGTTTTTGTTACATATCTATCAGCATACCAGCAGCGATTTGACGTGAAATTGAAGCATCAAAAGTGTAAGACCGAAAGACCTCGAATGTCAAACGCAAAACGTAAGCAGGGTGGGGTCGAAACTTCACGACATGAGAGAAATTCATTGGGACGACCAGTGCGGTGTCATCGCTACGTGGGTTAACGAATGATATAGTTAAGTCGTTGATGGCCCGCTGAGGGTCGGAGCGAAGGCGTGCTGGGATTGGCGCTCGGTGTTCCCATACCGGACAGACTCTCAAGCCGACGTCGCTGGGGCTATCGTGTGTCGTCTGAGCTTGGCGGGCTTTCGTGGCATGTACATTAACGCATAAAGAAACGAACAAGGTCAGCGTTATCCACTATCACACCGAGATTCTTGGAGCGGTTTGATATGCCGATGTCTGTTGGAGAATGGGGGGGCGACGCTTGTTGCTGGGGGAGAGCGGCGGGTCCGTTCTGTCGAATGAGTCTAGTTTCACACCCAGCGCAGCCTCATCCGGATCGGCTGTGATAAGTCGCTGTCCCATTTTGATCTGTCTCGAAAGGCACATATGGTAACGTCGAGATAGATTTATCAAATCGTTTCCCGGTGCTCTGACGTATGGTACATGTAGGTAGGGCGCTTCGGTTTGGATGTGTATAGAGGGAATGATCTAGCACAAGGCGGACACGTACCGATGAGGTTTGCCTATAATAGACATCGTTCACAGTAGACCTTTATCAGGGTTCCGTAACAGGACTAAACGTTGTGGGACACACTCAGGGTACGGAGCACTTGGGGAGCTAATAAGCTCTCAGTACATAAGTTGGGTTGTTAACAATGTATCTCAGTACGTTGGCGGAAAGTCACACGGTATGCATTTGATGAGGGTTAACTATGTCAGATTGTTAAACAGATACGTTTACCTTAGACAGCTTGCCCGCATTAAAAGTAAAAAAAAAAACAAGTTGGGTTTTGAAGCAGAAGCGTTATTCCGAGTTAATAGCTCTTGAACCCTGGGTTTACGGCTGTCCTAACGATCCTTGTGATTAGGAACTTTGTATTAAGGACTCGTTGAGTCGAAATGCTTCCTCTGACGCAAAGGTTACAGCAGCTCCGCTCTACTTGGTAGCACTTGTAGTTAATCTCGCCTCTAAGTCGGATGGCTGTATCCTCTGCGAGGATGGGACACCCGGTCATCACGAATTCGCCCCCGGTGCAGCAGGACGCGCTTAGCAAGCTTATGTCCTTTCTGGGTCCGAAGGGCGTGGCACACCTTGCATTGCATGGCCAAGAAGCGGTGACCGCTCGGTTGGGGTTGTTCTCCTGATATGGATGCGCCGCAACAGCGGCAACATCGGTCACGCATCGACAAAACCCCAGCCGCTTCTACTGAGCGTGAAGAGCTTCGAACGAAGGAATGAAGAGAATATTCTTCTCTGGATCTGTGAGGCCTTGCTCCAGTCCGAGCAGCAATGCGTGGCATTTGCGATTTCTAAGCTAGGAGGTCGCGCTCGTGAGTAGACACTAGCTTGCGGTACGTACGTTGCTTTCACCACTTGGACGCTGTTGAAACAACAGTTGTCGCGCGCGTTTGCGCATCCTAACTTGGCATACCGTGTTCGGTCGAAGCTCCTTTCCACCCTACAGGTCAAGAAGGAGTTGCTGGACTATGTCCAGCTCTGGTCGTCGGAATGATGGTGGGCTCTCCGATTAAGTTGGTCACAGTTACCATCTTCATGGAAGGGCTCCGCATGGGCGTAGCCCGAATAGAAGTGTTTCGCGTACACCCTATTTTTTCTGAAGAGGCGGTGGACGACGCATGAATGTCGAGCGCAACTTTAAGTCGGCCCGCCCGGGCTAGTGCGCTCATAATACGGGCTCTTTGAGTGGTCCGGCGCATGGACCTCAGCCATTCTAAAGATAAAGAAGCGGAGCTTTTGACAGCGGAGTATCGCGCCGACATCCGACGATGATTTGTGTGTAGAAGCACCAAGCATTTGTGAGCTTATTGCTCATTGCGCAGTAAGCATGAGGCTCCAGCTAGTCCGAGTTCCGGGTCATCACCGGGACACGGCAACTCTCAGTAGGTGTGGGGTGGCCTACTGAGGATAACGGAGTTCTGTTGTGCCTCGAAGGTAGAAGGCAACGGGCCTTAGCTCCGAAGAACGCTGGGCGCTATTGCGAGAAGTGTGTGTGCATGCTAGACTAGCTGGTCGTCCAAGCAGACGTGAAGGGCTTTAAGAAGCGTTGGAGAGTCTGTATTGACTCGGGAGCCTCGGGTAATTACGCATGTCGTTCCATCCTGGAAGGGAGTCAACTTGATGCTGAGGCACTGAATGTGCAAGCAGGAGATACCATCTCTGTCTGTCTCGCGACAGAGACACTTGTGACTGGGTCAAAGGTCTCAATTGACCTTGGTGTGAAGTTTGCGAAAATCGATAGCATGTGGCTCTGTTCGTACTTAGTTGTGGATTCGAGGAATGACATCTGCCTTGGCATGGCGTGGCTGAAGCGCTATGAGCCATGGTTCAATTGGAAGTCGAAACCAATGGATACCACGCAGCCCGCCCCTAGTGAGTCATGAACCCACCTCTGCTAGGAAGCGAGAACGCTTTAGGCGCGAGCACGATGCCGAAGCAGCCGGAGTGCTGGATATCGGCATGTCGGAATTGGTGGTGTCCAACCTGAGAGCGGTCGTGCTGCGGCACGTTACACACAAAATCTGCAGAGCGGTGGAGGTCTGGTCGAGACGCACTCCAGCGGCCTGGTGAGGGCAAGCGCGGGGATTAAAGTAATCCACTGAGTGGAATGGCTCTGGTCGATGACCTACCGCTGCGTGGCCCGAGGGTTGCGGTCAACTGCGCGTCGAGGTATGGTGAACACATCCCAGAAGATCCAGGTGAATTGACACTTAGATCACTGAGCGAGGGCCATGGACCGCATGGGTCTGAGACGAATGTTTCGCTAGATATGGAATCCACTTCGAGGATTAATGGTGCTGCACCCAGCGGTGCTGAGGGAGATGTCGCCACACCACCCTCTTTCGGCCGTGCTCGGGAACGGATGGATTGGAGAAGAATCCGCAGGGTGTCAGTAACGTCTTCGACGTCGAACGAGGTGTCCAAGGTGTTGAATGGTGAGACGCCACGGATTTGCTGCGAATTACCGTATAGACTCATGAACGGATTGACGAGAAAGGTCGAAAGAGACAACAGCCTGCACGCGCTTCCCGCTTCGGATGCTCAGCTAGAGCTAGACGAAATGGCCGATGTAGAATTCGGCGAAGCCTTGACAGCGGGTGATATAGCCGATGTAGTCCTGCAAAGACCCAAAGAGGCGTTTAGCTCCTCATCCGTCGTGGATGACGCGGTCCTGGAGGACATCAAGAAGGCGCTTAGCTCGAGAAGCGGATCGACGATCCTAAAAAATGATTCGGATCTCTTCTACCCTGTGGAGAAGGAATACAGAGACTTCGCTCCGAAGGACCCACCGACGGGCCTGCCTCTGCATCGAGGCGTGTGTCAAGAGATTGGCCTGGTTCCTGGAACCAAACACGCGTCACAAGGCAATAACCTTTGCCAAGTAAGCGGCGTGTCATCAGTGACGCATTCGTTCCTGCAAAGCACGAGGCAGGGATGGTGCGTGAGGGTAAATCTCCGCACTCGCCATCCACTTTCAGTGTCAGAAAGCCGAATGGCAAGTGGCGCATTGGGCATGTTTTCAATATGCTGAGTGCGGCTACCATTCCGCTACAGACGCGGACTCCCGCAAGGATGTTCTGCAGAGCAACATGGTAGGAAGTACGTTGTACGGTGCACTCGACTTAGTCGATGGATACAGCCAATTGCTCATGAGAGCGAGTGATATTCGACTGACAGCGGTGATTACTCCGAGCTGTATGCTCTGGGAGTGGTTGGTGATACACCAGGGGCTATTGAACGCACCAGTAGCGCTCAATCGATTCTAAACGAGTAAGCTATGTATTTATTTTAATCAAATGCAGTACAGAATGCGACCTCGATCAGTATGATTGTACTCCGTGCTGTGTAGCTTACCTCAATAGGGTTCATATTGGATACTTTGAGAAACTACACAGAGGTGAAGAGCCCAAGATGGCCTATTAAACCCAGAAGGATTGACGCGTTTGCGGCCGCTCTGCTTTACCAACTGATCCGAGTATCGGACTTTTGATACGCGGTACCCATATCGGCGTAGTGCTAGGATAGTGAAACCTTTGGGCTTCAAGAAAGTACGCGTTTCCTCGTGTCCGTCATACAAAATGACGGGAGCCCATTTGCTTGATATCGTGTATCTAATCCTAGATCTTTTGGTGAAATTTTCGGCCCAGCGTGACTCGTGACCTTCGATTTGTTTCTTTTTGTTAAAGGGGGTCTGCTGTGAAGTTTTGTTTTCACTACCGATTTAATATCATTAACCGTTTATCAGCTTCCCAATACTACTACTACCATTTATTACTGCTAATAGTTTTGTGTACTGCTGGTGTATCAGAATTTTAACCGGATAAATGCTTGAGTTCCAACATGATTCGTCCTATTCGTCCTGTTGACAGTGTGGCGTAGGCATCATCACGAAGCCCATGGTTCTGTAAAGTAAGGTGAAGTCGAAGCTCTCCGCGATTTTTGGGAGCAAGAGCTATTGAGGGGTACCGGTTTCAGACGGTAAATACCTGTAACGGGGTTACATGGTGTGGAACACACAGGGGTACGAAGTACCCGAAGATTTAACAAACGCTCAGTGCATCCGTTGAAAAGTTATCAAGGTCTCTCAGTACGTTGGCTGAAATGCACACGTTATACATTTGATTAGGTTTAACTATGCTAGATAGTTGAGCATATACATTAACCCCTAGGCGGCTTGGCCGCAAGAATAGTAAATAAAACACGTCTGGTTTTAAAGCATAAAAGCTAAGAAGTTAAGGTATTAACTTTAAGCCCTGGTCGTGGGCTGTGAGTGTCCTTTGGATTAGGAACTTAGTATTAGTGACTCTTTGAGTCGAACGTCTTCCTCTAACGCTAAAGCTACGGCAGCCCCGCCGCACTTGGTAGCACTTGTAGTCTGAGTCGGTTGACTGTATATTCTGCGAGGATGGAACACCCCGTGTTTGCCCCCGGTGCAGCAAGACGCTCTTACTAAGCTTATGGCCTTGCTTGGCATAGAGGGCGTGGCGCATAGTGCAACGCAAGGTCCAGAGGCGGTCACCGCCAGGCTGGAATCGTTCTTACGCTCCGAAAACGCGCTCTTGCAGCACGTCCAAGAGAAGATGAGCACTGTAACGGCGGCGGCGTCGATGAACGCCTGAAACCGCTCATGGTGATCGTAAAAACCTTCGAGAGGAAGGATGGAGATAATCTCTTTATCTGGACCCGTGAGGTCGAGATGGCCATGAGATCGACCGTGATCCTGTCTGAGCATCAGCATTTGACGCTGGCGATCTCCGGGCTTGGAGGTCGCGCTCGCGAATGGGCGCTAACGTGCGGTACGTATGTTGACGCTGCATTCCCCACTTAAAATAAGCTGAGGCAACCGCTTCGCGCGTGTTCGCGTCGCCTAATCAGGCGTACCGTATCCGGTCGAAGTACCTTGCCACCCACCAGGGTAAGAAGGGGTTTGCGGACAATGTCCAAGCGTTGGGAGCTCTTTTTGCCGGATTGGCGGCGAACCCTCTTCCGGATCTGGTCAGCGTGACCGTATTCATGGAGGGACTTCGGGTGGGCGCAGCCCGATCGGAAGCGTTCCGTGTACGCCCTAACGCTTTCGAAGACTCGGTGGATCATAACTTCAGGTCGGATCGACCTGGTAGGAGCGCTGGTAGCGCAACCACTTCGAGCGGTCCGGAGCCGATGGACCTCAGCTACGCTGAAGACGAAGAAGCGGAGCTTCTTGCTGCGGAGCAGCGCGCCGACATCCGTCGACACTTTGTCTGCAATATCACTAATAAATTGAGGGTCTATTGCCCTCTGCGCAAGAGGAGCAAGACTTCAGCGAACCAACCCTCCAGATCTTTGCCTTGAAACGGCAACTCCCAGTAGGCGGGGGCGGTCTACTGGGGGAAGAACGTAGTTCTGTTGTGCCTCGAGGAGGTAGAGGGCAACGGGGCTCAGCTCCGAAGAGAGCTGAGCTCTCTTACGAGAAGGGGTGTGTGCAAGCCGGGCTTTCTGTTCGTTCAAGCGAACGTGAAGGCCTTTGCGAAGCCATGAAGAGTCGTGGTTGACTCGGGAGCCTCGGGCAACTACGCCCGTCGCTCCATCCTGGAAGGGGGTCAGCTGTATGGTGAGATACTGGAAGTGCCAACGAGATATCCGATCTCTGTCTGTCTCTCGACAGGGACACTGGTAACTGTCTAGAAGGTCTCTGCCGACCTTGGAGTGAAGCTTGAGAGCTTCGATAGCGTGGAACGCTGTTTGAGCTTAGACCTGGATGCGAGGTATGACCTTATCCTTGGCATGGCATGGCTGAAACGCCATGAGCCATGGATCGACTGGAAGTCGAAAACGCTGGGTGCGTCGCACCCTGTCCCTAGTGCGGCCTTGGTAAGTCATGAACCCACCTCGGCTAGGAAACAGAAGCGCATTTGGCGCGAGCTCGAGGCCGAGGCGACCGTAGTAATGGACATTGGTATGTCCGAAATTGTCACCAACGAGGTTGATGTTTGCCCTGAGGGCGTACGTGGTGTGGCATGTTATCCGCTGAGCGGTGCAGGTCAGGCCAAACATCAACTGCTGGGTCCTGGTGTGGACGAGCTCGGCGTGGCGCGTAATCCACTGAGGGGTACGGATCTAGTCGATGAACTACCGCTGGGTGGCCCGAGGGTTGCGGTCGACTGCGAGTCGAGGCATCATGGGCGCGGCCCAGGCGATGCAGGTCATGTTGACATGTGTGAAGGGCAAGTACCTCTTGGCTCTCGGCCGAGTGTCTTGCGAAACAATGTATCCTCTTCGAGGGGTGATGGTGCTGCTCCACCCGGTGGTGGTGATGAAGGTGTCGCCACACCGCCCCCCTCCGGCCGGGCGCGGTCGCGGAGAGAGAGAAGAAGAAGACGCAGGGCGTCTGTGACGTCTTCGTCGTCAGACGAGGTGCTTAACGTGACGTGCGGTGAGGCTCCACGTGATTGCTGTGAACAACGGTACACACTCGTGAACGGAGTAACGAGGGAGGTCGAAGGCGACATCAGCCTTGACACTCTGTCCGCTGTAGTTGCTCTGCTAGAGCTGGACAATATGTTCATTGCCGAGTTTGGCAAAGCCTTGAAGGCAGGCGAGATAGCCGAGGAGGTCCTGCTGGGACCTGAGGAGGAGTTGAACGCCCCATTCGTCGTGAGCGACGCGGTTATAGAGGACACCAAGAAGGCGCTGAGTACAAGATGTGGATCGGTGATCCTAAAATATCCTTCGGATCGCTTCTATCCTGTGGTGAAGGGGTATGGAGACGTGGTCTCGAAAGACCCACCGATGGGCCTGCCTTCCGATCTAGGCGTGAGTCATGCAATTGACCTTGTATCTGGAACCAAATACTGCGTGACAAGGCGCTGGCCTTGGGCGAGAGAGCTGTGTGACGTCATTGACGCATTCTTCCGAACAAAGCACGAGGCAGGGATGGGACGTGAGAGTAAGTCTCCTCACTCAACACCCACGTTCTGTGTCAGAAAGCCGAACGGCAAGTAGCATTGTTCATGCTTTATGCAAGCTAAATGCGGCCTATATCACGGCGCAAACGCCGATTTCTCGCAAGAAAGTTCTGCAGAACGACACGGTAGGCTGTACGTTGTACAACGCGTTCGATTTGGTCGATGGTTATTATCAATTGCTCATGAGCGCGAGCGATATTCAGCTAACAGCGGTGAGTACTCCGAGCGGTATCCTGTGGGCATCTCCGATCATGCCCCAGGGGCTGTCTAACGCACCAGCAACGTTCAATCGTCTTGTGACGAAGTTGTTTAGACCCCACCGGGCGTACGCTCAAACGTACTTTGACGATATATTCGTCCATAGTCGCGCTGAGCACGGAAAGTCAGACGTGGAGAGCCACCTTGATCACTTGCGAGTGCATGTGCACTAATAAGTTGTATGCCAACTTGGACAAGGGCGGCTTTGACGCGGAGGAAATAACGTTTCTGGGGTGCTTCATTGGGTAGCGAGGCTTACGGGCAGATCCTGTCAAAGTCAAGGCCATTGGGGACTGGTCGATTCTCAAGAACCTAAAAGGATTACGTAAGTGGCTAGGCTTAGCCAATTACTTGTACAAGTACAGCGCGGACTATGCGGAGACGGCTCAGCCATTATCAGATCTCCTTAACAAGGACGTGTCATGGTGCTGGAACGTCGAGCACGACGGAGCCTTTTAGGCTGTGAAGGAGAGCCTCCTCCAGACTCCGAGCGTTGTGCTACCGGACCCGCATCGTCCGTTTAGCGTCGTCTGTGACGCCTCCGATTTTGCAATCGGTTGTGCTTTACTACAAGCAGACGCCGAAGGGCGTGAACGCGTGATTGCGTTTGATTCTCGCCAACTTAATGCCGCAAAGAAGAACTCTCCAGCTCATGCCAAAGAGCTACTCGCAATGAAGTATGCTCTAGTCAAATTCAGGGTAGCCTAGCAGGTGTACCCTTACCCTAGGTGTAGCCTTTTGTGATATTGATTGATAGAAAGCCACGATGGCTGCTGTACGCTACCACCCACGCGTAACCGAACACTCGAGGCAACTTGCAGTCTCAAGACCCGATACCAGCAGAACATCTTTCAATTGTCTCTGCGTCACGTGCTACCCTGCCGATTGAAGGCTAGGTCATTGGGGTCTGTCCACTATAATTTTCTGTGAGTACTGCCAGCCCGATTTATGTATAAACCCCTGCTTCCGCGATTTCTATCGGAAAGAAGTGTGAGCGTTGCAAATCACAGTGATTCATACTTCGGTTTGTTATGCTAAAACGTGTGTGATATATAACACATGTTTTAGTGGAATAACAACAACAGCTTCGCTTAGTGGGCTCATGCACCCTTATCGTTACCTCAGCGGTCATCTCAAAGAAGATCCTAGTTACTGGAGCGTAGTAAGGCACCGGAGGCAACTTGCCAGATAACCGTCATGTCACGGCATAAGATTCGGCATTACAGGATCAATCTTCAGTGTAGGTTAGGCAGGATTAAGGGCTGTGGCTGCAGAGAATCGGCTCTGGTTGTGCTTGTTATTGCTGAAGTTTAAGTGAGAGAGAGACGAGCGTTGCTGTCTCCCACGAGAGAGACTAGGCCCAGGAAAGAAGAAGAATGCGGTGCTGCTGCGTGAAGGTGGCTCTTATCCTTACGCAAGTCTTTATATAGCCGTTTAGTCTCTTACACAATGTTTGAAGAAAGTTCCACTTATAAGAAGAGCAAGATGCACTAAGAAGTAATTGGAAATTCATTCGTGTGTGTGGATGACGTTCTACTCGAGCTTTGCTTTGGACCTGAGTAAGAATAATGGTGAGGGTGGATCAGCCATGGCCGCCTCGATTAGAGACCTACTGCGTACGCTATATTATACAATCTGCGAGGCATTTTAAACATTGCCGAGACAGCTTCGTTGTTCTTCTTGCGAGCCTCACCAGGAAGCACGTGAAACACAGACGGTTGCCTCCAGTATTTATTGGGATGTTAGGAAAGTTGGAGGTTGAAAAAGAATACCGCAGAGCAGACTACTTCGGACGTGCTGCACAATACTGACTTTTCATAATTAAGAGCCCCAGAGCAGTCATTTGTGGTAGTTTTGTATTTCATATTACGAGGGATTTAGGCTTGTAAACTGCTTGACTTCGGAGCCCGAAATTTTATTCCTCTCGGAGGATATTCCAATGTAACGAGTTGCTATTCCTCCTACCCGACTCGCTGGGCAAATCGTATAGTTTATGTGCCTGCTGCACTGTCTGTCCATAGTCCGTAGTTGATACTTGATAGTACTCAAAGCCGTCACTGGCCAACAGATGCTCCACTGAGCCCTGTGCCGGAATCTTTGGCTCCTACTTTTTGTATTACTTCTCCTTAGCTAACCTTACGCAAGTTAATATAGGTTCGTTCTTCGATTTCGTTCTTCCTTCTTCGTCCCTGAACAGATAGTCTCCAGTCAGATCACCCACGTCCTCGCCGAAGCACCGTGACGTCCCGATGCGATCCAGATCACGCTCAATCTCCAAGCCACTTGGGCGTACGCCCACGGCGCCTACCCTACTCGTGCGCGGCCACCACAGCGAACTCGGGTACTCTACTTCCCCTGTCTGATCTCACCGTACGTCGCTTCGCTTGTCCGTACGTTCTCCTCCTTGGATCCTACGTGTCCTTATTTTTACGGTACTGCAGTGCGTCCACCACAACCCCGTACGTTCTGTCAGCCACACTTTGTGCCTCAACAGCCCTTTCGTTCGTCTTTGTCTTGTCGCTGACTGTGCTTCCAGCCCTCGACTGTCTTTCGTCTCTCGTCACACTCCTCAATCCACTTGTCTCGTCCTTTGCAAATTCAGAAGTACCCACCTCCTTGCTCTTCCTGCCGTCTAACGCCACCGGTCGCGACTGCTCGCCGTCTGCGATCTCCGTCCTAGCCGTGTGTCCGTTGAATCCGTTGGGCTCCTTCCGCCCTTTGGTCGCACCCTTTCCATGTTCAAGCTGGCTACGTGCCAACGTACACTCTTCCGGAAGATTTTCGGTAGACCACGTCATCAACTTGTTACACCAATAGTATGATTTTTTGCCGAAGTATCTCAGAAAATTGAGGAAACCCATAAAAGTAATGATTTCTCATATTTAGGAGCGTCCTACAGAGAGCGCCTCAAAGGGAAGAAATTTACAAGAAAGGCTGCTTCTCAAGGAGCGCGACAGCACGGCAATGGCAAAACTGTCTCGACTTTGCCGGATTTCAATCTACGTCGATCATGAATTCACCGAAAGGATTGCCAGTATTTTCTCAAATTTATGCATACAAAGCTTAATGAAAGTCGGTTTCGATCATTAAAAAGTACCGGACATTCTTCCAGTGGTCAAATTTCTGAGGTAGTGCTTTTCCTCGGGCTAACACGTTTTACTGACAGCACTATAGAGATTAATTATCGAGTGTGAGGACCACCCTCCTCGTAAATAGTCAAGTAATACAACACAACGGTGTCGCCTTTTAGGAGGCCCTTGATGCGAAGCATGCTTCCTACACTGCTTGAAATACATCGTCGATCGAAAGTGCAAACGTCCTATATATTCTAACTTTTTCATGTGCTTTAGCAAACATTTGTTTTAGATCCAAAATGATTCTGTATCGCAATTTTTGATCATCATATAAAATTATAGAGCATCATTTATGGATGCTGAAGTGCTTCAGTATGACTTTGTCTAAAGTTGCGTTGTTTGTGCGATCAGAATTATTGTGACCAGCGAGCTCGCAAATATTTTTTCAGCGGTCGAGGCAACTTGAGTTTCGAGTCTGTCCTGAGGGTCATTCAAGTACTGTGATAAATGATTTGGTTACAACCAAGCAAAATCCCAGAATTAGGCAACCCAAGCACGTCTTACGACGAGTTCAAATTATTATATCCAGTGGTACGTTAGTTAGGAGCACACATTATGTGGTAAAAAGTTTGATTTCTGTATGCTCAGCATGGTGCTGATGCCATTTCGTCTGATTCCTTAGCTATGGTGTGGAAAAGCACACGATGTTTAACCTGACCGTACATCAATCTCTTCTTGGAGACCGCAAGTTCAACAGCTCGTCAGCGCCGTGTGCGTTATACCGAAGCGCCTCCCAAGTCCTATACCCGTCATCGGCCTTTAATATCTCATCCAGGATTGCCTTAAGCAATGATCTGAGGTCTGCATTCTCCACCATGTATTTAATCTTAGCCATTAGTTCACCAAGACCTCGCTCCTCCGCTCCGGTTTCTCCATCCTTTCCGTGTACTCGTAAATACCGTTTCGGGGTCCCAGTGTCGCTGCGCACTTCGTCAAGCGTAAGGACGAGCTCTGGCGATCCCATTGTTGACAGCTTGATTGGATTGAGGTCTCCAGTCGCGTTACAGAACGCAAAGTAGAGGCTAGCCATCGCAACAGACAGCATGAACGAGATATGCATGATGCGAGAAAATATTTGAAGAGCTAAAGCGCTTTCACCTTGGCGAGCAGAACGGAAAATGTCATCACTTTTCACCCAGACCGGTGGTGGTGCGCGTCTAGATTTCGGTGCGGTATTCACTACGATCCGCGATACGTACCGACACAGCCCACATATTTGTATTACGCTTGGAAAACAGTAATCGCAGGACTGGTTATCGAGGCCTGCACCACCGATAATTGTTGATGTGGCAAAGCACGATCCCTGGGCTTTCCGCCCGAAGCTACTTTCTCTACGCTCCAATACTATACTGTACCACAGACTGTACAGTAATGTACGTAGTCCGATGATGTACATGTTGCCCTTATTTGGCTACTACAATTCCAGACGTGCCGAGTGCCAACAGTAAAATGTGCACGAGCCCTCCGCTGCAACAAGAAGTAAGGCGTACGTGTATTGTCTTAGAGATCAATTGGCAATTTGTTTATGCACGTGAGCGCCTTCTGTGGAACGTTGTGTGATCATTTCGGGTGGTGGTGGTGGTGATAGTAGTGGGGGGGGGGGGGGGGGGGTACTGGATCTGGACCGCATATACCTATTGGTATCGCTATTTATTACTTTGAAAGTTTGCACGTGCTTTTCAAGGAAAGATTTGTGTTTCACGACCAATGCTGGAAATTTTGGGTGGCCCATGATATCCAGTAGTCAATGATCTTAAACAGTAAAATCAAAGTTCGTATATCCGTCGCTAAGTTGTTACATTGGCTAAATTGACTCTCAAAATACATGTCACGCAAATGTTTGTAAATTTCCTCCGCAAAACTGTACATGAATTAGGGTGGCGCAATTCGAACCATTTCCAAACTTGAGATATTCCGCAGTCAAGCATTGCGTTATTGTTGTGAATCGAAAGGCTCGTGCCTGTGGTGCCACATCCGTACCGGGAACTAAGCTCCATATACCGGTACCGGTATCGTTGATTTGACGTATGGTAGTACCCGGCACAGAGTAAATTGTTTGTTGGTAGAGCTGTACAGCACTATTTGCCTTTTTTTACATGTATTACGTACATGGCTACAGTAGTTGCTGGGAGCTAACATCAGTACACATTAAACCAAACTTCCGCAACGATGACCATTGCGCAGCTGCCACGCGTGTACAGTAAGGTATCCTCAAATCCTTCAGATTTCAGAGCCAGTTTACAAAGGACAAAGATCACCTACATGTACCGGTTAAACTTTAACCGGTACGTGATCTTTAACGTAAAGCGGCCACCTGCGCAAACGACTGTTTCCGACATTCTCAAGATGGTCTCCCACTGGACTATGATGTCTGGGAGGCTCCCAGACATCATACTCCGTGCTTCGCAGTTACGTGTACTTCTTAAACAATATTTGAAATTGTAAGATAGGGTTGGACCAAGGTACCGGAAGTGAGAGAGATTGCTGTACCGCTTTCTTTGTTATGACGTAAAGTAGTAACCGGCCCAGAGTATTTTTATTGGTAGAGTTGTACTGCTTTATTTGCCTACTTTACATATATATTCGTTTTGGAACCTTTTGGAATCGTTTTTATAACGTTAGTTTGTGCTCAGACTTTGAGTTTAATCACATTTATGGGCGGGTATTCCTGTCGCGCGTAATATGTTTTATTTTATTCGGTAGATAGTGCTCACTGAGCACTGCTGAGACACCCGGCGGATTTCATCATCGTTGTCTCTCCTCAAATCGTTCAGATTTCAGAGCCAGTTTATAAATGATTATTTAATATGTATCTTCCGCCGCGGAAGATACCTTTTTTACAGCACAAAAGATACGACAGCGCCGAAATTTCCTTCCTAACAATTACATGTACATTATACATGTATAGTACAGCATGATTACGATTCTTGCGAAAGCGATCACCGTCTGATCCTTCGTTCTACGAATCGTAGAACGCGACAATGTCGTTGGACGACACGTAATGTGTCAGCGGTATTCGCTCGCGAACGTGCGTTCACGACGAATGGATTGAGTGCCCTACTTACTATAACTAGCCGAGCGCCGCCACTGCGCGGCGGTAGTTTAGGTTTAGTTATACTTGCTTCCGCTTCGGGATACTATTTCAAAAGCTCTACACCCCTATGTGCCTAAATCGACTTCATTAATTTAATATTTCTTGGTTTAATTTAGACCACTCGCTACAAAATGCTGAGCTCGCAGTAAGCCGTGCACTTATTTCTACAAAAAAACTGAGTCGCTAGCATCATACTTACCATGCTTAAAAAAATATTCTGGTGATTTTGACACAGTCTCTTAATTATCGTTGGCTACTACTTAAGTACTGTCAGAATCTCCAGCACTCCAAATATCATGTCTTCAAACGATACAGAATATATGTAGGTTGGCGTCGTGCTCGATATCATGGGCCGTTCTGAGGCGCTGTGAAACTTAGCTCACATCAATGCAAAGTATAATAATGGTCTGTCCAGGTTGCACTTCTTAGTCGCTTGTACTTCCTATTTGAGCTTGTAGTAACTAAAATTTGTTAACTTTTCACACAAAACTCAATGAAAACTAGAAAACATTCGAATTGTAATATTTTTAAGCGTGCAGCGTTCATTTTGTGCTGATTCAGATTAAGTCATTAGACACACGATTCTGTGCCAGTTATGATTAACGCATTTGAATAATGTGACGCCTTGCTGCTGCTATTGACTGTAGTGCTTTTTATTTGATAGTTTAACGATAATTTCAGGATGGTTAAACGCCATTTAGGCTCCAAGTTTATCAACGTTGCTTTATGGGGTCTACTTAAGCAACTATAATGAACACCTCGCGTGTTTTGTTGTTATCTTGCTGCTCCATTTAAAATCGTACCCTACGCCCCTGTCAGCGACACGTCCGCCAGCTAAGTAGTATCGGATTTTGCTGTCTAAACAACTCTTTGAAAACAATGGTTTACAACAGAAACACATATAAGTTATTTTTGTTCAATTTAAAACTATCTATCTTTATGGATCAAGTGACTTAGCACAGCGTTGTTCTTACGGCTAGGGCACATGTACTACTATTTGGCAGCTCAGTCGCTTACCTCACTCTCGGATTTATTATTAATAATTCTACACACAAAACAGTTATAGTTAATAGTCATTGTAGCTTGCAAAACCTATTAAGTACATACTATTACGTATATTTATAGTATGTCCTTGGAAACACGCATTCCTACGTGTACGTTAAGCACCTTGCAGCATTGGAAGCATGTTTAGGGCCTATTCCATTAGCGAATAAGTAGCTCTTTCTGTTTAGCACTCAAATATTAATAGCAACATCCCATTTTAAAATAGTACAAATTAAAACTTCGTAGTATTTAAACGATACCGCCATCGGATTGGACAGTCTTACGCAAATCGCCATATGTACTCTGTGGACCACATGAATTTATTGATGTAAGCCACATAATCTGTTTTAACCAATCAAAGCCGCATTCGCTTCGCTCGGCAGCCAATGGGAAGGCTCAAAAATCTGAGCACGGACGGACGGACACCGTGCTAGCATTGATAGTTTAGGACTAGCTGACCTACGCCGCATAGCGGCGGCGAGACATGGTTTGTTGGAGATGAGATGCCCGAAAATTGCTTCTACGTGTCGTGTGCTTTGTGAGCGTTGTTTACACCAGTAGGTCTTGGCTTCGTGTACTTAACTCTTACTATTCCGTAGTTTCATGTGGACCCGTATAATATCGTGGTTTGGTATGAATCCGTCACCCCCGTACTTCAGGTTGGATGGCATGTTCTTCAATGGCGGGTGCGCTTCCGTGCTTTCCTGGTTTCGTGGTTTCCTGTTCATCCGTGGAACACACACTGCTTAGTGGTTATGCGCCCTCTCTTTAGGCTTAATTCTCTTTAGTACGTCTTCTTTCGTGGCTGCTAGCTATTTTCTGCTCGCAAACGTTTACGTTGGCTGCACTGGTTTTGTGGTACGTACTATATCGTGGTCGTTGGCCTCTTCGGCGGCATCGGTGCTAATTCGTGATTTTGGTGCCTTTACACATTCGTGTTGTTCCGTCGTCTGTGTATCGTCGGCGTACTTTCGTGGTGCCGTGGCGTGGTTATACTAGCTGTGCTACTGTATAGTGGTATCATAGTGTATGTCTGTTACACGTGTTTATCCCGTCGTGGTTTACCGTGGTATCATGCTTTGCGGCGTGCCCTCGTTCTTCCTCTATGTATTCTCCAGGGATTTCATGGCTGGTCCGCCGTTTGCGCAAACCGGTTCGAATGTAATATTTTCCTCCGTGATTCAGCGAGCTCAGGTTCTACATTGGTATCATGTTCCGTGTTTTTTTAGGTGAGGTGGTTGCAGCCTTAAGTATTTCGCGTGGTGGCGTGTATTGTTTTGTGTTCGAGGCTCCATGTGCATTCGTCGACCCTAGTGCGGTATGATTTCGTGTACTCGAGCCACTTGCCATTCCGTTCTATCACGTGGCTCTACGACACCGATGTGTCAAACGCTTTCGCTTCTCTGTACTACAGGCTGGTCTACACGCTTTTCCATGGCCCGTGCTTTTTCGTGTCTTTCGTTGCTTTGTAGTTCTCTATTCACCCGTTTCTAACACAGCTTAGTGGTTATACATTATCGCTTTTAGTTTCATTTTTGCGTACATGACCTTCGTTCGTGGCTGCTACCTATTCTGGGCTCACAAGGGTTTGCGTGGGTTTTACAGGTTTTGTGGTCCATATTCATTTAGGGTCGTGTTCCAGGGCTCGGCTCTACCCTGGTATTGTGTTCCAATGCTCGAAACTTTCCCGTTTCTGGTATTTCGTAACTTCAGGCCTGGTCCGTGTGACCGTGCGCCATGTTCTTCAGTGATGCTGTGGTTTAATTTATTTCCGTGCACGCTCACAGCTAACGGTTCTACCGTGGCTCGAACGTGCGTACGATTCCGTGGCCCTGCGTTTCATTATGTTGGTGTGTCATTATTTCAGCTCTCACCCGCTGTCGTCACTTCGTGCCGCTTCGTATTTTTTATGCATGTGTGCTCTTTCGTGGTTCGTGGCCTATTCTTCTATCGTCCGAGCCCTTCCGTATTTCAAGTTTTTTCTTTTATCCCATCGTGTATATAGCCTGTCTCGGTATTTCTCCGTGTTTCATGCTCTTGTTTAATCACGTATCTCCGCGCTAATTTAGTTTACAAACAGTCCTCTCAGTGCCTCGAATCTACTCTACGTATCATGTTGGAAAGTGTGCACACTATCTAAATGTCGCACATACACGCAAATACAAAGGAACACGTTTTTTTTTTCGCGCCGGCGAATGGTGTACTATGGTCATATAAAGCAAATGCTACCGTCTTACCACGCACCAGCCGCCTAGGCGTACAGTTAAAATAGACAGCCCAGTGGACGTTATATTCCTATGTAACGAGTAGGCGCTCTATTGTAGTGCCTTTGCTAAAACCAGAAGAAAACTAAAGCAGGAATTCATAAAAGTTAAAACATGCATGTCATCCACCTTCAACGCAAAATAGGAGCCAAGTCGAGCAATACAAACCGTTGTCGAAGCATCCGCAGCGGTGTATATATACGTAGATATGACCTTGCACTCATCATGGAGTGAATTTACCTGAATTTTGCAATTGTGCAGTCGAGCTGCGGCAAAACGTTCAAGATCGTTTCCGTCCTCATCTCTGTTACAAATCGAGTTTGTCGTCGCCGACTAACCCTTCCAGATCACCCAGTTCTTGCATGTAGCCCGTTTAGATACTGGCGTAACCAGCTACAGAACGTGCTAGGGAGTGCCGTAGCCAGCAAAATAGGCTTGACCCGCCGTCTTCTGGCAGATACCAAGCTGGTGGTTGGAGACATATCTCCTCTCTATCGTTGTCATCATTGTGGATCAGGTGCTGATAGCGGACATGCCACTCATTCATGTCGATGTTTGAAAAGAGGAACCCCTTCAGCGGAGGATGTAGATCCTCTTTATCGAACTCAACCAGTTCCTTGGTAGATATCCACTTCAGCACCCACTGGGACACTAAGGAGTAGTGCGGTACTTTTGGGTTTCCACCTTTGCTTGGAGGCTCTTGTCGTCCAGTGCTCGGCCGATGTACTCGTCGAACTTGTTAGTGTAGTAAGCCTGAAAAACACGGTTGACCACGACATCCAAGGGCTGCCGCTGATTGGTTAAATACGGTGGAACCAGTAAAACGAAGATGTCGTAGCTCTGTAGAAGCTTCTCGTTAAACTGCGTAACTTGAGAAGCGTAAGAGACGATAATATAGAGCACTGACTGTCGATAAAACTGTGTTTCCTTTCTTCTGCAAATGACCGCTTTGATGGGATCAAGAAGAATTGTGTCATTCCACATTCCGGCGGGGTTGACATCAACAAGAACGCCTTCTCGGACAGCTGGTTTTTTTTAAGTTTTAAGAAGAAACCATGTAAGGCCAAAAACTTTCCCTCACCAGTAATTGCGAACGTGGCAGTAAATCGTTTGTGGCTGCTGTCGCCTTTTCGAAGAAGGACTTCTCTGGTACCTCGAGTAGTAATTGTGTGTTTTGACTCTGTGTTAAAATACATCGGGACTTGATCCATGTTTATAAAATTTTGTCGCTGAAATTTGTGGTTTCGAATAATTTTCTGTGCTTTTTAGTAAACGCCAGACATACGTTTTTTGCGTCGCTCAGAAGCGTCCTTGTTGTGGTATGTCGCCGTGACACAAGATTTTACCTCTGCTTAAAGCGGTCAAGCCACCCCGAAGAAGCGGCAAAAGCATGATGTTGCGAGTCTGCATCGATGCTCATGGAGCGATAAATATTCAGTGAATTAAGTCGAATGTATTTGACTTTGACCTGCAAACCCCTTGTATTTCGGCTGACTATCCAGCCGTGAAGCTGCTTCTCTACGTCGTGGTGCTTTGCTTTACGCCCAGCTCCCCGCATTAGGCATGCCAGGCGTGTGCCGATTTGGCGGTCTTTCGATACTTGCTGTGATTTGTCGATGCTTTTGATCCAGTCGCGTACCATGGCCGGCGAAATTTTGTGCTTTTTAGAAAGCGTGTGGTATCCATAACCGTTTTTATAAGGCTTGTACTTACGAGCGACGTTGAATTTGAACTGAAGACTGTAACTGGCGCGCTTTTGTTTCGGCGAACATTGTGGACTGTTGCAGAAAAATGTATTTAGAAAAATGGCGATGGAAGTTGCGAGCGGTCAAACTTGGTTTTAGAATAGCAAGAAAGCTTGTAAAGAGGATGCTTAGAATGGTTGGCGCAGGCGCTTTTCCCCCAGCACCTGGTTACATTTTAGGGGTTCGTTCATTTAAATCATGCATTCAAATCGAGGGCACCTCGCGCCATTTAAAAAAAATGCTCTCGTTTTCACCGCCTAGGCGGCTGGTGCGCGGTAAGACGGTAGTTCTGGTAGTACTACTACTACCAATAAGTGCAAACAAAATATGAAAGAACTTTTGAATAATACTATGGATAACAATCTCATTAGTATTTTTTTACGAGAGTACTACGAAGCCTAACAAATTATATTATAGCCAATAAGTACGAAAGTTTCGATTCTAGCCGCAACATATGCCACCAGAGTGTACAAGTTTTTTTAATAGCTGCTACGACGAAATATTACGTGTGTGCTCATCGGCGCCTTGTACTTATACTAACTAACGCGCTCACAGGCAGCGCCCTTTGCGTCAAGAGGCGCTACGAGGCTGAATTTAAGAGCAACATTAAATTTAAACGGTGCTTTTAAGGACGATGTGTAACCACCTACAATGTGTACATCACATAATGTGACTTAAGCTTATTGGGTCCGCCTACGCTGTGCTCGGCAGCCAGTAGAACGCACGTATTTGCGTTACATTTATTAACACTATTCATGGCTAAGGGTGCAATTTTTGCATAGTCAAGCCGAGTCACAAAAATAAGTGCAGTAAAAAGGATGAGAATATATAGCACCGAACAGGTGGAGTGTGGCCATGCGCGAGGCAAGGTTTATGCTAACAAAACAGGCCCGTTACGGAGGGATTAACGGACGGACGCAGACCACTCCACTGGAGGGGGGGGGGGGGTTCTATTGAAGGCTAAAGCCTTGGCCGAAGATGTACCGATAAGATGTACCCTGCAGGACCAGGCTTGTAGCATTCTTATCATTCTTCAGCACACCAGCCCTGTTGGTCAAGACCTCCCAGTATATGGCGTTTTTAATGAGAATAAAACCCCGCAATAATCTAGAGAATTGGGCTGCTAGTGCGTTTTGATTTTTACAGTATCGGTTTTAACAATCACAATAAGATAGCGTCAAACAATATGATAATTACGAACCTAAGTACGAATAGCGATTTATGCGCTCTTAACGAAAGCAAGGCGTCTTCTTTATCCCCTGAGCCATTATAAGCAACAAAATGCTTAAAACCAAAGAAGTTGTGGTCGCTCAAAAATATTATCTCCGTTTTGGGGGCGCTTGAAATGGCGATACATTTAGGAGTGTTGTGAGCTCAATATATTTTTTTCAGTTTTAGAGACTCAAGTGGTTTTTAAAAGTCTTTGCTAAAAGCAATTGAATAAGGGTACTTTTATTGTTTTTTCGAATAAAGTTTACAATAAATGTCACAGTTCGGTTAAGTACGAATGTCAATTGGTTAGCTTTTAACTCCAACACCTCTAGATCTTTTTAATCTTCTTAAGAAGGTAATACGATTTGAGCTATATTATCATTTTCTATCACCGGAAAGATTGTTTCTTGAGCGCCCCTCGCGTCCAGGTTTCCCCCATCAGGTATTATACAGATAAAATTAGCAGGTATTGCTCAGGTAGAATATATCGCTTTAAAATTACCGTTATTTATTCTTTTGACCCTTAGCCACTAGTAGGGGGAGAGAATCGCATCACGTGACCGCGCTGATCCGGACTGACCGACGATGGCGCGTACACACAAGACCCCCCACATTAAGGCAGCGATGACGGATAAAGCGCGCCTATCCGAGGAAGCTCGACGGGCAGACATCGCTCGCGTGCATGATGCGCGTACGCGGTCTGAGAGGGCTCAATCATTCAGAGCTGTGCAGAGATCTCAGCCCTTCACCGCGGACTTAGAGGACGATGTAGAAGAGGGAACGACCGCCAAGGATACCATGGAGGAGCAGGCTGAAGACGCGAAAGATGCGGTAACAGACCGGGAAGAGACTATGAATCTCTCGGACAGTTCGGGCGTGTCGGAGGACGACGTCGCACAGAGTTAAGTGGCTGAAGAGCCTTCGGAGCGGCATCGTCAAAGGAGGAAAAGAACCGTTTCGGACATCGATGATGAGGAATTGACTGAAGTGTCTGCGTTTAAGGCGCAGCACAATTCCTGGGCCTCTTTGGAGGTGATCTTAAAGGAATACATGGAGGCTACACGTCACAAAATTGTGGTTAAGGAGGTGTTTAACATCGGTCGTCGTAACGCTCGCCTTCGCAGCCACGTTCGGTACCAAGGACTTCCAGACTCGGGAATACCGCTCGTACCTACCAAAATGGAGCCCAATCAGCGCAAGTTTATCTGCCCCCACGGATGGTCGGAGCATGACAAATCGACGGGTAAGCCGGTGTCACACAAGTTAGACACGACCGACTGCCCATTTCAGATGCGGGCACAAGTTACCTAGCGTCGTGACGGCATAGGGGGCATCGCGATAAAGCGAGAACTGTACAGCCACAACAACCGGATCTCCGAAGGAATTTTCAAGTCGTATCCAGGTATTCGCCAGGTTCCTGCTGATTCACCCTTGATGCTAGGGATTGTGCTCTTGGTTGAAGCTAAACCCGGCACTGCAAGTGTATACAACTATATAGGAAACCATCAAGTCACAATGAAAGACGTTCATAACCTGCTGCACCGGCTAACAAATCAAGGTAAGACTGTAGTAAATGGTTTGTGATGTTAAGGTTCAAAACTGATGTGCTCATCTTTGCCACGTAGGTGATGAGCTGTCTGATGAAGGAAATGATGCAGTTGCTGAAATAGTTGGGAACTTCAACAGATCGTCATCAACAAACGTATCCACAGTACAAGAAAGTGCTCGCGGAGATATCGGTGTTATTCCCTTCACAGGCGGCCACCTGCGCGCCATGGTGGACAGCTTTCTGGAGGTGATTCAAATGGATTGCACACACAAGACTAACTAGTGAGTTATATGTAATGTTTGGTAGTGTAGATTTATCCGAGGTTTGAGCAGGTATTGACCAGGTATTTTTCCATGCTGGCAGATACACCTACCAGCTTTTCACGATGGTAGCAATGGACCAGTTTGGCAACAGCCTGCCCGTGCAATACTCACTGATTTAAACGAACAGTGAGTGACACATGGGGAAGTGCTTCGATCACTTCAAGCGAGCTAGTGAACAATGGCGATTTGTACGAATTGCAATCGTGGGTAATGACATGCACGAAGTTGATTTCATTAACAAGAAGCTTCCGGAGGCTTATGACGTGCTGTAATTTTCACGTGTTTAAGTGGCTTCACGATATTATAAAGAAGTCTACGAAGTTTGGAGCGTACGATGTAGAAGTTCTGGCACATATGAAGCACACTATTATGAACATGACCTACTTTCGAACTATAAAAGCGTATGCATCGCATCGTGATGAGTTCAAACAGCTAGCTTGCAGAGACGGCCGCACAGAGCTTTAGAAATATTTTTACAAGAATTGGAGTGATTGCTGTGAAATATGGGTAATGGCGTATCGTGTGGACTTGCCTTACTTTGTAATTCACACAAACAACCGAGCTGAAAGTTTTTCGGCAAACTTAAGAGGTCGTTAATAGGTCAATTCACGATGCAAGCCAACCTCAAGGCTCTTCTGGACTACCAGCACCACAAGGAAGAAGAGTAGAAGTCGAAAGTCAAGATTCCTGGTACTTTGCGGGACGCCTCTTATCCAGTGCGGATGAACGTGGTGTTGGGGATGACAATGCGCTCGATAGCCGCAGCAATCAAAACTTAGTATGGTGTCGCGACAGACCCAGCCGTAGCAGACAACTGCTCGTTCAAGGACAACGACTCCACAACCAAGGTTCAGTACGAAGACCACGAGTACCTTCTCGTGATGGATGACTTGGCGTGCGATTCCGAGTTTTCCCAGACTATGAAGCTTCCATGTCGACATGCTATGGTGTACAGGAAGACGAGTGGTTATTCGCTGATAAAACCATTTTGCTGCATTACTTCCAGGCATTCCTAGGGTATGATCAGGTTTTGACCAGGTATTGACTAATGTTTGTTATGATGTATTGTTGAAGCTCGTGTAGGTGGGTTGGATAGAGCCGGCTTCTGCCAGGGAAGCTGGTCGAGGTAAGAATGCCTTTTATGGCTAAGATGTACAAGGCCAGCATATCTAAAAACGCTTCAAATCTCACTGAAGCGGAGACGTAACGACGTACCAAGCAGGCTTTTGGACGACTTAGTGGCGAACCTGTTCAGTTTGGGGACAGTGATGTCAACATAGCGATAGTTCAGCTAGAACAGTGGTGGTATGATTTGCGTCTCAGACGGGTGCTGAATACGCCGGACGGCGACGGTGCCGATAACGAGGGTGACCACAGTAGCGATGGATCTGGAAGAAAAGCGGAGACTTCCGATGAAATCATCGGCTCTCATGCCGAGGCGCAAGCAACCCAAGGTATTCACTCCAATACGAAACCCACGCAGCATACAAACTCCATATCAAATGAACCGGCCTCTAAAAACACGGCCCCATTAGAAACTGAATATGTGTGTGGTAATGACAGTGACACCAAATATCATGGGCGTAAGATTTACTGAGCGCCTTAAGTAACAAGAAAAAATAAATAAAAATAACATATTTTAAGCCAAAAAAAAACAAAAGAGAAAGTGTCGTAAGTAAAGATATTTAGCACCAATGGAAATCTTTACATTGTACCCATTTAGATATCTAGTTTAACCTTCTTCGAGCGACGACGCCGCTGCATGCGGTAGTGGCGGCGGCGGTGGCGCTCCTGCTCTGCGCAGGGTCGTGGTGGCAATGGAGGCGGTGGAGGCGGTGCGCTCATAGCAACGGCCAGTGCGGGCATCCGCTGCTCGCGCTGGTCGGGCATCGGTGGTGCTGGGGCTGCATCGAAGCGGTGCCAATAGGCCCGTGCGTTGGGCCCATTGGCACACGCAATGCAGCGACGCCCCCCAGCACTGGCGGAGCCAGGTGCAAAAGCGTCCCACGAAAGGAGCGCTTTGCAGCAGGCACAGAACCGGAGCGTCAGACCAAGTCCGTCAAGGTCAATTGGCGGTGGCACCACATGGGCCTCACAGGTCCGGCAATCAAACGGCTCCATTTTGTCAAATGTAAGATGAAGGTTTGATAAAAACATTTTAACTAATTAAAATAATTCGTATTTTATCTAATTACAACCAAGATATATCATCCACTCATTAATGTCACATTTCCACCAATCGCATCCGCCTTCCTTCTGCTCGGCAGCCAATGGGAAGGCTAAAAAATCTGAGCGTTTCGTGTGACGGACGGACGGACGCCGTGCTAGCATTGATAGTTTAGGCTACTCCCGCTTCAGTTGGAGATGCTGCTTTTTTTAGCAACATTCCTTTTTGGTCGGCGAAATCGGTAAGTGAAGTTGTAAATCACCGGGCCGCGTAGTGCTTTGTCTCGAGTCGAATACTGTTTTTTTTACTGTGTAAGAAGTATTTAAATATTGACTGCTCAACGACCTTAACTCCCATGCATTTTTTCCCTTGACCTATTACCAGCATTGCAGCTGTATTAACGGGACCCCTGCTTATCTTCCTTAATCATTCATCCACACTCTGCTCAGGGAGGTTCTGGGTTAATCGAGACCACCACTAGCGACGTCCACGGCGGCTGGTCCGAAACGGCTCTAGCGACACATCCGAGCGGACCTATCACTTCGCGAAAAATACCGGGATAGCTCTAGAATTACCATGTCCAGGAGCCTCCGCGTCTCGATGCTGAATCAAGTGGCAGCAGCATTGCATTGAAACAACTGCAACTTCAAGCAAGCAAGGGTGAAAGGTAGACGGATGATGCCGCGCTGCCTGGGGGCACCACGTACTCTTATTGAACTACCAGTCTGCAGATCATGTCCTTATGCCGCTCGCCATACACCTCAACGGCCTCGACGTCTACATTTACAGACCGCTTCATAGTTATTAAAATCTACAATTAATAGTGATATTCTTGCACAACACATAGCCGACTGTAGTGTAAGAAAAACTGAGAAAAGAAATCCTAGCATTTATTTTTAGCTATATTTTGTTTTGTCCACCAGGTTTCTATCAGTTAGTACCCATTCTAAACGTTTACTGCGGAGTGAAATCTGTGACGTTATTACGAAAGGGTAAAAAAATAAGGCCTTCTTATTTGAAATTTGTATCGAATTGATACCTACTATTGGTGTTTGCGCATAATCTCGAATTAGGTCTGTACGCACTACTACTCGTTCCTAGTGCCCTCCTATCATTATCGTTAAGTCCGCGTATACAGATTGTAGACTGGGAAGGACACACTTAAGTGGGACGGACACTATTGGGTGCGACGGACACTCCTGTTTACAAACATGCATATAAACGGTAAGCTGGGACGGACACACTCCTATACAATGTGTAACCCCCATGTCACGATTGTCCCCCGGTAGCAAGATCCCGCGACCGACTTAATTGAAATTGGCAACGAATCACAATTCAGGATACCAAATGATTTGCCAATCTGGTACCACTACTTGTGCGACTTCAACTGTAGCACGCATTCGGCACGCGCAGGTCGCATGCCAAGCGGTATGCACCCAAACGAGTAGACAGCGAAGTGCAACCACAACGCCCCCACTCAAATAGATGCCTCGAGCTTGATTCCGACGCTACTGATTCTTGGTAACCACGTACGCCAACCTCACTTCACCACGCGCAAACTTCTCGCGAATAAACCGGTAGTTAATGTCAAGGTGCTTGGTGTGATCTTGACATCCGTTATTCTTCATTAGTGCCACCGCACCTTGGTATTACTTCGCAGATTATTGTTTCTCCATTTTGTCTGAGTCAATGTCCTTAAGCAAAATACGCATCCACACGACCTCCTTCATGCAGTCACTAAACGCCATGTACTCGGCCTCAGTCGAACTCAGTGCTACAGTCTTCTAAAACCTAAATCGCCACACTACTGGAGTTTACACATACATCCTGAGCATTATACCGCTCACGGAGCGTCTGTCGTCACGGTTGCCGGCCCAATTCGCATCGAAGTAATCGACGGGATCCGATTCCTCGGCGTCCGTCGTACGTGATGCCAGCGCTCTTAGTTTTCAACAGGTACCGCACCACCCTGATCCCAGCAGCCCAGTGCTTATGTCCCGGATCTTCAAGGGAGCGGCTCAACTGAGCAGCGGCACTCAAGATGTAGGGTGTGTACCACCTGCTAGGTACATCAGGCACCCCACGAGGGAACGGTATGGCTTGGGTTCCATCTTGACCATCTCGGCTTCACTGTAGTGCTGATCAGCCTTGATCAGATGAGCGCCAGCTTCCAATGGGGTGAGGTTTGGCTTAACGTTCTCTTGTCCGAGCATATTGATGGTCGACGCTGGATATGCTTGTTGGCGGATGCGTAGAGTCTTGCACTCCATGGAGTAGTCAATCTTGATCCCGAGAATGAATTAAGCACGTCCTAGATCCTTGGTATTAAGCTTCTTGAATATTTTAGCCTTCACCGAAGCGATGATATCCTTGTCCTTCACCGAGATGGGCATGTCATCGATATAGAGACAACCTATACACTTGTCGTCACATTCGCCACTTGTGCATACACATGGGGCGGCGGCGGCCGCATTGAATCATATGACCCTGATACGTCAGTCGGTTTTCTTGTTCCAGACACGAGGCTATTCCTTGTGGCAATGTATCAGTGGCCACGCGACTTCATCTTCACCTTCAGTATCAGCCAAAGTGAGGAGCTCTCGTAATCCCTTCGGCAACGCTTTGTAGATATCTCTGTTAAGCCTCTCTCACAGGACTGCTTAAACCACGTCATACCGCTCAATCTAGAGCCTGTCTACAGCACACTGATCCATCTTGGCACGGGTTGAATCCGTGCAAGTCACCTCTTGTGGTTTCGACAATCCTGCCTCTTCAGGATCCGTCGTTTCATCAATGTAACATGTGCATTCTCGCGTGATCATGAAGTTTGTTGAGCCATACGGCATGGTCGCATTGTTTACGCTCACGTCACGGTGAAGTTGAATCACGTCACCATCTCCAACTTTATCAGAAATAATCTGTGATGAGTCCCCAGATTGCGAGTATTGCCCCGTTGGCTCCGTCGCGATACCTACTGAGTCTTCATCTTCAGGATACATCATGGCTTGCATCACATCCACCTTGCCCTCGAGCTCCGAATCAATACCACCGCCACTCTAGTTGAAGATTTACCGGGTGTCGTCGTCCTTCGTCTTCTTCATGCAGCAACCTGCGTAGACGTCGTCACTTTATCTTCGGCGCGAGACACTCTTGCTGCCACGGGCGACTGCTGCTCGAAGTGCTTGATTGGGCTGTGGTCCAGGCGTACATTCATCGCCGCGGCCGGCTCCTTATGAGTTGCCGTAGTGTGAAACCCCTCATCCGCCACTGCCTTATAGATTATAGACACTTACATTACGCCTGGCCTCCATAACCGTCGCGTCACCATAGCGAAAAACACACTTTTCCTGAACTGCGTGACGACGGTCTTCTCGGCCAGCTTGGCCACCGCGATAAGGCTTCCGTTTACCTCAGGGATGTACAGAACCCCCAATACCGTGTCAGTGGCTCCATTCATTAGCTCCAATCCGACGGTGCCCGTTGCAACTATGTCGATTGTCGTGCCATCAGCTAACGCAATGCGGACTGGCGGATTCAGGTCCTTCATAAACGCGAGCTTGTCCCGGACGCTGGTCATGTGTGCGCTTGCACCTGAGTTGACGATACATTCAGCCTTGGTCATCGCATTCGCAGCCGTGAACACAAAATCTGACGCTTTAGTCTGCGTCACTTGCTCTTGTTCCTCATCGGCCATCTTCTTCCGGCACTCAAACTCCTTGTGCCCTGGCTTCTTGCAGTAGAAACACTTGTCGTTGAAGGCACCCTTATTCTCAAAGTTATTCCTGCTCGATGCAAGGGCCCTCGTTTGAGTTGATTGTTGATGACAATTCATCCGAGGCATGAACACCAGAGAGTGATTGTATTGCGTAAGCGAGCGTAACGCTCGGCGTGTTCTCCAGAACAGTCGCTAGTACACGGTACGCATCAGTTAGATTTCCAAGCAGCAGCCCGAGATGAACAGCTTCTTGGTAACGAAGAGCCGGTTCCTAAGCATCCTTCCAACCAGTGTCGCTACCCAGTGCGTGTCCTACTTACCCCGTAATGGACCAATATCGCGATCTTCGTTACCTTCTGGTGCCACAGAGCCTCGCGCCTGCTCCACCGTAGTGTGCGCTGCTGTCGTTGCCCTCTGTGGCATCTTCTCCATCGCTTCTTTCCGCGCGAACTGCCCTGTACGCTTTGGTGACTCCTCCGTGGATTTGCCTTCGACCAAAGACGTTGAATGCGGCGCTGGCTACCCGACGACGTCTTAGGAACGTCCGACGCACCGCTCTCGCTGTCGTCGACATCACACACAGCCGGAGAGCGCCTGTTCGCGCCGCGCGCTCGCAGGTCCATCATTCTCGCCGCGCGGACCTGATTTACGGCTGCCCCGACTATACGTAACGTGACATAGTCAACACCATCCGGGTCCGGGGGGGGGGGGGTAATCAAATTGATCGACGAACCAGTCGGGATACATACTCACTACCATATCAATAACGACAGCTAAATATGATCAAATGTGTTGCTCAACACATGGGCTACCAGGATATACAGGTTGCTTGCATGGTGGCTAAGTGAAGCATGCTGGGTGGCGGCATATTCGCAGCACTTGCCGCCATATTTGGTTGCGCCTCGTGTCTCGAAGTGCTCACCATGCACGGTTATATCGCGGATAACATACGGGACGGGGTCTGGTGAATTCTTACCAATTTATAGTTTTTTTTATACTTGTAATAGTGAAGATATTATATTAGAGAGGATACTGTAAATTGAGCGTAATTAGCCAAGCCTTTCCAGCGGTATGCACTTTGCGCACTAGACGGGAAGTACATGGCCTCGTTTTTCTGGCGATTCGGACAGAAACAAATCCGTTTAGATTTAATTTATGATTGATTGCACTTAATAAACATCGAGAAACAGTACGTTTGGAGAGAAAACACGAAGCTTTTAATTGGCGGTTCATTTGTTGGATTGGGACAAATGGTTCAGGACCTATAGTGGCTTAAACGGGGGTGTATCATTTGATCGTCCCAGTAAGATATGGACGCACATTGCCAATTCCTTCGGAATAGCCCATCTCTCCCTGTCACAGCCCGCACGCTCCTCTGCGTCCTCGTTCCGTGGTGAGTCATTTGTGACGCCAAGACCCTCTGCCTGGTGAGACGCTACGCCCACCAGACCCAGGCGAATATGTCCATGCTGAGGGCATTGGCGCTCCAGGGGAGGGCCTCGCCGCTACTTAGGGGCCCTGAGATGCCGACGGAGCCAGTAGCTGCGAACCCAAGGGCGCCTGACCAGGCAGACGCACTCGGCGGCGCCGAGCTCACCCGTGCCGGCTGGGACTGGTCTCTCCTGTGCAAACCTATACGTCGTCGTACAATGATGTGGGACCTCTACTGCGTCATATTTATTTTATCGCGATGGGTAGCTCATGTACTGGCCAGACTTAAGGCTCCCTCCGGACATAAATTGGTCGAGCTTAAGTCCCGGACCCTGTCGGCCGAGGCTGATCGGCTGCGTCAAGCGGCCGTGGTCAGGGCGAAAGTGAACACGGGTGTCACGCTCCGCTCGAGGACAGCGAAACACACGGACGCCTCATGGCATACATACGTGGGGTGCTGGGTCTTCATCATTCACCCTTTTCCTTGAAATAAACGATGACAGTTTTGTAAATGGCGATGGTCGAGCGGTTCCACGAGCGCTATATCGATTGCACCCCACGGCGGTGGTCGCATCACAGGTTCGACTTCGTAGGGGCATGACCCATAGGCAACTGATGACAGAGCTCTTTAAGGCTAACTGTGAAGTGCGAAACGGAAAGGAAATGATGAATCGCCTAGTGCTAGATCTACGATTATTCAAGCTGATGGTCAGCGCTCATTCAAGTTCGCTTTCGCGCCAGCGATGCTGCTGCCCACTTTGCTAGCAAAGTGATGTGCCTGTATCATGTGATCATCGATCTGGATGCCACTGGCGACGGAAAACGTTAGTAATCCACATGAAGGACGAGTTGAACTGTGTGGCGCGTTTGACAGCCGAGAGGTTCATGGAGGCTAGCATCGAGCTTACACCTACTAACGAAGCTTAAATGCCGGAGAAACTCTATCGAGAAGCTGGTACCTCGTATTTGCTGGGGCTTGTGACAAGGTACAGCATTGAAAGTGCAAAACATGCAGACAATATTTCCGTTCCTTCGGCTGTATCCCAAATTGGTTGGACTAGCACTGGATTTCAAGAAAAAAAATCACGTTCACAAAATTTCCGAGTCGATCTTTATTAGAGAAATCCGTAACTTTGCAATGTTACAGAAGGGCTCGTTACAGTTTGAAGAATCGTGGACCTCCCTATGCAGCGCTGTACCCCAACTCACAAACATCGCAGATTTTTCAGGCGACTACGAAGAAATAGATGACCAAGGATACCGTGAGTGGTCTGTATTTCATGGGCGGAAAAAATTGCAGATTGCACTAAGTACCGAAGAAGTCAAGTCAATTCAGTCCATGACGTTTTCAAAATCGGGGTCAATGGGACAGCCATCTGGCTTATACACTCACGATGACGGGTCAACGCTGACCAAACTAAGAGAAGGGAGCCGCTAATACTTTGAACACTCAGCCACGACGTCTTTTTCTGCGTTTATGCTTCTGTCTTTCTGGGGTCAAGTGGACCAATGTACGAATGCGTACCCTGATGCTGGGGGTAATCCTTCTTCTCAAGAAATTAGCCTGGACGAAATGTTGAAATTTTTAGGTATTCTTTGGTATATGGCTCTGTTCGATAAAGGCGAAAAGAGGAACTACTGGATAGATGATGAGACGCAGAACTTTTTCCTGGATCTCCGTCAACAAACTTGGAATTGGTCATGACGTGGAGAAGTTTCATTTGCATTCGCAAGAATTTGTGCTTTCAGTCAAACGTTACCACAATGGATATCAAACAAGATCCTGCAGCTCGAATAAGACCCCTTATCAACATGCTTAAATCCCGAAGTTCGCGTCATGTGGCGAAATGTGGCAGTAGATGAGGCTAGCATTGCGTGTCGGTCCTAATACGCAAGGCATCTTATTGTTTTCAATCCGGAAAAGTCTACGGGAAAGTACCATTTCATATTATATGTTTGCTGCTGCTCTAATACCTGGTACGTCTCAAGTTTCAAACTACACTGCGCTAGCGAGATTCAGGACCGTTAAAATGGAGTCGTTCCAGCGTTAAAGTTATCACGGCTTGCTGAAAGGACCGAGCGCTCATCAGAAATTCGATCTCATGTACTTGAAGTTACATCTTCTCTGGAGGGTTCAGGCCGCATGGTGAACACCGACGACTTTTACACGCCGTGTCAATTGCCAGGAAGCTTGAGATCGGTCGGCCTATACGGACGCGGCACGGTCAGCCAGCCTTTTCCCTGCTTCACGATGATAAAGAAAAAAAACGAAATTCCAGGGGCTTCGCGAAGTCTGTTTGGAAAAACATATAATTGCGGCATCTTGGGTTGGCGGGTCGATTGTCAATGTAGTCTCCAATGCAGACGCGTCTACATCGTCCACCGTGTATCGTCGAATCAAGGAGGCTAAAGTTGCGTTTTCTGCCCCTACTTGTATAGGGGAGTACAACTCAGCGGAGCAAGGTGTTGACCCTCACGACTAGCTTCGCGGTCGTTTCTCGCTCGCCGATAACCACTTGTTTCAAAAGTGGCACAAGAAGCTAGCTATGGTCATATTGATATAGCGAGGTGCAACGCATACGTGTGCCATAATTTAGTATGCGGCAGGAGAGATTCCCCTCCGAATTGTGGTGATAGCTTAAGCCCGAGTGCGAGAGCTTTTCAACGGGGAATGGAAGAAGTCCGTTGATAGTGCTGATAGTATGGTGTACGTATTGACCTCATCACTTACGACGGGAAATGACATCCCAGCCGGTTAAAAGGGAGCCTGAAAGGCCTGTTGTGATGCTGCTGGTTTGCGTTGCAAAGGAGGCATCGATCGCCCTAAATGGCAGAATCAGAGGGAAGCGAAAATGCACAATTTGCAAATTCGAGGGTAGATATCCCACCCAAATAACGGATTACTGCGAGACACACCAAGTGGTGCTCGGTAAGCGTACGTATCTTGTTGATGGTAAACAGTTCTCAATTTTACCGGAAATCGGTTTTGCTTTTCTATTTAGGTAAATCTATAATTTCGGACAAAATAATAGTTATCTAAGTGAAACGCATCTTATGCTTTCTCATACACGTGCGCTAACGTGTAAGTTGAAATAGTGGGCACAGCGTAGGCCCTTACACCTGGTAGCGCTTGTATTTCGTCCAACGATCGACTACCTGACGGGTGCGTATGGAATACGAACACAGGGCGGAGCTCCAGAGCTTCTGCCACCGTGCAGACTGTTCCCACCGGGTGGATTCCTAGTGGAAAGCTCTCCAAAGACGGTCAACAGTCATTGAAGAGGCAGCCGTAGTGACAATGCTACTACGCTGTCGCCGCCAGAGCAACACGGTGTTGTTATGGGATGCATCGTGAGTGAGCCGCGCGATGATGCTGCTGTTACAACGGTGTCGTCCAGGACGACACCGCGCATCTCGTCGTTGATACCGCATGTGAGCAGTAATGAGGGAAAATAGGGTTAGATTTTTTTCCGATGGCATGCTGAAGTCGGCACTGCCATTTCGCTCGTCGTATTATCGATGAACCGTTAAAGGTAGCGGTCGCCATGTCCTCAACGTGTGCCGTACTTGGTCTCGAACACCGTGACCAATTTGATCGACAAGGCGACAAAGGTCGTCACGTTCATGAAGGTCTTGAAGGATAGGCTTGAAAAAAAATCCCGTACACAAGTACTCTTGAAGCTGCGATTGCTCTTGCGATACAAGAGAGGTTTAGGCTGAAGCAGGCTAAGCTGCATGCGAACGTGGGACAAGTGCGGTGTTACCTATGTGGGCTCACCGGACACTTTGCGCGTGAGTGCACAGTGCCAATGTATCAGGCCAGGGGCCAACGTGGCAATGCAGGGCATTCCCGCGTACAATAAAAAAAAACGTGCAGAATTACTAGGCTTGGGGTGCCCTACTGGCTTGATGTCTACCGCGGACACGCAACACTGAGGACTGCAGCCCCAGCGAAAGGGATTCTTGCTGCAAGAAGCAAGAGGACAAACCAAATCTCGTCATCCTGAATGTGACGTCGAAGAGAGCAGGGTCGACTCGAACTTTAGGTGACCCTGGTGCGTCGAACACCTTTGTTAGACTGGAAAATCTCCAAAAGCTGAATTTCGAGGAAGTTAAAATACCTCGAAGTGTTTTGCAGGTGCAGTTGGCAGCAGGTGCCACCTTAAGAACGGTGAAGCGCCTAGTACGCACGCGCTTCTCGTACAAATACCGGATGTTTGTGGAGGAACTTATCGTACTGGATATTGACGATAAGTTTGACTTGGTATTGGGCATGTCGTGGCTTGCACGGCATGATTCAGTGATCAGCTGGGAGAATTATACACTAGTACATTTCAGGAGCGATGGCCCTGTCAGGGTTGCGCATGCACCGCAATGTGCATCCGATCCCACCGTTGAGTCGCTACCATATGGCGCGGCTTCCGGCGTCCATACACAAGTCACAGAGAATGAGGCAGTCATTGAGTCTGTCTCCAATCGGAAAGCGGATTTGAGACACGTTCCTACTTCAACTGCCGTATCAACTCAGGGACCTGGCCGATCAAGTATGAGGGAACTTCCTAGTCTCAGACAGTGACTGTGACGGTAGTGCGTTGGTCCCAGGGACGAGCCTATTAGATATTCAAAGGCCGCCAGCTACAGCCAATAGATGTGATGTCGGCGTGTCAGCCCGGGCGCTGACACGGTCGTGATAGGTTTAAAATCACGAAAGGTTCCGCCAAAAGGAAAATACCGCGCACCCAGAAAGACGGTCCAGCAAGCCAAGACGAGAGGGAAAATCATCAGCGAAAACGCAAACTTACTCTTAGCTTCCGGCGCCGAGGTGTCCATTCTGGACGCCGCTTTTGCTCGAAAGGTTGGATGCTATGTGGGTGAAACCCAACGACAAGAGTGTGTTGGTAATGTTGAGGTCGTACAACACGAAGGGACGTACCAAGCTCCAGCCACCTTGGCTGGAGCCATGGTGTACTTCTTCGACGTGTGGGTCGGCAGGATATCAGGTCAATACGCGATTCTCGGTATGAACTTCATGGTACCAGCGGGGATTCGCTTGGATTTGGCCGACGGGACACTATGCTTACCCGACGAGGTCCGCATCCAGTGTCACGGCGATGCCCGCTGTATGGCGAATACGTTCGCAAGGTCAGTTTGGACGGGTTCAAGATAATGGACGCGGGACAGAGAATCGAGATGCCATTGTGACACAAGGCTTCGGAAACGCTGTGGGGAGAGTATTGGATTTCCCACCGTGGTTGAAGGGCCTGCACGCAGGCGTTACCTGATCATCACGAATTTCAGCGATGTCTACCCGCTAATACATAGGTAGGAATGTGTCTGTCAGGAGATTATGTACGAAGACGTCAAGGATTCATCCCGTAGGGGCGCACCCCGGTACGCCGAGTGGCTGCATTGTGTACTACAGGCTACCACAGATGTAACGGTCGAGGAAGATAATTCGACCGAGGAGTCGACGGAGCCGATGGCCACTTATCCGCAGTACGACACGCCAACAGGCATCCTTAGACGTCCCGGTCGCCCGAGAGCAGCCAGATCACGGAGGCACCCGAAGTCAGGAGAGTCGAAGTCATCGTCAGAAAAGTATCTGGAAAGCAGACCACGCGAAAGTGTGTGCCAGAAGTCCAGCTTGATGGGCCGACAACGGCAAACAGCGGGGTCGCCACAAGCAGACTCGAGGATGTGGAGACCGCACCAATCAGCAAACCTGGTAGTGGGGTGGACGGAGTAGATGATCCGATCGTGAATCAGATGGAAGTGGAGCCTGTTGTGAATGAGCCCGATCCCTGTGGCGTAAGACCAAGTCTGCACAGCGAATGGGCGAGCTCTTCGCCGAAGTCGTAGAAGCCCAGTTAGCAATCTTGCCAGATGAGGCGATGATGCCAGGAAATGTAAAGCTTGAAGCCGTCCGAATCGAGCATGAGGGCTTTGTCGATGAAGCTAGGTTGAGGATGATCAGCCGGCAGCATCTTCGTCTCGAAGAAGGGAGCGTCCTACCGCCAGCCGCGCGAGGTGGCTCCTGCGATATCAATACTAGGGACGTCAAGCCAGTGGCTCAGCGCGTGCGTCGGGTCGCCCCAATTTCGAGATAAGTTATCCGACTTGATCAAGGGTCTGCTCTCTGCCCAGAACATCAAGACGTCTAAATCGCCGTGGGCGCCGCCGATCGTGGTGATTGTCAAGAGGAATGAAATCGACGTCAGACTCTGCATTGATTACCGCGTGATGAACAGCCCGACACGTCTCATTATGTACTCCATGCCGCTGACCAACAATCTGCTGGAAGATCTAGCTAAGGCACTCTGGTACTGCTCGCTAGATATGGTGAGTGTTTCTGGGTCGTGTCGATGACCGAGCGGTCGCGCCTGGTGTCGGCGTTCGTCACGCCATTTGGTCTTTTTGAATGGCTGCGTATGCCTTTTGGGCTGAAGAACGCTCCTCAAACCTACCAGCGACTTCTGGAAAGCGCACTATATGGCTATCTTCGGATCCTGGAAGAAGCAGAAGGCGACCAGTTAGGTATGGCAGATGCGTTCGAGATCGGTGTCCCAGACGTACATTCAGGCCCGCCTGTGCTGGGGCGTCGCTCGTACATTGACGACATTCTGGTGACTGCTGAATCCTGGAACGAGCTCTGCAACAGAATAGATCGACTGCTAGACGCGTGCCTCCGTTGGAATTTGTCAATCAGCGTGGTGAAGCGTTCATGGGGGTAGACTACCTGGAACATCGAGTGTCCGCGGACGGCCTCAAAACTCACCCGATGAACCTCGAGACTCTGACGAATTTGCCATTCCCACGAAAACTGCGATATATGCAGTCCATCCTTGGTAGCCTTAAATACTACAGCAGATTCATTGAGGGTTTTGCAATCTACGCGTCCATCTTGTATGAGCTGCGATAGTAGATTTTCACGAGATGGGCCCGAAACTCGATCAAGCTGCCGGGATCACCACGGCGGATGAAACGGACAAATGGGATCGAGCGCGAGTGGCGTTCGAACTGCTGAAGAACAAGATCACAGACGCGCTAGTGCTCAGACACCTTGACCCTGATCGGCCGCCAGTGATCGTCGTCTACGCGAGTGATTGGGCGTTCTCGGCGGTCTTAACGCAGGTACATACGGCACGTATGTGGCTGTAACGTTCACCAGTCGTACGTTGAAGGCCGATGGGTTGAACTATGGTACCGCTGATAAAGAAGATATTGACTCTTCTCTGGATACTGGACGTGTGTTACACCACGCTGGTCACGAGACCGATCAGGGTGCTGACTAGATACTCCTCAGTAGCAAGGCTGATGCGATCATCAGGCTAGCAGGGCTGACTAGGAAACTGGGCGGCATTGCTTTTACTGTGGACGCTAGAAATTATCTAGTGTACGCGCGGAGAAGACAAAATTCTGGGCACCATTGCAGCAAGTATCACCCCTCGGTAAAACGTCGACAGCAAGTGTCACCCCTCGGGAGAATGTCGACTCGACTTTGTCATCGATTGCTCCAAGGAAGCAGCCACGTTCACATGTCGCCGCAACCCCGCCTACTATAGAACAAGGCGAGGCGTTGCTAGTCGTGCGTTTAGATGAATCGACGCGTGTCAAAACTCGACGAAGGGGCAAGCAGCGCTATCGTATGGAAGCTACCTGTGTGGATTATGCTCGCAGTAGAAGCGAAGTACGCACCAGGCATCACGGTAAACGAGGCAGCGTAGCACGGGCTATTGTTGGCGTTCGGTTTACTGTGTGTGTGTGTGTGTGGGGGGGGGGGGGGGGGGGGGGGGGGGGGGCGTTGACCACGATCGAGTGGTGAAGCTTGTAGTACCGGAAAATCTACAACAAGACGTGCTTTATCATTACCACACAAACCTGGAAGGCGACCACCAAGGAATAGGAAGAACGTACCAGCGAGTGAGATTGTGCTTCGATTAGCGCGGCCTGTTCAAGAGTGTGTAGCGCTACGTGAGACAGTGTGGGAATTGTGAGCCAGGAAAGGACGTCCGACACTTGGAGCAGAATTGGCCGGGAACATACAAGCTACGTATCCATTCCAATGTGTCATGATGAACCAAATACCGTCTCTGCCGAAGTCACACAAGGGCATTACCAAGCTGCTTATCTGGGTAGACCTGCTATCAGGTTAAGCGGTAGCCAAGGCAAGCGCGTCGAGAACGGCGCAGACTATAGCCGAGAGCTACAAAGACGATGTCTTCCACCGCTTCGGCGCAAGCGAAGTGATCAGGCACGATCGAGAACCAGGGTTCACGTCTAATTTTTGCCGCGCATTCATTCGCATCGTAGATCAACGGCAGCGTGCCACTATGGCGTATCGGCCTCAGGCCAATGGAACAGCGGAACGGATGGTGCGGACACTACCCAGGTCGTTGTAGAGGATGTAGATCAGAA
This sequence comes from Phytophthora betacei, assembly GCA_011320135.1. Taxonomy (NCBI): domain Eukaryota; phylum Oomycota; class Peronosporomycetes; order Peronosporales; family Peronosporaceae; genus Phytophthora; species Phytophthora betacei. The sequence goes on from JAANHX010000276.1 coordinate 998,624, forward strand.
GGACTGGGACGAGTACCCGGAGCATTTGACACTCGCTATTCACACGGCACATGACCAAATTTTGCGGAGAGACGCCGTTTTACTTGATCCACGGATGGGATGCAAGGTCCACCCTGGAATCAATATTTCCGCTCGGCAGCACACGACGCTAGGGCTCGGAACCGCGTCGATGGCGCTATACCATCCCGCGACAGTACCAGCCGACCCGAGAACAGGTCAACGAAGCTCTGCACGAAGCAATAACAGCGAAAGCAGATCGACACGACGAGAATATGCGCCCCCATGACATCAAGATCAGTGATAAGGTGTGGTTATATCTAGATCGTGCTAAAGAAGGTTACGCTAGGAAGCTAGCGCACATGTGGCACGGTCCCTTCAGAGTGGAAGAAATGATAGATTGGCATGCGGCAAGAATAGAGACTGACGGCACTGAATATCGACTATTCCCGATCGTACATGTGACGAAGCTGAAGCTAGGCAAGACTATTCGGATCGACCACCCGCCTCGTCGACGGACGATGGGACCGACCGCGTAAGGCTGCGACGAGAGCCTTCTACCGGAGGACAGCTGGGGGATCGATCTAGGCGAATGTAAGCTCGAAGTCGAGCGGATCGCTGATGTGCAAACAGGACGGCGGGCACGCTACGGTCGCGCCCTAAGCGAATATCTGGTATACTGGACGGGCTTTGCGGAACCCTCATGGATCGATGAAGCAGACCGAAATTGTGGAGCACTGCTGAGAGATTTCGAACGTGGACGGACTGGTTGCAATCGTTTCGAGGCGATGTAGGCACACGCGGTGGAACATCTGCGGTGGGCTGGCCACGGCGGAGAAGCGAGAGGAAGAAGGACTGGCAGGGTGGCTGCTAGTCTCAAGATGGGGGGTGGTATTCGCAATGTGTAGTGGGCCTACAAACGAGGAGCAATCAATCGGAGAAGTTCCGACAGGGAGTTGGATTGGGCCAAAAGAAAATGATGAGAGCAAAAGAAACGTATCTAGATATTTGGAGAGCCAAAGTGGGACATACACGGATTTGACGGACTGGGCCTGCTCCACCAGTGCGGGGGCTAGCACGACAACAGGCTGACGCTGGAAACGTGACGCGACTATTTGGGGGGGGGGGGGGGCATAAACGCTCCGGGCAGACGCGCGATCCCAATTCAGTTGGTGCGTCACCGTACAGTACTTACAGTAATTAGTCTTCGTTCAAAATTAGGCTATCTTCATAAATAGTCGATGGAGAACTAGTTAATGGTCTGTAGAAACCACGAAGTTCAAAATTAGTCTTCGCTATAATGTTCAAAATAAGTCTATGCTGGGCACGTCTTGAAGTGGTTTGGTTTCTGCCCATCCATTCCCATGCCCTGAGTTTTGGGTTTTAATTATTATATTTGTGTCCATTGTTCAGCATATTTTCTCATATTCTTTTTTCTGGTTCAATTCCGCTCTTCTACCCGCCTAATTATTCATGTTTAGAAAATATGAAAAGTTTTCTATACCGTACAACCAACAAAGCGAAGGATGTGTGGTCTCGAATGAGGAACGAGACGAAGATCGAGCTAATCGAAGATAAGCAGTGGCAAAATAAGATACGAAAGGATGGCAGCTACTCGGGTAAGCTAAAGAACCCCGGCAAACGTTTTTTCCTTGAGTTAGCGGTTGCAGCAGTTCGTGAAGTAAACAATAAGAGAGACAGCAACGGGATCAACTACGCGCGCAAGGCGATGGTGCGCTGTGGTTTGTCATTAGGTGCTGATGGGACGTGGACAACATCACAACTTTTTCCTCACTTACAGGAAATCATTAAGAAGTATCCACAAGAGTTTGCAGATGGGAACCCAAACTCTATTGACGTATCTGACTCAGACAGCAATGTTTCAGTTCATGAAGCAGAAAAAGATGCCGTCTCGGTCGATAGTGATACCACTACTGTGGTCGAAGAAGCAGTTGTCTAAGATGTTTAGTGATGCATTTGCCCATAATAAATCATGCTGTTGTATGCTGAGATAGACTAATTTCGAGTTCATAATTAGTCTATATTCAAAAATAGTCTGTGTGTCTTGACTAGTGACTAATTATTGTGAGCTCCGAAAAATAGAGTGTTCGTATTTAGTCTAGTGCAGACTAATTCCTGTAAGTACTGTAGTGATTACGTCAGCGTTCAGCCTCGACTGCGACAGCCAAAGCTTCAAGAAGTTTGCCCGGGTTAGCTCCGTCTTCAATTCTGGGTTAACAAGCTCCTTCCTCGCCTTTGCAAGGAAAGTGGAGGAAATATCGATCTAAAAGTAGATCGATGTCAGAAAAACCGCAAATCATACCAAGCCGTATCTGCTGGAGAAAGGATTTCCATTGATCCCCTTTCCGGGGTCGCCGCTGCTTACGGCCGGTGTAGAAGGCATCCGGGTACCAACTAGCGCGACGCTTGGCCATGCTGGCCGGGAAGGCATGAGTAGAGTCCCAGTAAGCCCTGAGGTACTCCGATTCGTAGATCGAGAAGAGATGCGCTATATGCACAACCCACTTGTCCTCATCAAATGTTTGTGGACTGGCTCCGGTGACGAGCACCTTCCATGGAACCGACTCAATCAGAGCGCGCACGCCATCCTCGTTAATCAGATCGTCTCTTCACTCCATGATCTGGGGCGTCGGACTAAGAAGTGGAAATAATCACTCCAGCGGTTGGGAGGGAAATTGGCTGAACAAGATGTTCGCGCCCATCTCCGAGATACACGTCTGGTGTACGTTCGGAGGGCCAGAGGACGATCGCATGACCATGGAAGAGGCGGTGATCGCGATAACCAGGGATCCAGGCGGTCTGAGGTACACGAGAGGCCGGCAGGGCAGCCAATTCTGTGTCCGAAAGCAAAACATTGGGCAAGCTAGCAAAACAGCGACCATGATTGGGAGACTCGGAGGATGCGTCACCTCCAGAATCTGTGTCGAAACCGCTGGCGGTAAGATCTGAGCCGCGGAAACTGCTGCTGCCGCTGCTAGAACCCAACCCAGCGGCAGCAAGGTGAGATGAAATAATGTCAGAATGTCCGCCACTCACCGATTGACCTAATGATCAAGTCGATCGGGCGAGCTGCGGGGAATTAGATGTGGGGCGATACGACCGACGAGCAGATCGGGATCAAGAAGAAGTTGTCAGAAAATTATTTCCGCCGCTATTCGAGGAAGCCGAAGACGCCGAGGCGGCAGCTGGAGTTGCAGCAGCAGTAGACAGCATGTCGATCGGATTCGCCGATGGTTGGTGTTGCGACATTAGCAGCGGAGAAGGCGAGTAAGACGAGGATCGCGCGACTTTGCGCAAACGAGCAGCTCTAGTCGGAGACCCGAAGACCGAGGGCGTTTGTGGATTTGAGGAGATGGGGGCGATGGCAAGGAAGCAGACCCGGAAGGAAGCAAGGATGAGATGCCTGCTAGGCGTTGGCGCGCTTGATATCGATCTACCCTCAGGCTGGCAACTTCCAGAAGCCGCTCGTCGAGCTTGTGAAGCAGAATGTATCGGTCAACCACCAGCTTGTCCATCCCTTCTTGTATGGTCGCGTGGGCGGCTTCTAGGTCGCGAGTAAGCTTCGGTGAAGTCTCCACTCAACAAAGTCGTTTCTCCAGGCGATTGTTCCCACAGCTGGGGATACGTGACCCATTGCAACGAAGCCCATAGTAAAATCAAGACAGCGAGCGGATGCCACACTTACGGGTTTTCTGGTGCTCTGCCTTCGTTTGATCACGCTGAGAGTTCGCTTGACGTGCTTGTTGAGAAGCCTATTTGAGATCCCGATTCAATTTTTCAACCTGCTCCTGAGCTCCATGGCGTTCGCAGTGTTCGTAGCATCTGCCGTTATCAGGCAAAGCTCGAGGTCTTGACGAAGTTCTTGGAGACGCCGTCTCTTGCGTGCGATCACGGCCTGACTTCGACCTACCTCTGTCTGAGCGGCTTGTGGAGAGGCGAAGGATCCGTGAAGCTCGTTGTTTAAGGCACCTTTCTGATCGCCGAGTGCTTGAAGGCTAGAACGGGACTGCACAAGCTGGACTTCCAGACCTGCTATGTGACGAGTCACATCCAGAGGGACGATTACACCAAACGAGGTGGCGGTAAGCAGCTGTGCCTCAAGGGTCGCGATCTTGTCCTGAACGTACGATACAGCCTCGTCGTAGCGGTGTTTCAGGTTGCCGTATGGAATACGACAGGCTGCAACATCACGGGTGTTGTCCTGTCGTTCCTGCAACGCAATTAGGCGATCAGCAAGATCTACACGTGTGGTGTCCAATTAGTGACGAGCCAAATCGTACTTGTGCTGACTGAAGAGCACATACGGCGACGCAGCGTCGGCTGCCTCCGCAAACCGGCGGTCTAAATCATCGGCACGCCGATGGGCGGCAGGATATTCGCGGCCCAGAGCATCGTGATGTCGCCGCAGCTCCCGCAACTCTCCCACGTGATCGATAAACGGATCAAGAGAGTACAGAGAATCAAGAGAGGTGTAGCGAGGGGATCGCGGGGTTGACGGTCGACACTGTCACCGAGACAGCATAGACCACAGGTGGCAACGACGCGTTGGAGGAAGGAGTAGCATCATTGAAAAATTCACCGTCTTTATCAGAACATAGCTACACAGATTGAAGGGGTGAGAGGGGGACAAGGGAAGCAACCGCGTACGAGAGGGCATGAGGAATACGGCCTAGCGAGGATGGATGAATGTATTGAGGCGCGTGGATGTGCGACGTTTAACAGTTGTACTGTGGGCCTCGGCACAGGGTACGATTCTGGTGAGCCCCCGTTTGTGAAGTTGGGAAGTGGATTGATGGGCTACGACTCGACCGGGTGTTGGAATGTCACCGGTGACGAAGGCGCATCAGTGAGTGCATACGCAATCGACGAGATCGGATCGGTAAGGTACAGTCATTTCGATACACAATCTACTAAGGAGGTCGACTGATTTGTACCGATGCCGGGTAAGTACGCTAACCTTCAAGGGGCAGTTTGGTGATCATAGGATATGCAAGGTAGTGGGCCGCAAAGACTTTAAGTATTAACAGAATTTGGCTCATCAGCAACAAGAGGCTTCAGTATCAGACTTCGGGACTGTAGCGGGAGGTATATTGGCCCATACAGATAATCAAGTTAAGTCTACCAGTTACACGTGTCAGTCGCCGAAGTTTGTAGCTTTGCCGGTCGATCGTTTTCACTCTTGCCATCAACGCCCCCGCTTAGGAAGCGATCAAGCCTAGCAAGAAAAGGAACAAGACCCCGTAAAGGAATAACAATGCCCCCGCGTCTATTAAGGTCGACAACCAACCTGGCGCGAAGCCAAATGAGTTTTCACGCTACGCCACCCCCAACCATCCTGCGTCCCGCCATGACGGAGTCAACCCAAGCCAAGCTTCCCTTCAAGTCCACCAGAGGGGTGTAACCAGTCCCACCGAGTACATCTTGCTGGAAAGTTTATCTTGCTTTTCAAAACCAATCCAGTGAGCTATTCAGCCGTAAGGCTGGCTAGGAATTCATCTTCCTTTCATTTCTCAAGATTCAGTAGCTCTAACGCTTCATTCAGTGGCTCCGAGTGGGTCTTCGAAGCTGGAAAACACTCTTCGACTGTTCACATCGGAGGAGACCGGTCCCTAGGCTCCGCGTCGCTCGTCAGGGTGAAAAAGGTTTAGACCGGACTTGCGGTGGCGATTGTGTCGCCGACGGCGACCGTGACGTGTAAACCTATTATCAACGTCATGTAATGTCTCATTGACCAAAGGCGCTCATAGTCTCGTGTGAAATAGTGCTACTCACACGCAAAGCCTGTTCGACGCCGTCCTCTTCAGTCTGAGTGTGAGCGACCATATGTGGAGCCTCATTATTGTAACCCGTTGCAGGCGTGCATTATCCCAGTACAGGTGGGTGCTATGTATGTACTGGCATCTACTTTGCGCGAGATTAAAATCGCCAATTTTTAACGTCAGAGATTGCTACTTATAATGTCAGAAATACGGAATTAGGGTAAACTCTCAGCAAATTTGCAATCCATCACTTGGCCAGTATACAACGAAGTAACTATGGCATTGCGCCATATTAAATCGGCCACTCATGTTTCTTTTAGAGTCACGTATACCGTACAGTAATGATAGAATCTAACGGGAATACACGTACGATATTGGAATAGAAATGCACCTTTGACCAGCATGCTTGGCCTGGAAGTGAGCTTTAAACGAGGTGGGGGCCTTTATCGACACTTAGCATGCTCCAGGTACCCGACAAGTAACCAAAATACTATCGTGGTAGTTCCCACCAGCTCAAAAGCCCCCCCCCCCCTTCCCCCTCCCCTCTTACCATAATCTCATCCAAATCCCACTCAATAGTACAGGAAATTGGACATCTTCAGAGTAGGCTCTGGTAATCTCCGTCAATTCAATAATATTAACTTGTGGAACACTATGTCTACTAGACATTGTCTAGTGATGATTGAAAGTAGAAAGAGACGCTCAGTGTCGCTTCGGGTATTTGTTGCGCTTCCAAATCTGAGTTGGTGCATCACCACTACCCAGCCCATACACATGTCGAATGTGTGTTCTCGCTTAGTACTATCATTGCCATATGGTATACGTGGCCGATTAAATATGGAATCTCTTGCCTTAAAATCTGATCGCGTTACGGCCACCAACGTTGGTGGCCGATCTAACCTGGTGCGGTTTGAACTGTACCGATATAATGTGCTGACAATGCATAATGTGAATATATTTTTACGTTTTTTACGTTTTGCAAGGCCAGTATGCAACACTTACGAGTCCCTGGACGCCTGCTCGCCGGCGCATCACATTGCTCGTGTCAATGCCGACTATGAGTGTCGCCCAGGCTCGTTGATCCGAACCCAACAGCTTGTTGGCTGTTGGCAAAGCCGCTGAAGTGCGCCCACCCTACTTGAATTCTCAACTTACGCGTTGACCGTAGCGTTTAGTCGGCTCACTCACTTTCAATCTGGATATCACTGCTAGGCTTCACCGAGAAAGCCTCGGCCCACTGCACAGACATAACACAGGCAGGCGCGACGGTCGATCCACGTGCTACCACCGATCAGCCCCGAGCTCCTCGTTACATCGGTGGAAAAGTACACATGTCTTGGAGACAGTAGCGCACTGACGCTAGGATCTCCTATCATTCGTTTTTGTATATGTCGGAGCGCACCGGTACTCCACCCACCACTCGTCAAACTCACCCAAGTCTGTCGAAGCACCGACGCTCGACCGGCCTTCCTCTTACTCGTTTTAGCCTTGCAGACGTACGTGTACAAACAAGAGCTACTGAGCTGACCGCGACTTCTCACTCGCACTCCACGGAGCAGGTTTGACACTGAGCGCGGAATGTCAGCTCGCAACTAGGTTCCGAGCACGACGCACTTCTGTGCAACTATCGGACCACGCTCGTTTCTCCAATCAGCTTACCGCGATCTCCCCCGCCGCTTGATCACGGGCTCGGAGTGGCTGATTCGCTTTTAATTATCTGGATACATAAAGGGTTTCTGTAACTCCTTAGGATCATTTGCACTCAGTAGGTGCTTGTTTGAGCTGCCAGAAACACCCGCCACCATCTGCCTCCATCATTTACTGCATCGCTACAATTTTGTAATTCTTCTTCAACGTCCCTATTGAAGCCGTCCGTCATCACCGCATATACTATGAGCACCGGTACAAACATGCGCCCCGCTACATTATTATTAATACGGGTAGCGAGTTAGTCAGGCAGTCCTGCTGCCAACCGCTGTTTTATCTTCAAACAGAATTACTGAGCGGGGGGGTTATGAGGAAGTTTACGGTGGAACCAGCTTTACCCGATGATGGACATGGAAGAGCCAGACTAACGAGAAAGACGTTATACTATCTATCACTTATCAATATGCACAAGGACTAGAAAAACTATTGACTTCAATAAACCCGAAAATTTAACAATGGCGAAATTCTAAATTAGTGTACGGTCCGCGAGGAAGACGTATCTGAAGCGAGGCTCCTCCAACTTAAGTTAACTTTGAATTCTTTCCAAGATAGCAGCAATATTAGCAGCAATAATATTGACATGAGCAACTGAAATGCTGAAGATTACAGTATTATCATGCAGCTTGAATTGGCCACGGAAGGATCGTCAACTAGTAATAACGGCGATGCGCGGATGGTATACCGCGGCTGTCAGCTAAACAGGGAACCCTTTATAAGAAAGGGATATCGTTTTGTAGATCTTTTGAAGGGCCACAGGAATGTCAAACAGAAAATTGGTTAGGCTCATGGTGTTACAGAACAGTGCGATAAGTGACTAATATGACGATCGTCAGGTTTTGTTAACAAAAAGAAATCTCTGCATCACGTCACGATAATAAGATGACAATATTTACAGCATTCGTTTTCTTACAACTCACTCGGCTGATGCACGCAGATTCGACTCAAGGCAAATTTGGCTTAGGAAATATTTCACAATGGAGGAAAATTCAGAGTACTAGCTGTCAGCGCAACGAGTCGTGTGAGCTAGATGGGTTACTCGGAATGCCAGTCACGTCTAAATTACTTTAGCTTATGCTAATTTCATCCGGATATATGTTTTGCTCGCAAACGACATAAAATAACCCAAGGTTTCTTTACCTTCGTTTCTTAATTTGGTACAGGTAATATCAAACTTCGTTGGGGATGCAGTGCCACGACCGATTGTCGTGACAGCTTTAATTTATTGAAGTATCTGCTGTTGGAGCAAGCGTTTGTAACCTCGATCTTCCAACGACACTACTTTGTTAATTTTCATCGGTACCTTTTGCATAGTATCGATTTGTATTGCTCTATGGTACTTCCTCCGAAGCGAATGATTGAAAGAATGCAATAGGACAGTGATGGAGTTTTATTTTGTGCACAAAGATAATGTAGTATCTATATGAACAGATATTTATTGACACTCCAACTTTACCGTCCAATTCCTTTTTACGATGTGGGTCCCATCTCAATTAAAACGTAATAATTTAGTAACTATAATGTTTAAAAATATTAAATTACAGAATGCTTACCGTGGACGCGCCACTGCATGGAGGAACATGGTCTTTGGGATGTGGTTTTTACTCCGCCGGCTTCGCTGGAGTGGGGTTTCGTCTTGAGATACTAAGCACGAGCGCTTATTACCATCCTCATACAACCATTTATCATCGACGTGGACTACATCGTATATCAGCTCGAAAACATGAGGCTTGTAGGGTCAATGTACGTAAGGACATCTTCGACACGACGAAACTTGTTATTGTCCGCTCGGTAGGGTTGAATGCTAGTTGAATGCACCTTCAAAACGCCCTCACGTATAAATGCTTTTACTAAGTACTTGGCGATGCCTACCGCGTGAGCAAGTCGCCGATATGACTTCCTTTCTTCAATAAGAACAGCCCGGATCTCTTCGACTATATCGTCGCGATTCTTCTTTTTCCGGCCGGAATTCTGCTTAATACAACTCTCCCACTCTCTTAGATCGTCCATAGTTTCCGTCTCACAGAACCGGCGTTATATCCCGCCAATAGAGGAACGTCTAAAGTTTTTGGCAACTCTGACTTGGCCTCCTCGTGGCAGCTCGCCGCCCACACTCTGTACACCAAATCATCCAGGATTCGGCGGCGTTCGTCATCGGTAAGGTTGATGTCTATCGCTACGGCCACTCGACGCCAAAGGCTTTGTATGACTTAGATTCCATTTCAGATGCCCAGCGCAAACTCGGGGACAAGTCTGAGATGCAGCGCCTACAGGAAGGTGATGACGGGATTCGACGCAAGGATAATCGACTGTACATTCCAGCGGAAGCCACAAATCTGCTCCGCCGCTTGTGCATCATCGCACATGGCGGCCCTCAGGGACATCGAGGCCGGGATGCTATGCTGGCACACCTAGGCCGAGTTTTTTACGTGCCTTCCCTTCGACAATGCGTGAACAGGTTTCTGACAAGCTGCCTCCTGTGCTATGTAAAAGGGGGGAAGGTGGTGCCAAGGCCCTAGAGTGAAACCTACCGATGCAGTGAGCGAAATTAAGCGCTCCACTGGGACTCTCTCTACCTACGTGAAACCTACGGTGACCTGCAGTATCTACAGGTGCAAAAAGACGATGCTAGTCACTACTGCGAGCTCGTGAATTGTGAGACCCCAACAAGTACAGTGGCGGCTGATGCGATCATGGATTGGCACAGCAGATTTGGAGTGCCTAAAGACTGGATTAGTGACCAAGGGACTCACTTCAAGAATGAAGTGATCGACGAGCTGTGCAATAGGTTGAAGTGCAAGCAATATTTTTCGCCGACCTACAGTCCATGGATTAACGGATCTGTGGAACGGGTGAATCGAGATATTCTGCAAGCTCTGCGAGTACTTATCCTAGACTAAAAACTCAACTACAGGGACTGGCCAAGGCTAACTCCTATAGTACAAGCAAATCTCAACCACACTGCCGTACCGTCGTTGGCAGGCAAGACACCGGGTGAGCTGTTCACCAGACTGGATCCCCCTTCGCCTCTGAAGGCTGTATACTTCGGACCAGAGGTGGATCCCAGTGTACAACCGACTCGAACCTCGGCCGAGATCGAGTCAAGTCTGGCTCTACTACGGGCTAGTGTCAGGGACATGCACAAGGTGGTTGCAGATTCCCGCCTCAAGCAGACACTACTGAACAAGAAAAAGGCACGAGGTGATAACGTGGTCAACTTCAACGTAGGCGATTATGTACTACGATCACATGTGGACGAGAAAGGACAGAACAAGCTACTCGTCACATGGATTCAACCCTACGCTGTCACTGAAGCACAACAGCAGAACGTCTTCAAAGTGAAGCACCTTGTTACTGGCGTAGAACTTGACGTGCATGCCTCGCGGCTCAAGTATTTCGCTGACAAGGACCTCGAGGTGCCTGAGGAGCTCCTGGAGCATGTGGCTGCTCAGGGTAGCATCCGTCGCGTGCCGAGCTACTTCGGCATCGGTAGAGCAACACGAGCCGAGCCTACGAGATCCTTGTAGGGTGGCATGGGTTGGAGGAAATAGAGGACTCATGGGAGCCTCTAGCAGCACGCACAAAGACGTGAGTTAGTTAGTGCAACAGTATGTTGCTGCAGTCAAAGACACTGAGCGTGAGCGTCACCTCAAAGCGCTAGAAGCGTCAGGAAAGCGACGCTGAAGCTAATGTGTATACATGTATACCCCTCAGTTGATGGCTATACTTTCACTAAATTAGGGTGTTTCCTTGATACTGTGGTTGTCTTGGTCATTATCTTTTGGATTTGCCTTGCCAAGTATGCTTCAACTGCAACACATTGAAGTTGGTCACATAGCGTGGACAGATTGATTAGTCGAGTGATTAGTCACGCTGAGCTGAAATATCACTGAGTAGTGATTTATTCGTAAAACAATATGCACAAGCAAAAGGCTGAGTGATCGCATTGGGCTTGGAGAGGGACTGTAGTGGGTGGCGGCATGAAAGCCCAACCACGACCACGCAATACAGTGAGTGAAGCTCTGTAGTTGAGCTATGGCAACATGTGTTCATAGTTAGCCAATATGTAGTGGCACAGCACGCAGTAAAGTGCACATCAAGTGCTGTGGTCCATGAGATGAGGTCATGCACTTGAAGATTATCTACTACACATGTCTGTTAGCTCGGGCTGGTATACATCGTGGCGGAGAGCTACCTGGACGTTGCCTTGCAGGACGCTGTCACTGGGACGCTAGTGATAGTTAGGTAGAGCGGTTTGTTGGCGTGCATGTCTTTATAGCTCAGTTTTGGTTTTACATCAAAGCCGGCAAGCGCAATACAATCGGCAGGAGACTTACGGAAGTGCCAGCTTCCCCTGACTGTGCTCGCGTTTTTTCAGGGAGACCTACTACACAGCATATATAACCGCATGACGGACAGCCTGGTCAACCGGGCCATGGGTACTCGTCACAGCTACCAAGTTTACCTATCTCACGACCGTAGTTCCAGTGTACGATGGGGAGCACGCTACCAGTGAAGCTGGTCATTGGCTGTCCACAAATGTTGCTGAATGCAGGTGGGTTGAGACTGCCGTCACGGTCATCGATTTCGTTAATTAACAGAAATAATTTTGAGCTAGGGATACCGAGGAATGAGGTGTGAAAACAGCCCCCAAGGGATTAAGAAGCACTTGGCTTGACGAGTCCCTCGGTGAGGCGAAAAAATATCAGTGGATCGTACCTTAGTCGTTTCGACTCCTCAGATGAATAAGAGAAGGTGTTGCCGAAGGTCCTCGGCTCCAGGTTTGGGCGGCTGCATCACTACCAGTCCTAAGTTCCAATGTAATATCAAGCACCAGGATGCGTTGCCGGATACGGTAAACAAGATCACTGTTGTGGAGTCGCAAGATGTACACTCCGACGCTTCTCAGAGATGTCGCGCTGTCGTACGAGGCCGAATCATCAACTTCTTTTCTAACCCCTCCGTTACCAGAAAATCCGAGTTGGAGCCGCCTGATATAAGTCGTGACTTACGACTTCGTTTTTAAATTACTATTTGCATGTGCGTGTCTTGTCCACGTGAATATCTCCTCGATTCCCGCTATTAAATCCCATAGGTTTTTGAAATCTAAGTCGTAAGAGTTATGACATTGTGCACAAATCGTAAGTCGGAAAGCCAAAACTTACGACTTCCAGACTGCAACGCACATTTTTTGTTAGCAACAGATCCCTCCTTGCTAATCCATAAAGATCCAGGCGTATCAAAAACTGTACGAAGATCAAGTAAATACAGTGCTACCTAATCCATTTATACGATTGCTGACTGTAGAATATCCTGGTCGACAAGCTCTCCCAATTATCAGCGTCACCATCTTGACAAATCAGCTCTCGTCGCGTGGGCTTACGTGCACCCACCTTGCCTGAGCGCCGCAAGACGACGCGTTTTCCGAGGGATGCTGGGATGGAGACGCCACTCTCAAAGTCTTCATGCCAAATTTGGTAGCATGTCTTTCGTACACCCCCGTAATAATGCCGCGACTTGGGGCACAGGAAGCACTTCGCACCAGGCTGTGAACAGTCTTCACAGTAGTAAGTGGTCTGAAATGACTTCTTTCGTTCGCCGCGGAGAAGAGCGCAAACTTTACAGGAACGTTGACGGCGTTTCTGGACGCCTGATACGATGACCCAGTCGTCAAACTGGACATGCGCGTGACCATCTAGTCGGCGGCGCTTTCTTGAGCGCGCCATAGGAGAAGGAGTAGGAGCAGAGGCGTCGACAAAGTTGCCTGCCGTGAGCTGCAGTAGTTGTTTGTGCAGGGGGATATACCAGTCTCCATGGTCTTTAGGTACGAGTCGCTTGAGCCGACACGTTTCCTTCTGTGTGAGGTATGCCTTCACCAGTGCCATGTCTACCAAACCCATATACAGTGATTTGTAGTATTTCTGGAATCGGAACGCTGTCTGAATCGAATACGACTGGAGGCGGAGTTGATCATGGACATCAACTCCGCCCTTCCAGCGTTGATAGTCTGTAACGAGCTTCGGGCACTTAAATGTTGACGGTCCTACCACCTTGATGTTTCTATGGATTGAGTCTTCTACCATGGTCGGACCCGTTGCTAGTTAGTGCACGGGTTTCCTGTCCCACCAATGGCAGGCAATTATGGTCGGAATAGCATCTGACCGCGAGAACGCGAAGGATCCCCGTTCTATCGCACGCGGTCTTGTTTTGCGTTTCTTAATGACGTGCTTATCAAACCCCAGCTGGTTGATCATGATCGTCCCTAGCACGTAGACCGACGTCGATAGAAGTTGTATGGCCAGCGGTATCGAGGAATAGAACCGGTCGATTACAACTAATCGAAATCCCAGAGATGCTCCACTGAGAACAGCCTTCATGTTTCATATCACTGCTGCTGCCCCCGTCTTGTTGTCGACCTCTCGTTGGTCCCTATCTTCGGTATCTTGGTTCCTGACGTACACCTCAGAGCTGTAGTTGCAAGTTACGACATGGAACAAAATAAAATAAGAAAGTAATGTCAAAAGTTACGACTTATTATTTTTTCATTAAAAAAACTCGCCGATGATAGTACGCACTCTTGGAATCGCACACCATGAATAATTATGTTCCGTAGCGGTGGGGCTTGTCGGGCATGAACATCCGTGTTGTGTTTTGCTTCGATGTCGACGTTAAAACGCCTTCATCAAAGGAGAACGTGCTACCAAGTGTCCAACCCGAGCGAAAACGAGACTGCAACACGTCCACAACCGGCCTCAACTTCCACATCTTATCGCAAACGCGCGGGGCCTCATTGTTCACGACGGGAAAGTCGCGAAGGATCGAAGTGCACCGGCTGCGTGCCATGAACTTGCCAAAGTTACTGGCTGATAGTGCGCCATCATCGGCCATCGCCCAATGTCGTGAGAAACGCCGCGTCATCGGGCTCAGCATTCTTACCACTAAAAGTCCCATTACATGTTAGATCTCATGCGTTTGGTACGCAGGTTCGGCACGAAGACGCTTTTCAATCTGCTTGATAGTCTCTGGTGTCGCAGTATGACGCTTCCGTTGTTTAGTTCGAATTCGCTTTGCTCTGGTGTGTGCAGTTTGTCGCTTGTAGCGGTTGGTCTCCTTCGTAATACTAACCCACAGTGACTTTGGCAGATAATAGAAAAATAGCAGGATCGGCGAGTCTGCGATGGCTTAGATCTCTGACGTAGGGGTAGCAACATCAGTAGACAGATGCGCATATGCTTCACAATCACGTTCAAACTCGGACGAGGGTGCACTCCACGAGAATTGTCGAAGCGCGTTGTTGTCGATATCTTCAAGGGTAAGCTTTTCATCCATCGCCTCCACAAAGGCATCGTCCATTAGGGCAGCATCTTCGTCAGGTTCCAGTGAGTCGTCGGGATATTCGCGCCGCTCAATGACCTCATCTCCACTATTATCGCTGTTGTCACTATCGCTCGAATCGATAGCCTCATATGCGTCCGACACTTCTCCATCCGCCATGATGTTGACGTCGTCCTCCGCTACGGCAACGCGGTCATCCGGAGCGTCCTCCACACTCTCATAATCATCCACACAGGCACCGTCGCTCGCATTACCATTATCGGAGCTGTTAGACTCGGCGCCCAACAAGAGGCGCTAAAAGGCACCGACGACCAGCTCGTGATCTGCCTGGTCTAGACGATCCGACTGGGAACCGCTTTCCGATCCGAACATCGCTTGTATTGTGTTGGCGGATAGCGCAATGGATATGTCGATCTGCGACGCCGTCATTGACTCGTTCGCTGGCAAGCCCTCATCGACACTCGCCTCTCCCCCACTCTCGCTACTCTTTTCTCCAATAAGCCCTGATTCGATCGCAAACGTCACCACTGCATCCTCGCCTACAAACAACAATTCATTTAGATACCTGTGTTGTGCTTCGCTCATGCGTTACGTACCGACAAGCGAGATCCCGGTCGGTGACGTATACGTCCACTCCTTCACGAGTCCGGAGCCTGACGGCCTCTTCGATGTCCACCCCACTCCACGGAGCTGCCGCCACAGATGCTTGAAGTCGAGCGCTCGAACCCCAAGCGTGTCTTGAACTACCGACTGCCTGGTTCTCGTACTGGATCGTACTCTTGCCATTGAGACAAATTCTGGAATGAGACACCGCAGCTTCGAGTCGGCAGCCTTGAATACTCATCCAAGTGTCCGGACTGACCAGATTGCTGCAGCACATTTACCCTTCCCCCACCCTTTCTGTGACTTTTTACTTTTTTACCTCTTCTAGCTTATATTTTTTGGCAGCAAAAATTGACTTGATTAAAGTATCGTGTCCGCTTTGTTCAAGCCATTTCCTATATAGGAATCCCAGTAACGTCGTAACTTACGACTTGTGCCCTCCTTGAAGTCGTAAGTTACGACGTTGGTAACGGAGGGGTAAGGTACATGGCTGTCACTTAATAGAATTCCGACCAATTTGCCTTTTACTTTCTTACTGAACGTTACTCGTACTTAAGTGGATTTTATTCGATTCCAGTAAAATGCCATTGTCGAACTACAGTTTTTTTTATTTTCCGTACAGCTGATTTTCAAGTACAACCCGTTGATGTTCTCAGTAAGTATTCTTAGCCGTGCTTTCCCAAAGATACATTGAACAAATTCACTTTAGTTTCGTCCCTTTGGAATCGAGCAAAGCGATCACGAAGCTGTCGCTGCTGATCGTCCAAGAGATTTGCCACAAACGTGGCGTCACCACTGTCGCCAGGGCTTCCAAGCCGTTCGAATAAAACAGCACGTGCCACATCGGCACCTTCACGGATTTCCCGCTCAATATCAGCTCGCAAGCATCGAATCGCTCGCTTGAATTGCTTGTTTTGACGTCTCTCCATCTTCTCGTACAGATCGTTGCACTCTTTGTGTTGGTCACAGGCTTGCATCGTTGATTTCGGGGACTTAGTCAGGTTGAAGTCGGAAAGAAGTGGCGATATTGTGCGCAGTTTTGGTCCAGGCGGATCCAGCTTCAAAACTATCGAATTATCGCCAGAAATTTCCCTCGGAATGGAGCAGTTATGAGGGAGTGCTGTGTAGAGATTTTTACCCAATGATGATAAAGGGAAGTCCACTTTGTGAATCTCATCGTAAATATCTCGTGAAATGTCTTCAAAGTCTGCTGGCAGTGCATTCCAGTCGATCCACATATTCTGTGTTCCATCTGATAACTCGAACCATTTTGCTGGAGCATATCTCGTGTCAAAGTCCTGGATAAACAGAAACGACGTCGCAATCCGCTTCATTTTGCGCCACGCACTCGCGGTTGAATAATTCCACGGGGTGTACGACGTTGCAGACTCCGCAGAGCTTTCAGAAACGAAACGAGAAACCGAGTTGTTCGTTTTCTTCATAAAGAGGACCCAGGAACGCACAAGAGACTTGACTTCAGTTGTAGACCAGCACGAATGGCAATTATCCGGGCTGCAGACAGAAGCTTCCACATCGACTATGGGTTTGGTCACTACAGCATGCCGAACATGGGTGTATTTACGCACGGACTTGAGCTTAACGAGAGTGTTAAATGACCCCCGCGTAAGAAAAAGACCCGTGTTGTTAGCCTGTCCTGACATCCGCACTTTAGCCCGTTCTTGCTTCGACAAATCAAACCACAGGCGTCCTCCGTGAACTGCCTGCATCTCGTCAAAGCGGTGAATATACCGGATCGCGTCGTACAGCCTGCTTCGTTGAGCGTGGACGCTACCTACACTCCGGTTGTTACTACTGCGACTGGAAAACAACGCTGCTATGTGAGCATCGATACCTCCAAATTTGCTAGGTTGGCGAATCTTCGAGCTGGACTCCACGGTGCTCCAGACTTCAATTAGCTTCGTCGTCTCCTTTTCTGTCCATTCCAGATGGAGATAGCTGACGTCATTTCGATCTTTCATTCTCTCGACGTGTTCAAGAAGCAGAAAATGGGAAATGGATTGAGCAAAAAAAACATTTTTTAAATTAGAAAAAACGAAAAATTAGTTGACTACCTTCACCTTCAACATGAACTTTAGCGCTGGCTTACAAGAGCCCGGTTGGCCGCTTCTTCGTGGATTCGTTCGGCTTCGAATTGATCGAATCGATCTTGCACCTGCTGCCTCTGCATACTCAGCACTTTCGTCAGGAACGCGACGTCTTTCCTGCTTTCGGGATCCTCAGATTGGCTGCTCACGATCGACAGCAACATCTCAGAGTTGCGTTGGATCTCGCTTTCAATCCCCGCTCGCAGCTTTGCCACAGCTCGACGTTTCGTCTTGTTCTGAAACTCCATCATTCTTTCAAGAAGCAGCTTGCAATCTCGGTGTTTTAGCGATGGTCGCAGCCCCGCATCTGTCTTAACTTCCTTCGTGTCTTGCACTCTGATTCGCGATTCGGGTGTACTAGATCGCAGCGAGTCTTCGTCTTCGGAGTACAAACTGCACGTGCTGGTATCAGAGCGGTCCTGTACTTGACTGTGACTCTTCTCCTCCATCGCGTCTTCTTGATCGGCAACAGCCTCGGGCAGGGGATAGAAATCGCCCATATTTGAGACTCCAAACGAGCCGACTCTACGTTCAGAATCGAAGCCAGGTTGGACGGGTGAGATAAAACTCGACTTGAGCTGCTCACCTCGAGTCTCTTGATGCTCTTCCTCGATCTTCGCTAGTGAGTTTCCAGCCAGCCACCTCTGAGCTCGCTCCATTTTCAGCAACTTGGTATAGGCTTCTTTATTCAGAGACGTGGCCAAGCCTCGGGGTCTACGTGGCACCAACCCACGACGTTGATGACGCTCTCGAAAACTGAGATCAAACCACTGTCGCCCTCCGTCCTCCAGTCGATCCTTGTCGTAATTGGCCACAAACAAGACGAACTCGCGAATAGTTTGCTTGCAGTTTTGGACGGAACAAGACGTACGCGGATACGCGATTCGTTGCGAGTACAGCGCGTACATCTTCGCGTGAAGATTTTGTCTGTTTTTGCCATGCTCACTGCTCAATAAAGGATGCTTAGTCTCCACTTCGCTCCATGAGTCAATGATCGCGGTGATCTCTGTCTCCGTCCACGAAGTTACATTCGGCATGATGTCTAACTGCCTTTGCTAGCCAAAAAATGATCTTAACTGTCGTCACGCCGATGGAAATTGACAAGACACAAAAACTTCTGACAAAAAAGTTTTTCTTTTTCAATTTTCTTAAAGAGAGCAAAAAGTAATATTTACTAAAAATTCATGTAGTTACCCGATAAGCGCACGGTGGGCTGCGTCTTGGCGTGTCTGTTTCTCTTGGAATTGGTGGAATCGCTCTTGAATCTGCTGGGTCTGCATATCCAGCACTTTGGTCACAAACGCGACGTCTCCGCTACTCTCCGCGTCTTCAAACTGGTTGCGTATGATTGAGAGTAACATCTCAGAGCTGCGTTGGACTTCGTCTGCTACATCTGCTCGTAGTTTACTAACAGCCTGGCGCATTTTCTCGTCTTGCAGCTTCATCACATTCTCCAAGAGAATGTGACAATCTCGATGCTCTGGTAGCTCTAGTTTCCTGAATTTTTCACGGGGGTTAGCCATTTTCGGTGATGAAGAAGCGGACTTTTCACTCTCCTCATCAAAGGACGAAGACGGGCTGTAAGAGCTGCTACGAGAGTGTCGTGGTGCTTCGACGAATGTGTGGCTCTCACCCTTATCAACTCCTTGCTCGGTGCACGGGGTGCTCACCTCAGACGATAGCGACAACTCGTCGCCGATCGAAGCCCTGCCGGCCGACACTGGCGGCATTAAGCGCGTCTCTGATCGAAGCATTCCGTCGTCACCTTGTTGGTTTTCCTCCGATGAGCCCACCAGCCATCTCTGAGCTCTCTCCATCGTCATAAGCCTCGCATAGCTCTTTTGGTTCACTGTCGTCGCCAGACCGCGTAGTCTCATCGGTGCGTTAGCTCGACGTTCTTTCGGGTTGTAATCAAACCACAGTCGCTCTCCTCTCTGTCGACTGCTTTCATCAAACTTGTGCACAAACAGAACGAAGATGCGCATGTGATTCTTCATCCGGTTGACAGCCGTAGACGAGCGAGCAAAGGGACATCGCTTCGAGTACAGCGCGTACATCTTCGAGTGAAGCGTGACGGACCCACGTGGACATCGTAGCAGAGGGTACTTGGCCTCCACCTCGGCCCACGTTTGAATCAAGATGTTAACCTCCACTTCGGTCCAGGAAGTAACGTTCGGCATGGTGCGTTCGCTCTCGAAATGTCAAAGTGACAAGAACATTCATTGATCCTATAGCCCCCGTCCCATGAAAACTTCTCAATAACGTTGTGGGTACATGTATTGAAGTTAAGCTTACTCATTTACTACTCGCTACGACCGTGCGTGCAGTTGACGCAGCAGGGCGTGGAAGTCTTCTCTCTCCTGTTGCCGCTCCTTGTGCATCTGTGCGAATAGATCCATGAGTTGTTCTTGTTGCTTCCCCACCAAAGATTCCATAAAGTCCACATTCTGATTAGGATCTTCCGGCGGGTTGCGTTGGTGCAGGATCTCCAGCAACATTGCTTGGTTCTGTTTGCGTTCCTCCATCCTCTCTTCACGCAGATCGTGCATAAGTTGCTCGAAGCGAGCATGCTGGGCCTCTAGCAAGGCTTCCACGACCTGTTCATCAACGTGCGCATTCTCGTCGTTGACGTCAGCAACCGAGCTCTTCGATTCTACATCCTCCGCGTCAGACGCGTCGGAACGCGAGGGACTGGGCGACCGCGGCGCTGAATCCAGCGAATCCTCCGACGATACCGACGCGTTGCGAGGTTTCTTCTGGCCACGCTTCCGTTTGTGCCCCGAGACCGTCACTCTCCCCAGTACCTCCTCCTTCGCGAGTACAGCTCGTATCTTATTGTACGTCTCACGGTCGATCTCACAGCCCACACGTTGACTAGACTTGGGGCTCACGAGCTTCCGTTGCAAGCGGAATCGCTCGTTAAACGTGTGGTCGAACCAATCCGAGCCGTCCAGCTCTTCCAGCTGAGTGACACATTGGCGGATGAAGTTGTACGAATGAATGATACAGCGTTTCTTGGCCGTAATGGACCCCACCGTCGTATCCTGCGGGCCTCCAAGAGCCACGAACTTCTGGCGGATCAACCAGTTGGGCAACTTAACCTTCTCGTCCGGCTCGTTGCCGTAGTCGATAAAGTCGTCCACAGCTTCTTGCCATGCGTCGACAAATAACGCCCAATCGCGTGTCGTCCAAGCGCTTTTCGAAGTGTCGACAGCGTCCGCTTCCTCTTCCGGTTCGACGTTTTTCTTGCTACGTTTCAACTGTTTCGGCTCCTTCCTCTTCGTCTGTTGTGGGGCTTTCGAGCCACCGTTGCTGCCACAGAAGCGGTCGAGTCGGCGGAAGAGCTCCACACTCAGTACAGTCATCCCCTTCTCCTTTTTTGTGTGCACCCGACGCAGTTCGTGCTGCTCGGCGGCCGACAGATCGAACCACCCGAGGGCTCCTTTTTTGAGGTTTTTCTTGTTGGTGGACACAATGAGGCGGTACGACGTGCACAGTCGATGATGCTGGCGGGTTACCGACGATAAACTGCGTTTGTTCGAGCCCGAGATGGCGCAGAACCGCGCGTGCAGCGTGGCGCGTTCCCCCGTGGAGAGCAGTAGCCGGTCTTTCGGGTCGTCCACGACTTCCTCCCAGGCCTCAATCAGATGGAGCAATTCCTCTCTGTCCCATGCCGAGTTGACACGAGCACTGGCATAAGCGGAAGGCATGTCTGCGCTCTTACAGACGCTGATAGTGACGGCGTACGGGGGGGGGGGGGGGGGGTCTGGAAGTGACGGGGCGTCAACGCTAAAAATCTCACTGGCTACGGATCCGATTTGTCGAAAAATAATCGAGCGTACAAACATCAAGTGAAAAGAAACTCTATATTTGGTTTTGTTCCGAATGATTTTTAAGGATTGGAAGTGGGGTACTTGATGCTTGACAATTGTCCTATAGGGTGAAAGGATTCAATGCAACGTCGAAATTGGAGCGACTAGTTACTACTAAAAGGATTCTTCCCGATTAATCCACGCACTTACTCAGTCAATCTTTGTGTTCTTGATCTTGGACGAGACGAGAAGTTCCTAGCTCTCGCAGCAACACTCGCGCTTGCTCGCGTTCTTGGGAACGTTCTTCCTGCAAATGGTTAAACAGACCGAGTAGATGCTGACGTTGCTTCTCCACCAAGGCTTCCACGAACGGTGACGGCTGATCCACTTTCTGAGCGGACGCACTGCGCAGCTTCAGCGCTTCGAGGATAATCTCCACGTTGTGTTGACGTTCTTGTCGCCGTTCCTCCTGGAACTCGGTGAGCAATGCCTCAAACCGCTGCGTCTGAGTATCCAGCAATCGCGTCATCCACTTGGCATCACTTAATCCGGTGCGACGACGTTTAAGGAAAGAAGTCGTCTGGTTGTCATCAGCTGCCAGTTTCTTTGACCGAGGCTGAGAATTTGCACTTCGGCTTGCGTTTTCGGATCTTTCATTCCGGATTGACGCGGCGTCATCCGACGCTTCCTCTTCCGATTCTTCGGACGATTTCTCTGCAATAACGAAGCCTCTGGGCGGGCCCGACGAGTATTTGTCCTTAGAGGGTTTCCTTCCCATTTTCTTTCGTATCCCCATTTTTGTCCGTCTGAGAAGTTCGTCCAGTGTTGCAGGCGCGCGTGGTGCATCCGCAGTCGGAGTTAGCACGATCTGCTGTGCCTTGTCAATCTGGACGAGTCTCTGGTACATTTCCTTCTCAATAAAGACAGCCTGTTCGTTATGGTGTCCGAATCTTTTCTGTAAGTCCATCCGTTCCGCAGGGGTCATTCCGAACCAATTCGGACGATCACTCTGCGACGCCAGTGTGCGGAGTACATTCCGTAGAGCTCGGAACGCCATCACGATGGCATGTTTCTTAGCACCTGTGGACTGGTTCGTACGGGGGGTACTGCTGTCGCCGCACAGCTCGGCATACCGTTGGTGGATCAGAGAGTTTAGCCGGAGCCCCTCGTTCCGGGAAGCGAAAGACCCGGCGTACCCATTGTCCGCCAGTATCGTGACCACCTCGTGCCACGCCGACAAGAGTCGTTGCTCGTCTCGTTTCGACCATTTGGACGTCATCTTGACCTTACTCTTGCCCTTAGCTTTGGGCGGCGTGTAGTCCGTGTCCGTGTCTGTCTTCCGGCTTTTCCTCGGTGTATACTCGTCCTCCGACTCATTTTCCGACAGCGCGTCGGAGTCCGAAGTTGCCTCTCGTTTAGATTCGCTTTCAGAGGTTTCTTTACGCACTGTGGCAACGGGTGACAACGGGGGTGACAGCTGTGGCGTCTCGTTCGGACGGAACATGGGCAAACCCGCGAGTGCCTCAGCTGCCGCCTTCATCTCGTCCGCCATGGGGCGTTCCTGTCTTTGAGACTGTATTTCAGGCGTTTCCGTCTGGACAGGGGGTGGCGGGGGCGCATCCTCGCAGATCCGACGGAGTAGTTCGTACTCATCCGGAGCCACGGTTGCCAGCTCCCCCAGTCGGCCGTTCATATGACGTAGACTGTCCTGTTGCTGGGTCGGTAGTTGGAACCAGGTGGGGCGTCCAGCGCGCGTACTCTCGCCGTTGAACGCGCGTAGGAACAGGAAGGTTCGCACCAAACGCTGACGTTGTGTTTCCACCTCTTGGGCGGGCACTGACGCGCCGTCACGCGGCCGCAACGCGTCAAACTTTGCATATAGACGCTGTAGCTCCAGCTCCGTGAGCTCGTCACGGTCGCGAGGCGGGTCAAGCGTCTGCTCCCACGCCTGCAGTAGCGCCTGCAGCTCGTCGCGTCGCCACCAGTGCGCCATTCAGGAATTTCGGTTCTTCGGATGGAAAATCCTTGACTAAACACGTAAATTCAATCCCTCGCGAAAGTGATTTCACTTGAGGTTTGTAGGTGAGGACAAGAAACTAAACTGTTTCGCTACGGTACTTGTAGGATGTCAGAAAATCGCGGCGGTTTTTATTCACGGAATTGGGTGGTCGAAGATGGCGGCTGTACAAGTCTTCCCCGAGGAGAATGTGGACAAGGTGGAGGAGTTCACACGCGTGCGTGTGAACGGCAAAGATCTGAATTTGACACTGCTAATGGTACGAACGATACTTCGTTTGAGGCGAACTAGTATTAGCTGTAGCTTTTCAGTGTCTCTGAAGCCACATCTAACCCAACTACCGTCTTGTAGCAAGCCGATGAGCTCGCCCCATTGTTCTCCGGTGCCGCTTGGGCCGGTACGCTGCTTTGGGATGCCTCCGTGCACTTGGCTCGTCGTTTCCTGACGGATTATCGCCAGCAACTCGAAGATCCGAGCAATTCGCTGCGTGTCATCGAACTGGGCGCTGGAATGTGCGTTCAAAATAAAAGTTATTCAATTGAAGTGGCAACTTATAACGATAATAATACATTGCGTTTTGAATGCAGTGGCGTGCCGGGTATGGCGGCGCGAGTTGCAGGTGCTAAGCACGTGATCCTAACGGAACAGGACGAGCTGTTGCGACTGATGCACGTCAATCTGGCTGCCAACGCGGAGGTTCTGAATCTTCCAAACGGCGAGGAAGATGGCGACGAGAAAGGAGGGGTCGTAGCGAGACCATTGAGCTGGGGCGTGCAGCAGACGAACGAGTATTTGGCTCAATATCCCGACGAGAAGGTGGACGTGGTGCTGTCGTGCGACTGCATCTACGAGCCGCTGTACGGCACGTCGTGGCGCGCACTGGCGCAGACAATGGAGCTGCTGTGCTTAGCGAACCCGAAGTGCATTGTCCTCATGGGCGTCGAGCGGCGTAACCAGGACGGCATCGACAAGTTCTTGGCGTTCGTGGATACAGACACCAAACTCCAGTACAGACTGGACGAGCAAACTTTCGGCACCAACAAGAATCGATTAGAGGTGTATTATCTAGGTCTGGAGACAGAATCAAGAGACTAGATTCGACGGATCTGACTGAGCTTTTCTGTTCCGCTTTTACATGGGGCGGTGCCACACTTCCTCGCACTTGTAGGCCTTGGGTGTCACCTGAATGACCACGTGCAATGGGATGTTAAGAGTGGGGCATTCGTACGGAGACTTGTTGGTCAGGTACGCGTACAGCACACGCAGGATCGCCTGGTGCGCTACGATGAGCACGGGCTGGTCCATCCGCATGAGCTCAGTGATTACCGGTTCAAGACGGTGGATCACGTCCTGGTACGACTCGCCACGCGGGTACCGGTAGTGCAGCTTGTTGTTCTTACGCGCCAGATACTCCTCCGGCATCTCCTCGGCCACTTGCTCGTACGTCATACCGTCGCAGATACCGGCATCGATCTCGTCTAGCTGTTTCCACTTGACAATTGAGCGCCCACGGGCGGCAATACGCTCGACCGTCATTCCTGTACGCAGCATGGTCGACGTCCAGACGGCGAGTTCTGTGTCCGGCGTGGGGTAGTACGCGTCGATAAACCGGTCTAGCTGTTCCGCGTACTGCACTCCAAGCGGACTCAGCGGCGCGTCACCTCCTATACGCTTCTGTGTGTTGTACATGCTCTCGCCGTGACGACTGAGCCAGATCGGACGTGGCTTGAGGTTCAGATTGGCCATCAGGAACATGATACGCGACTGCAAGTAGCCGTACACCTGGTTACAGAAGATCTGGCGTCCCACATCGATGATCTTGATGAACGGCGCGCCCTCCAGGTCAGCAGCGAGCGGTTCGTACAGCGACTGGTAGTGGTTGATGCGGTTGTTGTAGTCTGCAGCTGCCTCCTCCATCGTCTGACCAGCATAGTCGGCCGAGTTGAGCTTCATCTCGTTGATCGAAGACGCGATGAGGTCCGGATCGTCGCACACCGACTCGATGAACATCATCTCGCACTTGTAGCGCTCATGCACCTCGTTCAGCAGCATCTGGCGACGTTTGCGCGTGACGTTGGTGGCGTCAAAGATGACGCAGTCGCAGTCATTGCTCTCCAGCGCCGCGATCGAGTCCTCCAGACACTGTCTCGACAGCTCGGTGCGGATCTGGAAGGATTCCTCGTTGAACGGGTCCCAGAACGCGTGGTTGACGTTGGAACCCACCAGTCGGCGGCGGTATTCGCCCGTGTTAAACGTGCGCGACTGGTGCCCCATCCACGTCAAGTGACGCGCTAGAATGTGGCCAATATACGTCTTCCCGCGGCCAGGAAGCCCCACCAGGAAGATCATGAGTTTGCCGCCACTCCGTTGCTGCGGAGCCGTCTGCTTGGCCGTGTGGGGGCCTCGAACCAGCACGGAGCGGTGGCCACCTAACTGCGCGCGAGTGTTGTGCTCGTGCGTCACTAAATCGCCGCCGAAATGCTGCGTCGTGGCTGCTAGCAACACGGACGTGGCGATGTCATCGATGTAGTTCGTGTACTTGGGTGTAGCTGCGGTCGCCACGTCTGCAGCGACTAAGGTCGAGCCGGACGCGGCGTGACTGAGGTTTTCTTCGCTCTTAGACCGCGTCAACGTCCCCGCTCGAGGTCGCGGCAGTGTGACGTTGTGGCTGCTCATACGTCGCTCACTCACCTCGATTCCGTACTCGGAGTCCTCCATCTCTTGCGGTTGACGAGGCGCCGTAAGGGGCGTCGACCGGGTGGTCGGGTCCGGTCGCTTTTGGTGGCGTATCTTGGAGCTGGGAGAGCGCGCTTTCTGCACCGGGGAGTTCTGTAAACGAAGCTTCATGAGCTCCTCACTGGCTATAGGGTTCATGACGGGCAGCCCTTCATTAGCGTCGCGGATGATGGTACGGATAGTACGTTGCAGAGGCTTCTCCTTGGTCTGAGGATCCGCGTTGGGGGCGATCTTGATGAAGTTGTTGAGGTTTCCGTACTCGTCCGGGGCGAACGTCACCTCCGGATCGTATTGCCAAGCCCCGTCTACGCAGAATTTGAACAGGTAAGTACCTACAGGTAGCCACAGTTTGACACTGAAGAGAGGGGGCTCATTCTCCGTGGTTTTCTGCTTTTTGAGAAGGATCTGAGAGCCCCAACTGTATAAATATCAAGTTAGAAACGAGGTTGTTGGGTACAATGTTATGGTAGTGTGGGTGCGTACTTGTTGAAGCTGCCGGTGACGCCGACGGATTCACAGGGGCGAGACCACTCGATGACGGCCGGATACAGATGCTCCGCTTCCTCGTGCACGTTCAACAGCGGCGTCTTGGGGGCGTTGGCGGCCTCCACGCGTACGTTGATGGGGGAGTTGAGGGACAAGGGGCTGCTACTGCCGTCAGCGTCGTTAGCTACGGGGGAGGACGCGTCCGAGCTCATATTGACTTGAGCGTGAGGATGCCGTTTCGATTCTGGGTCCGGATGAGGATGGTATACAGTTGAAGCAGATATGTCTATCCGGATAATTCAGGGGCGGACGATGCACTGGCATTGTTTTGTCGACAAACGCCATACAAACGAACGAACAGCCACACAAACAAACGAAGGTACATCCGATTTTTACTTGCAAGGAGGAAAATCTCAAGCTGTCTTTCGTTTCCGCTACGGATACCTGAAGAGTATTAACCAGCTCAGATTCGTGGCAGCTCGTGTATGAAAAAGGTTTAGATTTCTAAAAATAAATTTCTCATTGAATTAAGAGCTCACATGTTGCTGAAAATTCTTAATTTTGTTAATTATAAAAAGGAATATGAAGCTCCAAAGTCATGGTATACTGTTAGGACACAGAGCTATTGCGCATGCAGCTGCTCTATCTACATGAATGCTTCTTCCAGCCTATTCGCCGCGTCCTAAGACTTTTGCTCTTTGCACTACCGGTGGAGATGAAATAAACGTGTACCTAATCATTTGTACTTCGAAGTATTAATAGGGAAATGTAGTATGAGGATCTATGCATCGCAGCAAGAACATTTTTTTTATCAAAAGTCCGGCGTTTGTTTTCTTACTGGTTTTGTCGATTGAGCTTTCAGCTGAAGAAAATAAACCAACAGAATTCGATGACACAATTGGTGTAGTGAGCGAAATGAACACTGCCTCCTAAACAGAAAGTAGTTTCTGCCCAGGTCTACCATGCTTTGCTTTACTTTGGGCTCAGTGAATGTGCTGGGGCTGATTGAGGGTCGACACAAGGCAGCGCTTAAAGATTCGAGTCGCGAAATTATGGAGCAGTTTTGGAGTTTGCACCACGTGGAGCTTCGTAGCTTCGCGGAGGCTGAGATAGCATGGATTGATTTTGCACTAACGTTACGTACTTTAATTACTAGCAAAGTTTCCGATTGTATTTAGCTAAAAAAAACAAGACCGTTTTCATTGTACTGTATTACCGGTACATGGTGTGATTCTCGTTCATTCGACTTTGTTGCTCACAGTACTATTTTAGTGAGCAATCACTTTCACCTGGTTGTTTTTTGTAATACCAAATTGTAATTATTAATACATGTAGTTGCCAGTTTGCGTACTGTTGCGGGTTTGCTGTTTTTTGCGCTTCCACAGCTGGAGGCCCACTTCTCTAAAGTTTTAACTTTCACGAGACGTAAAACTATATACATGTATTCTTTTGAGCAACAAAGCAGCCGACCTTAAGCGACCATGAAGCTCTTCAACTAAAAGCAATACCGGTTCCAATAAATTATAAATGCATAGTCGAAAGTTCGCCCTTTTATTAAAACAAGGAGAGGGTAGGCTATTCAATCGGACGAGCGTATAATGCACCAAGTACGGATACAAGTTAGCTAGGGCTAGGTTTCCGAGTAGTGACACGCCAATGCTGGCGCAGCACTAGAAATTTGTAAGGGGCGTGCCACGTCAGTCTGGTCTCACGAGTTTTGTTGCAGAGGTCAGGGTTTTCTGTCGCTTTATGGTTGATTGCTCGTATAAACCAAGTGACAATGGTACTATTAATACTACATAGAAGTATATCATGTTCAGGTCGAGAGTGAGGCGGGGGCTGCTTTGTTTGGTCAATCTGCGACGGGAGACAATAACCGCAAGATATTCCTTCGTCACAGGCCTGTATGAGTTAACTTGCTGGTGAATTGTTATTCTTAAATATGGCGCTGACTCAGAGTACGAAGTACGTGCGTAGTTTCTTGGAGCTGCCGTTGATAGACAGCAGCGTATGATACTCGACTTTGAAGCCATGTCCGGGGGTCTCCTTGTTCATACTAGCCCACGTGCTCTCGCTGATATGAATGCGGCCAGGTACACCGCTACTCTCCAAGAAGTGCGCAATGCTCACAGTATCACCGAAAAGATGATACCGAGGGTCTTTACTGCCCACGACGCCTGCCAACACTGGACCCGAGTGTACCCCAATCCGGATATTCAGGTCTGGTACACCACAGTTACATCTCAACAAGGGCAGCGCTGCGAACATGTCGGTGGCAGCAGTCACCACCGCTAATGCATTATTGGTTTTCACTATGGGACACCCACCCACCACAAAATAGGCGTCTCCGATGATCTCCACTTTATACAGCACCTCGCGCTCTGCGATCGTATCGAAGCGTGTATACATATCGTTGAGGAACTGTACGAGCTCCATAGCCGAAACTTTGGACGAATAGGCGGTGAAATTCACCATATCGGTGAATAACACAGTCACGTTATCAAAAAAATCTGCGATGGTGGTTTGTGGGTCCTCCTTGAGCTTGTGCACGATCGTCTCCGGTAGTAAATTCAGCAACAGTTTGGTGATTCGAGCCTCTTCTTCCACGAGTTTCTGCTTCTGCGAGTTGAGCGTAATGTCGCGATAATGGTTGATACGTTGTTTAAACTCGGAATTAAACACGACCCACGCTTGGCCCGCAAAGAACATGAAAATGTAGAGCGCATTGCGCAACACACGGAGCTGCGTGACGTTGATTTCCCATCCAAAGTACGGCGCGATCAGGAGATTAGCGAGTAAATATAACGCTAAAATCTCAAAGCCATTAATCACGCGAAGCAGGAAAGATACGTTCGCAAAGTAGCATTGATACAGCGCCAGTGCACTCATATAGGCGTGGCCCAGAGAGTTGGTCAGCAGACTTTCTGTGCACAATATCATGGCCACGACCCAGACGACAACCACTGACGCGACTTGTTCGTAATTGCTGAAAGCTGGCGAAAAACTGTGCAGTAGAAAAGCCAACATGACGGGGTACATGATGCAGAAGTTGAGTAGAAAAATGAGTTGACTCTCGTCGAAAGAGCGCACCGTGGACAGGCGGATGGTCTGGTAGAGCGTCAAAAACGGTTTAAGGACCAGGAAGACCGTCACGGACAAGCGGAGGAAGCGCAGCCAGCGAGCTCGATTTTCCACCCGGTAACTTTCCTCGAACTCGAAAGCTTCTTTCGTTAAGCTACGAAAGCCTGGGCGATTGCCGTGAACTCGGAACAACACCTCGGTACGCGTTAACCCCTTGGGTAGCGTCATGATTGTGGCACTGAAAGCGGAGTTTTCGTCGTTTCCAGGGTCTCCGTTCGCGTCGATATCTTCGACGATATCGAAGATATTTTCTCGGAAGAGTGATCTACGTACAGTAGCGATTTGACTCAAGCTGTGGTTTCTAAGCGCACTCACGGTTCCTCGTCGTTGAGCTAGACGTGAAGGTGCTGAGGGTGACGGAGGCTGGTCAGCTAACGCGAGTAGCGATTGGGAGGGCGAAGATGCCATTGAAATGTCCGGGATTGGCGGAAGTTTCGTGCCTTCCGGTAGCTGCATGATGGAGGGTTTCCGTCCAGCTGCTGGGGCTAGAGACAGTAAGTCGGCCATGGTTTTCTGTTTATTGGCAGCGTTGAGAGCTCCCAATCGACTCGTACGTCTCGGTTGGCGCGCGTTCGGCGTCTTTGAGGTCGTTGGTAGAGGGGCTAGAGTTTCCTCACTAGAATTAGATTTCGTAGTATCGGATGTATCAGTTTTGGTGTGTTCTGGGATAGCGTTGATGTTGGACACGGGTAGTCGAGTCGTGCGTCTTCTTCCTGTAGTAGGAGTACTTGGAGAAGGGTCCACAACCACGTCGGATGTACCTTGTTCTCTCGTTACTACTGACGCTGGTGGTACGATGTACCCGTCCTTGCCACGTAAGAAATACGTGTCCATCTCTCCTCTTCCTTTGACGAACACTTTACCTCTTAACGCAGTGTGGAACTTGTGGTAAATGGCGTTATGAGTCGCTTCCGTGATCTGAATCTGGCCTGGTAAATTCGTCGTCTCCATACGTGAAGCCACGTTCACCGTGTCTCCAAACAACTTGAAGCGAGGGTTCCGAATCCCCACCACACCAGCCATCAGCCCTCCAGTGTTTATCCCCACTCGAATATTAAGATTCGTTACCATATGGCCCCAATTTTTACGTGCAATTTTCGCACTAACTTCAGGAATGCATCGGATCATATCTAACGCCAAATTTGCGACGAGCTCAGCGTGGTTATGGATCACATCGGGACAGCCTCCGACGACCATGTAGACGGCCCCAATCGTCTCCACTTTGTGTACGTGATGGACATCTACAAGTTTGTCGAATTTGTAAAATAAAATGTTAAGTAACTCGACGACTTGTTGAGGTTGCAATTTGGACGAGAAGAGGTCAAAGTCGCACACTTCGGCGAATAAAACCGTCGCTTCTGCGTATTCATCCGCGATCAGCTCTCGTCCACATTGCAGCTGTACGACTATCGATTCGGGCAACATACTGTTAAGTAACGCTTTGGATCGGGTTTCCTCCATTTTCAGCTGTTCTTGTTGTAATAAAACCATAAGTTCACTCATGTAGCTCACACGAATAGCGAACTCTCGAGACTGGCTTGGTAGTAAAATCAAGAAGAAAAACAGACACGCGTAGAGCGTCTCATTGGCGATTTCCTGTCGGCTAGAGGACGCAGATGAACTGTCACTGCCAGGGACGTACGCGAGCATAACCACGACGTACGTTGCTAAGTATCCAAGACAGAAAATCGACACGGGAAAGAACCGGATGGGCGTGCAACTGTAGACGTACATGATGACGAGACAGACCCACGACACGCCATAGTCGTTGGTGATTTTGTTGTACACGACCGGGTAGCAAGCCACCACGAAGATGCAGATCCACGTGAGCTTAAAATCTTCGTGATAAGGGTGTTTTCTCGCTCGAAAAAACGTTAAAAACAGTAACGGCAGCACAACCGCGAGTTTTAACACCACCACTATCGTGAATTTCGGCAGTTTAGTGCGCACCACGCCGTCTGCAGTGGCATTCGTACCGACACTGTAGTCTTCCCAGAGTACAACGTAGTCGTACACGAACGTCAAGATCATGAAGCCAATCAGCGTCAGCAGGCCGCGTAAGTACAATTTACGCTGCGAGCTAGCGTAGTACTTTGCGAACGACTGTTCCATCTTGAGAATCACAGCCAGAGTGTTGATATTGATAAAGTACAGTGTGATGTGGTGGATGGCCACTTCGTCCATGATTTTAAGGAACAGAATGAACTCGTTCACAGCTGTGGCTCTGGACACGGAGCTTGCTCTTGCGCGTTTATCCGCCGGGCTCTCGGGCACGACTTGAGACTGCAGTCGACGAGTTGTAAAGCCGGAAAAAGACGAGGAATTCAATAAATTGCCTCGAACTGTCTGGAACTTGTCCGGCGATGTGCCGGTACGATGCATGGGCTCGACTGCGGTTTTCTGTCGAGGAACGTGGCTCAGTGACGCGCTGAGAGGGTCCATCGGTTTGATACTTCCCGGCGGCGGCATGGGTACGTCAATACTGGAATCGATAGTCGAGAAAAGTCGGCCAGGAATAGTGGTCGAGGTCGTAACGGATCTCTGGGAATGTTAAGTTAACCGCGACTTGTCTCGACTCGAAACACTCGTGAAGATCGCTCCGTCGGTTCATCATGACGCTCAAGACGGGCATGTTGGTGGGCCTTGTGGGCTCGGAGGACATGGGTGTGTTGATCCAGATCCGAGCGTCCTCCAACACGTGCGTGGTCAAGCTCAACAATGGAACATTGAAGAAGAATGTGCCGCTAGAAGACGTGGAAGAGGCCAAAGATATGAGCGACACGAAGGAGAAGAAGTCGCCGATTCGACTTGGCGAAAGTGGATCCCCCGTAAAACCCACGAAACTCGCTTCTATGTCGGTTAAAACATTTGAGAAGGCGAAGACGCTGGAAGTCGGGGATCTCGTTAAAGCGAGATGCAATGGAGGCAGTCGATGGTTCCCTGGTAGAATCGCTAACGTAAATCGAGACGGCACGTACGACGTCGAGTATTTCGACGGCGAGATCGAGAAGAAGATGGCGCCGGCAGATGTCGAATCGACGTCGAAAATGGATAAAACGCCGAATCGTGACAAATTCCGAGTGGGTCAAAGTGTAAAAGCTCGCTATAAAGGTGGGAAAAGGCTGTTTGTAGGGAAGATTAAACGTGTTCATAGTGACGAAACGTACGATATTCTGTTCGACGATGGAGACGAAGAGAAGAGGGTGAAGACGGAACATATCGAAGCCACGAGTAACGTGAAAAACGAGAGTGATGAGGATAAAAAATCCGGAAAAACGTCGTCGAAAAAACTCGCAGTGGGGGCGAAAGTGCAGGCGTATTATAAGAAGGGGAGGCGTTTATTCCCGGGTAAAATCCGTCGTGTACGCTCAGATGGAACCTATGATATTGACTATGACGATGGCGAGATCGAGACTCATGTGGACGCTACGCAGATCCAAGTTGAGGAAGACGAAGAAAATCTGTTTGCGGATTCCGACGAAGACAAGAAGCCGAAGATTACAAAGAAGAAATTTATTGTTGGGGATCGAGTGAAAGCTTTTTATGGTAAAGGGAAGAAGTTGTTCCCTGGAAAGATCGCCAAAGTTCACATGAACGGGACGTACGATATCAAATATGACGACGGGGACTCGGAACTTCGCGTGGATTCGAGCTTGATCGAAGCGGTTGAGGACGAGAAGCAAATATCCACAAAATCTTTAGAAAATCCAAAATCCATGAGCTCGACAAAGTCACTGCGTGTAGGTGACACTGTGAAGGCGAAGTATAAGCGTGGCACACGTTACATTAAAGGAACAATCACCCGTGAGCGGATGGATGGCACGTTTGATATCAAGTACGAAGACGGCGATGTCGAAGAGCGCGTTGCCATGGATTTTATCCAACGCGATGAGAGCGAAGATAAATCGAAGAAAAAAACATTCAAAGTAGGAGACGTTGTGAAAGCTCCTTTCCAGCGAGGAAACAAGCTCTTTCGAGGTAAAATCTCTCGTGTTCGAAGCGATGGAACGTACGACGTCGCCTTCGACGACGGCGACAAAGACACTCACGTTCCAGTGGATTTAATCCAGTCTGAAGAATCCGAAATCCACGATGAAAAGCCGAAAAAAACTACCTTGAAAGTCGGCGATAACGTCAAGGCTAGATACAAGAAAGGCACGAAACTATTCGCTGGTACAATCACGCGAGTACGCAGCGACGGGACGTACGACATCGCATACAGCGACGGAGATGTCGAGATGCGCGTTGATATCGACAAAATCCAAGTTGTAGAAAGTAAAAAAAGTGACGACGATGATGAAAAATCTGGTTCAAAGAAGAATCCAAAAGTGGGAGATAAAGTGCGTGCTCGATATAACAAGGGGAGCCAGATGATCCATGGGGAGGTCACGGCAGTTCACCGTGACGGCTCGTGCGATGTCCGATACGAAGATGGCGACAAGGAAAAGAGAGTTGCGGCCAAAGACATCGAACTAGACGAAAGAGAGCAAGAACCGTCCAAAATTACGCTAAAAGTGGGGGATTTTATAGAAGCGAGCTACAAGAACGGGGCCAAGATGTTCCCTGGTAAGATATCTCGCGTACATTCCGATAACACGTACGACGTCACGTTTAACGACGGAGACTCGGAACGACGCGTGCCTCGATCTCGCATCAAACCGAAAGCGATTGAGGATAATTTACTTAAAAAGAAAAGCGGATTCGCAGTCGGAGATGTTATCAAGGCGAAGTACAAGAAAGGAACGAAATATTTTACCGGTAAGATATCGCGTCTCCGCTCGGATGGAACCTACGACGTTGCGTACGACGACGGAGACTCGGAAACTCACGTGGATGCTTCTCTGATCTTTAGTGCGGAGCCGGAGGCAATAAAAGCAGCAAGTAAAGCGAAACGCTTTGAGGTTGGCGACGTGGTTAAAGCGCGATATAAGAAGGGAGCGAAGTTATTTTCCGGTAAAATATCCCGTGTGAGATCGGACGGCACGTACGATGTAAAATACGACGATGGGGACAGTGAAATGTACGTTGAAAGCTCGTACATCGAAGCTAAGGACACCACTTTGTCACATGATAAAGCAGACGACAAGAATCCGGAAAGTTTTACTGTTGGGGATAAGGTGAATGCGAAATATAAAGGCGGTTCCAAAACCTTCCCCGGTAAAATCCGAAAGGTCCGAGTGGATGGCACGTACGACATTGAGTTCGATGATGGTGACGTGGAACAACGAGTGAAAAGCTCAGCTATAGAGCCGATTCCTGGCGCTAAACCGAAGAAGGTGGAGGCGAAGGCGAGCTCGGACAAGGAAGATATCTTTGGAGACTCGGATTCGGATGGTAAGACCAACAAGAGCGTCATATTCAAGGTTGGAGACACTGTGGAAGCAAATTTCAAGCAGAAGGGAAAGTTTCATCAAGGAACAATCGTACGGACGAGGTCGGATGGCACGTACGACGTGGACTACGACGTCGGAGCCTCGGAGAGACATGTGCGTATTGCGGACATTCGGAAGATTGGTGGAAGCCAGGAAAGATGCGAAACGACAAAGAAAACAAAGGCGACGTCAGCTAAATACTCTTCGGATTCGGATCCAGAACCATCTAAATCGAAGTCGAAGTCAAAGAAGAAAAGTCCCTCCTCATCCGATTATTCGGATCACGAGAAACGCGTTCCGATTCAGAAAGGAGTCCGAGTTACGTATCGGAACGCGGAAGATTCAAAGATGCGACGAATTGGGGTCGTTCGGAAGATGCATTCGGATGGAAGCTGTGACGTTAAGTACACGGCTAAGAGGGTGGCGGGAAAACTTCTAGTACAGTGTTCCGATTCGGAAGATTCCGAAGATGAACCACCCAGTCGAAAACACATGAAGACCAAAGAAGGTCCGATTTTCCGGCGTCACGAACGCGTTCTGAGTAGCTGGAGACGCTCGAGTCGACTGTCCAGGCCGCGGATGACTGAGAAGTGGACAAAGGCGACGGTGCTCGAGAAAAATTCGGATGGAACTTACACGGTACGTTTTTATCCAGGATTCTTTTTAGTATTCCACTGTTCGATAATTAGATTTCATCGGGTTGATAGATTCGATACAGCGATGGGGTAGTAGAGGAGGATGCGCCTTCAGAAGCGCTAAAGTCGAGTAAAAAGAAGAAGGAAGAGTCCGAATCGGACGGAAGCTCAGGAACGAGGAATGCTCCACGACGGGGAAAGAAACGAAAGCTGAAAGGGTACAGTCACCGCTCTGCTTATCACATCTTCGCAAGGATTATTAACAGTATTTACAAACAGTGGGATCGGCACGGAATCTCTGTTTCTACTGGAGCAGCTTGCAATGACGGTTCGTACTCTCTACCTAATCCTTAGGAAAGGGATCCGGAAAACGACTAACGCTTTTTCCGACGTAGCTTTTTGAGGAAGGTGTTCTAAAGAAGAAACCGAAGCTGCAGCTTCTTCGTGGGGATGACAGTTCCAGTTCGGGTTCCTCCTCCTCCAGTTCCAAAAGTGGTTCCGGATCGTCCAAGTCAAGCAGCAAGAGGAACAAAGTGGACAAGGTACACGTTGTTGGCTACAACATCCGTTTCGTTGTTTTTACCATTTTTTCGTATCTTTTACAGGTGTTAAAACGCCTTTTTGATTCCAGTTCCCTGCGAAACTACAAAAAAATGTTCAAAGAGAACGAAGTGAAAAAATCTGGTAAAATCTCTCGCAGTCGGATAATCTCGCTCGTGGAAGAGTTCGTATCCGCCTCCAAATGTACAAAATCCAGCGACGACAGCCACTCAGTCCGCCACCTGCTACTCGAGTGGTTCGCAACCCACGACGACCTCCGAACCCATCGTCACTTCGAGTTTAAAACACTCATGTTAGCGTTTGCGTACGCGAAATGTCGACTCGGGAAGCTCCGGATGGAGCAAAGTGTCGCGACGGTGCTGGAAGGAAGATTCGCGTCGTATCACGAGACTAAACGGCAATTAGAATTGTGGCAGCAGAAATTAGGATTTCGGATTTTTGAGACGCTCCAGAGGAATTTCCACGACCACGCGCTGCCGAACATGATCCCGTCGCGCATTCGAGTGTCCGAACTGGGACTAATCTTCGAGCACGTGGCACGGCAGGCGGTGCCCAATAAACCGCTGGACGTGTACTTACAACAACAGCAACTGTACCCTCATCACACGCTGGTACTGGCCGAGTTTTTATGCTGTTATTACCAACTTTATGGATCCGAAAACCCAACTACTGCACGTTACAGTGGCGCAGTTGAGCTGAGGCCGATTGCGTTCGTTGCGTCGTGTTTGTTCTCGAACGGTGACATTGTTTGTAAGCGTCACGGAGATCTAGTACGTCGTCTCTCTGTTGGGAGAACTCAAGCCCAAGCGGATTTAATTCTTGGATTTCGACAAGCCTTCGAGTCGCTATTAAGTACGGATAGTGAGAATCCACAGGAAGAACGGCTGCTAGACACGTCGCAGTTATCTGCATTTGCCGCTAAAGTATCCGCTGACCCGTCTCGGTTGGAACCTGCGCTGACGACACTTCGAAAATGCTCCGGAGCTGTCTCGTTAGTGGAAATCTACGGAAGTTGTGGATTTATTATTGATGAACTGACGTCTGCACCGACTATCCGGAATGCGGTGGATAAAATGAGAATGCATGTGGATTTATCAGATGTAAGGCGGATTATCGGGCTGGTCAGGAATATTTGTGTGAAAATCTTGCGATTCCCGAATAACGCAGATTATTGGAGAATCCGAGCCGATAACGCCGCTTTCCAGCAGAAGATTGGGCGTTTTGATGGCGCTACGAGTCTATTAGAGGCGGTAGGCTTCGTCGAACACCTGAGAACACATTACGAGCTACGAGGTGCGCGGAATTTCGAAGGAAAACGCGTCAGTGCACTCGAAAAATCCACGCTGGACTCGCTACGGGAGAAATGTATCCAACTGGATGTCGAGTTGTCACTTTTCGACGGGGTCGAAAGCCTCAGCTCGATTCTGCAGAGAATATCCAAAGCAAGTGAGCACGAAGGCTGTCGCTTTACACTGGAGGAGTGCCAGACGACGTTGCAGAATCTGTCGTCGTATGTCGAAAATATCTTAAAAAATCCAAAGGATTCGAGATGTTGGCGGATCCGAGAAGCCAACAGCATTATACAGCGCCAAATTGGCTATTTACCTTACGCTACGGAATTGATGGAGTCTATTGGATTTGAGCTCATGCAAACTTCACATGGAAACGTGTTCACACTTAGAGGAACTGGCATGACAACGAAAAAATCGAAAGAGGA
The DNA here is from genome assembly GCA_011320135.1 of Phytophthora betacei. Taxonomy (NCBI): domain Eukaryota; phylum Oomycota; class Peronosporomycetes; order Peronosporales; family Peronosporaceae; genus Phytophthora; species Phytophthora betacei. The sequence continues at coordinate 1,036,625 of JAANHX010000276.1, forward strand.
GTCACAAATATCTGCCAGTTTGTCAAATTTTGCGTTTTCCAGTGTCAGCAGTCAGATGGAGTGGTTTCTGTGGCGTCGAAAGCAAGAGATCGACAGTCTTTTGGACGATGAGATGCGCTATCTTCACGATATCGTTGGCCATTTCTCGCAATCTCAAAATACTACACGAGATAATATTACTAGTGAAAAAATCCAAAGTGACACTACACTAGATACCGCGCTTGTGAAGATGTATCCGTACGGGACCAACGCCATCGAGACGTTCAACAAGTCTAGTACCCAAAGACAACAGATCGCCATGATGCTCGATGTATTCAACGCAATGGATATTGAGCACAATGGATTTTTACTCGAAGCAGATTTTTCGCGCGTGTATGGAATCTCCTCTTCGCTTCCAGCTTGGTCGAGATTTGACGCGTTCGACATCGGGAAGGACGGAAAAGTGGATATTCACGACTTCGTGGCAGCTCTTGGGCCTCTGTTGGATCATCCGTACGAGCTGAAAACAGATAAAAACGGTGAACAAGTGGCCTCTCTGGCAGACAATGACGTCGATCCAACGCTGTGTGAAGCCATTTCGTCGGCTGTAGGAGCTCTGCGCTTGGAAAAGAGCTGTGTCGTGGCTGCAACAGTACTAGAAGGGGTCATAAACCGCCTCTACTGCGTCGTCCAAGAGCCTGGGAATGCGGCGTTATGGTTGATAAATGACAAGGACCCCATAGGAATCCAGCTTTTCCGCTTTGCAGCTGGCCGAGAGCTGCTTCGTCTTGTTGGATTCCGAGAATCCTCGCATCCAGACGACGGAAAATCTAGCAACTACGAGCTTCAGCCGCAGCGAGTACGCTTTAGAACGTCCAAAAGTGTTTCAGAAGTACCCCCGTCTCTGGATTCCGCTACGGTATCTAGAATCCAAACTATTGCGTCGATGCTGGCTGGACATTATCGTGGTATGAAAAACCCCTCTGTGAGTGACATCAGCGCCGTATCGAGAGCCATTTCGGCCATGGAACGGAGTTCGGAGAACTGGGCGCGTGTCGTCCAACTAGCTGTCAAGTGTCTGCGGAATATCGAGAATCAACCCGAGAATTCTCGCTACAGAGAGGTTAATACGGCTACCAACACGTTCACAAAAATTGTGAATTGTGTGCAGGGTGGATTGGAGCTCTTTCTATCGATTGGCTTCCGAGAGACCGATTCGGGTACGCTAGCTATTCCTCCAGATAGTTCTCTAACGGAAATACGAGCACGACGACTGGAACTCGAAGTTGGCCTGGCTATACTGCATCAGAGATTAACCTCAAAAGACTCCACCGTTGAGCCTCAAAAGTTGGATCCGAACACTCGAAATGCTCGAAATCTACCAAAGCAACGCCATACTGTCACGAAACCAATTTTTGGAACTAAAGAGCACTTGGAACACAAGAAACAAATGCTGCACTCGAAAACTCGCCAACAGCCTGAAAAGGTTAATTCGACGAACCGAAGGTACAGAAAAGTGAAAGGTAGTTCAGCCCCTTTGAAGCCACGACCACAGTCCGCGAGGACGTCGATTGACCCAATCGAGCAGGAGATTTTGACCGATTTACCTCGTGGTGGGGTGAAGTCTAGTGACAAGACAAGGAGAACGCTAACTCGACAACGTTCTACTGGAACTTTTCGATCGCCCAATACAATTATTAAGGGACAGGAACGAGCAGAAGGTCGCAAAACGACGCAGCGGAGAGCACCGAACAAGCCACCGCCAGCCGTATAGTAAAAAATTGATTGCACCGGAAAACTGGTAATATTTTATTATTTTAACTTTTTTTCTTACTGACATTGTAGAATGGCCACACGATGATGTTGGCAGCTGACGCCGCTGCGGGAGACGATTTTATCGTTGTTCAAAACGCGTCAGCTCGTGCTGCGAGGGGCATTTATCCGCATTGGAGCGGAGATTCCAGACTTACTCGAGGAGCGAATGGTGGTTAAGGCCACGAGTGACGAACACTCTCCAGGCCTAACGAAGCTTTGCTTAGGAGTTTCCCTACGGTTTTTCCATCCAGCGAAGGCGCTTGTGTCGACTGTTTTGTCACCGCCGGAGCTTGCCAAGTGTCTCGCGGTATCCGATACACAGGTGATTTATTTATTGCGAAACTTATTTTTATTTAATATTTTTATTAACTGTTTGATTGTCATTATGAGCTAGACGATGGTACGAGAAATCATTGTCGATATTGCGGTGAGAAGCGTGGAAAAGGCATCGATTCCTATGGAAAAATCTCCCACTGTCTCGAATCTTGGGACTGCGCTGGTGACTTCGTTTGAACCCATTCACATGCTTCCCATTGCTTCGTCGAGTTTGCAACTGGGGCCCTCGATGCGGTACCTTGCAGCTTGTACCAACGACCTTTCCTCTACTGGGGTGTCGATTCTAAACGATGAACTATCGATCTGTAAACTACAAGCGTATTGGGAGGGTATACTCGTTCAAACAGGCAAAAACGTGCGTCTACACGACATTAAGCAGATTGTTCGTCGGAATGCCTACCTTTCCTTATTGCGGTCAGAGACGGAGGAAACCGAGTTAAGCAGCCCTGACTCCCAGGTGACATTTGAAGAATTTCAGACAATTTTTCGACTTCCACAACTAGATTTTAACGAGGAAAGCGAAGCCAGAGTAAAAGTTCCATTGACGTTTTTGAGAAGACATTTCACAAATTTACTGGAAACTTCCACAACTTTTACGAATGGCTACAAATCCGTTCAAGCATCTGCGTTACTGCGTCGAGTGTACAAGGACGTCCAAGACCACATCGTGGCTGTATCTGAGGATGTTCATGGAGACATGGAAGAGCTTGAGGGAACCCTCAGTGTGTGCCAAGACTTGGAACGAGTTTTTGTCGACAGCCAGCGCTCTGCTCTGCTCTCGTGGCCTGACATCGAGTACTTTGTGAGACACACCAAGCGTTTGTCGACCCCCGAGATGTTTCCTGCACCAATGGACAGAGTGCGTGTGATTGGCAGTGGACAAGTTGCCGAAGTTGCATCCGGGTCCCACACGTCACGACTAGCGATTCTGTACTTTGACGGTAGGATGGAAATTTGGAATCTCTCGAGCAACGTTTCTGTACTGGTGGGTTTGTGGCTCTATTCCTTGTATTCGCGTCAGCTAACCATAATTTTCTATTCTTTAGGAATCGAAGGCAAATGTGTTTTTTTCCACGAAGAAAACTACCGACAAGTGGGAGTCAAGTGGCAATAATTTTATGCGAGCTTGGATAGATGCCACTCAATTGGAATCTTCAGACACGTCGTCCCGTCTTCGTCGGTTTAAACGCCGGACAGAAGCGTCTGGTGCGCTCGTTAGCTTTTGTGCGTGGGACTCGATTATTTGTATCAACTCGTCGATCTTGCAGGAATTTGGTAGTGGGACGTTCCGCTTCTTCCGCTTGGCGAACAATTGCGTGTGTCCCATTCGCCAAGTGGCGGTGAAGTCTGTGGAAGTAAAGCTGCCATCATTACGAGACAAGAAGCAGAGCGACACTGTGTCTTCCAGTGGGATTCTCACGTATTTTAAAGTAGCAGTGGATGGATCCAAGATCGTGTTTCTAACGGGGTGTGAGCGTATTTTATGGCTTGCGTGTGCTGGAAGTGGAGAGATTCTGTGTCATATCAACCTGCAGGTGACTCAGACGAGCAACTATCGGGTTTTGTTCCAGATTGTCGACACACAGTTGCCCTCTGGGGAATTTCGAACGCAGCTGTACGCTATGACCTCAGCGAAATCCTATCGCCACGTTGGGATGTGGATCTTACCACAAGGATCACAAGCAGACGAGGCATTGGAGAGGAAGCGAGTTTTCACCTTTGGAGATACCAAGACGTCGACTACGGTGCATCTTGCTGTCTGTGCTGCTCTGCTCTTTGTCGCGTCTCGAGACGGGGCGATCATCGTCTGGTCTACTGCCAATGACCAAAATCCATTTATTTCTCCTTTGGTGTGTCTTAGAATTCCGTTGCGCAATGAAGAACTACAGTCGATTAGCTGTCAGACACTTGGAGATGGATACAGTGAAGCCAAGTCCAGTATGATCCAAGGGACCGTGTTACAGCAATTTCATCCTCATTCGCTGAAATTTGCCCTCTACTTGTTCGACGATGGCGAGATTATTCGGTTACCAGTACCCGAAAATTTTGATTTGAGACTGGTGACATTGGAGGACTCTGCATTCGAATTTGACACTTTCTTAATGCCTACAAGTGGGGTGGAGCAGAACCCAGCAAGACGAGTGACGCTGCAGAAGCACCGCATCATTCGAGTGCTTCTCGTTGCGTTACATCCTTCGCGCAGTGGGATTTTTGTTAAAAAAACAGTCAACAATTTTTTCAAAGATCTTGAAAATCATGGAATTTTATGGAAAACTCGAGACGAAATTGTGAAATTTGCAGCGTCGTATCATGAAAATGTCGCTATCCAACTACAAATGTTCTATAGACACGGAGACGACGAGCAGGTGGAGCTGACTCAGCCGCAGTGTTTAAAACAAGATAACAACGCAAACGAAACGCAAGTCGCTCCTCCGGTTGTCGTTGTTGGCGCAGTAGTGAAATCTAGAGCTACAGATCAGACCCAACTCCAGATCTGGAAGTTTGCGCTCAACTACTTGACAGGCAGCGAATATAAATTAGAGCAGCACCAACTAGACCACGCCAGACGAGCGTTATCGGTACAAAGCTCTTATCGACTCGAGGCGGATCGTGTGCATCGCTTTCGAGAGGATTTTTCACGTGACGAGCGAGTGCGCGTGCAGGGCGACAAGTGTTTTAAACTAGTTCAGAATGTGAAAGACAACATCCGAGAGATCATCGCACAGGGCGGGTCTCTAGATGACACGACTGACAGTCTTCTGAGGGGGATAAATTCTTTGATGCTGGCAAATTTTGAGTCACAAATTCACGTTGATCCTGTTGGGAACTTTTTCTTAAAGTTGCTAAGCCAAGTGCCATCCAGGGATTTCTCTTTGTTTATCGATTTAATTAAGAGGGAGCAGAGCGGTTGCGTTTGTTTCGCTGCTTGGAGTGATCGCGTGCTGCAGGAAGTGGCTGCAACTGAGGAACTTAACCGTGAGCAGGGTATCACTTTGGACAGGCTCGGCTTGATCGTGCGTCACGTGGAAGCCACTAGTGTAACAACGGCAGAGCTAGGCGCGTTGTTTGTGGATCTTGGTCTCACCAACGCATCCGATAGAAACGCATTTCCTAGGCTCGTGGACCAGCTACATCGATTTGTGAGATCTACGCGACCAGATGATACTCTTTCGACACTTGAAGCAACTACGGATGCACTTTATTCGTCACTGTTTGTGGCTGAGTTTATCGTGGAAAGCACCCATTTCTTGGACTTCTTTGACTCTAAAATGTCCCGTTTGTGCTCCTACGTGACCGAGTTACTTGAAAGCGACCAGCGTCAACCTGAGGCATCGTACGCGATGCAATTGAAGACTCGCAAGTGGCAAACGGAGTTGCGGCAACTAGCTCAACGTCAGAACGCGTTACAGACCGATACTTTTAGAAATGCAGACGTGGACGTTCTGCAGCCTACGGTGGAGGATTTACAGCAGCTCCAGCGATTCCTCAACACCCCTTTACCGTCTGTTGCCCTTAAGGTATCGTCGATTACCCTCGAAAATCGATGCGACTCTATTCGTTGTCGAGATCGATTCGCGATGAACGCTAGTGGGAGAGTAGAGGACCACGAAGATTGCGTTCCGTTAGCCGTACTGTACGTGATCATGGATGGTGACGAGGAAGCGGGAAACAGTTTTAAACAGGAGCTTTTGTTCCTACGCAAGGTGCAGCATGTACGAGCTCGAGACTTTTTCCTACCTGTATGTCTCGATGCTATGAACGCTCCAATTCTTCCTACGGCCAATGGATCGTTGGTGTGTGGAGGCGACAGCGACGACATTCGTTGCGTCGTTGTGGGGTCGCTGACCGGGTGGACTTCTCTTGCCGAGTGTTTAGAAATCATCCGACTGTCCCCTTCGTCGGTTGCTTACTGGACGCCACTGCTTTGGTCGTGGAGTCTTCGTGTCTTGATGGCGTTGCTTGCCATGCACAGTCAACGATTCAGTGTGAGAGGAAACGTCAACTTGGACATGATCTTAGTATCTCCGGACAGCTGCGATCTTCGCTGGTGTTCACTTTCGGGTGGGGCGTTCCGAGAGAGCACGGACGGTGATCGAATCGATCGAGAAATGGCTCAAACGCTTGGAGTGTTCGTCTATACTTTGCTGCATCGTATCGAGGATAATTTTGAATCTACTGTGGACACAGTTGGACGAGACCTTGACAACGAAACGCTGTGCAACATGAGGAGGCAACTCCTCCGTTTGGTGGCTAGCAAGAGTGATAAACTCGAGGGGTTGACGGATTTCAGCAGTGTTTCTCAAATTATTGCATGTGGAGTGGGAACTCGAGACGGTGGGGAACTTGATAAACTCTGCGCGCTTGGATTATTGTGCTTACAACCAGCAAATACTCGACCAGGGATTTTATCGCTTTGGACATTTGTCGGACGTCCTGGAATCGAAGTTTTATCGAACGAATCACAGGTTTTAAACACACTATCGAGGCATTTAATGACTCTTGTGGAACTCGAGAGACGGCTTCGCAAGTTGAGTCAAGACCTTCGAGTGTGTGTTGAAGAATGTGATGACGAATCGTGCAATGAAAACACCCTGTTGCATGTGGTTAAAAACTGGACAGTGCTTCTCGAACGGCTTTTCCAGCTGAAAACATCGAAAAATGATTCCCCTGGCACTCGGATATTTGCAACGACATTGGGTTATCTCGTGGATAATCGTGTTCCTTACCAGCTTTGTGCTATCTCGTTGCAGATCTTTACGCAGAGTTTAAAACATGGAAACCGAGACAACGGACATAAGGCGGTTGACATGCTTTTACACAGTTTTGCGGACGCGCTTGAACTTGTGGAAACAAATACGGATTTCAACGAGCTTCAAAGCCACTCACTTTTGATGGCAACCGTGCAGCAAATACTCGACTGTGTGGTGAGTATAGCAAGCGGACAAGTGCCACCCAACGTCTCGAATGAAACCTCACTAGACACTGCTGAAAACGCAGTGCTATGGCGCCTAAGTGAGCCTTTATTCCGAAACTTATTAGGCATCGAGATGAGGGCAAGTAAATCCGCAACTTTGCTGCAGTGGCTCGATTCCCGACGCCCACCGTTTGGCTACACAATCGTCGAGAACGACGCTTCTTCTGGACCAAGTGACGAGACGAATCTTTGGTGGGGTGACCTCGATCCTCGAATTCCTCGTCATACTCCCAGCAGTTTGGCAGAAGAGGAACTGATGAAAAGTGGATGTGCTATTGCAACGCCAATGACAGCCAAGTATCTGCTCTGTGTCTACGAAACGAAAGAGATTGAGTTCAAACTCACGAGTGGAGTCAGCGTCCCCAAGTTCCGGTTAGCAGCGCTTCAGCAGCTGTTCGGTCCTGCGTTTTTCGAACGGAAACGTAGCTTCCCCATGGTTTTTCTTCGGTCGTTGGTGGCAAATGTATGGAAAGACCTGCGGTTTGAACGCCTCCTCTGTGCACTTCTCCGCGACAGCGACGAGAAGATTGTGTTGGGTGCGTTGTCGCTACTCGAGTGCAGTACTCGCATCTTCCGCTTCGATCCCTTACGGAGTTCGAATTCTGTTGCCTATTCGTTTTCCTGTCCAGAGCGAGTTTTTGCCCTGCGTTTGTGTACTCAGAGCGTAGTAATTGAGGTGAAACGCGTGTTGGACACAGCGATTAGAGCGCTCAAAGTGCTAGGAGAAAGTGGCGCGTCCAGTGCGTCGAGAAGCCAGCACCCTCTTGTTGCAATCCTTTGTGTGGGGATGTCGTGGCTGGTAAATTGCCTTTATGGTGGCGACCACACGACACAATTCTGGCGTGTGGCGGGGGTTGATCACCTGATAATTGCAAACGGCAACTCAAATTCTCTGCCGTTTGTCAAAGTGAAGGACGCAAATATGATGAATCAGGTTTTTCATAAGGCCCAACGACTCGGCCAAGATACTTGCGCCAAGTGGGGCGTATTTACTACGACGCCATCTAGTCATTGCCGTAATTGTTCGCCCTTTCGCTTATTGCTAGAAGAGGTAGTTTGTGCTGCGAGTAATCGAGCTGTTGGCTTGATGCGAGCGTTGTTGCTATCTCGGACATTTCGAGAAGAAGCTGTGGATTCCACGGTGGCAATTCGTGACTTGACCTTCCAACGAGACCTCATTTCCAGTAATGACTACGGGAAAGTGAGCCACGCTATCGCTCTGGCCAGAGACATCACGCAGCTGAATGGAACAATCAATGAACATGTGCAAGTGATTTTGTACGTCAAAACGCTCTTCTCATACCACGCTGCAACCTCAGCGAGAGTTCGTGTGAGTGCATTTGTTCCGGTTTGCAAAGACATTTGGGGCTGGATGGAAACTGCGTGGCGAACTGTGACGCTGCATTCGTCGTCCACGGATAAACGTGAGAAGATTTCGCGACGTCAAGGGGATGTGGTTACCGCGGGGTTTTCCCTTTTGCACTCGATAATCTCTCATCCAGCGCTCTTGGTAGAGGATATCGGTGAGCTGACAGCATATAACGCTGAAGACAGTGGTGAACCGGTAAATGTGCTCCAAGAATTAATTCGCTGGATGACAAACCTGCCCAATGGAGCGAGACGCAATGGCAACACAACAGAAACGCTCATTGAAAATGGCGTTGAGTTACTGACCAACGTTGCACAGCTTAGGAAATATGATGAAGTGGTTTTTGCCACTTTGAACACTTGTATGGATATTGGAAAAGTGCTCAACTTACTGGCAAATAATTCCAGTGGAAACGGTGAATGGAATACGATCTTAAACATCGAAGAGAAGCAGAAACTTTGGTCGATGTTGCTTTATTTCGACAGTCGCGTGGTCACATCTCGAATCCTCGACATGGATTTCTTGGGCTCTGTGGTATTACCACGCCTTCTTAGTCTGAACACGCACTCTAGTGAAACTCAAATCGCAAGTCTCCTTCAAAGATTAGACGCTGTAATGTTTCTGGAAGTGCTGGTAGCTGCAGCATCTCGCTGTGAAACGAGTGTAAACATTCAGATGCTTTTTGCTGAGTTGTTTAGGCTGTTATTGCACCATGATATCGTCGCGAAGGAAGCTTCTTTCTTACGGAAACTGAATCATTCCAGTAACTTATCGAGGAAACATGTCGATGTGTGCAAACGTGTCATGCAAGTGGTGTGTTGTATCTGCGTCGACTTCGCAGCACAAAGTCCCAGTCGGATATTCCTTGACAAACTCGAAGCAGTGGGAGTCCCAACTTGGGTTGTTGCTTTCCACCAGGCGCGGATCACAAGACCAGGCAACTCTGAACCTCGTGTTGACGTGTTCTGGAAAGAATGGCACGGAAAGGCAACGAAAGCAAGTGAACCCATCAAACTGGTGCACCGTTCCTCGGAGACGGCATCACGTCATCGCATACAGTAGCAACCAAGTGTCAAAGTGGGAACAATGAAGTCGGATGAGGATAAAGGCAAGTTGAAGAGGCCTCTGGTGTCGGCCTCACCCGTTAAAGTGGCTGATTCGGCGGAGAGCCAAACTTCAACTCGAGCTAAGAAAAACCCAAGCGTTATCCAAACTCGGCTGAACTTTGATGCAGAATCGGCGTTGCATCTCGTAAAGCGATCCACACAAAACGGAAGAGATAAGCGCAGAGACGCAACAGATGACGAAGCTTTAGACTCCGATGCGTATTCACCGTTTCCGGAAAGAAGTACATCCCAGGAGGGAAACCGAAAATTCTCAAGACGAAGTCGCAAGGCAAGTGCAAAACGAAAACCCTCAGATAACAAGTCGGCAAAAGAGGGGAAACGGAAACGAGACCTCGAAAGCAACAGCTCTGATGGTGGGTTATCAGCGTCCTGTAATCGACCTCGAAAGCCTCGACAAGGCCGTGAAACAGCGAAAAAGTATTCCAAACCACAAAATGAAGCGCTGCGAGTGATTTTCAAAAAGTACGACGTGGATGGCGATGGAGCCATCAGCTTTATCGACTTGCGGCGAGCTATGGACGGGCAAATGGCTAGACAAAGTCGTCGGCTCTCGGATTTAGAAATCCAGCGCTGGATTGCCGATAAGGACCGTAGTGGACAGGGTGTCGTCAGCTTTGAGGACTTTGCCGTTGCCTTTCAGAGGCAAGTGAGCCTGTGATACTTGAGACGTTCATCGTAGTTGAAGTTGGCATAAGAAATCGTTATTTTTTCTTTTTTGTTGCCGGTGTTTGAAGGTGCAAGTGTACATGAACGTCGGAAGATCCGGTTTCGGTGGGTTGACTAGTCGCGTCGCGCGTTGTGGAAGACGTTTCAGACTAGTGAAGAGCGCTATAATAATAAAAGCAATTGACGCGAGTTGCTTCCAGTTATCCGCAAGTGTGGAGACCACCGCTCGCCTCGGGCAAGTCGGCGGCGGTTGTCGTTGCTGGAACTCGCGCGCACATTGAAGTTGCACATCGTGGCTGCACCGGACGTCTGAATCGATACCCCTTCTCATGCTTGCACTGCGCGGTGCTTGGCGCCCCAGCTTACACTAACTTACGTTAGCCAAAGGTGTCGGCAGGAACGACCCTGGAGGTTGAAAAATAGGCTTCATGAAAGTGGGTACGGGTGCATTTGTCTACCTATTTTGCGCTGCTGGATATTTTGATGGTCCACCACCTTCTTGCAGCCAGCGATAATGCTGGCCACCGCCGAGCTTTGCTCCGCCTTCAATAAAGGCGCACGTGTTACTCGCGGTTGCTGCACGCGCAGTATGTCGCGCGTGTACTGTGCACATAGGGTTTTTTGTTGAAAAAAAAGAAGAAGTCCATTGTCTCGAATAAAAATGTGTGCTGGTCCAAAAAGAACGATTGCATTGCTTACAAAGGGTCAGAAACGGGACGGACAAAAAACGCCTATCCCTCTCTCCCTGTGTGTCTGTCGGTCGTCTGTCTACCTTCTGGCACTGGTCCTTTAGCACTCTTCCTTCTCCATCGCACGCTCGCTCGCGTCATCGCTATCGTCTGCTGCGATGGCGTCTCCAGCGGCAGTGGGGAGAGCGCGACTTGCAGCCAAAGGAGCTGCCACCATCTACGACTCGTACCCGCTGAGCCTTCGCACATTCCTGGTCGAAGGCCCGCAGCTCTTTGTGCGCTCCGTATCGCACTCGATGGAAGACCCGACGCAAAAGATCATGGCCTTCGACGACGATGACTTCCTCAGCAACCTGCACAATACGTCATCCTCCGTTGGCACCATCGACCTGAATGACGGAGTGGTAAAGTCTCAGTTTAATAATCCGTGAATTATTTGCCAAGTGGCAAAAAAACAAGAAACTAACTGGCAAAACTGCGTGTGTCCGATGCAACAGAGAACAGGGACGACGGCGCGTTCCACAGCGCTGTGCAGTACGTTTGGCAAGTTTCACAACGAGGTGTTCGAGACGAAAGAGCGCTCCAAAGTGCTCAGCGCGTTACGCCATCGCGGTAAAGCAGCGAAAACTGCGTCTGGGATGAAACAGCGCACTCCAATGCGACCCATAGCGCCGTCGACGTTCACTGCGGACGACGTACTTCGCGCTGGCACACTGACGAAACAGGGCAGCTGGCGACGCAACTGGAAAACGAGGTTTTTCATTCTTCGAAGCGACTGTCCGAGTTTGTGCTACTTCACGTCCGAGGACAAATTGGAGCTGTTAGGCGAGATTCCCATCACCGAAGACACGATCGTATTGGACCGCAGCGGCGGGGGCCACGCCCCGTTCCGGTTCCAGATCCGAACCGATGCGCACACGCTCCTGCTGGAAGCCGAGAGCCGCGAGAACCAGAAGCGGTGGATCGATTCGTGCCAAGAACTGGCCGACGCCATCCGAGCGTCGAAATTCTCGGTCAACAATTCCGTGTCGAGTTTTTCCATGGACGGTCGTCGTTCGTCACTAGTGCGAGGGACTGCCGTCCACACTTTCCGCCCCACTGAAAAAAATGTCTCTGCTTTATTGGAAGCGAGTGCGTCATCATCACAGAACTGGGACGACACGGAAATTAGCGGGGTGGACGACGTGGAGATGAGCACGAGGAGGCACCACAACCCGCATCGACTCACTAGCAGCAGTGCCAGTGGCTCCACGCGGTCTGCAACACCGGAAAATACGCCGCGTCGATTATATGACTTGTCAATCTCAGTGATGATGGGCAGACACAGCAAACTGGCAAAATCAGTGGAACATTTGGATAAGGATAAAGACCGCACGGGCTGTTTCGTCACTGTCAGTGGCTACATCCGCAGTAGCAACACGCTTGTGGAACTTGGCGTGACCGATGCAGTCAAACTGACGACGTTAGTGGCCACGTGTGGAGCAGCTTGTGGCACCTCGGGGGATCCAGCTCCCGTGCCCTTTTCGGTTGTTATGACGGCGGAACTGGAGCGATATGACCAACTCCGACTGGCGTTGTGCAAGACGCAACTTTCGCAGAGTCCGGGTAATGTTCAAGGCACTTTTGGAGTGGGGAGGTGTCTGCTGGATGGACAGTTGTTAGGCTCGACGCCGTGTGCAGTGACAGTGACAGAACGCAGCACGTCGTCCAGAGATTCCCTTGTTACGAACAATCCAATGCCACAGAAGAAAGTTGGAGAACCGGGTGGCCCTCTACCCGTCGGAAGTGGGTCGTCTTCGAGTCTATTTAGTGACAGTGAGAGTGTGCATCTAGTGGTTCAAGCTTTTCGCTCAGTGCCGCCACAAAGCGTGCTCCCGACTACGGGCGTGGACATGGCAAATGCCAAGTATCTTATCCCGACAACGCTTGCTCCTGGTCGCGAGACGGCTGGCAAGATGGCTACAGCAACACGTAATGACTTTTCCGGTGCAATTCGTGGCAGCGACGTGCGGACGTTTATGGAGAACGACACGTTCCTCACTGGTACCGGGTTGGGGGCTCTGAATGAGGCTCCGAACGGCAACCTTCGCTTTGTGGCGGTGGATGAGATTTTGCGAGTACCACGAAGTACTTTTGCGTTGCCGATTGCGTATTTAGATTTCCTTGAAGAGCAAGCGTTGGAACGAACAAGATGGCTACAGAAGCAGTTGCACGCGAAGCTTGCTACCCCTCGTGAAGTCGAGCGATTGAATACGGAGCTGGAGTTCTTGCGGAAGAAGCAGGAAGAGTATCTCAAGCAGCGCCAGTTCCTCATCCGACAGGAAAAACGCTTACTGGACGAGCAAAAGGATGGCAAGTTCTTCTTGGCAGCTAAGCGTGCTGGTATGGTCTCTGTGGCCAATGAAAGAGAGTCCTTGGGAGCTTCCAACTCGTCTGCGGCGAGTGCAGCATCGACAGCAGAGACGGAAGCGGTGGCTCCGTTCAAGCGGAGTACGTACAAGAACCTCAACTTGTGGCAGTTTCTGCCCACCAACATGCAGGACCAGTTTCTCTGCACGTACAAGCCTCCGACCAGCAGCAAACAGGGACGTAGTGTCCGTCTTTCGTCGCGACCTTTTGCGTGGCACACCATGACTATGGGCTGTCCTGCAGCACACACCAAGGGCTTCGCAAACGGAGGCTTCCCGTCTACGGCTCCGATCTTGACCGTCACCCCGACCGGTGCGTCGGAAGACGAGTCTCTACTGGACAGCAGCAACGACGAGGAAATCCAGAGTCCGACATCGCCTGTGTCGGCATCTTCAACACAGACGACAGCGGCCACGGACGACTCGTTGGCAGCGTTCAAGCTGCGTCTGGACCTGCAGGACCGTCTTACTGTGATCGGCAGTCAGATTCTATCGGCCACAGCGGCTTGTTTACTGGCGTCGCTGGACTTGGCGCTCAGTGGGAGCGCCTTGCATCAAGCGCAGATCGACCGGGCGCCAACGTTTGGCTTTCTTATGAACTTTGAGTCGCTGTTGAGTACACAGGGCAAAGAGTACGGTATGCTGGAGGACTTTGCCGCTGGCGCACGGTGGCTACGCAACGTATTTATCCAGTTCCGACGACACACAAGTACAGGCACTTTCTTCTCTTTGAAGAAGTATACACCGTCGGGATCCAACGCGAACGACAACAACTGCTTGCTGCTGACCATGGGCATCGATGACGAGCACGTGTCGGTGTTGCCACCGTCTCTCGTCTCGGGTGACGGTGTCGTTCACATCCGCTGCGTTCTCTTCTCCCAAGGAGTCAACGAGAAGCAGAGTCTGGTGCACGCGTACAAGTCCAGCGCTGTCAAGCTACAGGAGCGTGTGAACCGGGACAATCTGATCGAACTGAAGCGTATCTACACTCTATATCGACAGCTTCGAACCGAAGAAACGGAGAACCGGGTTCGACAAAGCCGTCGACTGCGAGCCAGCAGCTCCGTCTCGTCTTCTGCCATCGATGACGCGGACGAAGCTGCAATGGCCATCGACCGCCACGATCTGCAAGCTCTGGACGATCTGCTGGTGCAGATTGAGCACCACATTTGCTCTCCGACGAGTCAGTACAAGAAGAACGTGGCGCTCCTGATGGATTCCTCGGATTTCTGCCGAGCTCTTGGGGGAGCGCGGGTGACGTGTTGCAAGAGCGGCAAGGACCGTACGGCCATGTCCGTGACGCTCGAGCAGGCGCGACTGCTGTGTGCTGACCTGCAGGCCTCTCAAGGTGCTGCGTTGTGTGCGAACATGCGGCTCTATGGTGTGCGTCGTCGCAACGTCTTCATGAACACCAAGGCGGACAAATTCGCCTTCAACGAGGTGCAGCGCAAAATGCTGCCCGACTGCTACAAACCGCCGGCGGGCACATACAAGTCCGGCAAAACATAAAGCAACAGGACGACAAGTTCGCGATGAGAAGCGGACGAAGTGAAATAAATGCGAGTCCACGGCTGCGACCGTGGTGTTAATATTTAGGTGGAAGCGTGCTTAGAGGTCAGTGGAAAGCAACTCGTGGCGTGGCTTGGTCGCAAATAACCCCGACGTGACAAGCCAGGTGTGCAGCTCTGGCGAGATCCAAGCTGGCTGGTGATAAAGCGGTCGCCGTCTGGTTGAGGTTGTGTCGGCAACTCTTTCTTGCTCTTCGCTTATAGATGGAGTTGTCGTCGCCACAGTGTTGCCAGTAGAAAAAGGCGTCTGCGCAGAGTAGTCACGATAAGTGCCACATAGAGTTAGTAGCCATGCACAACCAGAGTCAATCTACCAGTTATGATGAGCCCTCCAACTCACCTCGTTGCTATCTAAGTCATCGTTGTTGCAGGAGAGGGCGTCGTCCTCGTCTTCGTCATCAACGTCGCTTTCTAGATTGTCACCGTCACTTTCTTGCTCGTCGTCCTCGCTACGATGAGCTTCTGGATAGTCTTCTTCATCCGTCGCGTTGGGCTGGAGGATGCTGCTGCTATTCCACTTCAGTGGTGGTAGCGGCATTGGGCTTGCTCGAGGAAGGGCCTGGGTATTCACGCCTAGACGCTGCACTAAGCAAGCGGCATTGATGCCTGCAATGTCTTGCCGAGCATGATCCACGATGTAGTCGGCCGAAGCATGAGGTGGCCACGAGGCATGCGACGCCTGCCAAGAGCGTCGAGATCGACGGCGCAATCGACGACGCACCCGTTTTCGCAGTCGCTTCCGTCGAACTGGCGACCGCAAAGGGCTTTGTCGTTCGTCTAAAGGAGTAGGTAGAAGCATGCAAATGTCGAAAGTGAGAGGACCCTGTAATGCACGCGGTAGTCGCTTGGCTACTTTGCGTACAGCGTGTATGGGTGAGGTTGGAGGAGACTTAATTGGTGATTGTTGCTGAGGTGGCAAAGTTGTGGCAGCACTGAGAGGTCGTTGAGGAGTGCTTGAGAGCGGTTTATCGGTGTTGAAGGGCAGCGACCTGCCAGTCAGACGATTTGGACTTGCCAACGTAGGCAACGGGTTGTCTCCTAAAGACTGTGTCGAAAGGCGAGCCATGAGCGCCATCATGTTTAGAAACCGCTCACCAAGACTCAGCTCTGATTGTGCGACCTCGTGGTCGTCAACTTCTCCTCCCTCCTCTTCATTACCCGCTTTGGACTCCTGTGGAGGTTCCAACTGGTCGTCTAATTCCTTGAAAGTGTCGCCGATTGATTCACGCCGCGCAGGATGCGGTGGAGACGGAGAAGCGCCGTCTGGTTCGTCTCGAAGTCGCTCAGAAATCTGGTTCTGCTGCTTTGAGTGTTTAATGCTGCCCGCTACCTTCTTCTTGGCTCGCACTGCATGGTTCAGATATCCACGAGGCACCAGCGCCAGCGATGGTACCTTGCGAGTCGACACATCGAATGCCGAGCACGACGCCGAGCCAAGTAGTGGCATCCCCGAACGCTGGCAAGTAATATTTGGAAGTTGCATTAGTTGAAGTGAAGGTTTCAAAATTATATTAAACCGAGCCACAGGTCCTGCATTTTAATACCGGTACTGTACTCAAATTGTAAAGAAAAAAAGCTAAAATAGAAGGCTTCATCATTTGGTTTAAAAATTACAATTTTGTATTCTACTTGACAATAATTGCGACACCAACTTTGTCGGTGCCACTCAATCCAATATGCCCCGCCGCAATCCGAGCGCTTCCGCTAGCGATGATACTCGTCGCGAGGCGCCGCTCCAGGCCGTGCTCTTCGCCGACTCGTACTCCGAGACGTTCCGCCCCATCACACTGACGCTGCCAAAGGTTCTTCTTCCGCTTGCCAACGTCCCGATGCTCGAATATTCGCTCGAGTTCCTCGCTGCGTCGGGTGTCCAGGAAGTTTTGCTCTTCTGCACAGGCCACGCCGAGGCCATCGAGCGCTTCATCGACAACGAGTCGCAAGTGGCAAAGCGTCTGGACGTCACGTGCGTCAGCAGTCCTAGCTGCCTCACAGCCGGTGACGCCCTTCGCGAACTGGACCGCCGTCAGTTAGTTCAGAGCAACCCGTTCGTCCTAATGAGTGGCGACGTGGTCGCCAACGTGGACCTACAGGCAGCGATCGCCGAACACAAGAGCCGCAAGAAGGCGGACCCGAACTGCATCATGACGAGCATCTTTAAGGAACTGCGACCCAATTTCGCCACGAGCGTCCGTCCGCTGGATGCCGAGCTGGTTGTGGGCGTGGACGCTGCCACGTCGCAGCTCGTTCTGTACGAGGACGAGCCCGATCGTCGCAGTACACGTCTCGCGACTCTGTTTCTCGAGGACCACGCCCAGATCGCGCTACGTAGCGACCTCCTGGACTGCTATTTGGACATTTGCTCCCCCGAAGTGCTGCTCAAATTCGCCGAAGACTTCGACTACCAAGATTTGAGACGAGATTTCCTCCATAACGAGGTGCAGAACTACGAATTGGGCAAAAAGTTCTTCGTTAAGGTCATAACAGACGAGTTTGCAGCCAGAGTGATGGACCCCAGGACGTACGCCGGCGTCTCGCAGGCGATTCTGCAACGCTGGGTGTTCCCTATGGTCCCGGATGCCAATTATCTCGGCGCGGGAGCTGTGACCCACTACGAATACCTGCGTGGCATGCGCTACAAAGACGCCAATGTGACGCTAGCCAGGACGTGCGACGTCCAACGCGAGTGCATCTTGGGAGCGGGGACGACGATTGCAGAGCACACACGTGTGCGGAAGAGCGCCGTCGGTAAGAACTGTGCGATCGGCGAGAAGGTGACGATCGACGGGAGCTTCTTGTGGTCCAATGTGGTCGTGGAAGACGGCGCCGTCGTGACGAACGCCATCTTGTGTGACAACGTGGTGGTGAAGCACGGAGCTGTCATTGGTGAGGGCTGCGTGCTCTCGTTCGGTGTGGTTATTGGCGAGGGCTTCACGTTGCCGCCGTTCACGAAGGTGACGAAGAGTTTGGTACAGGTAGAAGACAATGGGTTCTTCTCAGATGGAGACGAGGAGGCTTCGACACAGGAGCAACGAGCGACAGATAACACGCCGATCCAGTGGAACCCGAAGGAGGTTGGCGTTGGCGGCGTCGGACGCATCTGGACACTGGACGAGGACGACATTGAAGTGGATTCGGACAGCGAAGACGAAGACGAGGAGCAACTCGAAGCCAAGAAACAGGCACGTCGTCTGGAGAAGCTTAAGAGCACTTTGATTGGAGCGAATGATGTCGTGTCCAAGAAGATGCACCGCTGGGAGGAATGGGACACGCTCAGCTCGTCAGAGGAAGAAGACGAGGACGAAGATGACCTTCTCGCTGAGGCTAACGCGACGGCGTTGGAGGTGCCGTTCCAGCAGATTATCCGCGAGAACGTGTGCACTGGCGATGCGGCAGGACACAACGTGGACGATCTTTTCATGGAGATTAAAAGCTTCAAGTTCGCTCAGAACCGGTCATTCGCCGAGGTGATTGGAGCCATTGTTCCTGGTCTCTTGGACCTAATCCCGACGGGTAATGGACAGTCGGCGATGGCGATTCTGGGCGACGTGCGTGCCAAGTTCCAGAAGTGGAGCTCGGTGATTCAACGGTGTCTAGTGGAACAAGAGGACCAAGTGGCTATTGTGGACGCACTCGAAGGATACTGTGCCGAGCCGGAGGAGCGTCGGGCGTTGTGGCTCCCGCTCTTCCGATTTCTGTTGCAGACTGTGTACGATCTGGAGTGGGTCGGGGAAGATGTGATCCTGGAATGGCACGAGGCCCAACAGGCAAATGTCGACGAGGAAGAAACTTTGGATGCTGTTGGTGCTGCATCCAAGAAGGATATACAAGAGTTTATTGACTGGCTACAGGAGTCTGACGATGATGACGAAGACGACGACTCTGAGGAGGACTCGGACGAAGAGTAAGGTCGGATAGATGTGTGCATGTCCGATATTAAGATCACGACGTCGTTTGATTACCCTCTTTTTGATCCGGGGATGCTTGAAATTATTTGCCCGCGTGGAGTCCCGTTACTGCAATTTAATTACGACAAAACGACAGAACCTACCAGCCTCCCGTACATGTACACAAGAAGCAACCCCCAGAAGCAACACAAGGCGTAATTTATTTTAGGGCTTCCTTCTTTTGAGAAATAAAATACCGGAACTGGGAAAGTTCCAAAAGCCATTTAGAGAGAGACAGACTTCTCCATTTAACATTAGTTTCTAGATGTCTGGTAAATCCTAAGCCTGGTTAGCAACGCCGGTGTCTGCGCTAGATCCGGTGGTTGTGCGAGGCTTGTCAGCTCATGTGACTGCTCTCTTGGTTCGTCTTCCAGTGTATTGATACACCCCTGTAGTCGTGTTCCTTGCTCCATCCGTTCTGGTGAGCGGCGCTCGCGTTTCGCGAGCGCCGTTAGCTGCCTGAGTCCGGTTGTCCAAAACTCTTGTACTATGCCATCGATAGATGTCTCCTCGTGCTGAAATACGACCCGGTTCCTTTGGATCCATAGCGTGGTAATGCAGACACTGGATAGGATACGCCAGATCCTCGTCCATTCTGCTCGGTAGAGCTTTTCGTCATCCGGATGAGCTGCTATGATGCTTCTCACTCTGGGCGTATTTAACGCCGGTGCTTTCCTGACCGCGCAATTGCTGCGGTACTGTTCGCGACGACTGCTTTCTCTGTGATCTCCCGTCCAATGGCTGATTAGCTTGGACCAGCACTCCTGCGCACATGAACACTCCCAGAATATGTGCGCTAGGGTCTCCTTCACTCCTTGACACTCCGGCAACTTCCGGCAGCTATTATCAGTTTGTCGGCCTTCGTGGAAGAGATTTAGCTGTGCCACAGCGACCCGGTACGCCACCCAAACTTGGTACACTGTTAATTCGTTACCATGGGACCAGAGCTGCTT
Source organism: Phytophthora betacei (assembly GCA_011320135.1). NCBI lineage: Eukaryota > Oomycota > Peronosporomycetes > Peronosporales > Peronosporaceae > Phytophthora > Phytophthora betacei. The sequence goes on from JAANHX010000276.1 coordinate 1,056,454, forward strand.
CGGTAGTTGGCTTAGGACCCCGCATTGCCACTCGTCGGTTCTCCTCCGTATCTCCAGTCCGTCCACTTGGGTCTTTAATCCTTTCTCTGCAACTTGGTAGCGTTTGAAAGGCTGCTTGTTTATAGCTGACAGCACTCGCTTGTTAGCAATTGTCGCCTGCACCTCCCATTGTAGGCCATGGATCGAGGGGTGTGCCTCGAAGACGATGCCCCCGTCATCCTGACTGTGCTGAAGCACCTGAATATCCGGGTGCGCCTCTTCTGCTGTCGCGGGGCCCTCGACTACCCTCCAATGTATGCCGTTGGATTGTTGCTCGAGTTGGATGGTACATGCCCTCCCAGCGGCATTATCTGTCGATACTCCGATGGCGCGTGCCTGGCTCACACAACTCCAGTTGTAGGAGTTGATGAGCTCTGGTTGATTTCGTAGGCGTAAGGCCGGGTTGACCTGTATGGATTGCCCTATGTCTAACCGCGGCGAGCTCCTCAGAATCGCTATTGCCCAGCGCCGTAACTTTAGTTGGTGATGACTCTGCTCTCCTGCCACGGGAATTATCATTGAGTATGTCCACTTGCCTGTCCTGTGAATTGCCAAGTCGGAGATCGAGCATTCCTGGATACGGTTATATTTTCGGCTGTTGAGTGTGGCTCCCGTGCTGTCTACGACCCACGGATTATTAGCCCAACTGTACGTCGGCCAGAATTGCTCTTCCGACGTCGATTGTTCCCGATGGGGGAGTGGGAGCAATTGTGGGAGCTCCACTATCCACTCGCCATCTGAGAACCAGCTGATAGATCGTTTTGCCAAGTCGTCATCTGGAGGCTGGGCCTGCCGTAGGTCGTCGTTAGGCAGCCGCGCTGTTTGCCACACCCATTCTCCCATTGTGTGCGCTAGTGCCACTCCGGGAGTATCCAAACTCCGTCGACTTCTGCCGGACAACTTTTTCCTGGGCGTTATACTGCCGTTCCAGGACTCCGGGAGACCCCTGAACATCCATGCCTTCCACGCATAAAAATACCGATCCTTCCGCTGGATTAACCATTGGAGAGTGTGCTTCGTTCGTTGCGTCTGACAGGCCAGTTCAATCGATGCCAATCCTGCTCCGCCTGCCTGTTTGGGTGTGAACAGAAGGGCTGGACTGATTTTATGGCGTGATGCCTCCGTCGAGGTAGTTTGGCGCCACAAAAACTGTTTCTGTAGGTTGTGAAGCTGCTTATTCGCCCACTTGGGCATGTCAAACACCGCCGCCGTGAAGAGAATCGACGGCAACATGATGACGTTGAGTATCATGATCCTGAATTCGACACTAGTACCCAGCTTGGCCGCTGTCGCAAGACGCCTCTGGACTGCTCGAATTCTTTTTGCCCAATTGACGGCCGTGAGCTTGCCCGTTCATACTTCATACCCCAGATATCTCACCGTGGCTCCCGGTTGAAGCACTGGGATCCCGTGAAATTGGGGAACTTCCACTGCTTTGTTCTGAAAAATCGCGCAGTTTTTGTTGGTTGGACATGCAGCCCCGACAAGCGCCCGAATTGTTCCACGATCTCCATCACTCGTGGTAGTTGCCGAGCCTCCTTCAAGAACACTGTGGAGTCATCTACGAATGCCGAAAAGGTATGCTTGACCCCTGGCATCCCAGGGATTTCGATTCCAGAGAGTGTTGGGTCCTGTTGTATAGCCATAGAGAGAATTTCTGCTGCTAAGAAACAGCAGAGGCGCTAATGGGCATCCTTGTCGGATACCAGACACAACTGGCTGCAGCTCCGACAGCTCTCCATTTACTAGAAATCGCGCTGTGGTTCCATCGTGCATTTTCCGTATCATTTCGGTGAATTCCGGGGAGAACCCAAACTTGCGTAACACCAGAAAGAGAAATTCTCGCGTAACGGTGTCATACGCCTTACGAAAGTCTAGGAGAAGTATCAGTTCGCTGAACGCCGCTTTCAACTCGGGATGAGCTGTCGCTTTTGCTAATACTGCTAGCATCATCACTACCGTTTTAAGCATCTGCCTGCCGTGCACAAATCCCTGCTGCGATTCGCCAATTCGTTTCCCCAGCACCCGTTGAGTTCTTGTCGCTATGACTTTGGTGTGAACTTTGTAAGCTGTTTGCAACAACGAGATGGGCCTAAAGTTCATCGCATTCGTGGAGTCACCTTTCTTTCGTAGCGGGATGATGAGGCCCTCTAGGAACGATCGAGGAGGGTCGGCTCCCTTCAAAAGCTCGTTTCCAATGGCAACCAATGCTGGTACCAGTACCGCTTGGTGGTCCTTAAAAAATCATTGTTTAGCCCATCCGGCCCCGCCGCTTTATGACGATTCAGCGCCCGAATGGCCTGAATGACCTCATCCTCTGTAATGGGTTTCATCAGCTCCATGTTGTCCGCCATGGAGAGCAGCCGCTCAGCAGGTATGGTGACGAAATTGTCAAATTCGTTTTCTAGGGTCTGCCCTGCGTAAGCGTTGTGGACTTTGCCTAATATAGGCTGCCACTCGGACCCGAATTTGCTCGCTATGTTCATTCCCCGGGTAAACGGTTCCCCGTTGATTCGTTCAATCGAGGAGACCGTCTGGTCCTTCTCCCAGTTGGAGACGCGTTTGTAGTCCCATCGGAGTTGGTCCATCGTCCGCTCTAGCTTTTGACCAAGACGGATTAGGTGTTCTTGGCGTGCGTCTTCTTCGGAGACCTCTAGCAGTCCGCGTCTGGTGAAAATTTGAGCCCGGTTTTGGGCCCGCAACGCAGCTACTGACTGCTTCCGTCGCTGTGCCTCGCTCCGAGTGATTTCCCGTATGCAATCTCCACACTTTCCTGCCGTCTTATCCCACGTACGTGTCGATTCCTCTCTCCCAACTCCCACACGCATGAGTGCTTCCAATACCGCTGTTTGAACTCTTGCCGGCTGGGACGATCTAATTGGGTAGATCACTGACCTGCGTCTGCGACGCTGCCTCCCTGTGTGTACTTTGTCGCTGAGATGTAGCCGTACCCGCTGATGGTCCGAGGGGGCCGCCGGTTCTGCTACTTCAACTCGGTCAATCTCTGCTGTCCAGCTACACGGGACGTAGTAGCGGTCAATTCTGCTTGCCGCATCAGGTCCCCAGTATGTAAAGAATTCGGTTGGGTCTTGGCCCTCTTCCTCCTCCTCACCAGCTTGTTCTTCACGAATCCGTGCATCTTCTAGCTGCAGTTGTTGAACAAGCCCGGTTAAGGCATTACTTTCTGGTCGACCTGACCGTTTGCCTCCAAGTCGGTCAAGAGGCGGACTCTGAACGCTGTTAAAGTCCCCTGCAATGATCGTGTCGGCAGTTGTCCACGTCCACTCTTTTAAGCGTGTGAAGAAAACTTCCCTGTCGCTGTGAAGATTGGGTGCATAGAGGTTTACGACCTGCAGTGTTCCAATTGTGATATCTAGCACCCGATTAGTCCATTTGTCTTGTTGCCACGGACTCACCGTGTCTGCGATACTTGGGTTGAGTAGAATTGCTACCCCACCCTGTTTGCTGTCATGTACAGTGCACGCGGAAAATATAGACGAAAAATCGATTTTTACCATTTTTCTTCCAATCTCAAGCTCTTTCCAAATGAATTTTAGCCAATAAAAAGCTCATTAAAACGATTCGTTTGCGGTGCTTCTTGCCTCTATCCGACAACTGACACTCGAGATTCTCTCAAAAGATTGCCTTTGGCTACGTAGGTGCAGCGCGGAAAACATAGACGAAGTGGGTAAGGAAGACATTTATATCTCTTTGAAGGGGTCTGGGGGTGTGCAGCTCAATGCACACCAGAGAGAGGGCATTGACAAACCTCTACACGTTTATATTTGCCAAAACGTTTGTTTATTTAGATGGGGCGAGGCAAACCACTGACAGACTTCGAGAAAGGGCAAATTTTGGCGCTGAAGGAGGAACACCAAAAGGAAAATGCTATTGCGAAGCGCATCGGTCGCTCGTGGAAGGTTGTGCACAGCTTTTTAAGCAACCCAGAGACGTACGGCACGAAAAAAAGTCCTGGCAGGCCGAAGAAACTGACGCCTACGGCCGAGCGTCAACTGCTTCGTGAAGCATCTAAGACTGGTGTAAGCGCTAGAGCTCTAAAAGGTTCGTTACAGCTACCTATCTGTTCGTAGGGTACAGGAAGTGCTGCACGACTCAGAGAATATGGTGCATGAGAAGCGGATTCCATGTCCAGTACTCAAACCCGAGCACATTACGAACAGACTGAAGTGGGCCGAACAGCATGTGGAGCATGGCCGCAACTGGAACTCTGTGGTGTTCTCAGATGAGAAAAAGTTTAATTTAGACGGACCCGATGGATACCAGTACTATTGGAGAGATCTAAGAAAAGAGAAGCAAATTTATTCGAACCGTCAGTCCGGTGGAGGCAGCGTGTTCGTTTGGGGCGCCTTTAGTGTCAAAGTTAAGTCCGAGTTGGCGTTCCTGGAGGGCAAGCAGAACGCAGAGAAGTACATTGACACATTGGGTGACTACCTATTCCCGTTTGCGCACCTTTATCACGGCTTGGATTTTGAATTTTAGCACGATAATGCGTCGATTCATACGGCCAGAGTAGCTAAATGGTATTTGGAAAACTTGGATGTGCGTGTGATGTGGTGGCCTGCGAAGTCACCAGACCTAAATCCTATTGAAAACCTGTGGGGTATACTTGCTAGAGCAGTATACGTGAACGGAAAGCAGTATGACACTAAGATGGAGCTTGTAAAGGTCATCAAGAAAGCGTGGGCTGCCATTCCGGTGTCGACTCTGGAAAACCTGGTTCAATCGATGAAAAAACGTTACATGGAGGTCTACCGCCTCGAAGGGCTCAAGACCAAGTACTAGTACACCTACATCAACCATTTTAACCATTACCTTTGCTTGAATAGCGCTCATCTAGGCATCACTTAGTACTTCGTCTATCATTTTCGCGCTTTGCACACTAAGTCGAAGTCAGTTAATGGGCTGTATCTCGAGTGTCAGTTGTCGGATAGAGGCAAGAAGCACCGCAAACGAATCGTTTTAATGAGCTTTGTATTGGCTAAAATGCATTTGGAAAGAGCTTGAGATTGGAAGAAAAAATGGTGAAAAACGATTTTTCGTCTATATTTTCCGCGTGCACTGTATACTCCAATATGACAAGGTGGGCCCGCCTGACTGGATGCGTCGCCCCCACAATCGTTGCCATTGTTGTTGGAGCTCCTCCGCTTCGGCCTCGGAGCTCACGTGAGTTTCTTGAATTAGCCATGCCATTGGCCTTTGTTGCACCGGTGTCCGGCGCCATGCACTGTGCCACTTCATCCTACTTCCTTTGGTAAAGCCTCGGACGTTTTGGAGTTCAAGTCTGCAATGCCGCACTCGTCCTGTCCGTGGTTTTCTTCCCAACCTTCCGCCGTCCTCATTTCGCAAAAACATAGTCCGCCCGTACTCGTCACTGCCATCTCCTGTCCAACTTCCCCCCCCCCCACCCCCCTTGGCGATCAGTAATTATGTGACTACTAATCATATTGGCTGGTTGGATCCGGTCCCCCGTGTTCGATCTCTGTGTCGAAATAACGAGCCGTTCGAGTCCAGTTGACGTTCACTCCGTCTGGTGTAAACGCTTTTCTGAATGCATCTGCGTCTTTGAGGGCTGCAAGGTGTCGAACCAGCCTGGAACGGACTCCTTGTTCGTCTACTTCCTCCTGGTGGGTTAGCACTTTGATCGCTTTGTCATACAGTAGAGAGCAAAGAATGTGTTGTGCCAGTCGCAACTTGTTGGTAGTGTCGCACAGCTTCAATATCTCGTCCTTGCCGTATCCATTTCCTCGTAGTCGAGTCCAGTCGATAGTGTTGTCCGAAGCTTCGTCCAGATTTTTCGTTCTCGGGCGAGCGATCCTGGTGCGCCAGTCCTCAATCCATTGTTGCGTCGCTTTGTCCTTGCATCTCGTGGCGTAAATGCCTAACTGGCCATGTAAACATTCCCGTCTCCACGCGGCCGTCCACTGTTGTAGTACCGGTTCCGCTACTGCTGTCAGCAATTCATCGGATATGGGAATCGTTGTAGAAGACGAACGAGCTTGGCTGGTTCTCCTTTTGCTGCTGCTGCCCATTGCGTAGTATTTCCAGTGGCCAATGGGAACTCGGACTTGGCGGACGAATGCCAGGTTGTCCCGAGCTGCTGCCACAGCTGCGACCAATTCGTACGGTTCACCGTCACGGCGTCATTCCCTGGCCCTACTTCATCTTCTTCCATTGGGGTCGGCTGATGCGTGTGGGATTGCGAGTCCTGTTTCGCCCGCACTAGAAGTCGTATTTGCTCACCTTCCATCGGTGTGAGAGTGTGAGGCCTCTTTTGAACGGACTGCTTCGACTGGAAGTACTTTGGAGCTGCACTCCGAGTTTCCTGCGAGCTTTCTTGTGAACTGGACTCTGAGGGAACGTAGTCTGCATCCGAGTCAATTTCTGCTTCTGGTTGCATCCCCTCCTCGTTATCCAATTCCTCCGCGCTGCCTCAGCTGCAGACTGCTGCCATTGCCGAAGGACTGCCAGGGAAATCTGATACTTCTGCAATATGTGGCGTGCAACCGGCGAATCTTGGGTATCCAGTCGGGTCGATAGTAACGCTGTTCGTTCCTCAAGTGAGAGCGCTGATACAGTATTGACCAAAAAGGCTAGGAGTTCGGTGTACCTAGCCGGATCTGCCTTGTCAAGTATCAAGTGGAACTCACATTTGAGATCATGCGGAATTGACATTCCTTTCATTCGTTGCTTCAATTCGGAAATGCTCCCACTTCATTTGGCAGGGTCCCATGGATCCATATCTGCATCTTGGCCCTGATCCGCTGACGAACTGGAATCCGCCGCCCTCGCTGTAGCTGTCGACATCTGCACGGTTTCTCTACTCTCTGCATCGACTTCCGCCTCCTTAACCTCTTTTTGGCGCGTATGTACGAATGCGGAGTAGTGATTGCCCCAGAAACGAACAACTAGCGGCGGCGTCTTGTCTTTTCGTTTGGCCTTTCGGATTTCGGCTAAGCATCGCCCCACCTGGAGCGGAATCTGCTGCCCTGTGTCGTAAGTCTTGCGACCCTTGGACAGTAAACTGGGGCGATACTTGGAGCAGTACCAGAGATGTTTACCATCCGTGTTATAGGCAAACACGTAGATTGGCCTCTGGAGAAAGTTTGCCGCCGTGGCCATGAGCTCGCTGCTGCCCCAGACTTCTCTCGGGAGAAGCTCATCCCGTTGCGACGACGAGCTCGCGAATTCCTCCAAATACCATCTAAATTGCTTGCTGGATTCTTTCGAGTCCATTCCATCCCAGCCCCGGCCCACGTTGACCAACGTATTGGTTCGCGTGAAGTGGTCGTATTGCTCTGCGTTATTTAACAGCGCTGACCATTTAATGCCTCGCTTCAGCGTTGATGCGAGTTGTTCCAGTACCTTGCCATGCGCTGCAAGGTCATGATCCACGATGGCCTGAGAAAGTGCCATCACCATGCAATTGCCGGTTGCTGGTGTTGCAACTTGTCGAAGTCCTAGCAAAGCCTCGATCTCCGGGAAAGACGTAACCGCTTCGCTCGCGTCCCCACTACTTAATAAAGAGCTGCCCTTAACCTGTGACATGGAATCCTTGAGGGTTTCCATCTCTTCCCGCTCCCGTTGCTTCAGCGCTACTAATTGGGGTGATTCAATAAGTTTTGGTGGTTTCGCCTTGACCAAGCGCAGTTGTGCTCGTTCCTGTGGCGTGAGAGTACGAGGCTTCGGACTTTTAGATTCCTCGCTGGACGATATCTCGACCGCGGCTTGGACTAAGGTAGCTTCTCTCTTCTCTTCCTGATCTCCTTTGTTCTCATCTTCTTCTTCGAATACTGCAAACCTAGAAGAGATTCCAAACCTTTTCTCGGCTAACGCTGCTGGATGCGCGTATAGGGTTCTCCCTCGCGAAAGCGGAACGGTGGCCCACTTCTTTTGGGGTTGAGGCGCTGGTGGCTGGGACTTGCGGTTGTCCGATGCTACCGGCCCCACCGGATACAAACCCGATGTTGACCCACTGACTCTCTGTGAGTCCAGGGAGCCGAGATCTGGTGCTGGCGGTGCTACCGCCTCTCGTGCTTTGTTTTGGTGGGCTTGATGCACCGAGAGTCTCGTCTCTGCGGCTTTCTTGAACTCCGAGAGGCTGGCAAAAGGTCGCGCCATATCCTTCAACTTCGTTACCTCCGTGTCGCTCGCTACGCGGCTGCCTTCTCCCTTGAGTTGCTCCACTGTGTACCGGCATCGCACCATCGTGTGCCCCACGTTCCCACATTGGAGACACTGCAGACGGTTTCCAACTGCTGGATGTTTAAGCACCAGTGGCCGGCCATACCAAATTACTCGCACTATCCCCCGCAAAAATTCCGGGCATTCAGCTGTCTTCATCGTAAGTCTCCACACTACTGAAGATCTGGATTCCGGATAATAGACATCTAGGTTTTCAAACTCAATGTCTGCCTTAATGTGCGCCTGTAGGTACGCATTTAATCGCCCAACATCCGTGCACCGGGGTACATTGAAGATGTCCACCACATACTCTCGCTGCGTGTCCGTCCGTACACCATCGTTGCCCAATTGCCTGGCCCATATCGATCCTGTATCCGGCTGATGCGGGTTCCGAAGCCTGTAAACGGCTCGCTTGAACGGAACTTGGGTGTCCTGGAACCGACGGGCCGTTGCTCGGTCGAAAGTATGGAAATGAATGCTGCGTTTCATATGGTCATAGCTGATGGTCTTGACCAAATGCAGCATTTTACGTAAGTCGTTGCTCGAGACACCGTGCTCCTCTGCAGCTAACAAAATGTCATCCTTGAGTGCTCTGGTGGCTTGCCTACTGGGTTTGACAGTGACCCATCCTCTGAGCTGTAGGATGAGTTCTCCTTCGACTTGTTTCTGGATCGTTCCGTAGAGGCGGAGACGTTCCCTCGAGTCTAATACGCTCTTAAGGAAACCTGGCGCTTTCCGACATAGAATGGTTCCTTCCACCATGCCCGTGATGATCTTCCATTCGTCCTTGGTGCCTTCTCGAAGATCTCGTCCACTTGGTGCCGCTGGGGGCCTTTCACACAGCTTTCGTAGCAAGACGATGTCAGCTTTAGGAAAGACCGCTGGATTGAACATGTACGTGATGTACTGAGGAGTCCCCGCTTGGTCGGATTCAGTGCCTACTGCTCCACCAGCTCCAGTTCCTCGCTTGACTTTTTCTGCCCATTGGTTGATCGGGGTCTCGCGCGCCCATTTGACCCTGCTGACCATACTCTGCATGATGTGCTTGAAAGACCACGTTGTGTTGTAGAGGTCTTGGGTCGCCGCTGTTGCCAGCCGGACCCAGTCTACGTAACTGCCTTCCGCCACTATACACGCTTCCTTGAACAACTTGCAGAGCCAAGTTCGGTCCTCGCCTTTCAGCCTCGGATATTGCCGCTTATTTGCTGGCACCATCTCCACATCACTACATGACTGTATCGTGTACTATCGTGTACAACGTCGCTATTGTCTCCATCCATTCCTCACGAGGCTTCTCCTGTGGCGCCACGCTCATCGCCACTACCACCGCCCCGAATAATTCTTCCGGACAGGCCGGTGAAGGAGGTTGTCCCGTCTCTCCATCCTGGGTTCTCGCTGGCGCTGCTGGGGAATGACCGATGGATGGAGGATCTGCGCCTCCTGCTGCTCCTACGGCTCCTGCTTGGCTCTCCATTGTTGCCGTTCCTCTGGAGTGTTTCCGAATACCGACTCTGCCAGATCCGGTTGCGACTCTTCGCGTTGGGAATCCTGTGTTTCTCCAACGATGGAATCTTGGCTGGCCCCGAAGCTGCTGTCATCGTGCTCGCTTTCCACGTGCTCCTGGTTCCCGCGGTCATCAGGATCCGGGGGCTTCCTCTCTTGCCCCGGCAGCTCTCGCTGCCCAGGCGCGTCGGAAGCCGACATCATGCACTGCTGTGCCCGCCGAGTTCTTGCCTACTACACTTCTCGGACGTGTCACCCACTCCTGAGCGACTGTTCCCGTACAGGGTATTTTTACGAGTAAGTTCCAAAAGCCATTTGACAAATATCACTGTAGCCCAAGAGAAGAGGAGTAGCGGCTGTTGGCGCACACACAAAATGGACCAAGGCAGCAGCAAACACTTCGACGGCGTTTGCTCCGATCAACTGCCACCGCCACTGCCCCCCCCCCCCCCCCCCCCCCCCCGACGCTACAGCCACGAAGTAATGTGAAGGCACCACTCTCTCGCGCACTCAAAAGGCTCTGGTTTGCAAGCAAATGCTGCGCTCTCGTCTCCAGAATATCAAGCTGATAGAAGAAAAGCTGGAGAAAATCTCACAGTTTTCACTAGAGCTTATGAATGAATGAGAGTTGACTCTGATGATAGCTCACGAGAAGGAACAGACTATCCGCCTTGCCGCTGCTGCTGGAGTACCTACGCACGAAACAGGCTACGTGATATCGTACTCAGTGGCTCTCGAGCAGTGCTGCGAAGCTCTATTAGAGCACATTTAAATCAGCTTAATGCAAAACTCACAGGAAGAAGACTCACAGGAAGTAGACGAGATGACGTAACTACTTAAAAAATCAAAAACATTTGGCGAAGGCAACTACTCGTGTTAATGTGTTATGGTCGCAAGTAACTCCAAGTCAGTCGCCTCTATCTCCTTAGCAATTTGGCTTGCTACAGTGTTAACTTCTGGCTGCATAACAATCATCCACATGATACGAAAGCCGCATAATTGCGATATCGTCCGTTGTAACGGCACCTTGTGCAAGCTGGAAGCTGTCCTTCTACACGGAATAAACTTGGGCAATAGTCAACACACCACACGAAGTTCCATCGGGCTGCTTTGGCGACATTAACCATACTTTACTGTTCGCCACCGGATAATTTTCATTCGGCATGGTTTTATCATGCCACTCTTTAAAAAATGGCACAACCGTAGACGTGTAAGTCGCTTCCATCGTATCGCTATACGAAGATCCGCAGATTGGCTCGTAGTAGTAGGGTGTAAAGCACGGATCTTCTCTTTTGTAAGCAATGGCGACGATGACGATACCCCAATGGATGTTGCTTAAACGCAGAGGCAACGCAAGGCAGTAGAAGTTTGAAATCCGTGACTGTGGTGGTTTCGGACAGCCCATAGTTGGAGAAAATGAATCGAATGCGTAACAATATCTCAGCGCATCGCAGATGCATCGAACACTGAAATTGATAATGACATCAGAGAGCATTCTGTCGCGCGCAAGCATTCCAACGAGCGTGTCGACCTTAACGGTGCCTTCACCACTTGATAGTCGGAAAGTAGAATTAAAACAAGCACCCTCGAGCTGTACCACCACTTCGTTTGCCAGCTCCTGATGTTTCCCCCCCGCCGACAGTAAGAATATGTCGTCCGAATCAGTCTCCGCTTTAAACAACTCAGGGTTTGCAAGGATATTGCTCCACTTGGTCGTTTGCAGCCATTTCATGTCCGCTCTCCATGCGTTAATTGTTCTTACCACGATGTAAAACTCCGATTTTTCGAAGACGGCTTCATTGTTGTAACGGATTTGTACAGCAGCCAACAAAACTGTAGAAGCAAGTCAGTCACAGCAACACACCGGGCAACACAACAAGCAACAAAACAAAAGCTTACCTTGTAAATCGTGGCGTTCCACCAGGCAAATATGCAATAATTGCTTCGGTGGTGCTGTCCTGGTGCTCAACCACGGGGTTGAAATACTTCGACTTGGGTCGCTTCTTCCGTTCTGCTTCAATGACCGCTTTCAGCTTGATTACTAGCGATTTGGGAATCACAAAGTTGTAGACGTAGTCCTCGGGAGACACAGACTCTCGACAGCTGTGTACAACACGCGCATTCTTGAAATCGTCGTCCAAGATCGTTGGGTAACCTGCCAAGATCTCGCTGACATGATTCTGGTCGGAAGTATTTGTTGCCCACACGATGACGCAAGCCACAGATGGCACATGTTTGTCCGGTAACGTAATAACGGCTAGCTTATAAGGCTTTGCGAGTTTCTCCAGCCGACCTTGCTTTAGTTTCTTTCGTTGGTTGCTCCGCGGTTTGGGTTTTTGAATACGTAGCACTTCAAGACGGCCTCCTAGTGTTCCAGCTTTTTTTCGATCTTTTCTTGGTCGCTTCTGCCTTTACTGCAGCTTTTGGGGGGTAATAGCTCTTCACACTGGGTGGTTCTTCCGTAAATTTTACCGTGACCGCGGCTTTTGTCGGGTAATACTTCTTTAATCCGGGCGTCACGCCAGGCTTCGCCGAAGTGAAAGAGGTGGCGATGTCAATGTCACTGGATGGAGCTGTTTCATTCCGTGAGGTTGAACTACCAAGCTCACTTTCCTGCGACGACTCGACCCTTGTAGTATTTATTTGCAGATCGAACTCACTTTTCTCCATTTCACGAATGAAATTCATAGTTTCAATGAGATCTGCTCGCGTTATGTCAGACGTAGTGTCAATAGCATCCAAGTCTTCTCCTGATCCGTCTTCATCTGGCATTGTTGTAGCGTCTGATGTTTGCTCTTCGGCTGATCCAACATCGTGTAGACCTTTGTTAACAATTGTTTTCCAGGCCTTCAGGGCGGAGTAGAATGCAGGACTCTACAATTCCGCTAGATGTTCCATCACAGGTTCAAACACAGCTTTTTGCATAGCAGTATTTCGCTTCTGATGACAGTACAACAACGTTGGCACGCTCTCGGCGCCGCATCTTTGCACATACGACACGGCGCTCATGCTTACGCTGGGCTCCACCGCCACTTCGATCATGTTTTTCTTGAGTTGAGTCATGGGTTGCTTCTTGTGTTGCGGAATAATGATGGGTCGCTTCGACCATCTCGACCGAATCAAGTTGTGTTTCGACCGCGTCCGCTCCCTCTTTCTTTTGAGTCAAACCATCATGTTCATAAGCTGCACCTGCTACTTTCATCGAGGCCTCCACAACTTGAAGCGATGATATACCATCTCTGAAATCCTTCTCCAGCTCCACCATCGCCATCATATCCCAGCGTGCGTGAACAGTCATGGCAGGTAGATACTCGAAACGATGGACATGCTCAGCAACATACATCAAGTGCTGACACGGTAGGTTGTAACTGCAATAGAATGAGCACGAACAAGTCCACTCGAAATCGTTACATTCATATGTGTACCCATTGGATCTCACGCCCCACATACCAGCTCCACCTTTTTCCTTTGTGCACGTAGTGTCCATCGAATAAACCATAAAATAGTCCCATTGAGAGCGTACTTTAGCCAATGAATCGTGGCTTAAGTGCTTAGAAACGATACTTAGAAAGTCTGGAACAGTTCCCGGTAGACGAGAGGTAGATGCATGCTTTCCCATAGTAGCAAGAACCTGCCGAACGATTGTTCTTTGATGTGCCAGCAGCCCGCTGATTGTCGCGTCGAGTCGAGGACTTTTGCCCAGAAGAAGTTTTACCTGGTTCCAATTTGATTCAATTCGATTGGTAGTGGTATTACCAGCTGAGAAATATTCACCTCGTACGTGATTTGGCCACATTGACACGCACGTTTTCCAGTTTGCCGAGAAGTATTCGAGTAGCTCGGGGCACTCTTTCTTTGGGACTTTCGTGGACTCAGCCAGCTCTGGATCGAACCACCTCCGACTTGCACTGAAAGTACATCCGAAACACCACCCAATGTCAAATTCAGCAACACACGAAGCAACCCAGTCAGTCAGCAGCATAAAAAGCAACACAGTCAGTCAGCAACATAAGAAGCAACACAACCTATCAATGAGCTGCTCCGTACCAATAGACGAGCTTTGCGAGCGCAGCTTCCATCGTGTCCCGCTGTGCCATCTTCAGGTTAAATTTTGGTCTTCTGCAAACTTTCCTCCAGTACGTGAGCGCGTGGAACTGACATAAAAGTACTTTGGTGTGAGGGAACGCCTTTTCAAGCACACATCATTCCACAAACTCTTTGTCGATAACAATGGTCTGGATTCGCTTCCAAAATGGGTTGTGGCGCTTGAAAAACTCAACAATGTACTCCATCGTAACAACCTTTTGATCTAGTGCAAGAGAATCAATAATCGGGATGCCTCTTCCAGTAGCTGACGTAACTACCGAACTCCTTGTGTACAATCCATTCATGTAAATTGCTAGTAGTTGCTAGACGAAATGAATAATAATTTAGCTGGATTTCCACGGATCAGAACAAGTGGCACATGTATCCAATCTAGCGTCACCAGTATGATGTTGATGTCGCTAGATGAATATCCTGTTACTCCAGAGCTGCCTGAACCCAGGTCAGCTTACATGCTAAACAATCACACTTTGCAATTTGCATTCAACTACACAAGCTCCTCTACTCCACTCTTCCAACTAATTTGTAAATATCATACTAACCCAAATGATACCCAAAGTTGTTGGTACTGTGCGTCCAGTCCATTACCAAACTGTCGCCCCACTGCTCGAAGCATGTCTTTTGAAGCGATGTCTGCATAGCTATGACACAAGCAATCTCCATCTGATCTTGCACAAGAAGAACGTCGTTGTTGTCCTCCTCCACAAATGTATCCAGTGGCACCCTGGTCCGCTTCACTGCTGTAGATCCCAACACCTGTTGCAAAATGTTTCTAGTCTGCTGTGAAGTCAGAACCATATCTGTTAAAGCAAAACTAAAACAACAATGTTAATTTAAATTGATAAAAAAAACTTTGACTGAAACATCCTCGTCACGGTCACCAGAAGCACCCACCAAGCCTATCAGAAAGATATCGGTTGATATCTGCAGTGCTGGCCTTCATGTCTGCCAAACGTCCGAGGTCTTCTCGAACCTTGGGCGACAGAGGCATCGACTTAGCTCCGCGGTACGAATCGTAAATAGTCTTGCTGGTTTTGTGGTTGTGCTTCGAGATCTACAGAAAACGATAATATGATAAGTCGGTGCTCACAAACGAAGCACATAATGTTAAACATTTTCACTTCCGAGTCCAATTGAACGGCGACTTCCCATTTGGCAACCCCTTTCTTTACAACTTTTGCTGATCGAATCGTAAAGCTTGCCTCGCAACCCGGTGTACCTCCAGCCATGGTCTCATCGACCTTCCCCATGTGGTGCTTGCATTACCCCGTGCGTACACCGCATCCGCTTAAAACTGTGCGATAGACGCTCCGGAATTGGTAGAGCTCCGGGGCGGCTAAGCAACACGAAAGCAACACAACAATCAAAATAGCATAATAAAAGCGTTCGTATATCCTATCAAAACACTACTCGTCAACCCCACTTAAAGATTACCTGTTGTGCTTCTCCTGAGTTTCAGAGCTTCGAATACGGTAGTGCAGAAAAATTCTGCCTCGTACCTCTCGAGTGCTGTCTGAAACTCAGTCCAGTTGTTGAATGGCTTGACTGGAAGCTCTGGCACAAAGTTATCCACAGGCTTATGCGCTTTCAGCATCTTCTTTCGCTCTTCCCACGTTTTAGCCTTTCGTTGAGGTAGGCGCCGTCCCGCCGACACAGTCTGAGAGGAAGTAGCATGGCGGGGTTGTCCACCATAATTAAACTTGGAACGCTTGGGTGAAAACGCAGTTGTTACTGCGTCATCACAATCCGAATCTTCGTACTCCGTTCGAGACTTTTTTTTTTTGCGGTTTTGACTTCGACCCCGCAGTTGACTGACAACTTGTTCTGACATTGCGTGTAGCAGCTTCAGCTTCGGCGTTCTGTCGGGTGATTGTCACAAACTGGCGAGCCGCATCTTTAATATCAACAGCCACAAAAAGCTAGCAACATTACTAAACAACACACAAAGCAACACAATGAAGCAACACAGCAAGCAACATACCAATGCTGACTTGACTAGCAGGTCTTGTTTCGACATGTGCCGTAGCTCGTGAGTGTACACCGTCTGCGTTTGCGGTCTCTGTCTCTACATCTGCGTCTGCTGTGGCGTCGGCGATAGCGGCGTCTCCGTCTGCGGCGTCTCCGTCTGCGGCATCTCCGTCTGCGGCATCTCCGTCTGCGGCTTCTGCGCTAGCGGTATCTCCGTCTGCAGCATCTCCGTCTGCGGCATCTACGTCTGCGGCGTCTCCGTCTGCGGCATCTCCGTCAGCGGCGTCTCCGTCTGCGGCATCTCCGTCAGCGCCTGCATCGTAGACCTCGTCCTCGTTCACCAGACCCTTCATGTCAGCATCTTCATTCATTACATGTTCATCGATATACATATCATCGTCCACAGGGTCCGTGGTGAACCCTTGAGCAGCGCGGACGTAGTCGACTGGCTTGTGGTATCGCAAACCAGCACGACGTTCTATAAACAAACAAAATATCGTCAGATGGTGGAAGCAGCACGAGTACAGTGGGTACAGAAAGTCTACGTCCAAACAGCTGACGAGATCAAATCCTGAATTTTTGAGTAGTGTATTGATCCAGCCAATCAATGCGAAATATCATCGAATAGCGCAGACTGGAACGAATCAGAAGCTATTTTCACTTTGACGAGACGATATTTGCATCGCAAGTTATGGGGCGTCAAGTCCCTCAGGAGGGAAAAAAGGGGACAAAAAAGTCAACGTCCAAGCCACTCATTCTGCGTTGTACCACGATGACTTGAACCCGTACCTCCATCTGTAGATCCGTCTTCTCCTTGCGCTGGCGCTCCCTTTGCCGACATCCTCGCCGGGGCTGCGGTCTCCACTGCTGCTTCCTCCCGCTTTCTGTACTTTAAAACGGGGGGACCGTGGGATCCGTACTTACTCGAACAAAGTAAGAAATTCGTACTTACTCGAACAAAGCTATCACAACATTTAAAAATTCGGCTCTTTTGATTTTTTACGTAATATAAACCATGGTAAATTACCCAGCAACCCAAGAGCGTCGTAGGTTGCTCTCAGCACTTTGTCGTGTAATCGTAGATAGGTTGCAGTAACGACTACCACCCGCGTGTTGGCATTGCACGATAGAGTGGATAGCCAACTCATTGATGCTTGTACCCACGCCTAAGTACTACTTGTACATATTAGTCGTGCTTTCCAAGTCTACAGCAATGTCGGATGTCTTTTCTCACGAATTTGCAAACCCAATGACAATGCGTACCCCGTTTTTGCTGTTAGGGATTCAGTATTGATCTTTATATTATCTGTCTTATTAGGGGTTATCACGGTTGAAAAGTAAGTATGTTTGATCAGCCACTTAAGAAATTCCTTCATCGTCGGCCAAAATCATGCAGAAAAGTGAAGCTGGCACTATCGCGAATTCAAAATCAACCAAATCGAACCTTCTGGCATGGGGTTCCACCAGTCATAACTAACCTTCACTGGCCTTCCACTTTTTCAAAAAAGTGAAAAAATCGGGAAGCAAAGATTTAATTTGATTGGCCGGTCGATCATACTTTCCAACCATGACGACCCCTATTAATAGCTAATATTTGATACGATTTGACACCCTCGATAATATTCATAAACATTTTCAATGTGCAAATTGTACGGGTGCGTTTTTGCTGCTCGAGGTACATGTATTCCTGCCCTTTAAAACACTTTATTTGTGGTTGAAACTTGCGTCGTCAGATTGCCACTCGATTTTATCTGATTATCGCACTTACCCGGGATCCTTTTTGAAAGACTTTAAGCTTCTATTCGTACTTAGCTGAGAACAATTCGCACATAATCGCAGCAAATATTATCTAAAAGTGGCAGTGACCATTGATCACTGCCACTTTTTTTGGTCACTGGCCATGGAGTGTGTCATTCCAATTACCTTTACCATACTTTACTCCAGTCAAACGAAACGCGACCACCCTATTATTAATAGCGTCCGACACGAATACTAAGAGGGTTGTCCAGATAAAATAGATTATCTATCACTGACTTCTAGGTACACAGAAAAAGCTGGTAGGAGACGTTGCAACTACCCAAAAATCGACCAGCCAACTTTTATTGACAATCTATGATACTGCATACTGCAACATTATGTTTAAAAGGTTCTTTCTGATATGGCAACTTTCACATCTCGAGTACAGCTCGTAGCAGGCATTGTATCGCTGCAGTCATCACCGACGGTTGCCTCTCTACTCATTGACCAAGCTGATGAATATCATGTCGGTAGAGTGCACATAGCAGGAGCCTCCAAGCCCCCGCCATCGCTCGGGTTGCAGTCCTATTACGCCCACTATGAAGAACAGCTCTAAGAAGAAAACTCGCAGGAAATACATGACCTAGAAGGCGCATCGCAATATACGCTTGCTCACGATTCACCACCAAAGACAGCGCGAAGCTGAAGTATTTCTGCACAGCTAACTACGCCAGCTCAAGTGCCTAGCAATGACACTCAAAATGGGCGTCAAGGTTCCCATACATCATCCAGAACCAACACTGCAACGAACAAAACTAGCTCAGGATCAATAATGCAGTCGCTAGCCGTTCAGACAGCAGGAAGGCCAAGAAGGGTAAGCCCACCTCAGCCAAGTGAAGCGCAGCTGATGGCATCACTGCACAACTCTCTAACAAGAAGGCCTGTAAAGGCTTAAAATTCGCTGCTGAAAAACCCAAACAAGGAACAAGTATGCGCTGGACTGTTGCTGGTCTGGCAGTTGAGGCTCGCTTTAAGTACAAGCTGATTCTGGACAAGTTTGCTTGAAAACCTCAGACACGAAGGCGATTCGAGACATGTGGATGGATACTATCAATGTGCTTCATCAACGCGCTTTAGCTGAGCATACATGGGCCGATGGTGAGCCCCAGGTGGCGTCCATCAAACATTTCAAGAACAAGCTAAATAGCATTCGACCAGCCTACAAATTAAAGCGATCTCGATTAAAGGCCACTGGGGGACCGCGTCCGTGACAGCCACTCCTACAGCAATGAGAACGAAGAAATTTGCAAATATCCAGAAATACCCCTGTTTATTTTTCTTGAGTCTCTAAAGCCGGCTGCATCGGACTTTGACAGCCTAGAAACAAGCAAAATCACTCACGTGTGACCCCCCTCAATGTACATCCGCAGTACTGCGTGGCTTAGGGCGCGGAGCTAGCGGGACTGTGGTCATTACGTTGTGACGTGTTTTCTCACCATCCGGGATGTATTGGTGAGGCATTCACCGAGTTGGGCACTGTAGTCGGTGATGATTTGTCTAACAGTTAGTGGTCCCAACGTTCCGTGCGGGAACGTTCGTGAACTACTGTGGTACTCTGCTATTGGAGCTTGGCTCGAACTCCCTCCGAGCTCCCTCCTCCCTCCCTTTGCCCCCACTGAACTCCAAATACGCTTGGTGTATGGGCATACAAAAACAATGATTAACATCTCGATAAAATGATCGCAGCTCAGCTATACTTTATTATTGATGCATAGCCAGCAGCTTCGGCGGACGCCTCAGCGTTCAGGGCGTCGACAGGAGCGTCCGCCATCTTTGCCCATATCTGCACGCAGGCATCCGCGACGGCTTTCGTTCGACGCGACTGGATATGACGCTGACAGTCGTTTGACCTCTACTCAGAGCTTGACACCGGCACCTCAACCTTCTGTTCAAGTCGACTTCACTGAGCTGGAGAGGGACATCATTCGCGAGACTGGGTTGCGGCTCTTTGTCATGAAGAGACAGAAGAAGATAGAGCATTGGAAGTTTATTCAGCTGCTCGCGAAAGACGATTGCAGCGTCTCTGACGAGAAACTTGCAAACGCGGACGCAAAAAACGCCTACTGCTTGAAGTGTAAGTCGATTGTGGACTTTAGAGTTGGTAAAAGCTATGCTAAGGAGCACATGGAGCAGTACCATTCTCGAGATCTTGCAGCTTTTATTTTGGATAAAGAGCGCGGGAGAGCTAGGTACCATGTCAGCGCAGGTAGCCACTGCCAAAAGCGTTCTCGTGCGCAGTGTGCCGAATCTGGAAAGAAGATTCCAATTCGTCCGATTACAAAAGATCAGCAAAAACATGTGAACAGACTTCTTGCCAAGTGGATTGCATGTCATTTCCGACCATTTGTTATCGTCGAGGACGAAGGCTTCATTGCTTTTGTTTACTACATAACTCACGATCTCGCTCGTGTCAAATTGGATTTGCCCAAGCGCACACAGATCCGCCACGAAATATTAATTCTTGCAGCTGATCTCCGTACACGGATTCAAGATGATATAGCTACGGGCTGCACTTACGTTTCACTTACGAGTGATATTTGGACTGCTCGTAATGCGCGTAGCTACATTTCGCTCACAATCCATTACGTAAAGAATAATTTCAGCTTGAAAAACTGGACTCTGGAGGTGCGGGAGCTTCCCGGCATACATGATGGAAAGTCGATTGCTGCAGCACTAGCTGCAATGATGGAAGATGGGTCTCTTTCAAAGGATAATTGCACGCTCTTTCTCCGGGATAGTGGCTCAAGTATTGTGAAAGCAGCTGAGCTTCTTGGACTTACTGATATGTCATGCGTCGCTCACTCGCTTCATCTTGTTGTTGCTGGTGCACTGATTAAGGGGAAGGCAAGCTCAAGAAGCTGCCAACCCCCTCTATGGAGTGACGACGTAGAATTGGAAAGTGACGAAAACATTCCTGATAATGAAGAAGATGAACAGCTGTCTAAAGATGATCGAGTAGCCATGACGACCCTACGGGAGCTTGCTATCAGCGACATGGACCAATATCGAGACGAAACGATATCATCACTCCAGCGAAATGAAATGGATATTGTGCGCGGAATTGCGCAACGCTTTCGAACACTAGCCGTGTACTTCAGGAAATCGCCGAAGGGTCGTAATCGTCTTGGTGCAATTCAAGTTCGGGAATTTGGTATAAAACATCATGAAACAGTGAATCTACAGGTATATTGCCCGACGCGATGGAATAGCTGTTTGCTGATGATCCAGCGCTTTATCGACTTGGAACCTGCGCTTGTGGCTTTTTTTTACTCACATCAAGTCTTTAGAGGGTCGCAAGGAGTTCAAAGACATGGAAGCGAAGCTGCGAAGGCCAAAGGCGGCTGAATGGCTGACAATCAAGTGTCTAGCAACTCTCCTCCATCCATTTTTAGAGGTCATCCCAGAACTGGGTGGTCAGAATTATCCAACCATTTCGTTGGTTCTTCCAGCTCTATCTGGCATACGGAAATGGCTAAGTCGAGATGACTTGTTCTCTTCGCACGGGGCCGCTGCAGGTGATGAAAGCTACGTCGAAGAAGTTATTCTCATGATGAACGAGTGTCGCAAGATTTTACTAGAGTTATTCAAAATACAATTCGGTGTAATCGAGAAGAGCAATCTCACTTGGATATCGTTTTTGGACCCTCGAGTTGCAAAACGAATGCCACATTTAAGCCCAGCTGATGCCCCCCAGGCGTGTGAGAACGTTGTGCGTGCGGCGGTGGATCTTGCTGATAGCGAACAGAGCACACCATTCCGGTTTGAGACGAATCAGCGCCATACTACACCGGTACTTCCAGCACAAAGGGCTATCTTTAATATGCGTGACTAAATGTATGGACCAGATGAAGCTGAGCCACGATCGTCAAATTTGGAAATCGCCTGCGCTGACGAGCTAAAATTGTATCTTGCCGATGTCAAGAAGCCCGTTGTTAGTGATACGGATCCATTTCAATGATGGAGAGTACACAAAAACGTGTATCCCAATATGAGCAACCTAGCGCGAAAGTGGCTTGGCACAGTGGCGACTAGTGTCCCATCCGAGCGCGCTTTCTCAACGAGCGGAAATGTTGTAACTCTTAAGCGGAGCGCACTGACTGGTTCGAGATCTTGTCTTTGTTGGTGAAAATTGGCGTAGACACTTCGATGAAGGGAAGGTATAATGCATGAATGCATGCTAAGCTGATGAGGTATTACCTCGTAGCAATTAATTTATTGCTGCGCGATGCTGGAAATTGTTGGCTTCATTATTAAAACGAAATACTGCTTCTTAGTTTAACATTCATCACTACCCTCCAATGGCAAATAATGTAGTAAATAAGAAGTCTGAGCGGCTACGAAGCGTATTCATAGTACTTATCTACCGGTGTTTCATTCAATCAGTGCTTTCATGGCCTTTTCTAGGTGCTCAAGGTCTGTGCATACTGCAGGGATGTCATTGGCTTCCTCGCCGGAAGCGTAGAGCTGCGCGAAGCACTCCACTTTCGACTTCAGCTGACACGACGAAGCGCCGATTGTGACTTAACACAAGTGTTGCGACCCCACCAGTGTGCACATAATCAATCGGTCACGCGAAATCACCGAAGTACTGATATGAGACCGAGTACATCCGTCAGCCCAGCCTGAAATGAGAGAATAATAGAGGGATGTCATTGCCGATGAAGCAGCGGGTAGCAACGCTGTAATCCGATGCATCCCAGATAAGAGTGGCGCACTCTCAAGAGTTGATAAAGAAGCGGTCGGACACGTTTGGAGCGTATACTTCCTGAATGACAGCTTTCGAGTGGCTTTCGGACAGTAATCTGGCGTGCAGACGTGCTGAATACTAGCCGAACGGGAAAATATCACCAGCTTGAATACCGACCAAAGTTTCATCCTGAGCTGCGTTGAGTATTAGACCGATACCCCGCTGTCAATTGCGACGTAGCAGGTATCAATGAAGTTGCGATCACAGTGGTGCCTCCTCGAGCGCCTCGTACGACTGATGTCAACAGGAACATAGTAGTAACGACATTAGTAAATAAAACCCTCACCACGAAGCAAGCTTTCTCGCTGATTGCGGATCTGAAAGTGCGTAATGTTGAGAGAACTTACGTGCCGTATTTTTAGTGTGAGCCACATACAAATTCAATACACTTTTAAAGTATATAGTACGACCAGAGTTTGGATGGAGTTCGGAGTCTAAGTACTCCCTCTGTACGCTTGGGGAGCACGTTCGGGGTTCAGTTAAACGTTGACACCTCTACTAGCAGTGGCCAAAATGAAGCAGATTTGTCCGGCGGTGACAGCTCTGATACGCCAAGTGAAGCTCTCGAAAGAGAAAAAAAGCAGCGAAGTCAAAGAAACAATCTGAGCGCCAGACTCAAAGAACAAGGTTAAAGCGTCCGGTGGACACTGTCAGCGATACACTTCAGGCTGGGTTTGCGTCAATTGAGAGAGAGTTGATTGGTCGCCGAAACCCACCGCAACCAAAATTTGACGTTGTTCTACTCGTCGGCAAGCTCACGTCTTTGATGGAATCCGCCCACGCTTCTCAACAAGCAACCACGGCAACCCTGCTTCAAGGATTTGCAAGTCTTCACCAGATTACCGAAAAGCTATAAGAAATTGCGAAGAAAAATGACCAGCCTCGCACGGAGTGACTCGTTCATTTTACGGTGTATCGGTAACTGCATCACCCCGAGCTACCACTCGTTATCGCGTTGGTAGAACCGATCCGCGTACACGTTTCTCTTTTGAATTCCTTAATCAACCTCCTCCTGCGTTCGCTCCCAATCCTGGTCAAAGTTTTCCATCACTTCTTGATCTTCATGTCCTGCTTTTCTCCTTTACTCGTGTAACGGGGTTACACGCAAGTGGCTACATGTAGATGTGGCTACAGCCATTGGTGTATCTCACACCAATGGTTATATTTGGCAGACTATTGGTCTGCAGGCATTTAGAACATTCATTGGTTGAAAGTCAATATCTTCAGCCAATTAGAATTGCAGGATTCTGTCAACCTTTCGTTGGCCAATACCTTTCATTTAGAATAGTATATTAGGGAAAAACTGAAACAAAAACAAATAAACAGCTCTCAATTTTACCAGAAATCGGCTTTGCTTTCCTATTTAAGTAAATCTGTACTTTCGGACAAACGTTTATTAAATCTAAGTGAAACGCATCTTACCCTTACTCATACACGTGCGCTGACGTTTAAGCCAAAGTAGTGGGCATAGCGTAGGCCCATTACACCTGGTAGCACTTTGTAGTCCTTCTAATGGCCGACTTACTGACGAGCTCGTATGGAATACAAACACGGGGCGAAGAACCTACCCATGGACGGTTATCCGTCCATGCGTAGCCCAAGTGCTTCTGCCACGCACATTGTGCGTGCAGACTGTACCCATCTGGCGGATCCAGAGTAAGAGCTCTCCAAAGACTGTCAACCGTCATGGGAGAGGCAGCCGTAGCGACAATGCTACGTACGCTGTCACCGACAGAGCAAAAGGGTGTTGCACTGGGATACATCGTGAGTGAGCAGCGCGATACCGCTGCTGCCACGACAGTGTCGCCCGGGACGACACCCCGCGTGCAGCTGTTGAAACTGCACGTGAGCATTTATGTGGGGAAAGTGGGCTAGCCTCTTCTCCGATAGCTTGTCGAAGTCACTGCCATTACGGCTCGTCATATCACTGACGAATCGTCGAAGGTTGCGTTCGCCATGTCATGTCTTGGCGGACGAGCGAGGAGCTGGGCGTATGGCCGGCTCACAGATCATACGTACTTTAGCACGTATGCGATATCCAAGGAGGAGCTCAGACAAGCGTTTGATCTCCCTCAGAATGAGTATTGGTCGCGAGCGGAGTTTCTCGACCTGGAGCAAAGTAAGCATGACGTTAATGTTTACGGGCACAACGTGCGCGATACTTAGTCTCCTACATCGTGACCAATCCGATCGACGAGGCGACAAAGCTCGTAACGTTCATGAATCGATTGAAGGATGGGTCGGTTAAGATCTATCTCTTCCGAGAGTACCCAAGTAACTCTCGAAGCTGCGATTGCTCTTGAGAAGCAAGAGGAGTTTAGCCTGAAGCAGACTAAGCTACATGCGAACGTGCCGAGGATGACACGCCCGAAAATGAGAGTGGGAGGTCCATAGGATCTGGACCTCTCGAATGCTTCTGCTGTTGGACGCCAACAGGCTATTAGGGGCTAAGTGTGGTGTTACCGATGGGTACGCCGGACACTTTGCGCGTGAGTGCACAGCGCCAATTTACTCGGCCAGGGGCCAACGTGGCAATGCAGGGCATTGCCGCGTACAACAAAACTACGTGCACAACCAGTAGGCATGGGGCGCCCTACTGGTTTGCGGTCGAGCGTGGCTACAGCGGACACGCGACAATGAGGACTGCAGCCCCTAGCGAGAGGGATTCTCGCTGCAAGAAGCAAGATGACAAGCTAAATTTTGTCATCCTGAAAGTGACGTCGCAGAGAGCTGGATCGCTTCGTGCTTTAGGTGACTCAGGTTCGTCGAACAGTTTTGTTCGACTGGGACGTCTCCAGAAGCTGAGCTTCGAGAAAGTTAAAATACGTCGAAGTGTATTGAAGGTGCGATTGGCAACAGGTGCCACGGTAAGAACGGAGAAGCGCGTAGTACGCGCGCGCTTCTCGTGCAACCACCGGTGTTTGTGGAAGATCTTATCGTTCTGGAGCTGGGCGATAAGTTTGACTTGGTATTGGGCATGCCGTGGCCTGCACGGCATGATCCAGTTATCAACCGGGAGAAGTGAACACTTGTACACTTCGGGAGCGATGGCCCTGTCAGTATCGAGCATGCACCGCAAGGTGCACTCGATTCCATTGCCGAGGCAGCACCTTACGCTATAGCATCCGGCCCCCATTCACAAGTCGCAACGACTGAGGCAGTCGTTGAGTTGGCTGTCTCATATCGGATTTCCGATTTGGGGCAGACTGAATGTTCCTACTTCAATAACCGTATCAACTCTGGGAGTTGATTAATCAAGTATGGAAGAGCTTCAAGACCCAGACAGTGACTATGACAGTGGTGCGTCGGTCACGGGGACTGACGCATTAGATGTGCAAGGACCACCAGCTAGAAACAGAAGCTCCAATGCCGGCGTGTCAGCCTCAGGAGTTGACACGGTCGTGATTGGTTCGAAAATCACGAAAGACGTCGCCGAAAGGTGTCGAGGTGGCAAGGACGTGTCGACTTCGGGAGTCGACTCAAACCCGATATCAACATCGAGAGGGGAATCCGCCGAAATGCGTCGAGGTGATGACAGCACGTCATTTCCGGGAGCCGACGACGCGGCAAGCAGTGTTGGTGGTTGCAAACGTCCAACACTGAAAACGCTTGCGTGCTCGCGTGCAGCCGGGCTGCACAATGAAGCGGAATGCAATCATGCCAGGCTTGATCATTCGCGTCCGCGGAAAGAATCCGCCGACGGTTACAACAGAAACCCATCCAATGCCAGGAAGCATGTGAAGCCGGGCTTCACAAGAACAAAAGACGGCGCAAGTGACGAAAGCTGCGCAAGTCAGGGTCCGGGACCGAGGCGATACGAACGATGTCTGCCGGGCAGACATCGGAGACGACGTCGTGCATCGAGACGTTGAGCGTCTAGACGCGGACCTTTACTGGTCTCCAGTACCGGTCATTGCGATTGGAGAATCCTTCGACGAGTGCGTCGGAGTTGACGCCCCTTCAGGCATGGACCGGATGCGCTTTGCGAAGGACCTGTACGAGGGACGCATCGAGCAGATTTGCACCCTTTCGGATACCGAAAGGGTGCAAAGCGAAGCGGAGGGGTTGAGCCAACTCAACACTGCGAAGAAGCAGCACTTCGACGAGCAGAGCTGTGATTCGTTGATGTCGAGTCCCTTCTATGATGTTCTGCTGGATCACAAGGACGCGCTTCCGAAAAAGGTTCCTGCGGAAGTTCCGCAAGATAAGGGCATACAGCACGAGATCGATCTCGTGACGGGTACGAAGTACTGTGTGAGGCGGTAGTATCCACTGCCGCGAGATCAAGTAAAGGCAATCGACGACTTCTTTGAAAGTCGTCGTAAAGCAGGTCAAGTGCGGGAATCAATGCCCCCGCACAGTGCACCAACATTCTGTGTCAAGAAGCCACAGGGCGGGTGGCGCATTGTTCATGCGTACAAGAAGCTGAGCGATACGACGATACCGGCGCAGACGCCGATACCACGAAACGATGTTATGATCGATTATATGGCCAGGAGCAACGTTTATAGTGCTCTTGATCTGCGCGACGGGTTCTATCAGATATATATGTGAGAGGGATATCCCTCTCACGGCGGTGAGCATTCCAAGCGGTATGTTTTGGGGGTGGCTCGTAATGCCACAGGGACTAAAGAACACCGCAACCTTCAATATATGTGTCACACATCTATTACGCTTAGTGCGGGAATATCACCGAGCTACTTCGACGACGTGCTCGTTCACAGCCGGGCTGTGGACGGGAAGACCGACGTTGAGGTGCACAAAGAGAACCTTCGTCAGCTGCTAGGGCTTATGCGTAAACATAAGCTCAAGGCGAACCTGAAGAAATGTATCGTCGGGGCGAGCGAGATACCGGTCCTTGGGTATCTCGTCGAGAAGAACGGCGTACGCCTTGACCCCGAAAAGGTCAGCGTGATCAATGAATAGCCTACACCATCAAATGTGAAGGAGCTAAGACAGCTCCTTGAACTTGCAACGTACTTGTGCAAGTACGTTGAGAATTACGCGGGCAAGATTTGCCCGCTGTCGCAGTTTCTGAAGATAGAAGCTGAGTTGATATGGACGGCTGAGTGTCAGCAGGCCTTCAATACAGTTGGCAGGGCTTGACTGAGGCGCCGATCTTGGCAGTGGCTGACCAAGATCGCCCATTCCACATCGTATGTGACGCATCCGATTTTGCGATCGGATGCTCGTTGATGCAACACAATTACGAGGGTCGGGGTCGTGTGGTCTACTACCAGTCACGTCAGCTAAAGGCAGCGTATCGTTACTACCCTGTATATGACAAGGACGCCTTGCCATGAAGTATGTACTCGCGAAGTTCCGAGTGTATTTACTTGGGAGTAGACCGTTCGTGGTCTACACCGACCACGCTTCACGGCGAACGGCAGGGAAGACTCCGCACATCACGCTACGAATGACGAGATGATTATTGTTCTTTGCGGAGTACGTCTTCCATGCTGAGTACAAACCGGGAAGGTTTAATGTGGTGGCCGACGCGTTGTCGCGTCAAACTGATTACGCTGCTAAGACAGCCGATGCTAATCAAATTGGCGCCGAATGCGTACGTGTTCCGTCGTCGTCATTTATCGAGTACGTGAAGAGCGCGCATGATAGTGACGCAGACGCGAAACGATTGCTAGATTTTGTCTTAGCACCTTCCGCCACGGCACGGCGTAAGTTGTTGTTACATCTACGAGTTCGTGCACACCAATATTGTGTGCACGAAGGACTGCTACTTTACGGCGCAGTGGACGACGATGCCGACCGCATCGTCGTGCGGAATAATTATGATCTGCGTATGTACGAGAATCATGATGCCCCTACGGCAGGGCATCCAAGTCGTGAGAAGACATACACTTTTCTCATGAGGGACTTCAACTGGAACCGCCCGTACAAGTGGGTGCGCAAGTACATACGTGCTTGCGAGGTGTGCCAACGCGTAAAACATGCTGCGGATTTGCAGGCTCTATTACAATCACTACCGACACCGTCGGAGTGGCAGTCCATTGCTATGGACTTTGTTTTTGGTCTTCCACCAGACAACAAGCGGGGGACTGGCGCTGTGGTATTTCTTAAGCGATTCAGCAAGATGGTTCATCTTGCAACAGTACCGGCTGAAGTCTCGGTCGTGCAGTCTGCACGACTGCTTGTGGACATGGTGTTCCGACACCATGGAATGCCACTCTTTACTACGCCGTTTTGACAAGCAGTGTTTACACTTCTTGGGACAAAGCTGTCGATGTCAACTGCGGATCATCCGCAGACGGACGGACAGACCAAGCGAGTGAATTGCGTGCTCGGTGTGGTACGGAAGAGCTACGCACACTCGTTCCCACAGTGGAGCGACTGCTTGCCGATGGTAGAGTTGGCCATCAACGACCCGGTGCATGCGTCGACAGGGCATGTACCATTTAACGTAAATGCCATGCGGCATCCACGCCTTCTGAGCTTGCTCGGAACGACGGATTCCTCCTTAAATGGAAGAATATCTACAGCTGCTTCGAAACAACCGCAGAAGAACACTGATACGGACGTGGTACCAGCGATGACGACGCGAAGACAAGCGTCTCGTTCCGGGAACAAGGCGAAGACAAAGAGCTCCGTGTCTGTGCGGGGAAAAGGCACCGCGAACAAGACGACGTCTTTACCGGGTACAGACCGCGTCCAGGTCGGTCCTGCTGCGGAGAAAGAAGCCGTGCTAAACAAGTCATTCAGCACGCAATTACTGGACTTTGGCCAGCGCCGATAAGCCGTAATACGCTTTGTCCAGGACGCAATAGCAGCTTCTTTAGAGAGACAAAAGCTGAACGCAGACAATGTCGGCAGCGGGAACACAAATGAATTAAAAAAGGGTACATTAGTCTGTAAGCTACACATAACCTACCTCGACATGCAGTTGCTGATTTCGGTGCCAGCAAGCTTGCTTCGCGCTTCATCAGCTCGTTCACAGTTCTTGAGCGGCATGCCAACGCGTATACGTGGGACATACCGTCCAGCATGCGATTCCATCCGACATTTTACGTCGGGCGGCTGGCGCTGTAACCAGAGACTCGTTGCGGACCTCAGAGAAAGAGGAGAAATGTGATGACGAGCAACTGACCACCATGCAGCTTATTAGGATGTCATAGCCAGCTGATATCTTTCACCAGATTCGTGACAAATTCACGGAGACCGACATGTGGAAGGCATTATGCGAGATCTATGAAAGCCTGGAGAATCGAGATATCATGGCTCATAGAGCGGAGAGCATTCGACATGAACTTGACAGGTTGAAGCTGGTCTCAGGCGGAGACGTTAACTAGCGTCTGAGTAAAATGTTCAATTTGCGAGCGGAGCTGTTGTCCCTGAACTACCAGTTCGACGACACTGCAATGGTGGAGTTGATGCTGAACACTTTACCCCACACCTACGAGTTTGAAAGCTTAAGGAGTCGTGTCCGCTACAATAGTGCAGCCACACTCGTGTCTCCTGAGCGATCTCGTGATGGATTACTGCGTCCACGCTTCCCTCTGTCGAGGGTCTATCAAGCCAAGAGCGGACGCAGAAATTCGAAATCTGGGGGGAGTGAGAAGCAGAAGACCGAAGGAAACGAAGATCGGCATAAAGGAAGCAAATCAAAAGATAGAACAAAGAAAGTGATTAAGAGCTTTGTTTGCGAAAGCACATACCACCTAATTGCGGGATTGCTCAGAAAAAACGAAAAGTCGCGAAGGCAATGGAGTCGCTGGAAAGAACAGCAACGGAAGAAACGTGCAAATATGACGACCCGTGTGGAGTACCGCTCGTCATCGGACCGTGATCATGAAGAAACGACACTGGCAGAAGTGAATGAAGACTTGGATGCGAAGCTAATCGACTCCAGACTACCGATAGAAAGCCCCGTGAATATTTAAGGAGGTTCGGGTGAGGTGGTGGAGGCTGAGAACGGCGGAAGTGCTCGTGTAGGTTGGTCGTATGATGGTGTTGAGCCCGATTCAAGAGAAGTGGACACTAGTGATGCCTGATGGTACTTTGATACGGCCGCTAACGTTCATGTGACCGGAAATCCAAGGTACTACGTGGCATTTACACCGGACCTGAACAGTCACAGCATGTACATGGTGTCACGCCTGCGCTAGCATCCCGAGTAGCTGGTGTTGGAACTGTGGAGTTGATCACAGTGGTTGATGGTGAGCGGGAAGGCTGTTTGTTTAAACGATGTCTTCTATGTTCCCGGGGCAACCCATGCTTTACTTTTGATTGGACTAGCTACTGAGCAGGTATTTGAATTTAGTCATTACAGTCAATTGAAATGCTTTCTGATGCGTGACAAACATGATGAAACTGTGATCGTGGCTACTCCAGAGGATGGAACCTGGGGATTTCAGGTGGGCCATCCGTCTGGAGATGGTTTTGTGAGTTCACGAGATCGGCCATTGTACAATTTCACTGTGGCAGAAGTTGTTGCTCCTTTAAAGCTCTGGCATGAGCGGATGGGACACATTTGCCCACAGTATCTGAAGCACATGGTTGATAAGGATCTCGTGCGTGGTATGATACTCAGACAACGAGAGTTGGTAACATATGACGCCTGCCACATTGGGAAACAGAAACAGCAAAGGCACCGGAAGAAGCTTGATCGCGGTACCACGAAACCGAACCAAGTGATCTACGCAGACTTGCTGATCCCGAGTAAATCAAATGGCACCCGATTCGAGGCTGTTCTCGTATTGATGGATGGCTATACTCGATACGTGAAAGTGCACATGATGACCACCAAAACAAGTGAAGTTGTGAATCAGCATATTAAGGCGTACGTCCCATGGGCGGAACGACAAGCTGGCAGGCAGCAAGACGGTTTAACACGTTTGAAATACCGAGTTCATCAGGTGTTGACTGATAAATGAGGTGAATTCGCCAATACAGCAATGGATACATGGTACAGTGCGCATGGGATTGAATATGGGAAGGTTGGCCCAAAGAGTTCGCAGCTGAATCTTTGGGAGAGAGCGCATCAGTCTCTTATTGAGATGACGAAGTCCATGATGTATGATGCTGGATTCCCTATCAGCCTGGGGCCTGGGGCGCTTCGTAATGCGGTGTACATCAAGAGCAGAGCCTACAACAAAGGTACGGGAGGAGCCCCCTGCGAGATGGTATTCGGTGTCAAGCCAGATTTACACCACATTCGCAACTTTGGCTCGCTGGCTTACGTGCATGTCCCAGTGACACCAGATCGAAAGAAACACCAGGATAACGCACGTCTGGGGTTTGTGCTCGGATACGCTGAGGATACAGTGGGTTGCAAAGTTTACTTTCCGGATGATCACACGACAAAGTTTGTATCGGACTTACGGATCAGTGAGGATGAAATGTACCGTGACAGACATGGAATCAAACCGGAAGATGACCTCTGAGAGTCATTACATTTTCACAAGAGAAGTGATCTTGTGCAAGACTTTGAGGATCCTACGCTTGGATCAACTGTCGCTCTGAGGAATGGCGTCAGTATGAATGACATGGCTCCGGTATTGAGCGAGGAAGTAGTGGGAGTGATCATGGACCTCGAGAAGGGTGATGAGTCTCCGGAGCAACATAGCGAGAATGCTGGAGAGCAGCAAACAGAATACATCGAGCTTCAAAACAATGATGCAGTGTAAGATTTAAATGATGATGACTACTTCTACGGAAATGCTTCGCAAGAAGTGCAAAGAACGTCGTCAGTGCCAACTGTTGGAGGAGTTTCAACTCGATTGCCGAGTGAACCAACGGAAGGTCCGAATGGTAAAACTGGTGAAACTCAGATTGGTGGACACGACTCTGACACTTGCCTGTTGACGCCGGAATCGCCATCTTTGCACACAGAAACAGTTGCTGACAGTGACAGTGACTCAGATGCGGTTGAATGCGGGTCTAGTGTGGCGAGTGGGTTTGGAGGTGATTCTGGAATAGACGATGCTGAACTAGCAAGTGAACATCTATCCGGACCCGTGATTGATGCAAGTGAGTTGATTACAGATGAAGAACGTGAGATGTCTATACAGGAAGGTAAGGATGTCTCTGCAGATGACAGTGGATCCGCGATTATTAGTGCCTGTGCGAAGATAATGGGTACACGTCTACGGAAGGAATCAGGATAGTAAGAAATGTGAATTGAGCGTAGTGCCGAGCGAGAAGGACCGAAGCGAACTCGAACTGGCCTGTGTGAATATCATGAGCGTCGTCGACCTAAGTATCTGGACGACTATGTCGTCAATGCTTTACAGAATACGTCGCCGTACTGGATGAGAACGGACGCCCTATACGAGCAACTGACGTCCCGATTCCACGCAACCACCGCGAAGCTATGCGAAGCAAGTACCGTGATTATTGGCGTGAAGCCGAATTGGCAGAAATGTCGACGATGAGACGACAAAGCGCTCTAGAGGAGATTGAGTACGAGGCTGTACCGAAGGATGCTAAGCCTATCAAACCACGCTGGGTTTATAGCGCGAAGTCCGATTTCCAGTGCTATGTGATTCGTTTGAAGGCTCGACTTGTTGCGCTTGGCAACTACCAACGACCTGGAGTGGATTTCGCTGATACGTTCTCCCCAGCAGCGCGAATGTCTTCTTTTAAGCTCTTACTGGCATTGGCCGCATTTATGAACCTGACACTTTACGGAGGGGATGTTGATACGACATATCTTAATGCATCACTCGGAATTCGACAGTACGTGAAGTCAATTGACGAATTTCCGTGTGAAGTGGATGGTCACATGAATGTGGTGGTCAAAGCGTTGTACAGGTTGCGGCAGTCCGGGCGCGAGTGGAACACTGAGATTTATCAGTGGATTCTTGCGCATGGCTACCAGCGATCGCTGACCGAGCCCTGCGTGTACTATTGTATTGATGGAGAGGACGTTATGCTCGTCCTCGTGTACGTGGACGACATCATGGTGGTAACCAATGAGGAGGAGAACATAAATACGTTATTTGAAGCATGGGACCGAGAGTACAGACTCAAGGACCAAGGGCTATTGACTGCATATCTTGGAGTTGAAGTGCTACAGACAAATGGGCAAATTACTATCACTCAGATCAAGTATATACATTAAATGTTGGAAGAAATTTGGATTTAGTGAAGCTCATGCTGTGGGAAACCCCTTGGAGGGAAAAGTTTTGTTCTACTGGAGGAAGACGAAAGCAGTGACACTAGTTTCCCGTACCGTAAAGCTGTGGGTATGCTGATGTATTTGGCGACAGCTACACGTCCTGATCTGGCATTTACTCTTAGCCAGTTGAGCAGATTTGCGGCAAATCCATCGAGCAAGCATGTGGGCGCATAAAAGCGGGTTCTACGATATCTGATAGGAACTGGGAACTATGGAATAACATACAAACGACGGTTAGTTGAACCGGAAGCTATAACGCTCGAAGGAAATTGTGATAGTGACTGGGCAAATGACCCAGAAACTCGGAAAAGCACGACAGGATTCGTGTTCACATTAGCTGGTGGGGCAATCTCGTGGATGTCAAGACGTCAGACGATTGTTGCCCTGTCAGCTGCTGAGGCAGAGTATGTGGCCGCTTGTGAGGCTACCATGGAGGCTGTAGCTGAGAGTAATCTTTCCAAAGAAGAACGTGAAGCTACGTATTGGAATTGATAACCAGGCTGCTCATGTACTTGCTACGAATCCTGCATACAGCCATCGCGCTCGACATATCGAGTTGCGCTGGAACTTCGAGCGTGAACAAGTGGAACGCAGAGTAATTGATTTGCACAAGGTGCGAGGTGATGTGAATCCAGCGGATGCTTTCACGAACCCACTCGACAAAGTACGTCTCAAGAATCTGATTGCTCTAGTTGGAATCGGAGATACTGAGTAGTCGAAGTTTGTACTTCGAGGGAGGTGTGTTGGAATCCAGATGCATGTTGGTAACGAAGTCTACGTGGCGTACGGCGACAGATAGTCGCAATTTGGGACCTGGCAACTGGAGATAAGCGCTTAGGCGCTTATGAAGCTTAACGGATGTAAGGGTTGTCGGGGACGTGCGTATGAAGCGGCTGAAGCCCACTTAAGTAGTAGTTGAAGCTTGAAGAGCAAAACACAAATTCATTCTTTCATTTTCCTTCTGAGTGTAAAGATCCTAGGATATACGGATCCAGTACACTTGTCGGAGGCAATTTGTCAGCTAACCGTCATGTCACGGCATAAAGATTCGGCATTACAGGATCAATCCTTGGTGTAGGCTAGGCAGCATTAAGGGCTATGGTTGCTGAAAATCGGCTCTGGTTGTGCTCGTTATTACTGAAGCTTACGTGAGAGAGAGAGACGAGCGTTGCAGTCTCTCTCGTGGGAGCCTAGGCCCAGTAATGACGAAGAATGCCGTGCTACTGAGTGAAGGTGGCTCTTATCTTCACGCAAGTCTTTTCATAGCCGTTTAGTCTCTAACACGATGTTTGAAGAACATTCCACTTAGAAGAATAACAAGCTGTACTAAGAAGTAATAGGAAATTCGTATGTGTGTACGTGACTTGCCTGTGCTTTCTACTCGAGCTTTGTTTTAGACTTGAGTACGAATAATGGTGAGAGTGGATCAGCCTCGATCAGTGACCTACTGCATAAGCTAAAAGAATACGAACTACGAAGCATTTTTAACATGGCCGAGACCGCTTCGTTGTTCTTGTTGCGAGCCTCGTCAGAAAGCACGTGAAACGCAGACGGTTGCCTCCATTATTTATTGGAATGTCAAGAAAAGTCGAGGTTTAAAAAGAATACTGCAGAGCAGACTACTTCGGACGTGCTGCACAATACTCACTTTCCCATAATTAAGAACCCCAGAGCAGTCATTCTGGTAGTTTTGAATTCCATATTACGAGGGAGAGGTAAGAAGGTAGGAGGTAATATTATTTTAAAATTGCAAACTGCTTGACTGCGGAGCCCGACATTTTATTCCTGTCGGAGGGTATTCCAAGAATAGGAATTATTGCTCATCTCTACGTGAAAATGATAGCCGCTGATATAGATCTCAGAAAACTAAGGAAACCCATAAAAATAATGATCTCCATATTTGGGAGGGTCCAGTCGGTCTACCGAGAGCGTCTCAAAGGAAAGAAATTTACAAGTAAGGCTGCTTCTCAAGGAGCGCGACAACACGGCAATGGCAAAACTACCTGAACTTTAAGCTATTGGACTCACCGGAAGGATTGCCAGTATTTTTTGAAATGTATGCATACAAAGCTTAATGAAAGTCGGTTTCGAGCATAAAAAAGTACCGGGCATTCTTCCGGTGATCAAACTTTTGAGGTAGTGCTTCATCCTCGGGTTTACTCATTTTACGGACAGCCCTATAGAGATTAATTCTCGAATGTGAGGACCACCCTACTCGTAAATAGTCGAGTGATACAACACAACGGTGTCGCCTTTAAGGGGGCCCTTGATGCGAAGCATGCTACATACACTGCTTCAAATGCTACGTCGATCGAAAAGTGCAAACGTCCTATAAATTATAATTTTTTCATTTGATTTGGCAATCATTTGTTTTAGATCGGAAATTATTTTGTATCGCGATTTTTGATCATCTATCACGCCATAGTAAATGACAGAGCACCATTTTTGGAAGGAACCTGTAGTATTTCGGTATGCCTTTGTCTGAAATTGCGCTGTTAATGCGATCACAATTATTGTGAACAGCGAGCTCGCTCGCTCGCAAATGTTTTTTCAGCGTTCGAGGCAATTTTAGTTTCGAGTCTGTCCTGAATGGATCATTCAAGTACTGTGATAAGTGATTTTATTACAACCAAGCAAAAGACAAGAATTAGGCAACCCAAGCACGTCTTACGACGAGTTAAAATTATGATATCCAGTGGTACGTTAGTTAGAAGCACACATTATGTGGTATATAGTTTAATTTCTGTATGCCCAGCATGGTGCTGATGTCATTTCGTCTGGTTCTTTAACTTTAGTGTGGAAAAGCACACGATGTTTAACTTGACCGTACATCATTCTCTTCTTGGAGACCGCAAGTTTAACAGCTCGTCAGCGCCGTATGCGTTATACCGAAGCGCCTCCCACGTCCTATACCCGTCATCGGCCTTTAATATCTCATCCAGAATTGCCTTAAGCAATGTTCTGAGGTCTGCATTCTCGACCATATATTTAATCTTAGCCATTAGTTCACCAAGACCTCGCTCCTCCGCTCTGACTTCTTCATCCTTTTTGTGTACGCGTAAATACCGTTTCGGGGTCCCAACGTCGCTGCGCACTTCGTCAAGCGTGTGGACGAGCTCTGGCGAGTTCATTGTTGACAACTTGATTGCATTGGAGTCTCCAGTCGCGTTACAGATCGCAAAGTAGAGGGTAGCCATCGCAACAGACATCATGAACGAGATACGCATACTGCGAGAGAATATTTGTGGAACTAAAGCGCTTTCACCTTGGCGAGCAGAACGACAAATGTCATCACTTTTCACCCAGACCGGTGGTGGTGCGCGTCTAGATTTCAGTGCGTTATTTACTACGATCCGCGATACGTACAGACAGCAGCCCACATATTTGTATTACGCTTGGAAGTAATCGCAGGACCCCTCGAAGTAGTATTGACAGTTATTAAGTACAGACTGTACTGTACAGTTCATGACCTTGTAAAAAAATATATCTTCAGACGAGCCAAT
This sequence comes from Phytophthora betacei, assembly GCA_011320135.1. Taxonomy (NCBI): domain Eukaryota; phylum Oomycota; class Peronosporomycetes; order Peronosporales; family Peronosporaceae; genus Phytophthora; species Phytophthora betacei. The sequence continues at coordinate 1,093,451 of JAANHX010000276.1, forward strand.
ACATAATGGAAGCTTTTAATGGTTTCATGTACAGTACACAATTGGTTGGGTGGGACAGATTTTGGTAATATTGTGCAAAAAATGCCAACCAATAATCTTCTACGTGTACATGTTCAGTAAAGCCAACCACGACAAATACCTTGTGTAGACAGTGCTGATACATGTATCCATTCAAGGTCCATTTACTTACCCCTACTGAAATATTTAGTTTCCGTTTTATAAGAATGACACCCTCGCGAATTCGTTCTTCTGTCTCGCAATATTTAGCTGATACATGATGTAAAAAGAAACGCGCCATACCGAGCTCGATTCATTTTATAAAAAAGAGAGCCGAGGGAACTAACATATATAGCTGCGCGTTTCCAACACGACTCTGTAACCCAGAGAAACCATCAAAAACTGCGATTTCAAACTATAATATCTTTAAAACCTGTTATTTTCGGGCATCGAGGACTGTACCACTGATAATTGTTGATGTGGCAAAGCACGATTCCTTGGCTTTTCGCCCGAAGCTACTTTCCCTACGTTCCAATACATGTACTACGTTTTTCTGGGAAACCATCGCCCAAAACCCTAAACTGTACCACAGACTGTACAGTAATGTACGTAATCCGATGATGTACACGTTGTTTACAACAATTCCAGATGTGCCGAGTGCCAACAGCAAAATGTGCATGAGCCCTCCGCTGCAAGAACAAGTAAGGTATACATGTATTGTCTTCGACATCAATTTCTCTATTTTTTTATGCAATCAACGTGAGCGTCTTTCTGTTGAACGTTGTGCGATCATTTTGGGGGAGGGGGTACTGGATCTGGACCGCATATATCTATCGGTATTGCTACATGTATTTATCTCTTTGAAAGTTCGCACGTGCTTTCCAAGGGAAGATTTGTGTATCACGACCAATGTTGGGAATTTTTGGTGGCTCTTGACTTCCATAAAATCAAAGTTCGTCTATCCGGCACTAAGTCGTTACTTCCATATGCTAAATTGCCTTTCAAATACATGTCACGCAATCGTTTGTAAAGTACCTCCGGATTGCAAAACTGTACATGTATTAGGGTGGCGCAAGTCAAACCATTTCCGAGCTTAAGATATTCCACAGACAAGCCTTGCATTATTGTTGTGAATCGAAAGGTTCGTGCCTGTGGTGCCACATCCGTGCCGGGAACTAAGCTTCATATACCGGTATCGTTGTTATGACGTACAATAGTGCCCGGCACAGAGTAATTTTAATTTTTGGTACTGTAGTACTATTTGCCTACGCTACATGTATTATTAATACATACGTACATGTCTACAGTAGTTGGTGGGAGTGAGGTTAACAAACTTCGCAACGGTAACCATTGCGCAGCTGCCACGCGTGTACAGACAACGACGGTGAAATATGCCATACGGTTGAAACACGCCCAGACTCAAACATGTTTTCCCCACCAAAGAAAAGAGTTTCAACCAATCCGTATACCGTATTCGGGCGTTTCTGTACATTCAAATCAGAATCTGTATCGTTTTTGTACCTTTTTTCATCGTTTTTATACTTTGAGCTCAGACTTTGAGCTTCGACTACCACTTTCAACCAATCCAATTTATGGGCGGGTATTCCTGTCGCGCGTAATGTTTTTATTTTTTCAAAGGATAGTGCTAACTGAGCACTGCTCAGACACCGGGCGGATTTCACCGTCGTCGTCTGTATCCTCAAATCCTTCAGATTCCAGAGCCAGTTTACAAAATCTTATTTATTTTGTATCTTCCGCTGCGGAAGATACATATTTATACAGCACGAAAGATACGACAGTGTCGAAATTTCCAGCTTCACAAATACATTTTATTAATACATGTACAGTATGATTACGATTCTTGCGAAAGCGACCGTCGTCTGATCCTTCGTAGAACGCGACAATGTCGTTGGACGACACCGAATGTGTCAGCGGTATTCGTGCGTTCACGCTGAATGGATTGAGTGCCCTGCTTACTATAATGTATTCTACTTAAAGCTAAGGCCTTGGTCGAAGATGTACCGATAGTTTCTTTTTGTTGAGAGCAGTATATATGAAGTTTTTTGAAGTCGCTCCAAGTAAACGAATATGTGGTTGTGTTTCGAAATGAATTCTATCAAGATTCTTTAAATTGTCGTAAGGATAAGTTGTACTCGGCAGTTATTATTCTTCAGCATACCAGCACTGCCTCCGAATATGGCATTTTTATGAGAATAATACTCCGCAATAAACTAGTGCTTTTTAAATTTTACAGTTTCTGCTTTAACTATCATATACCGATTGAATACGTTACCACATTAAACTACACCTCTAGAATTGTTTTATACTGGGAATACCGAATATAACGAGGTATGGACGGCCTCACGGCTTTAATTCCACGGTACTGCGTAATGTCCTGTAACCTCAGTCAACATTCGTACAACATGCAGGTTGTTGCGCAACTCGGCTTGTTCAGCAGCCTCAATGTGTCGTACATCATTCTAACGAGAAGATCACGAACCAGATGATGGGGTTCGTCGCTACCGTCTTACCCCGCACAAAGCGCCCAGGCGTACTAAAAAATATAATGATGTGGTTCAGAACAGTGTGTAACCTCGATTACAACGTAAAGTAGAATACAAGGACACACCGCGGGAAGGGTTCTATTAAATTAATGAGCTCTAAGCCAATGATTTTAGAACGACTCTAATGCATGTAGAAATCTACTCTCCACCCATTCTTTTATTGTAGTTGAGACCATCAACGCTCAACTGCTCATTCTAAAAATTTCTAAACAAGCTTTGACATACCTTTTGTGTGCGGGGCATTACATGTACCTCTTCCCTGATGGGCCCTCAATTGACACAACCAGAATCGATCCATGGACCAGCCGTATGCCAATCCATGCTTCGATCAGGTAAGCCGTCAGCACATAATAAAGTGACGTGCATGCATATCTATTTGTAGCTGTATAATCTCCACCTGACCTGTGCGTCCTTCAACGTTAAGAAGTTTGTTCGTAGAATAGCGCCTAGGCACTCAAAACGAATAAAGCGCTCACTGGGCGCTATATTTTATTAGTATGCCTGGGCGCTCTGTGCGGGGTAAGACGGTAGTCAACACCTATCATTTTTCCGTTTTGATTCACACTTCAGGATTTGCCATCTTCTCGACACTTGTTGTGCACTGGGGGTGGTGTCTCGAGACCCTGGGGCCTTGTTGCCGGGAGTGATTCACCATCAAGAGCAGACTCCGAGATCATTATCTTTTGACATTGAGGGTTTCTACTCTTGTTTCTGGTGTGCGCAGTGGTTGAGAGGATGAGTAAGCGCCCCGCGTTTGTAGTATCGAGTGAAGAAGACCTGCGAGAACAAAAGCGACGGCGCAAGGCACAATACATGCGCGAGTATCGTGCAGCTCGGAAGTTAGCTGATCAATCCCGTGTCGATGCAGACCAAGCCAAGGAGAAGCGGGACCAGCACGCGACACACAAGCGCCAATATCGGGTCGAGCAAATGAACAACTGTAATGGGCCCCTCCATTACATAAGTAGGTAGATTTCTTTACATAAGTAGGTGCATCAGCACATGATTAGCGTGTGCTGAAATGCTGTCATGCCATTGGTTGATATATGGGGGGCCAGACCCATTATTAGCCAATTGGACTATGACGTGTATTTGAGTGGCCAGGGCTGTGGCCTTGGTCCTAAAATAAAGTCAGAGTTGATTCTTCCTTAAACCTAAGACTCAGTCGTCCTATTGCGAGCTTCCTCAACACTATAGTGTAAGCAAGTGACGGAGTAAATACCTGGCCCGTTACAACAACGGTAAGGTCAGCGTATAAATGCTTTGTTGGACAGTACTAAACATTTCGCTATGATACTAGTGCATACCGGCACGGAACGACAAGATCCCAAGCAAAAGCGAGGCCAATGTGCAGATTACATGCGTAACTATCGGCGCAAACAAAAGAAGAAGCGCGTTGAGTGTATATACAACATAAAACTTTGTCCCAAGGATACTAAAATCTAAACAAGGAATGTATGTAGTGGACGCGGTTCGCGCCGGGACGATAGATCCCACAAATCATCAATTGCAGGACGGGAGTGGACAAGATATGAGCAGTAGTGACCGTTTGCAATTGCTCGCAGATTCAATACTCGAGAAGATTGATATTGCTGAAGAAGACATTCTGTTAATGGCAAAGGGCCAGAACTTTACGAGTGACACGAGGCTGGCCTTGGCCTACTATTACTGTTGTGGAGGACCTCCGGATGCCTTCGTCTTCAATGATGAACATGTTCGTGAAGACGTTTCGGTAAAAGAGCGAATGCTACGTGTAATAGATCCGCCTCCTGGTTCACTATAGTACAAGCAATACCAGACATCGTCAACAGCAGCTGATCCATCAAATTACAGTATTTTTGGGTGTGCATCGTGTTGTGAATTTATTGTTGGCTCTCAAAGCGGTCATGTATGTTTACTGTTGGCTCTCCTTCCGGAATCATTTCGAGTTTCTACGAGGGAGTACACAGAGCGTTATGATAGTTTTGCGTGTGACCTCTCGCTTGGTTTTGCCTCGAAGTGCGTACAAAATCCTCTTCAGCACCGCATTCATCTTTTTAATCCAGCGCGTCCCCGAGCCAAGGACATGTGCTTTTATCACCTTAGAGGCAGACTCCCCCAACCACAGACCTTTAAGATGCGGGTCACTCGATATCATAGCAATCGCAATTGCCTGGAACGCCTTCTTTGTAATAGCAGGCTTTTTCGTGCTCGGCATCGTTTGATTTCAAGAATGAACAAAGGCCTCCTATTCGATTACATTTCCAGATATTTTCTGGTTTGATTCCTGTCAACCTTCTTCGGTAATCACTTTCTCTCTATCACGTATTCCCAGCCAAAGTCGCAGACGATCTAGTTCCCTGTAAGAAGGTAATACGAATTGAGCGATGTTATCATTTTCTATCACCGGAAATATTGTTTCTTTCAAAAGCTGAGCGCACGTGCTGCGGCGACCACCGCCCGAGCGCGCTATACTTCGTCGGGCGGCGTTGTGTGAGCTGCTGCAGTTATCTCCGCTCTATCTACATGATATGTCCACTCTTCTGCTCGTCTACTTATCTTCAGGGGTTCCAAATACATAATACAGCGGGGAATAAATTATTTTATTTCGGTAAAATCACTAATTATGAAGCGGTGAAACTTAAAATGTAAAATTTATTTCCAAATCTATCAGGAATAGAACTTTCCGGAGAGGGGGGGGGGGGGGGGGGGGGGGGGGAACAGTTCACGACTCACATTAAAAGTACCAGCTCCCCTCATTCGTACCAGCTCCCCTCTACTGTCTGCGTTTAGAGTATCTTCTCTCAGGCCAAGCACCAGCTTTCTCATCATTGCACTTGGATGCTCCCACATCACTAAGTGAACTGTTCAAGCCTTGAAGATGCTGCTTTTTAAGGCAACATGCGCTTTGGGTCGGCGTAAACGGTAAATGAAGTTGTAAATCGCCGGTCCGCGTAGTGCTTTGTGTCGAGTCGAATATTGCTTTTTTACTGTGTAAAAAGTATTAAATAAGTGACTGACTCATGTGACGGGGTCACACAGCACCTTGCGCTAGAGGAAGTTGGCTTCCGAGAGTTTACAAACTCTCAATAAACGACCGTTCACAGGTCCCTTTTGCCTAAGGGAGCGAAGCGACCAATTTAAGGTAAGCTGTATTATTTAACTAGATATATTTAGAGGTAGGCTGTACGGCCATGTTACATAAAGAGTGACCCGTCACTCTTGTGGACACCTGGTACACGGTACCAGGTGCACTCAGTGCATGACTACTTAGCTCCACTATAGGTAGCCTCTAGTTTGTATGGGACCCAAGCTTATCTTACTTATAAATACATCAGTCTTAAATCTACTCATCTAAGTAGCGAGCAGTTCCCTTTGAGGCTGGGAACACGTGGCCTAACGTTCACTCGGGTAGTTAATACCCTTAAGCACTTCCTCTGTGCAAGGTGCTGTGTGACCCCGTCACACGTGGTAGCACTAGTAGTCAATCCACGCCACCGCGGGTAGACTACCTGAACCTCTCCGAAGTTCGTTGCCATGGATAGGAACGACTTCTCCCATTTGAACGACTCTCAGTTCGAGTCGGTTCGGAAGATGGCAGGCATCTTCGGGATGGAGGCCCTGCAGAGCCTGGTGGTGTCAACACCGGCTGAGCAGCTCGAGCGCGTCAATGCATTCGACGCGTACGAGCAGGGCCTCATCGCGCATGTGCGGGAGAACCTGCAGGCTCCGGCGGCGGAAGCAAATCCGCCTCACCCGAAGCCAATACGGCTGAAGGTTAAGCCGTATGAAGGGAAGGAAGGCGAGAACCTTCACTTCTGGGTCCGAGAAGTAGAGCTCGCGATGGACGCGGCTCTGATCTCGACCGAGCAACTGCGTGTTGCTTTTGCACCCGCCAACCTTAGCGGCCGTGCTAAGAGTTGGGTGTACACACGGGAAGCAACATCCCCTGGATGTTTCACATCCTGGGCTCAGCTGTGCGAACAGCTCCGAGCCGCGTTCCTCCCGGCGAACTACGAGTACCGCCAGCGTTCGCGCTTCCTCGCGTGTAAACAAGGAAGGCGCGAGCTGCACGAGTATGTGCAAGAGATACGGGAGCTCACGGCGTCCCTAGTGAGAAACCCACTCAACGAACACATCAAGATGACAGTGTTCATGGACGGCCTTCGAGTGGGCCCTGCACGCACTCAGCTGTTCCGGGTGCAGTCAAGCACCCTTGAAGAGGCGATTCAAGTGGCTCTTCAAGAAGAGTACAGCCATCGCCAGGCGCGTACGCTGGCCTCAGCGTGGCCTGGGAGTTCCTTGTCGGCTCCCGGTCGAACAAGCCCCAACGGACCAGTTCCCATGGAACTCGGGTCCGCCGAGCAGCGTGACATCCGCTGCTTTGGCTGCGGGAAGATGGGCCACTTTAAGCGCGACTATCCCGCGGAAAGACTCCGCAGACGGTCCTTCCCCAAGCCCGTCCTCAAGGGTCGCTGGCAGAAGCCAGGATCCCGGGGACAGGGGAACACCGGGAACCTGTAGCCCTACTGGGGAAGAAGTAAGTCTTCGTGTGAGGTACGCTGGTGGCGTGAACCACAGGGACATAGCCCCCGAGAGTCTTCGCACTCTCGAATCGGCGAAGAGCAGCGGTGGGCTGTTTGTAGTACACGGATGTGTACGGGGATACGATCATCCCTTTAGAATCTTGATCGATTCTGGGGCGTCGAAGAATTTCGCACGCCGCCAGACGGTTGCTCGCAACAGCAACAAGTTGTCCGATGCTTTGAGAGAAAGCAAGGGCAACGGGACGGTGTCAGTGCGACTGACCGACGGGAAGGTCGTCACTGTCCCCAACGTCCAAGTGGATCTGGCCGTCAAGTTTGAAGACTTTGACAGCCTCGAACAGTTCACTGTTCTTGATATGGATCCATATGATATGATCCTGGGCATGCCCTGGCTTGAGAAGCACGAGCCCTGGATCGACTGGCGAGGCAAGGCAATAGGTGCCAGCCGCCTTGCGCAGTCCGACAGAGCATTGGTGAGTCATGTTCCCACCTCTGTCAGGGCCCGGGGCGCCCGCAAGGGCTGCCAGGGTACCAAAGCATTCGGCAGATGCTTGGGAGTCGTCGACGTATATGACGACTCCGAGGATGCTTTGATGGTGGCAGCGCCCAGAAGAGGCGCTGGCCAAGTGGGTAACTCAGGTCCACAGGCGGGTAACTTAGTTCCGCAGACATCTGCAGCTGTCACGAACACTGAGAACAGCGTGTTCAGAGTGGGTAACAGAGTTCCACTCACGGTCGCCCAGACCTTAACTGAAGAGGAAGACGTCGGATACGCTTCCTGTGTGGGTAGCACAGTGCCACACGCGGTCGCCCAGACCTTAACTGGAGAGGAAGGCGTCAAACACGCTTCCTGTGTGGGTAACACAGTGCCACACGCGGTCGCCCAGACCTTAACTGAAGAGGAAGGCGTTGAACACGCTTCCTGTGTGGGTACCACGGTACCACACGAGGCCACGAGTGCCTCGGATGTCGTAGCGCCGACATCCCTAGACGTGGGCAGCAAAGCTCGACGTCACGGTCGCCGACGTCAACGACGCCACCGCCGCCTCAAGTCGGATCCGAGCTTCGTTCCGATCGATGTCGCTTTAAGCGACTCGGAGTCCAGGGCCCGGGCTCCTCCGACAAGGCCGGGGGAAGAGTGTTGTCACATCTTCGATGGCGAGACCGGTTTACCCGTCAAGGCATCTGGTGTCCACTTGGAACCGTTGCCAGAGGTTGCAGAGATACTGAACATCGAGGAAATGACGGCTGAGTCTTTCCTGACCAACCTCAAGGCTGGAGAGATTGCTGAGATGGTGCTCATGAGACCTGAGACCACTCGGGAGGAGCTGAGCTCCTCCTCTGTCTTGGACGAGAACGTCCTGGACGACCTGAACAAGCAGCGTCAGACGCGCTTGGGTTCTGAGATCCTTAACGACCCCAAGGATCCGGTGTATCCTTTGGTGACGGAGTATGCGGACGTGGTGAACAAACATTCACCGACCCAACTCCCACCGGATCGAGGCGTACGGCACGAGATTGATCTCGTGCCCGGCACAAAGTATTGTGTCACGAGGCAATGGCCTCTCCCACGCGAACGGTGCGAGGTCATTGATGCCTTCTTCGCCGCGAAAGCGAAGGCAGGCATGGTGCGGGAATCGAAATCCCCGCACTCGACGCCAACTTTCTGCGTTCGGAAACCGAACGGAAAGTGGCGTCTGGTTCTTGCTTATTACAAGCTGAACAACGCAACGGTGCCGGCCCAAACACCTATCCCACGAAAGGATGTGTTGTTGAACAACATGGCCGGGAGCGTACTGTACAGTGCGCTGGATTTGGTAGACGGATACTACCAAATCCTGATTCGAGAGAGCGACATCCCGCTCACCGCGGTAAGCACTCCAAGCGGCATGCTTTGGGAGTGGCTCGTCATGCCGCAAGGCTTGTCTAACGCCCCGGCGACGATCAATCGCCTGGTGACGCAATTGTTCCGCCCTTTGCGTACCTTCGTACAGACGTACTTCGACGACATATTCGTCCGTAGCCGTGCCGAGGGAGGCAAGACGGTCATGGAGGTGCATCTAGGACACCTCCGTCGAGTGTTGGATGTAATGCGAGCGAACAAGCTCTCCGCCAACATCGACAAGTGCGTTTTCGCGTCACCAGAGATTAAAGTTCTCGGTTACTTCGTAAGCAACGTGGGCGTTCGGGCTGACCCAGACAAGGTCAAGGCCATAGCAGCATGGCCGACGCCCCGATCCCAGAAGGATCCTCGAAAGTGGTTGGGCTTGGCCAACTACCTTCACAAGTACAGCGCAGGGTACGCGGGCTTCGCTAAGCCCTTGTCGAGCCTCCTTCAGAAGGACGTCGACTGGCGCTGGGAGCAGGAGCACCAGGATGCTTTTGACAGCATCAAGGCCAGTCTCCAAGAGGCCCCTGTCCTGGCCCTGCCGGACGAGACGAAGCCGTTTAGCGTCGTCTGCGATGCCTCCGATTACGCCATCGGATGTGCATTGCTACAAGCCGACACGGATGGACACGAACGAGTCATCTCGTTCCAGTCCAGGCAGCTTTAAGCCGCCGAGCGGAGCTACCCTGTTCACGACAAGGAGCCCCTGGCAATGAAATATGCCCTTGTGAAGTTTCGTGTTCACCTTCTGGGCTCTAGCCCTTTGTGATCTACACAGACCACGCGTCCTTGAGGACGGCGACTAACTCGCCTCACCTCTCCCAAAGGATGGCGAGGTGGCTGTCCTTCTTCGCGGAATACAACTTCCGCGTCGAATACAAGCCGTGCAAGCTCAACGTGCTTGCGGACGCCCTCTCTCGGCGTCCTGACTATGAGTTGGCCCACATCACGCGGGTGACAACGGATCTATATGATCGGATACGCATGGCGTATCGGGACGATGAGGCTGTCGCGCCTATCGTCAAGTTCCTGATGGCCGGAACGAGCGCAAAGTCCGACTGGCTCTCGTCGCGACAGCGCTCACGGCTCCACCGATATGAGTTGAAGGAAGGCCTCCTCTATTACCGGGTGGAGCCCACTGATCCTCCACGGGTGGTCGTACCCAACGACGAGGATCTGAAGTTCGACATCCTCGCGGAGGCGCATGACGCGCCCTCCAGCGGCCACTTGGGCCGCGAGAAGACCTTTCTGTCGGTCTCTCAGTCCTTCTGGTGGACCCACATGTACAAGTGGGTTGCCCGGTACGTTAAGACATGCGCAACATGTCAGCGGGTCAAACCCGCAGGGCACTCTTCGGCTCCACTACAGAGCCTGCCCGTACCGGCTGACTGTTGGAAGTCGATGAGTCTTGACTTCATCTTTGGGCTTCCCGCCGACGGACACGGCAACACCGGAATTTTGGTGTTCGTGTGTCGGCTGAGCAAGATGGTACATCTTGCTCCAGTTCCCGTCACTGTTACGGGCGAACAAACCGCACGGCAGTTCGTCGATGGCGTGTTCCGCTATCACGGTCTCCCGGAGACGATTGTCTCGGACCGAGACCCGCGGTTCAATGCTGCGTTTTGGAAAACGCTGTTCCCTTTACTGGGAACTCGTCTGCAGATGCCCACTGCGGACCATCCGCAGACAGACGGCCAAACAGAGCGCGTCAATCGAGTGCTCGAGGACACTCTGCGCTGTGTGTGCGCGGCAGCACCACGTACGTGGTCGACGCAGCTTCCAGTTGTTGAGTTTGCACTCAACAACGCGGTGCACGCGTCCACGGGGTTCACGCCGTTCTACTTGAACGGCTTCCGCCACCCCAGAGTGCCTCTCACTCTTCGAGGAGACACTGACGTCTCTATTCTAAGTGGGGGAGAGGCTCGGAAAGCCCTTTCCTCCCAGGTCTCGGATGTGAGACCAGTTTTGCTGCGGAAACAGGTGGAATCCTTTATGGATAATAAGCTGAACATTGTCAGCAGGGTCCGCGATGCCATGGCAGCGGCCCAAGACAAACAAAAGGAGTACTCAGACAAACATGGAAGAGGAGACTTAAGTATATTTGAGGTTGGGGACTTAGTGTTGCTAGACACGAGGAACCTACATCTTGACACTGTCAGCTCTGTCGGCAGCAACAAGCTGAAGCACCGCTTCATCGGACCTTTTGCAGTCCTGGCCAGACATGGTGCGTCGTACACCATCGACCTTCCCAAGTCAATGACGACGCACCCGACGTTCTATGTCGGACGTATTAAGCGGTACTTTGACCCGCAGGGGGTTGCTGACTCGCAGACCCCCTTGACCCAGCTTCTCGAAGCGAGGGCCGGTCACAGTCGTCGACGAGGTCGTCGGAGCAGGCACCCAAGCCTCGGTCGGGACGGCAAGGCTGTGGTCAAGACCGTACGCCGGAGGGGCTCCATACGAACGAACCCCGGCGCCATACGCCGAGTACGCTGAGTACGCCGGGTACGCACCATACGCGTACGTCTGGGAGTGTGCCGCAGGCGGTTCCGGACGTGGCAACAGAGCCTCGATCCGTCGTATCATGCGAAAGGCCTCGTCCAGATCGGTCGAAGAGGCCCGGCGATCCACCCGCAGGTGCAGGCTCACGACCTCTCGCTCCAGCAGGTCCAGGCGGCCCGCAAGACGAGCGAGCTCGCCCTGATTCCCGGCCTGGGCGGCAGCATCACCGCCAGTCCCAAGGCCAAGTGCAATCTCAAGCACGAGGACACGTTGACGGAGGCGGTCAACCTCAGGGTCCTGTGTCGGACCCGCAGTCGGAGCACTCGGACGAGAGTGGCGTTCGGGAGGCGCCGAGTACTCGTACTCGTACGAGGGCACCTCCGCCCCTGCTTGACCGGAATGGAGAGGTCCACTTCCACGTGGAGCGGATCCTCCAGGAGCAACGGCGTCGGGGTAAGCGACAGCTCCTCGTGAAGTGGAGGGGTTATGCCCACTCCGCGAACTCGTGGGAGCCGATTGAACGGCTCCTGATTGACTGCCCGAAGGCTGTCGCAATCTGGGAACAGGAGCGGCGGCAGCTTCATAAGTAGTCCGGGGCTTCTTGCCCGAACGGGGTACGGCCGATGAATACATACCGTACCCGCGCTCATCGTGAGCGCTAGAAGCCGCGCGCTTCAGGATGTCCCTCGGCAGCATGCGCTTGCTGACCAAGTGGGCAAACCTCACACGAAGATCACGCTGGTCCAGGATGCGGGACAGCAGCTGATCTTCATGGAGTTCCCGCAACTCCGTGGGTGAGTACTTAAGAGTAGCCACCCATGCCCAGAACATGTCCTCACAAGTAATCCACGTGGGACAGTTCTCGGGCTTCTTAGGACAAGTCGTGAAGTCCTTGAGAGGGATGCGGTGTGGCGCGAGAAGCACACACCGAGCAGCCTCCATGTTGTCAACGAACAACTGTTCTTTCTGAACAAGAACACGTTCGTAGATGCCCCTAGAAGTGTGGCCGCCCACAAGGCCACGAGGAGCGACGAGAACCTCTAAAAAGAGGTCAGCCCCAGAGCTCTCCTCGGGAGGCCAATACCCTCTTGAGTTGATGGCAGCTCCCTGGCTGACGGGTGCCACCACCGAACCCCCACGCACACGCTGGGCAGCTTGGAATTTCTCCTGCTGCTGGTCGAGGTCATTTGAGACCTCCCGGGGCTCAACGATAGCACCCTCCTCCTCTTCTTCCTCTTTCTCCTCCTCTTCATCCGAGGAGTCGAAGATACTTTGGTAGGAGTGTCGAGTCTCCTTCTCCTCGCGGAGTGGAGACTTAGAGGCTGTACGCTTCTTTGAGGGCTTGGCACCTTCGGCTTTAGAGGCCTTAGCACGCGCAAGACCCTCGACAAGCGAGAGACATTTGCTAGGATTCTCTTCCTCATCGCCGCCGGCTTTGGGAGCGCCCTTAGCCTTGACGGCCGGACTCTCAGAGCGCACAGACGCCCTGGGACTGTGATCACCTTGATCACTAGCGAGCGACTGCACGCTGTCATCTTTGTGCTCACTGGGCACTGGGCTGTGCCCTCCCACAGAGCCCGCAGGAGCATCGTGAGTGCTCGCGGACTCGGCATCGTCCTCACTGCCCGAGTTGAACTTCCGTTCCACGAACCGAGGGTTCGGACGATTGTCTGAAGATGAGGGCGACGGGCTGCGGCACTTGCTTGCGCGCTTGTCCACAGCCGCGTCACCCGAGGAACCGATCGCCTCGGAGGCCACCTGAGTAGCCTCTTTGAGTGCAGAGCCTTTGCCGTGAGGCTAAGTGCTCTTGGTTTGCGCCTTACCGGCAGCAGCCTTGGAGCGTGTCTTAGCACCGCTCTTTGCAGTGCCACGAGGCATGGTAACGGTCGAATTGGAGACCTAGACGAAGAGCGCACAGGTTGCTGCTCGAGGCTCTAACTGTGAAGTGAGCCTCCGCCGCGCTCGTGCGGCCAAGTCGATGGTTTTCGACTTTGAGAATGAGAGTTTGTGACGAACACCTCTTCATTCTGATTGGTCGGTAAACCGAACCTAAGTGGGGGGGGATGTAACGGGGTACGTAGCCCTAAGTGTACCCTGGTTACATGAAGTGTGACACTTCACACTTCAGGTGTATGACACGTCATACTCCGGGATATTTGGTACAAGGTACCAAGGTCGTTCAAAGCCAACCATTGGTCAAACGACATTGCATTTCTATAGGTAACTTATAGTTTGTATTAAACCCAAACTTAACCTACCTATAATTATACTCAGTTGACAATCTACCTTATTTAGGTCATTTCGCTCTCTTTAAATAAAGAGGGGACCTGTGAACTGCCGTTCACTGAGAGTTTGTATACTCTCGGAAGATAACTTCCTCTAGCGCAAGGTGCTGTGTGACCCCGTCACATGAATCCTCTATGCGCTCAACGTCTGAGCCAAGATGGACCGAAGCGAGTTTCATCACTTGAACGTCTCACAATACGAGTCTGTTCGGAAGATAGGAGGCATCTTTGGACAAGATGTCCTTCGCAGCTTGGCGGTGGCGACGTCTGCCGAGCAACAAGAACGCGTGACCGCGTTTGAGACCTACGAGCGTGGTCTCATCGCTCACGTCCGCGGGAGCTTGGAGGCCACGATGTCCGCTCCGCAGGCAACCAGACCTAAGCCGGTATGGCTAAAGGTCCCCGCGTTTGAGGGGAAGGAAGGAGAGAACCTTCACTTCTGGGTCCATGAGGTGGAGATCGCCAGGAAGGCGGGTCTCATCTCGGACGAGCCAGTTCGGGTGGCGTTTGCCCTGTCCAACCTTGGTGGACGTGCCAAGCACTGGGCATACACCAGGAAGACGACATCTCCTGGATGTTTTGCATCCTGGGCTCAGCTGTGTGAGCAGCTTCGAGCCGCGTTCCTACCGGCGAACAATGAGTTCCGTCAGCGCTCACGCTTTCTCGCGTGCAAGCAAGGTAAACGTGAGCTGCAAGAGTACGTGCAAGAGATGCGCACGTTGGTGGCATCTCTGGCAGGGAATCCTCTGCTTGAAGACGTCAAGACAACAGTCTTCATGGATGGCCTGAAGGTCGGTCCTGCTCGCACCCAGCTATTCCGGGTGCAAGCGACAACTATGGAGAAGGCGATTCAAATCGCCCTCCAAGAAGAGTACAGCCACAAGCAGGCTGGTACTCCTCGGAAAGAGGAACATCGCCATGATGAGGATGGCGTTCGTCGGAAGGCGGAGCATCGCAGCAATGACGCTGTTGCTCCTGCTGTCACGCAGCCCGTTGATACCGGTGCGTACAGCGAGCCCGAACCCATGGACTTAAGCTCACCCGAGAGCTTGGTCCGCTGCTATGGATGCGGCGGACATGGACACTACCAGCGTGTGTGTCCCTCACCAATCCTCGGGAAGAGGACATCCCGTGGACCACAAGTCCGGTGGCGCAGGCCACGGCCAGGTGGACGAAGACTCCCCGACCACCAGTAGAGCGGTATGCCCTACTGAATAGCGCTAAGTCTTCGTGATGGGTGTGCAGGTTGTGCACACCACGGGACTTAGCCCAGAGAGATGTGGTTCTCTCAAACCCCTGGCATCTGTCCCGTTCTTGAGGTCTTGGAGACGACACCGGCGCTCCGTTCGTCATCGCAGCCCTCGTAGTACTTGGGCAACACCGTCCCTGATGAGTGCCTGTGAGACTGGGTCCGTCGTCGGCTTTCCACTGCCTCTCGTTGGCGTCCTCATTGATTGAACAGGCGTCGTTCCTCGACTTGTACTAGGTACGTACGCTTGCGTTGGTGTCCCAGTAGCAACAGGTGCAGTCCCTGGGGCACGTCGGCTTCCTTGTTGGTTCGGGACGCTGTTGCTGGGTCAGCCGTACGCTGCTGTGACAGTTGGTACGTCTCCTTCAGCGTCGTCCACCGGTTGTAACGAGGGACGAGTCCAATCCAAGGCAAATCCCACCTCGCGGCGACCTCTGAAGGCTATCACCGAAGCTTTCATGGGCGTATCCGTCGTCGTCCTCGCAGGCGTCGTTCCTTCGCTGGGCGCCGGTTGGCGTGCCCTCTGATCTAGGACCGTGTTGGACATCTGTTCACCAATAGGCGTCCCTTGCTCAGACTCAACCGTCCTTCTCGTTCCCGGAGACGGAGACGCAACAACAAACATGCCTTCGCCTTCTATGTGGACCGTTCGTGCCTCGTACCCTTCAGTCCCGAAATCAGCCCGCTGCGGCGTGCCACGTTCCTCGCCATCTCCCTGGCAGTCTCTTGGCGTGCCACGTTCCTCGCCATCTCCCTGGCAGTCTCTTCCTCGAGGCCTCTGCTGCGTGTCGCCGCCAGCAGCTCCCTCAGTGGGCATCTCCTCTTTTTCCTTGGGGATCTCCACGGGCTCCATGTCCAACGGTAAAGCCCTACCCCTATCCGTTTAATGGCTACAAGTCCTTCTCCGGACCACCCATGAGCGCTCACTCTTTTCCCACTCCTTTTTCCTTCTCCCTTGGGGCTCCGCTGCCCAAGGCTTCTTTCCATGATTGTATTCCTATGGTATTCGGCAAGAAGATATCCTGTTTCTCCACCAAATTGGCGCGGTCTTCTTCTAATCGGGGTCGTGTATCTTGGGCGAACGTAGGAGGTAGTAGTGCTAGCGACGTTTTAAAAGTAATATAAACGTTGATGTATTCTTGTGTTCTTTGCTGGAAGGAAAATTCACGACTGAGCTCCTCACCCAACCTCGCAAAGAGTGAAAAGCTCCTTACCCTTTTGCAGATCCCTCGCAGGTGGCGGTCCAGCTCCAATTTCCGCCACGACCAGTTGTTTGCCAATCTCTCACACTTGGAATGTCACCGACTTGGCCGTAGGTCCCATTTGTTTGGACGTGGTGCGGAGAGTCTGGAGCGAATAGACTTTCTGCAGGCAGTCAGCCAGCATTGTAAGTCCAACATTTAACTGTACATCGTGACAAAGTTGACCTTCCTTTAGGTCGGCTAAAAGCGCGTTGCCACCGAGTTTATAGTGATAATAAAAATAGCAATAAAGTTCTTCGCGCGTTTTTGCTATACAGTATACAGATAGATGGTATCTATGTCGCGTGAACTACATTTTCTCACCATCATTTTTTTCGAAGTCGAGTAACTGCTGCAGGTTAAGGATACGCTTGGCAAAATAAAGCAGTTTATTTTGTTTTGCTACGACTAAAAACCGCTTCATGAAGCCGTTTTATGTGAGTGGCTAAAAAAAAACGGGCAAAAAAGCGTCGACCACTGTTAAATACTTTGAGTTTCGATTTTCTTAAGACTTGATTCCAGTAGGTCGCCTTGTCTGTAACCCTCTGGTGTAAACTTTCAATGCAACTCACATTTCGACTTGCCAGATCAAGTCGAAGCAGCGTGGAAACTTCCTGGAGTGCCATTAAAAATACTACAAACTTCGTAACGAAGCTCTGCCAGTGTCACAGGCGGCTGCGACTCAGGCTCCAAGAGGCGTTTTGACTTGTGAGTTGCCAAAGATCCACATCAGCTTCAACGCACCAACCAAACCAAGCAGAGCTCACTCACTCGTGGGCTACAAGCTGTTGCCCACTTCACAACTAGCTCTACGGCAGCGGAAGATCTAGGACTTCCTCCTCTTCGTTGAATCATGTTCTGGTCTGCGGCGCTAGATCTGAAGACGCAACGGCCGCTGGTTCGTCCGTCCTACGGCTCCTTCAGTCGCTCTTCCAGCAGCAGTAGCTTCCGCATTCCGCAGAGCATCCCGGAGCACCAGCCTGTGTCGCAGTTCACGTCCCCAGTGCCGGACCAACGTCGGGTTGAGGAGTATGTCGAGCGTCCCGACACGGCCTTCGCGCGTACACGGGCGTCGCTACAGCTCTCGGAGCGCACCCAGACTGCACTTAAGGTACTTTTGAAGGGCGAGCGTGGGCGTAACCCTGGGAAGGCCAAGTTCGCCCCTGACATGTACAGTATGAGTAAGATCAGCGGCTACAGTGTGCTACAAGCGCCGATGAAGGAGCTCCCCGAACGCACGCCACTGCTATAGGCGCAAGCACGTGCTCATGGTCAAGAAGAGCCTAATCCGCAGGAGAGCAGCAACGAGCACAACTATTGGATGCAGGAGTTGGAGCGACGACGCGCCGGTCTTAAGAGAAGCAGACGGCGCACGTGCACCCCAATGTCGGAGAGAGCCACCACGTCTCCCCTCAAAGTGGGTGTGGTCATGTGCTCTGTGCCGCTGGTGCTCGTGCTGGGTTTCATCCTCTTTGTGTTTGTATTCGGAGGTGCAACTGACGCGCCCCTGGACGTCGTGAGCAATCTGCTGGGTATTGGCAGTGACGACGCAGATTCGATTGCTGCAAGACATGTCGCTGCTGCGCAAGACAAGGATGGCATTGCAAGAACGTATGCCCGTCCTCCTGAAGAGAAACAAGTGGAAAAAGAGAGCGCTGTTATGACATTGGACGTGTCGACAAGACTGCGCGGTGCGGAGGCGAGCGAATGATGAGATGTGGACGGAGTGAGTTACTGAACACAAAATTATAAGAAGAGCTGGCAAGCCGAGCCGAGCTTAGCTCTGTGTGTTATCTCGCAACTGACCTGAAAACAGGAGCGAGACAACCCAGTTTGCGAGTTTGGTGGGGCTAAAGCCGGACAGTAAAACAGGCAAATTATCTGATAACAAGAGTGTGACAATTCGACACGTACAACGTCATCTACTCTACCTACTTATTTACGTCGTAAAGAAAAGATTGAAGAGTCCCTTGAGGTACGCCACGATCTCCCCGGCGCCTAGCTTCGACTCGCCGTAGATACGATCGACGAAGGTGATCGGCACCTCGGCAATGGAGTACTGACGCTGACGCGCACGCACGAGGATTTCCATCTGAAAAACGTAGCCCAGACCCTGGATCGCGCTCATAATATCCTCGATGACGTCGCGCTTGTACAGTCGGAAGCTGCCCGTGAGGTCCGTGACCGACGGATTGAGCAGTACCGTGGCCAAGTAATTGGCCACGCGACTCGTTAGCTTGCGACGCAAGTCCCATCCGTACACCTGCACAACGCAGCATCATGTCAGCAGTCTGCAACCACGGATCTCGAGCTATCGATTACAAACGTACGCCGCCGCCGGAGACGTAGCGCGTGCCCGTGACAATATCGCAGTTCTCTTCAGCCTGTTTCCTGTTGGTATCAACACCGCAGCATACTGTGAGTCTTCATTCTCATTTCCATCTGCATGCCTGCCTCTTTTGGCGTACTTGATGAACTCAGGAATAAATTTAGGCTGCATTGGGAAAATATCGCAAGAAATTGCAGTCAGAAACCTCAGCTATTAGACTCACGCAGGGCAAATTGCAAGATGGCTTACGTGGTGCGAGAGATCAGCATCCATGAGGAACACATAGTCGCCTGTCGCCTGCTTCAGGCCGTCGCGGTAGGCGGATCCAAGTCCTAGCTTGCCCTCACGCGGCAAAATCACGATCTTGTCCTTGCCATAAAGTTTCTGCAGGTCGCGTGCCACCTGCAGCGTGCCATCTGGGCTGTTGTCCTCTACGATCACGATCTCGTAATTGAGTTTGCTGCGTGTTTGGATATGAAAATCCGAGTTAGTTAAGCGATGACCGCAGCATTGCGCAGGGCGCAGAGCGAAATGCACCACGGTAGTAGCACGCACTTGTCGACGAATGTGGAGTCCAATAGCCACACTACAAGCGGCAGGTTCTCGCGTTCATTGTACGTTGGCAAAAGCACCGAATACTTGTGCTCCGTCGCCATCTCGACCTGGTTCAAAAGTTCCTTCCACGCGGCAGTGAAAAATGCAAAATATGTGGACCACGCAAAGGTATGACATGCAACTTTTCAAGCTCCCGGGTATCTTGTAAAATGGAGAGGAGGCCTATGTCTGGCGCGAGGCCTGATAGCCGGGATCGCGGGTGAATTTGTCTTTCAGTATTACGTTGTATCAGATTCGACTTCGGTTGTGTCAATAGACTAGATGTAATAGAGCGCTATGCTACTGCAGGCGGATGATACGCTTCCGAACTTCGCTGAGCAATACAGTGCTGGATGTCATGCAACGCCAAGGCGGCTGGATCGAGACAGATAGCGACCTGGATTGGGATCTGCACTGGTCAGATGTTGCTTGGATCCGTGAGAACTTGGACGCCTTCACGCCGCTTCAAGATCATCAGGTGCAACTCAATAAGAAAATTGTGAAAAGACAGCAAAAACCACTCACTATTTTTCGGTTCATGTGCAGCGTATCAACCACTTTCAGAATCACTACGAACTCACGCGCAAGGATTTACTGGTCAAGAACCTAAAGCGCGCCAAGAGGCAGCTCGAGCGTAGGTGCGTCATCGCTGTAGTCCTGCCACAAATGTAGATATGACATTGACGCTTATCGAAGTGGTGACCCGGATTCTCGTCGAGAAGCGGAGCTCTACGATTTCTGGGCGGCGACGTTTGTTCTTCCACATGAGTACGGTATGTTTGTAGAGGAATTTAAGCGTATGCCAGGAGGTAGATGGATCATGAAGCCTGTGGGTAAGGCACAAGGTCGTGGCATCTTTCTGTTCGAGAAGCTTAGCGACATCAGCGAGTGGAAACGAGACGCTTCTTGGAAAGGTGACGGTGCAATGCAAGCCAAGACTGCAGACACGTATATTGTGCAGAAATACGTCGAGTCACCGTACGAAGCTGAATCTTTCGGCTTGCTCCAGTCTCAATGTGTTACAGTACTTACTATACTACGTCGTTGTGGTGACAGGCTACTGCTGGGTGGCAAAAAGTTCGACCTACGATTGTACGCGCTAGTGACGAGCTTCTCGCCATTGACATTCTGGATCTACCGTGCGGGTTTTGCTCGCTTCTCGCACACTCGCTACACTCAGAGCAAAGGCGACATGGACAATCTCTTGATGCACTTGACAAATGCGTCGGTGCAAAAGAGTGCAGACGACTACAATGAGCGTCTTGGTTCCAAGTGGCCACTGCATAGTCTCAAGATGTTCCTTATTAGCAAATACGGTCAGGATGCAGTTGACCAGTTGTTCCTCGCCATCCAGTCGCTCATCACACGCTCACTGCTGGCTGTGCAGCCGACGATTATTCAGGACCGACACTGCTTTGAGTTGTACGGGTACGACGTGCTAATTGATAGCGCGTTGAAGCCGTGGCTTATCGAGGTGAACGCCTCGCCGTCGTTGACTGGCGACACACACGCTGACTACGCGCTCAAAGCCAGCCTCGTACAGGACACACTGGATGTTGTGGACCTGGAACGCCGTCGCGAAGGCAATGAGCTCCACATCGGTGGTTTCGACCTCATCTGGAATAATGGCAGTGCTGTATCTAATGCCAAGCCAAACGGGTACAGCTCGTATCTGGGTTGCACGTTCGAAACGATGGATGTCCCTGAAAGAAAATTAGTTGACCTGCCTATTTGAAATCAAGGCAGCAGAACGCGCCCGGTCGAGTCGTATTTTAGGTTGATGTTTTGCTCGTTCGACTCTTTTTGATGTTTCATTCTATTACGATTCACCTGCGCCTGATGCACATCATGCCGCGGTTCGGTCACTCGACCGACCAGCCGTCACATAGATGAGCAGCTGAACTCTCCCAGCCAGGCAGAGCACCTACCACCTCTTTGTAACGTTGTTTTGGACACTATAAGCTCCAGAATTTGTTCGTTGTTTCCCCAGTACAGAGCTGTGGCACGAATCGCTCTATCGATTTAGTCCTCATCCTCGTCGTCATGCAGCGAAGCCCAGACGTTCTTGGTCTCGACGGCCTTGGTAGTGGGAGCCTTCATACCATGTAGCTGGGCTTTGGCTGCGTCCACACCCAGCGACGGGAAGGCGCGCTCGTTGTCCAGCTGGATGCGGCGATTCACGCGGTTGCGCTCTTCCTGCTCGGCCCACGTGGTAGCCACCGCCTCCTTCTCGCTCGGGTTCTTGTACTTCTTGGGTTGCTTCGCCCACTGGAAGGAAGCCTTCTCCTGCTCCTCCTCCTTGCTCAATGACAGGTCCGACAAAACTTTGCCTGAAGCAGTGGCCGCAGGGGCCGTGGCTTTCGGAGAGGGCTTGGGAGCGCCCGCAGCGGCGCGCTCGGCAGCAGCACGCTCGGCATTCTGCGCGCTGGTCTTAACGATAACGTTGGCGTTGACAGTCGTGGATTTTTTCTTCTTCTTCTTGCCGAACAAGGAGTTGAGCTTCGCGTTCGAGTCCGCCATGTCGTGCTTGGCCAGAAGATATCTGTGGTTGGCTTGTGTGATGTACTGGACACCAAATGGTTTTGATTGTGAAATAGTAAAGTCAAGATAAAAAAAGTTGCTCCCTTTGTTTGTTGCACCAACGCAACGAAGTTTTGGTCTCCGTGTTGTGATCAACACCGTTGTTGTCCGCAGCGCATCGGGGCGCATACATGTACTTACCGGTACCGATATCTACATGTAGATGGTCTCGATAGACCAATACATGAGCATGACCATACATCGCCGTGTTGTTCGTGACGAACGTTGCGGCATTTGCTGAACCAACCGCCCACCTCAGCAAATATGTTGACTGCAACACATCGCAGTGTAAGTGTTCCTCTGCAGCTTCGCCAGTGCTACGTATTACATGTACATTGTGCAATGCAATGTGCTTTCGGGAACATTCGACGTTGAAGCATAAAAACAGAAACGAGTTTGCAACCGAAAAAAACTCTTGTGGGACGATTTGCCAGCGCCTGATAAATCAACAGTCTGTTCCGTACAGACTGTACGTACATGTACCAAACAGACTTTTGGTTAAGAGCGCGCCTTAAGTGTACAGATCACACCGCACCACCAACGTGTTGATAATGAATTTATAGCGCCCATGCGTGTGCACAACGAAGGCGTTCAAGTTGCGAACGCGTCGACTATTAATAGGTTGTTTTGCCTGTTGCTGCCGAGTTGGTTGAAGCATGGGCGTGTTCAACACACAACACAGTCCTCTATTCGAGTCACTGATCGAAGAGGCGGATGGAACATTGCGTCACTTCCCAATCTGAGCAACAACGCGCACACGCGGAAGGATCCCTAACCTACACCGACACCTCACCGCCGCTATGACTGCTTCTACACCCCCTGACAAGACCTGCCTGACTTGCGGCAAAGCCGATGCCAAGAACCGCTGCGGTGGGTGCCGATGCGTCTACTTCTGCGACCGTGACTGCCAGCGCAAGAGCTGGCCGAGTCATCGCCCCTCGTGTCTGCAGTCTTCCGCTCGATCAATCGAGACGACACATATACACTCGAATGATATACACTGCGTTGGTATACCTGACGCTGCTGCTGCGTCCGTGGCCACTTCGCCGCCGAAGAGCGTGCGCCTCGTCACGGAGCCCGTGCAGGTCGTGGAGATCCCTGCCGAGTCCGCAGCAGCAGCGCCCAAGCCGCAAAAGAAGAGCAAAAAGCACAAGAAGAAGCGCAAAGCACGCAGTAATAGCATGCATGTGCCCTCTACGAGTGCCCCGCAACAGCGCAAGAACCGCTCGGCCTCATTAGGTGCCAAAAAGCACATCATGTGGGGTGACGTCCAGGCGCGAGAGTTCGCGCGCTTCCCTGGCGGCGGTGGTGCCGTGCCGTACGACGGGACATGGGCCCTTGGTCTAGGTAACAAGCTCGCAGACATCGAGCTCGGCAGTGTGCTGGAGGTGGAGCAACTGCGAGAGCAGGAGCTGCAAGAGCGAGCCAAGAAACTGTCCAAGTCCAAGCGCCGCGACGTCCGTGTGGGTGAAACCCGCCAGTTCGACTATCGTCGGGGCGTGGACAACCCATTGTTTTCGAGATTGAGCGAAGACGAACGCAAACAGGTCTTCACGCTGGAGAAACAGGCTCAGGAGGACGGAGCAATTGAGACTCAGATGTCGTCGTCTCCGGAGCTGAGAAAATCGTGGCGGAAATACTCCACCGGCTCCGCCTCCAGTATTGAGCCTGCTGAGGAACTGCAGGTGGCCAATGCAGCGCTCACCACGCCAGATTTCGGCTGTGTGTCTATCGAGCAGCTCGATGAGTTCGCTAAGATCCGCGACTCGCGCGACGGCGCCTGTGGCTGTTCGTGTGGCGATCTGGTCAAAAAAGTGGCCAAGATGAATGTCAAGAAGTTACGCGCGTTCTTGCAGGAGCACAGTGTACCGCTTTCTGGAACGGGCAAGACGGAGCTTATGGCAGCAGCCAAGAAGGTGGCACGTGAGAAGAAGAACTGCGCGAGTGTCGGCTCGGACTGTGAGTGCGCACGCAACGGTGTTCCGTGCCACTCAGACGTGTGCGAAGGTTGCGCCGGTGACTGCCACAACCCATTCCAGCGATACGAGTATAAAAGCACCGAAGTCAAGCAATACCGCAAGCTGCAACTGGACAAGTGGCGCCAACTCCAGGGCGAACTCCAGCAGTCAAATGAAGCGGCTGCACCCATCCGCGTTGCCTGACAAGCAATGGACAAGTCTCTCTGAGTTGCCAAACCTGCTCGTGAGAATGCGAAGAAATGCATCTCAATTCAAAACGTCTAAGCCAGAAACAATTAACACGCAGTTCAAGAAAAAAAAACGTCTCTAGTTGCTGACGAAATTCTACGTAGTTGTACTAGTCACATGTCAAAAATTAAAATCCAATTTCCAGGGAGTAGCCGACTCCACCTCCGCTCTTCGTTCGAGCGTCGGTCACACGTGAGGGCTGACGGACTATAACTGACTGCCAACTCGACTGCTCTGATGCTTTCTCCTACTGAAAACACGCTGGTTCACCTCTGCGCTTTGCATGCAGGAAGCTTGACGGGACTATTCAGTTCCCGTGGCTACATGGGGCCGGGAAATTTTTACCTACAATTACCGTCGTCGCGAGAAAATGTTACGGCTGCCGCGGCTGCCAGGTTGACTGCTCGGTTGCGATACACGTTTGTTACGGCGCTTGTAGACGGCGATCTGGTCGTCCACACGAATACCCCACTGCAAATGCTCGGCCCTCACGGCAGCGTTCAGGAACAAGTTCAGCTTCTCAGCACGCTCACCGATCGTCTTCTGCGAGAAGTTGCCCACGACGTGACGGTGCGGCAGCTCCGGAATGTCACGGCGCTTCATGCCGTTCTCCTTCATGAGGCGGTCACACAACGAACTGTGCCACAACAAGCACAATATTATTTGTTAAACTCTCTTACACGCTCGAATGGTTGGGTGACGTTCACGTACCGGAAGGTGCTGTAACGTTTCCAGCAGAACACCGTGCCGTAGTTGTTCGTGCGAATCTCCAGCTTGTATTGAATAAACTTCTTGCCCGTACGGTTCACGATACGGCTGTCAACGATGCGAGCCGACACCAAACCGATCTCATCGGGGACTGTAAAAACAAAAACAAAAAACAGAATCAGTAAAATGACTCACCATCTTCGAAGAAAATCTGTAATCAGGCCACGTACTTGGCAACGACGCGTCTTCCACAATAGCACGCTCCTCCTCTTCCTCCACGTGCACAGTCACGTCGTTGATTTGAACGAAAGCCAAAAACTGATCGTCGTCTGGTGCGTTCACCTCCGTGTTGATAGCGTAGCATCCAACGTGCGGGTCTAGACCCACAACCTCACCCGTACCGAACGGCGTGTCCACCTTGGTACGTGGCGACAAGATACGGTCGTCATCAAGGTTGACGTCGTCGCTAGGGACGGTGATCTGCATGCCGCCCATGGAGTTTTCCATCTTAACAGCGTACGTCTCACGTTCCTTGTCGTAGCTGACGACGCGGCCCGGTCCTCGCTTACGAACAAGCACAGGCACGTCCTTGGACAGAGACTGTTCGTACTTCTCGCTCTTCTCCTGCTGGATGCGCTCCAACCGAACACGCTCGGCCTCCTCCTCTGCGCGCTTCGCAGCAAGAGCTGCCTCGGCCAGCTTGCGCTCGCGCTCTTCAGCCTCTTCACGCGCACGACGCTTCTCTTCCTCACGGATACGCGCCTCCTCTTTTTCACGAGCGATACGTTCCTCTTCCTCGCGCGCGTGGACCGCCAAGAAGACAGCTTCCTCCTCCTCTTTACGAATACGCTCTTCCTCAGCAAGACGCTCTTCTTCTTCAGTACGCAGACGCTCCTCCTCCTCTTCACGAAGACGCTTCTCCTCCGCGAGACGTTCTTCTTCTTCACGACGCACAGCTTCCTCGGCTTCAAGACGCGCAGCCTCTTCAGCAGCGAGACGCTCCTCCTCGGCGCGGATCGCCTCCAGTTCAGCCAGTCGCGCGGCCTCCTCCGCGGCAAAACGCTCCTCTTCCGCCTTACGCGCAGCCTCGGCCTCTTCAGCAGCACGACGCTCCTCTTCCTCGATCAGCCGAAGCTCCTCAAGACGCGCGGCCTCTTCCTCCTGACGACGACGCTCCTCTTCGGACTCCGCCTCCTTGCGAATACGCTCCTCCTCAGCGAGACGCTCGGCCTCCTCCTGGGCTGCCAGAGCCGCGGCCTTGCGCTCTTCCTCGAGACGTCGACGCTCCGAGGCCTCAGCCGCCATTTTCATGCGCAACTCCTCCTCGGCACGGTGTTCGGCCTCAATCTGCTCGCGACGCAGGCGACGAGATTCCTCCACGCGCGCGTCGTACGCGGCGTCGTTCAGCTCCTTGGCCGCGCGCTCCTCTTCCGAGAGGTCCTTGAGCGCGTCAGCGTCACGACGCGCCTGGTCCTGTCTCGCCAATTCGGCCACGTACTCTGCGCCGTGCTTCTCGCGCAACCTGCGCACGGCGAAGGCGCGGCCCAGACTCTGGATCTTGGTGGCATTCTTGTGGACGTAAGCCATGGTTTTAGGGCGATGAAGATACCAGAACTTGACGGCGGCTTTAGAGCTCATGATGGTCTCCAGATCCAGAGGGCGCAACGTCGTCTCGTCGGACTGCATGGCCTTATGCGTGGCCTCATCACGGTGCAGCGCTTCGTGGTCCGTCAGCACGTTGGACTCACGCCCATCGTTGGGCTTCCAGTAGGACGAGTACATCGCTGCTGCGACTTGTTAGGGACTCGACAGTGTCGAGTAGAGAGGGGAAATGCGGAGCTCGGCTCGGGGGTAGAGGAAGCGGGGGAGAGCACAACGAGCTTCGCAAAGGAGCTGGTTGCGCGGTCGAAGCTTGTCGATTGCGATAAAGCGGAGAGACGAGGCGAGGGAGAGGCCGGGTTTCGCGGGTCAGAACGTTTTGACTTGAAGTTTGTAGATCGGCCAAACCCACCCGTTTGTCGAGGTGGACCACGACAAGGCAATTTCGTGTCTGAATGCTTCCGGCTTGTGACCTCAAGGGTGAAGTCGAAGCGATCTTGTCTGTTTGGCAGTGAGCGTACTGGAATCAGCGATGCCATTGGCATATGAATGTTAACTTTGCTGGTGGCGTTATTCATGCATTGAGCTTGCTGTCGGTAGTGAGTTGATTACCGTTAATTTTTGACGACTTCGCTGGAACGCGCCAGTAGGAGCGCTCCGTGTGTTGTTGGCGCGAGGAATTGTTGCGGACGTACAGTGCCGTCGCATTGTGAGTCACATATTGTGAGCGGTTACAGTACGAGCCTGTCCAAGCAACGTAGCCTGCGACTCGCGCAGGCTATAATTGTCTTCTTGGCTCGTGAACTCAATGATGGCGTTGCTCAACAAGTTCATCAACAGCATCGTTGCTACTGCATGTATTAAGACGTGGGCATTAGTAGATGTCAACGAGCAGCTGGACTACGGCTCCACAACTTCCGGCATGGCCATTGGATAGTATCCAAGGGATACCTCAGAAAGCAACCACATCACACGAGTCACGCTCATGTTGTCGGACCACGTGGTTGTTCTTCGATGGCAGCCTGTCATGGAGTCCAGCGGAATCCAGCGCTGTCATAATCGTACACTGGTGTCTGTGCGCGGCCCAGTGGCGGCCACTTAACCACAGCGTCAGCTCGTCGAGGTTTAGTCGAGTGCTCGTAGCTCCCAACGTCCATCGAAAGCCACAAAAGATCGTCGTTTGGGGCTGTCGTCACGGCAGTCCTTCGCTTCAAGTCGAACATCGAGTAGTGCCGGGAGCAACGTGACACCTTTGTAACGCTTCATTTTTGTATCAACGTCACGATTTCTAAGGATGTCAAGTGTAAGTGCAAGTCAAGGCAACTTCAACATTTTGCCCACTTTTGATACGCGGGTCGAAAACATGAAATAAGTAACGAACCCGTGGGTGGCCCAGATAGTGACTACCGGTATGATAGTCCTGTCCCGCGTCGTCTACCACCACTCGAAGTGTGCAGCATGCGCCTCGCGTCGGCATCGCTCTTCCAGCGCGGCCGCCTGGCCACGCATCCACCGGCGCTACTGTTCCCTTCAGCACCACGTCGATTTTTCGCAGCAGCGAGCTTCCAAGACTTGGGCGTGGACGCGCGCATCGTGTCGGGTCTGAAGGAGATGAAGATCACAACACCCACAGGTATTCAACAGAAGAGCATCCCAGCTATCCTGGCGCGCCACGACATCCTGTGCGCAGCTCAGACAGGAACAGGCAAGACGTTGGCCTATTTAGTCCCCGTAATAGAGCAGATACTACGCAAGGAGGCGGCCAAGAAGCTGGAGCGCGAAACCAAGGGACCCACCGAAGTAGTGCTGGGCCGTCCCAGTGCTCTGGTCCTGCTACCCAGTCGGGAGCTGGCACTACAGGTGGCGTCGGTTGCTAAACAACTATCGCACTCAGCCAAGTTTGCGTCCTGCACCATCACGAGCGGAGAGCGCAAGAGCATCCAACAAAAGAATACTTCACGTCGACTCGACCTTATCATCGGCACTCCTGGCCGTGTGGCCAAGTGCATCAGCAAGGGAGACTTCTTCGTCTCCCGTATTGATACAGTGGTGGTGGACGAGGCAGACACGCTTTTTGATGCCAAAATGGGCTTCCGCAAGGAGCTGGATGCAGTGCTGGGGACGATTCAGGCCAGCGCGGCTAAGCGCAACCAACCACTGCAGATGATCTTGGCGGCAGCTACAATCCGCTCGCCGATAGACCAGATTCTCAAGAAAAAGTTCGGTGAACTGCGTGTTGTGAGCGACGACAAGATCCACAAGACGCCGGCCTCCATCCGAGAAGAGTTTGTGCGGGTAAACCCAGAGTCCAAGCACTCGGCGCTGCGTGAGGCGTTGCATCTGCACCGGCGTCGAGCGGCAAAGACTATGATTTTCTGTCGCAACTCGGCAAGCGTGCGCTCCACAGAGCACATGCTGCGTGAACACGGTTTCCAGGACGCTGTGTGTCTCCACGGCGACATGCCACCGGCTAGACGCCACGACGCTATCCACGCATTTACTGAAGATGTTAACGTGAACATCTTAGTGTGTACGGATCTGGCAGCTCGTGGTCTCGATGTAGAGGCAGTGAAGCATGTGGTAATGTTTGACTTTCCGAAGTCGGCGGTCGACTACGTGCATCGCGCTGGCCGTACAGGCAGAGCAGGCGAGCAGGGACTTGTGACCAGCCTCGTAACCAAGCACGATCTCACACTCGCCATGAGCATCGAAAACTCTAAACGTAGTAACAGCACCATCAAAGAGCTACGCGAAGATACGTCCACAAGGTCGCCATCATTAAAACAGCAACAACCAGCGCCAACTGACAGGACGACGGCGCGTCGAGAGCCGTCGCAAAAGCGTAGTGGCTTTGGTCGTGGCACCAAAAAGCTGCTGAGACACAAGATTAGGACGCCACGCCCGATTCGGTAGCCGCTGTGTGGACACGAAACCAATGCAGGGCAATAGAAACTGAGCAAACATGTGGGGAGACCAGTTCATCTATCGTATAATGAATGCAAAATTACCTAAGGCTCTTGGAGTTGTTCCGCGCATTCATGCGGCGGTACAACGTCTCAAGCTCTCGCTTGGCTTCACCAGGAGGGAAGTTGGCCAGGTCAAAGTAGTGAGGTGCGATGTCCACGAGCCATTCGCCCATAATGCGAGTGTTCAGACGAATGTAATTGCGGCTGGTGAGCACGAACTCGTTGTAGACAACCCAATCGGGCTTGTTGTCCAGCACGCACGAAGGGTGTAGATGCACGACCTGGTTGTCTTTCACCGTCACGTAGTGGCCACCAGCAGCCTTGTGGCCAACCTGCATGAAGAATCCGGACACCAGCGTCTTGATGATGTTGGGGTAGTACTGAGGCGAGTGGATGTCCAGGGTCGACTGCGTCGGCATCTCCAGTCGCTTCATGTTGCGGATCAGCTGGTCACGCACGTTCGACGCGCTCTGCAGCGACCGGTTGTTCAGGTAGTTCTGGAAGCACCAGTTCACATCACCGTTGTTCAACTTGTACGCGTGGAACACATTCAGCAGAGTGAGGTGGTCACCATCCACATGTGCGAAGGTCGCCTTGGCCTCGTTGGCAGCCTTGGCGTCGTTCTTCGGACGGACAAAAGGTTCTTGCACAGACAGCATAGCTACGATAGTAGCCACCTCTTGTGGCACCTGATACTTCGCCGATGAGATCAACATCTTTGCCAACTGCGGCAGTACCGGGAGCATAGCCATCTGACGACCGAGTTCCGTAAGCTCACCTTCGTCGTCCAATGCACCGAGATAGTTCAGCATCTCCAAAGCACGCATCAAAGTCTCAGGAGCAGGTGGGTCCATGAAGTCAAAGTGCACCAGATCGTCAATACCCAGTTGCTTCAGTGTCAGGACGACGCCACTCATTTCAGAACACAGAATCTCGGGGTAAGTCTGCTCCTCCAGGTCGCGCATGAACGACTGCTCAGTGTAAAGACGGAAGCATTTACCCGGACGCGTACGACCAGCACGACCAGAACGCTGTTTAGCCGAAGCGCGAGAAATAGGCGACACCAACAGCGACTCGACACGAATACGCGGGTTGTACACCTTCTGCTTGGAGAAACCCGGGTCCACAACGTACACAATACCGTCGATGGTCAATGAGGTTTCTGCCACATTGGTAGACACGACAATCTTGCGGCCTTTAGGACCTCCCGGGAAGCGCGGCGGCGGGGCGTCTTTGAAAATAAGTTGCTGTTGTTGCGGGGTGAGTGACGAGTACAGCGGATACACCTCAAGTGGGCCGTACTTGGACGAGTTCAACGCGTCAGCTTCCGCACGAATTTGACGACACGCGTTCTCAATCTCCTCCTGGCCAGTTAAGAAGAGCAGTACGTCTCCTTCTTCCTCGCAGATGTGGATCTGCACGGCCGTACGCACAGCAGCCTCCAGGTAGTCGCGTTCAGGCTCCGGTGTGTAGAAAATCTCCACGGGGAAGGTACGTCCAGGGATCGCAATGAGTGGTGCGCCTTCGAAGTACTTCTGGAACTTGACAGCATCCAGCGTCGCACTCATGACGACGACCTTGAGGTCTGGACGCTTGGGTAGCACCTCTTTGAGTAAACCGAACAGGATATCGGTACTCAAAGTGCGTTCGTGTGCCTCATCCAGCAAGATGGTCGAGTAGTTGGACAGCAGCGGATCACTCATGGCGTGTTGCAGCAACATACCGTCCGTGAGGAAGCGCAACTTGGTGCGTTGGCTCGTGACGTCCTCGAATCGGATGGTGTAACCTACTTCCTGTCCGAGTTGCACGTCCATTTCCTCGGCCACACGCTTGGCGATGCTCATGGCGGCCACTCGACGTGGCTGCGTACAGGCCACCATCTTGCCGCTGGAGGCGTTTAGCAACGTTAGGAATTGCGGGATTTGCGTGGTCTTGCCACTACCCGTCTCGCCCTCTACGACAATGACCTGATGCGCTTTGACAGCATCCTGAATCTGGTCGAGGAACTGGTGAACTGGCAGCTTCTGACGCTGGGCAAGTAGCGTCTGGTATCGCGCCGAGAAAGGAGCTCCTGTCAACGGGTTCACTCCGCCATCGGAAGAGGAAGCGGCAGGAGGAGCGTCCGAGAACCGGCTCTTGCGCTTTTTCTTCTTGCCATCCAGGTCGCCGATGTCTACCTTGCGCTTGCGTTCGGTCATGGTACAGCTCGTCCGAGATTGACTGCAAAGGTCAACTGGTTGGCACAGACTCTGTTGGCCACGAGCTGCGTTGACATTGTGCAACATAAGCAAGAATTATGCGATTCATCGTACAACCTAAGCTTTAAGTTGCTAAACTTTTCAATCAGGTTTTTGATTAGCTTCACTGCACAAAATTTGTGCATTTAATGCGCGTATCGAACTAATGGCTGGGAGTCGTAAAAATAGCAAATTTACCTGTATTCGGCTTTAGAGTGGCTGGGTGGCTGGAATACACGCTTATTTGCCCAAGACCTAGATGGACGCCCAGCGCGCGTAGTCAACTATAAACATTACATGTTGGTGCTCATCACCAATTTTCCCAGTATATCGGGGGTGGATGCACACAGTGCGGAGGTGCGTTTTCGGGCGGCACCGAAAGACCACCCGTTCACGGTGGAGAGGAATTTTGCTTCCCCGCCTTCGGCATGGATCACGTCAGGAATGGGCAGATGGACAAGCTTGGGACCGATGCACAGTGGGGGTCAATTTGCCAGGACAGTGGCCTCGGTCATGGATCCGGAGGTTTCAGTATCCGGGATAGCCCTGCACCCTCGGATCTGCCGCCTAGTATGTATTCGTCAGCACAAACGTCATTGGTGGAGGTCCCGCCAGCACTACAGGACCGCCATAGTTGCACGATCCAAGTCCAAGGGCCTTTCCAGCGCAGCTCGGCGCCAACGCTACTGGGATACAGCCAGCATCCATGCTGGCTCAGGGTTGGCACAATTGGAATGGCGTCGACTTCGCCGGATTGTGAAACTCGGCCCATGGGGCGAACAACTTCTTTACAAAGTCAAGACCTATGCTTGCTCACTGTACGACCCGATCAAAGGCTTTCCGGGCTGTCCTCAACGTGGATGCGTCAGGAGCGCGGGGTTGACATATATCATGTCTTCTGGACCTGTCCAGCAGCGCGACTTCGGAATGTCCTACGTCGGAGCTGGCGATGGGATGGTTTATCGCTGTCTATGCTTGTGCCAGCTATTTTTAGCCTCATCCTACCAAAATTACCAGTTGGCATCTGACAGACTGTGATGCACCTGTACCCAGAGCTGACGACGGCGGCTCTGGATGAGTTCATCCCGGTGCTTACGGAAGTGGCGGAAAGTTGCTGGAGAGTGGGGGTGGCCCATTTCGATCCTCTCAACAATGTATCCGAGGCGCATCACTCCGCCTCCTTGCGATCCAGGCTAATGCAAGGCTATAACACAGTACATATCCACCTCCATCAGAAGTCGCCAACGATACTGTACGACTGGGCTGCTAGTATAATGCGACTAGTACTCAAGGTTCCCGACCGCGCTGTTGCGTGAACTGACCACGACTGGACCCTGAAGGTACCTACTATTCTTTGACGGGGGTTCGCGTGGAAGCCCAGGTCCAGGAGGAAGCGGCTCCGTAGTGCTGAGAACGAGGCTTGATGGGGCCGGCACGACAGTATGCTGGACAAGCAGCATGGCGTACGGTTCTGATCGTACGACCAACAATCTAGCTGAGTCCATGGGCCTCCTGATGGGTCTCAGGGCATGCCTTAGGGAGGAGTGGTCCCCCCTTCATGTCATTGGTGACAGCCACTTGATCTAGCAGCATAGAAGGCGGAAACCACCCAGGGCGGCACATTTACAGAGCGTGTACGGGCCGCCGACCAGTTGACGGTGGTAACATGACAACATCATTACCGTGAATACAACCGGATGGTTGATGCCTTGGCTAATATGGCCATGGATGATAAGCGTGGTGTCCAAGTCAAGCTAGTGCCCGGACGTAGTCCCGCCGAGCAGTGGACAGTGGTATACACACATGCGGCCAATGACGTAGGACATTGGCTGCAGCGGGAATCGTTTAAGGGCCTTTTGGGGTCTGTGGCCTCTCCGCTGTAAGCGGAGTAGGTCGCCTTATGACAGTACGGCATAAGACAGGGCGGGTGGGTTGAGACGGCCGTCGTCAAGGTCATAGGGTGTCGTTAGGTACTTTCAGTAGTTAAGTGACAACCATGTTCCAAAAAAATATAGTGGCTTTAAAATTAACATTTTGCCGTGATAACACGGACGCCGACGGACAAAACGCGCTCAGCCGACACCATATCGGGCTGTTGTGATGGAAAGACGATCCTTAAAGGCTGGTTGTATAAACAGCATTAACTTTTTCACTATTAAAAATACAGTTGGGTCAAAACCACATGAGCACATTTCAAAATTTCAAATGAATAGAAATGGTGTGGCCATTTTAACAAATACGTTATACCAATGAAAAGAGTGCAAAAAATACTTTTGGTTCACATTAGCAATCTTCACGCCGAAGCCCGATGCCGCACTGAAAGTGTCTAAGGGCCTGGTCCAAGTGCTGGAACATATTCTGGGACAAGATAGAACCGCCAGCTGATTGGCCTATAATACGTGGTACAATGTATCGAAAATGAATGGTTGCTGTTCAAGAATTTGCTATTCAGAACATCAAAATTTGGTGTTCTGAACTCAGCACACGTGTGCCACAACATACCACCTTGCACAGAGAAAGTGCTAAAGGGTATTTACTACCCGAGTGAACGTTAGCTCATCTGTTATTGGCCTCAGAGGGAGCGATTTTCTGCTTTGAAGAGTAGATGAAAGACTGATGTATTTATACGTAAGCTTTGCTTGGGTTCTTTACAAACTAGAGGTTACCTATAGTGGAGCTGTGTAGTTAAGCCCTGACTGGCTCCTAGACCACCTGGTACCATGTCCCAGGTTTTCACAAGAGTGACGGGTCACTCATTATGTGACCTGGGGTATACTGGATTGTATTGTGCCTTTCTGCCAAAACGCCCTCACTTTTATGGTCCTACGTAGGAGGATGGCCCTTGCGGAGGACCTCCTATCTGATCGGTTGCAACCGACTAAAATTTAGCCTAACCCGTTGACGAAAAAAAGACGATGCCAATCAAAGACATATGAGGCTGCGTCAAACAAAAGGATACTTATGAACCTAAGTACGAATCGCGATTTAAGCACTCTAAACGAAAGCGGGGCGTCTCCTCTAGTATCATTTTGTTTGACGCAGCCTCAACACGCGTGGTCCGGTCAAATATTATTTGACTGGACCACGCGTGTTTTCTCAGGGAGGACCTAAACCATACAACAAATTAACAAGGTAAGATGTAGCAGTCACAAAATTGAAATTGTACAATACCTTCCATCCTTTGAAGTTTCATCGACAAACACGATTTGATCTGGCCCGGCAATAGCCTGTTCACATACTCTTGCCTCGCCAGCGTATGTCTGATGAGAACCCATATTTAATTTAAAATCGTTCTGTTGTGGATACCTTACGTAAGGGTAAATGGCCGGCAAATACTGGCCATTCAGCCCTTAATTTGTTAAAAAGTACCCTTTAGACCAAATCGGAGCCCTTACGTAGGGCCTCCACAATCAAGTATTATTGGATCATAGTCGGCAAAATCAAACAGTGTTATTGGTTAAATATCATTTTATTTAGTGGCCTGGCTTAGCAATTCAACCCTAGTTCGTCCTCAAATCCCACCTTTAGCCCTACCCACCCTTGCTTAGGACCAGCCTTTAAAGGTCAGATTGGCCAAAACTTTGGAAAGGCACAACATTCCTTAATAAAAATGTTGGGTGAGCAAGAAATTCTAGCAATCTGCGCTGTAGTATTTAGCGCGTGTGTGGTCGCCGTGGTGAGTACATCGGACCAGCGAAGCCTCCGCGTATCGACTTCTTGCAAGTCGGCGTTTGCTACAACTATATTTGAGGAATCCGTGGCAACGAAGGAAACAGGGTAGTTTTAAAAGAAGCTTCGGTATGATAAGGCGTCGCTCCAATTCATATACAGCGCCGTTCGCGCCTCGACTCCGTGTCTACCAGCTCCAAACAGCAAGCACTACTACATTCATTAAGCGGGTTGCCCTTACCATATATAGATCAGCGCGGCACGATAGACCAAGCAGATTGGACTGATCTTTCAGTCTGGGCTACAGTACCTGCGAGACAACACATAATAAACTAGATATTAGAGCCAATCTCAAACCATTCGCTGAATATTGCTGGAATTCATGGTGCACCAGGAGTCATAGCTTGTTTTGGTGGGTCGTTTGCTCAGTCAGGTGCAGGATGCTCGGCCGTAAGCTGGTCCACGCGGCATAGAGCCGAATAGATCATCGTAATGTGCCGTTTGGGCGTTGTTCAAGAGTGTTGTAGGCTTACGGTTTAGTCAAGCTGTCCCGGAAAACAGTTCGCTCACAACATTCATTATACTGAGAGTCCACGCTTGGACCAGGAGTAGCGCACGAATTCAATGACTTAAGTGCATCTGAAAGACAAGGTTTAGCCCACCTAACCCTAACGTTTTCGGAGCGTGTGTCGGTAGTTGGACCAGGCCCTAACCGCAGAGGAGTGTGAGCGCATTTGTAATGACCCCCATTACGTAAGAACGTAGATTTCTTTACATAAGTAGGTGCATCAGCACACGATTAGCGTGTGCTGTATTGCTATCATTCTATTGCCTGATATATGGGGAGCGAGACCCGTTATTAGCCCATTAGTCGATGACGTGTATTTAAGCGGCCAGGGTGGAAGCCCTGGCTCTAAAATAAAGTCAGAGTTGAATTTATCTTAAATCTGAGACTCAGTCGTCCTGTTGCGAGCTTCATCGACACTATAGTGTAAGCAAGTAGCGGAGTAATACCTGGCTCGTTACACCTGGTAGCACATCGTAGTTTTTTCAATGGCCAAGTTCGACATGAGCAAAGACCTCGACCATGCTGCTTTCCCCCATCTCACTCGGATCGAGTGAGAAGCTCTCCACCGCCTTGTGGCGGTGCCCGGAGAAGCCGTCGTTACGTCGCTGCTGCGCTCAGCCACGCCCGACGAGCAGCGCGCTGCGGCACAAGAATTCATGAAACACGAGTGTCAACCCCCTCGCAAATGACGTGGTGCCGGAGAGGACCGACTTATGCTAAGCCGTTGGTTTCGAGAGACCGACATCGTCATCGCCTCGCGGTAGATCAAGGTGGCTTCCGCGAAGGTCCACTTCCTCCTCTCACGGCTGTCTGCGAAAGCCAAGGAATGGACCCTCGGCAAGATGGTCGTCGACCCCAGTGCCTCCCCCACTCTGGATACCCTTCAGGGTGACCTTCAGCTTGCGTTCGAGCCGCTGCATTATGAATCCCGAATTCGGGCAGACTTCTTCACCCTTCGGCAAGGCACGATGTCTATGCGCGATTGCGTCCAGAAGACACATCTCGCGTAGTGTATCGTGTCCGAGCCCATACATTTGATCTCTCAGGTTCATGGGCTCGTGTTCGGTATGCGCGAAGCCATGGCGCGCTACTGCCTTACAAGATCGGATCCCTCTGCACTAGAAGAAGCATTTGCCCTCGCACTACGCGAGGCCTACGTGGCTACGGCTTCATACGGCCACGCGCTGCCCGATACAGCTCGAGAATCTGCACTCGATCCCATGGACATCGACACTATCGATGCGACGAAAAATTTCAAGCGTCATGTAACGCGTCGGAACGGTGCTCAGGACGGTAGTTCTCTCACCTGCTTCTGTTGCCGGAAGGTCTGTCATCGCGCGGCGGAGTGCCGCGCGCCACTCCAGTGCTTTTGCATGTCGATGCCGAGCTCATGAGCCCTGACCAGCCAAAAACGGTCAGGGTCAGTCAGTGCGGGGCGCCCTACTGGCTGAAATTGAGGTCCGAGTCCCCCAGTAGTAACCCAACCTCCTAGCCCTCCTGTGCTACATGGACACTTTCATGCCACCTTTACGCCGACTGATTCAAGATTGATCATTATCAGTCTCCTTGTCGCCGGCGCCCGTCGACCACTGCGAGTTCTCCTTGAATCAAGAGAGACAAACAACTTCTTCTGCGCGTCGTGCTTGTCGGTACTCCCGTCGGACATCGCCGCCTGTAAACGTAGAGGGGGAGTCGCTGTCAAGTTAGCCGATGGGAAATCACGCCGCGTCGCGCTGCGCGAGATTACACTTCCATACACGTTCAATGGCTTCCAAAGCAACGACGACTTCCTCGTCATTGAAATTAATTACGCGTTTGACTGCATCCTGGGTATGCCGTGGTTATCACGCTATACATCAGAGATTGACTGGTTGGCCCGGTCAGTCAAGCGTCGCAGTGATTATAATGTGAGTGAAATGTTCATGCACCTACTGGTCGCCCAGTAGGATTGGCCTCACGTCACCACCATGGACCGGTCATCCACGACGCACATTGTGCACAGAGTGAGCGATGGTCCTCTCTGTACGGCTTACGCAGTGCTGTTAACTGATGAATCTTCACCGCGACGCGCGGTTGAAGACCAACTGGCGGTCGAGCAGGAACTTCCGCAGACGAACGAGATGGTGATCTAGCAGGGGCTCCCGAAGACGAACGAGACGACGGTCGAGGAGGGGCTCGCGTCAATTGAGCCGGTGGTCGAGCTGTCGGCGCTCCCTCTGAACACTACCGCGGTCGAACAGGAGCTCCCGCTAGAGGGGGGGGGGGGGGGTGAGATCTCGTCCAGCGAGAGCGACTCATCATTCTGAAGCTCGCACTCGAGGCGGCGAAAGAAGAAATCCAAGCGGCGTCGGCTGAAACCTCGCCGAGAGCTCGTACCAAGTGACAGCTCACCGACGGAGTCGGTCTGCATGCTTGAGTATGCGGAAGGTACCTCCGATCGTCGACGAGCGCTCGAGATTGCAAACCCGCCTCGAGCGGGCGGTCGATCACTCGACATCCAGGTCTTACCTGGAAGAACTCCCTTCGCAGTCTCAAGAACGGTGAAATCGAACAGATCTGCCTGATCACTGACGTCGATTCGGCGTTGCGCAAGTGAATGCTGTCAGTGACGATGACGCTCCCTCGCGCCCAAAGAGCGCCGAACCGAAATCGGTCCGCGAGGAGCGCTTCGCAGCGCAATCTTGGAAAGTGTTACGCAAATCAGGTAGCTCAGTCTACGAGTCCGCCCGCGAATATGAAGATGTGTTTCCGGATAAGATCCCAGCTGAGTTACCAGCTGACCGAGGAGCTCACCACGAGATCAATCTCGTGCATGACCGAATATTGTGTGATATGGCAGTGGCTCCGCGAGATCAGGTCCAAGCAATTGACGACTTTTTCGAGAGCTGCCGCAAGGCAGATTATATGCGTGAGAGCACATCGCCGCACTCTAGTCCGACCTCCTGTGTAAAGAAAGCCACGGGTGGGTGGCGCATCGTCCATGCCTTCAACAAGCTGAACGACGCTACCCTTCCTGCCCAGACGCCGATTCCTCGGAAGGACATGGTGCTCGATACTATGTCGGGTAGTGAGGTCTACGCGCCATTGACTTGACCGAAGGATTTTATCAAACCCTAATGGGGTTGAGTGACAAACCGCTCACAGCAGTAAGCACTCCCAGTGGTATGCTATGGGAATGGCTTGCAATGTCACAAGGCTTGAAGAATGCCCCCGCCACGCTCAATCGCATGGCCTCCCATGTGCTGCGCCCGCTTCGTGACTTCGCACCGAGTTACTTCGACGACATCTTCGTACACAATCGCGCTGAGGGAGGCCTCAGCGCGCTCGAGGTCCACTTGAAGCATCTGAGGCA
The DNA here is from genome assembly GCA_011320135.1 of Phytophthora betacei. Lineage (NCBI taxonomy): Eukaryota > Oomycota > Peronosporomycetes > Peronosporales > Peronosporaceae > Phytophthora > Phytophthora betacei. Next base: position 1,132,512 of record JAANHX010000276.1, read on the forward strand.
AGTCTTCCAAGTGATGCGCAAAAACAAGCTGTACGCGAGCTTGAAGAAGTGCATCTTCTGTGCGCCGAAATCTCCGGTACTTGGCTGCTTTGTGAGTAAGAACGGTGTCCGCACCGGCCCCGAGAAAGTGTCGTCGATATGTGCGTGGCCTACGCCACAGAACCCCACTAAATTGCCTCAGTGGTTGGGTCTCGCAAATTATTTCTACAAGTATACGAATAATAATGCCAGATTAATCCAGCCGCTTTCGTCGTTATTGAAAAAAGATGTGTCGTGGTCGTGGGCTACCGCATATCAAACTGTCCTTGGCTCGGTACGAAGTCGGAGACGGCTGCGGAGTCGATTGGCCGCGCTGCTTGCTTTGGCGCGTAGCTAGCTGGCACAAGTGCGCTCGAAGCCGCTCGGGGGCTGATCGGGTTACAGATAGTCCAAGCTGCGAGAGGAGACGCCGTGCTGTGCGGCGCTGTCAAAATCATCTTAGTTTGGGCGCGTGTTACCACGCTAGCCGAAGCGAGCTTTGAGGTTACACTCGAGGGATCACGGACAGCCGGTATCGATACCGTTTGGCTTAGCATTGACGTTGCCGCCGGTGATTTTAAATCTGGGGTGGACGGCTTGTTCACAGCTTCTTTGCCACCCAGCGTGGAGACACACGGCGCCGTGGGATGTCCAACGGTGAGGAAAGCGGGAACACGCGGGTGGCGCGCGTTATTAACGAAGAAAGGCGTCAGCCCCGGCGACGCGTGCACCGCGCTGTTCAGCGCAAACTCGGCAGCAGGCAGGAGCGAGCTCCAGCTGGAGAACGGCGTCGCGTAACCTAGAAGAGCGTCTTCAAGGACACGATTTACGCGCACAGTCCGGCTGTCCGTTTCCGGATAGGCTGCCGTGGACATCAACAACTTCGAGTCCAGTAATTTGAAGCGTTTCGACCAGAAGGCCGACGCGAAGCGCGGGTCGCGGTCGGAGACGATGGATTCCGAAAGAACATGATGGCTGAAGACAGCATAGATGACGATCACCGCGACTGATACCGCGGTGATCGCGTCCAACACCAGGATCAGATGGACCATCTTGCTGAAGCGGTCGACGAACACCAATACACTTGTTCATCCTTTAGCATCGGGTGAAAGCCTGAAGATGAAGTCCATCGACACCAAGCGCCAGGCCTCGATGGTCACTGGGAGAAACGACAGAGGCGCCTGCGCCGATAAAGAAGGCTTCACGCGCTGACAGATCTCACATGTGCGCTCCCTCTTACATACCTATTTGTTCTGATGGGGCCAATAGAAGTCGCGTGACAAAGCGGCGAACGTCTTCTCGCGACCGAGATGCGCGCCCAGCGGGGCATCGTGAACCTCATGGAGCATCCGTGAGCGCAGATTGGGGTTGTCAGTAACAGCGGCACGTGATGCCTCGAAGTTGTCGATGCTGTACACCAGCAGTCCATCCTCAAGACGATAACGGTGGATACGGCTCCGTTCGGAGCGAAATTGAGCTCCCAGTGTATCGGCGCTGGTAGAGAGAAGATGTTCCAGGATACTGGAGTACGTCGAGTCATGCTCGTAAGCAGTTCGGATTTTGTCGCGAAGTGGCATTTCCGGGGAGACCCTCGTCTACATCGTCTTTATCGAGCGAAGCTTGTCGACCCCATGCGCCGCGTGGATCGTAGTCGGGACGCCGAGACAAAGCGTTGGCGAGAATTTTGTTCTTGCCGGGTTTGTAATGGACCACAAATTTGTACTCAGAGAAGAATAAAAGCCATCAAGCCATCCGCTGGGAGAGGTGGGGATTCTTCATCGCTGTCCTCAGCGATGCCTGGTCGGTGTACACCGCGAAGGTATTTTCGCCAAGCAAGTACACTCTGAACTTGATCAGAGCGTAGTGCATCGCGAGGAACTCCTTGTCGTGGACAGGATAGTTGCGCTCCACCGGCTCCACATGTCTGAACTGGTAGCTTACGACGCGCTCGCGGTCTTCATCGTCAAATTGCACCAGCGCACAGTCGATGGCAAAATCGCTCGAGTCGCAGACGACGTGAAAATGTTTCGGGTCATCTGGGAGCGCGAGGATTGGGGCCTCAGCGAGAATCTTCTTTCGTACAATGCCAAGTAATCACCGGCTATGTTCGAGACGTACCGCAGGACGCAGTGGACAAGCAGAAGGAGAACGCTGACAAAACTAGCCGCACGAATACGGCCACGTTTACGACAGGTGAACGAGTGCTCCTGTCAGCTGATGGTATCAGTAACTGGGCGGGCACAAACCTCGGCGCTAACAAACTTGCACCGCGCTTTATTGGGCCGTTTACGGTAGCCAAGGTTATTGCGTATATGCTCGACAGTCATTCCACACTACGGCTATATCCGACGTTCTACGTCGGACGTTTAAAGAAGTACCATCCGTCCGAGATCCCGGACGCTGATTCGTCCTCAAACGGCGTGGCAACTTTCTAGCGAGATGGACCTCCTCCTTTGATTGATTCTTCGGGCGCTTAGCGTTGGCTCGTTGAGCGAAGAGTCGACCATGACCTTCGCCACTGCCGTGGTACTCACGACGAGCAACCCGAGGAGTCGCCACAGGGTCACCCCCTGCGGAACAAGGAGCGACACTATCGCGTGCGTTGGTCGGGTCTCTACCCAGCGGAAGACATCTGGGAGCCACGCAATCGCTTGATGGAAGCCGTCCCAGATGTGGTGATCGAGTACGAGAAGACACTAACGTCCCAAATCGTGAGTGGAAAAAGTGAACAGTCTCCGTGCGTGCGTGAAGATGCTAAATACATTAAATTAGAAAAGAGTTGGAGTCGACGCTGGGTTCGAACCAGTGGCCGTCCGCGCGTGAACTGGTCGATGTACCACTGAACCACTCGGTGAATGAGCCGAGCAAACGATTGAGTGAGTGGGTAAGAGATTGAGTGAGTGCGTCGACGAGGCGTGAGCAGGTCACAAGCTTCCAGCAGCCCAAGCCTGTCTCTCATCTTCTTGTCGTTCGCAATTTTGCGAGTGTTGTCCAAGCATGCAAACGTCCGTGTTCCAATGTCGCAGTCCTCTTCGCCCAGTCCACGGGGCGAAGCTTCACGAGATGTTGGTGGTGCTCGAAGTCTCAAGCGGCTGGTGCGTTTCCCGTGAATTCGCCACCATGGGCGCTTGGTCGTCGTGGATGTTCCACGTCGTCAGCAGTTTCTCTTGGTTCCGCCTGATGCGTCCTCGCCTGATAAAACGGTGTCGCGTGGATGACCACGTTATGATTGAAGCGATGCCCCAACAGAGTCTCGCCAGACCACGTCAAAGTCTATCTGCGTCGACACTGGCACCAGCTACGGCGTTCTTTCACGTTGCCACCCGAGGTTACAGGTCGCTGCGCACGCTCGTCGAGCGTGACCACCCGCCAACTGATGCGTCAGTGTCTAAGTAGCTGCGAGATCGATAGGCACCTCGAACGCACAGAGGGGCCGTTAGAAACTTCCTGAAGAAGTCTAAGTGTACTCAGCGGTCCAAGCAAATTGGCAGACCATCCGTTATCGACGAGCGGAGTGTCAAACAGATTATTCGACTCGCCGTAACGCTCAACCTGTCTTCCAAAAATATCGCGGGACTGTTGTCACGCTGACCCAGTGCATCTACGGATCTACGAGTGCTGCGCAGGAGCCGATACGCCAAGTATTTAAAAAGGAGACCTGTTTCAGCGCTGAAGCCCCAACACAAGGTGGCCAGAGTGAAATTTGCAAACAAGTATGCAGATTGAAGGAAGTATTGGAAGAATGTAATGTTTACTGACGATTTTGTTTTAGCTTAAACGACCCTGGTAGGTTCCGCTACTACTGGCACGACATTAAAGCGGCGCCGAAACTAATTGCGAAGCGGGTCAACTGTATTGGAAGCGTCATGATATGGGCGGGCGTGTCGATGTACGGCAATACGGACGTAGTTTTTCTTGCACGAACGCAGGACTCAGCCAAGTACACGGAAACGCTGCGAGAAAAATTGCTTCCTTACAAGGAAAAACTCCGTCTGAAAATGGACAATATTGAGCCAATATTTAAACAGGATAACGCCTCAATACATGCTTCGAGGCTCACTAAGGGATTCCTCAACGCTAACAACGTTACAACTATGGAGTGTTCCGCCAAACGTCTTGATTTCAACATAATGGAGGGACTTTTGGTCGGTCGGGTGTATGCAAATGGACGTCGGTTTGACAGCCGAGCCGAATTGAAGGCTTTCATCAAGCCCGGGCACGTCTCGAGCCCGATTAAATCAAGAAACTTTGTCAAGAGCATGCCGAAGCGTTTGCACTTGGCGATGGCTCTGAAAGGCGCCACAGCACCTTATTAGGGAGAAGCTACAAAGTGCGCATAAAGTTTTGACCCGACGGCAGTATTTTTTTCAATAGTGAAAAAGTTAATGCTGTTTGTCCAACCAGACTGTCAGGGCCCCGAACAAAGCTGACGGCATGAACTACAAGTGTACTAACCTGTGATTAAAACGTTAGTACAGTACTTGCTGTTTTGAATAACTTGAACGTCGTCCCGGGGTAGAGATATCGCATTTATTTGCTTTGTATCCCCTCGCAGAACGGACGGTCGATGTTTAGATATTTTCGTGACGTCCGCGTCAAGCTCTCGCACCATAACAGGTGTTCGCTTCTCCGTAACCCGGCACGAAATATGACTGCGATTTTTATGGATGCTACCCATTTTAGAGTCGATCTCAAAATATTTGCAGTGTTGATACGTACGGTTGTCTTTAAGGCAGTAATGCTGTTGGGCCGGGGAGCTACCACGATCTACGTATCGAAACGTTGGGTCGAGCAGCGCCGACTCCAGACAACAAAGCTCAATGACAAGAACATCCGTGTCAAACTTGGAGACAGCGAGATCATCGAGACGGGGCTGGAGGTCCTACCTCTTGATGTCACGGTGTCTGGTATACACGAGGCGTACAAGTGTGTGGTTGCCATGTACGCGATCCCCGACGAATTTGACGGAATCGTTGGAATTCCGTTCTTTGAGGACAAACAGCCCCAGATCGACTGGAGAGGTTTACGAATCGGAGGAGCTGGAATCAAGACTCTGCGCTGGGAACGAACAGGCGAGGCCTACGGGTCGATCGAGGAAGGCGGACTGGTAACTGCCTCCGGGCTTCGGAGATTTGTCGAGGCGAAAGGCCTATCTTCGAAAAGACCCGATTCCTGTCGAGGCGCCGCGCTGGAAACGGATGTGACGTCCGCGGCCGGACCTGCTCGCGACCGAGTGCGAGAAGAGATCCCAAACGTTATTTGCGAACAATGAGAAGACGCGCCAGCCGGCAAGGGTTCGGCAGCAAGAGATGGCGAGAAGTCATTGCGGCGCGAGGGTACTATCCGAGAAATTGACGATTGCAATAGTACTCATGGGAAGAACAGCGTCGTGGAGAAGACGTTCACGATGGGTGTTGTCGACGACGCAGACCAAGTACATCACTTAAACGAAGCTTCGAAACTTCCTGAGAATCAAAACCAAGTCGATTGACGAGCCAGACTCTGTCGAATGCGACCATCAAGCAAATCGCTCGCTCGTTGCAGCGGCGTGATCAAACAGACAAAGCCGAGAGTGAAAAGGCACAGCGCTATCTGGAGACGGAATGGGAAACCTTCCGTAGCAACTCTGCCTTCGAGCTTTGTACGGATTATAAGGACAGCGTGTTCCGCCCTGAGCTCCCCGAAGGCTTACCCGAGAAGCAAGAAATCGCTCACTGGATTGACGTGAAGAGTCTAAACCTTGCAATGTACCGGCAACAGTAGCGGTAGTCTCCGGGGCAGCAGCGCGAGATGGTGCGTTGGGCTGAAGACATGGTGAAGAAGAAGTTGATTCGGCCCAGTATCAGTCCCCATGCTGCTTCGACATTCTGTGTACGAAAACCTATCGGTTGGCGAGTCGTGCACAATTACCGGTATCTCAACTCCAATACAGCACGCCAAAGCATCCCAATGACTCGAAAGATAGTCATCTTGGACGCTATGTCGGGAGCGTACTGGCTCTCGACGATGGACCTAGTGTCGGCGTACTATCAAGTGCGCATGCGTGAGGAGGCCATCACGCTCACCGCGTTCTAGGCGCCGAATATAATATGGGAATATCTTGTCTTGCCCGTGGGAGTCTGTAACGCGCCGGCTACGATGCATCGATTGACGTCAAAGGTGTGTCGCGGCTTGGAGAATATGTAGTCGTTTCACGATGACATCTACATCTTCACGAAGTCGAAGAACCTCATAGCCTACCTGGAAACGTTGCAGAGTCCCTGGATATTTTGCGCGACAACAAGTTGTATGAGAAGCTGCCCAAGTGTGTCTTCTGCTCGGGTGATATTCCGTGTCTTGGTGACTTTGCTCGACGCAGCTTAGTGCGTATGGATCCCGACAAAGTCTGGACGATCAAGGACGGGTCGATACCACGGACCTAAGAGGAACTTCAAAGGTTTCTAGGTATTACCGGCTATGCTCAGCGATTCTGCCCAGAGTATGCCTCGCTTACAGCTACCATGTTCGCTCTCCTCAAAAAGAAGGACGAGCGTAACGCAAAGATCCACTTCGACGACGAGCGGTTGAAGAACTTTAAGGAGTTAAAGCGACGGTTGTGCTACCCGCTCGTGTTGCATCTACCGGACTTCAATGAGCATATGCATCGTCGAGCGGACGCCAGCAAGCTCGCAGCTGGTGGCGTGCTATTCCAGGTCGTTGACGGTGTGGAACGTCCGATTGCGTATGCCAGTAGGAAATGAAAGCGGCGGAGCCCAACTACCCGACGCATCAGCAAGAGCTCTTGGCATCGTCCATGCCCTAGCTGCTTTCCGCATTTACTGCCTGGACAAACCACCGATTGTCGAAACAGATCAAAAGAGTCTTGAAAGACTTTGCACGCAGAAAATGGCTAACCGTCGACTCGCACGATGGTACGACATTCTCGCTGAGTACCAGCCAACGTTCTCGTATCTTTGGGGTGCGAAGAACGGCATAGCCGATGCGTTAAGCTGGAGACCTGATCTTCAGCCGGTAACCAAGTTCATCCACGACTTAAGTGTGACTAGCTTCGATGATACATCGTTCGGCTTAGCGCTAGGTGAAGTGACCACGAACACCAAGCTGATCGCGGACTTTAAGAAGGCGTATATGAAGGACCGCGACGCACAAGCAGTCTTTGCGGCGATCGCCGACTTACGAATAACAAAGCCAGAAGTGGATTCCTTCTGGGTGGCTGTTGACCGGCGGACGAAGCGCTGTCATTTCGTTCCAACTATGAAGAAGGTAGATATCGAAGGCGTTGCCCGTCTCTTCATCGACCATTTATGGAAGATTCACAGTATGCCCACTAGCATTGTGTCTGACCGCGACAGAAAGTTCGTGTCCAAGTTCTGGCAGCACGTCTTCAAGTCCATCGGGACAACGCTCAACAAGACGTAGCACATAGTGCCCAAGGCGATGGCCAGACTGAGCGGATGAACCGAACCCTGGAAGAGTACTTGCGGTGCTATGTCGGACCTATCCAAGACGATTGGAATATCCACCTCGTGAATGCGGAGTTTGCTGTGAACTTTAGTGTCAACAGTAGAATTAAAATTGCGCCTTTCAAAGCTGATCTGGGGCACATTCCACTCAACCCGCTTCAGCTCGCAGCTGAGAAGTGTGGTAAGGGCTCAATCGGTCGACGCGGAGGTGAGTTTTACGAGCGACAAGAAGCTATTTTTCGATGGTGTCAGGACGCACTTACGGAAGCGCAGGAGAGAATGCACGACGTGTACGACCGACACCGGGAGGAGCAAGTCTTTGAAGTTGGCGACCGTGTGTACTGGCTCACGAAGCACTTGGATTCCAAGCCTACCGGATTACCGAACTCGACCAAGCTTGGTCCGAAGTGGATGGGTTCATGCACGGTCGTGTAGAGGGTTCACAATCACGCGTACGAGCTCAACATCCAAGCAGGCAACCGGCTCCATCCAGCCTTCAACACAGGGTCTTAAGTCCATACAAGGAGACCACCCGGTTGTCGAAGCCCCATTATGTCGTTCTGGCCGACGGAGCCGTTAGTCAACTCGTTCAACGGCTGCTCGCAAGCTCACTCGCAAACGACGGACGCAAATTCTTGTGGAGTGGGTGGGTGATGAAATACATACGTGGGAACCAATCGAGAATCTGTCACAAGTACCAATTCTAATTGCAAGCTTTGAGGCATCCAGAAGGAAGAAATAACGCAGATGTTGAACAGCAAAACCAAGTATAAGGGGGTCCAAGAACCTACAACCATTCCGATTCTACATCCCCTGCAATTTCTGCCGCTTCTTCTTTTCACGGCTTTTCTTCGATTCGGTCTGGGCTTGCGCTTACCGCGGCGATAGCGATACCCTGGATTCAGCTTCACCAAGCCCACCCATTTGACCTTGTCAAGATAATCCAAGTTGGACAACGATTCTGGGGTCACCGGTGGTTCAAACCAGTATCGACACATCGGCTCCTTGCCCCTTCGCGAGGCCGACGACACAATGTCCGACGAGGCTGTGACCAATGCTCGTAAGGTAAACTCCTTCAGGCAGAGTTTGAACGAACGTCTGGAACTGCTCCACATCCGTGTAGGAAGCTTCGAGAGGACTCTGGAAGAGAGCGGCGTAGTCCAAGGGAAAATCGTGACGATCGCGAACTGCATCAGCCATGCTGCAAGCAACGTTCATTTCAAAGGCACTGTTTATCTGAACAAAAGTGGCTAATTGGTTGAAAATTCACGTTGAAGCAATTTGACCACGAATTCGCTTCTTGTGGTCATTTTTCCATTGCGTGCCGATGATGGGTGTCACTGGTAACCACGGCGCAATGATCTTCGACGGTACTAGCCATTTCCGTGTCTGGCGAGCTCGAGTAAAGAGCGAGCTGATGCGTCAGAGATTGTTAGGATACATGTTGATGCAGGGCTACAACGGGAGCCATTCGTTCAACTACAAAAGCGAGCTCGTCGAAGCGAAGTATCCTGACGGACTCCGTCAATTTGACGCAGTGATACATGTTGCAGAGGCCATGCACATTGTGTAGCGCTCTCTGCATGAGGATATTGAGACTGCTGTTCTCAACAAAAGCGTTTTCGACGTGTGGGGTATACTGCGTGCATCAGAAGAAAGCGACACGGGTTTGACTATCGCGGAGAAGTATCGAGTGCTGGATTACATGTGGACAGCAAAGGTGAGCCTATGCACGAGGTTTTAACGCGATGGAGAATCGCGGTACGAGTATTCATGCACACTACGGGAGCTGAGCTGACGGACTCCTACCGCTCTGCCATGCTGGAGCGCACACTGCCGAGGACGTGGAGATCTAAATTAGCGTCCTGGCGCGGCAAAATACCGTTCATACCGACCAGAGAGCTGAAAGAGAAGGCTATCGCCGAGGAGAAGTTTTGGCACAATAGCTCGACCCCTTGAAGACAAAGGCGCACGCTAATACTCGCCATAACTCCCTACGTCTCAACCCCGAGAAAACACCACACCCAAGAATTGTCGTGAGCCGCCCATGGCAAAGGCGGCTCGTGAGGTAGTTTCGATCTGTTTCACGCTGACTGGCCAAGCTCCGACCGCTCACGTTGATCTCTCCCGTTACCGAGACCAACGGGCGTGACTTGTGGACAAGAGTGGTTTCACACAGAACATTATAGGCTGATATTCTCAATCTTATATGCTCTGGTTACATTCTTGGCCTCAGAGCCCTCACTCACTGACGTGGCTGCTCGTTTCCCTGCTGATCTTGTTGTTTCTTCCAGGCGAAGGAGTTGTCCTTGATGTGGCCAGGCTTTTTACAGAAATGGCAGGTACGACTCTCGGTACGCTTGGCGTCCGACTTCGGCTTGAACCGACCTCGTCCTCTGAATGGTTTCCCCTTGGTCGGTCTGTCTTGGCCGGACGACTGGTTACCCGGGTTGCGCTTCTTGTCTTCGCGGGTTTGACGCTCTCGCACCTCGTCCACAAAGTGGGTGACCTCGTACTTGACCGCAAGGTCCATCACTTGAATGAGCAGGTCGATCTCGACTTGCACTTGCAGTGGGGCGCTCGTCGGCATGTGCTCTCTTAATCAGGTTGTTGGGACCAACAAGCGCTACCAGTATATCTGAAACAGAGGACCTTGAGGTAGGGAGCGCTAAAAGGAAAGTGCTGCCCCCGCACTTCAGACGGATGGAAGCTTCTAGAAGCTTCCACAACCGCTCTATATCTGCTTTTGTATTCATTTCTATCCTTTTCTAATTCCTAGTAATACTAACCGCTCATTCCGATAGGTCAATAGTATCAACCAATCCGAAACACTGCCCGTCTTCGTACTTTATACTTTACAATGAACGTTCTACCCTCCAGCTTTTACGCATGTACACAGAAAATCAGAGCACCGGACGGTGTGATCACTCAGCGTATGCTGGAAGGGCCTTACGTTTGAGGAGATTTTACTAACTTCCGAGCAATAGTTATTCGAGGAGGATTAATGAGGAACGACCCTATTTTATATGGAAATGTGTCAGACACATCTCCGACTGAGTTCTGAGTAAAACGGACGCACTAGCTAACTGTTTACTGCTTTAGCTTTGTTTCCTTCAGAGGGGTGCGATAGCGCCCCAGATCAACGAAAGCGAACGCATGCGAGGCGGGCCCAGCGTCGAGCCCATCATCGAGTCGAATACCGCGCTCTCCAGTACATTCTATCTTAGCATCGCGAGCGAAGCGAGCCGCGGAGGCGCTGAATGGGGGGGGGGGGGGGCAGCCAAGCATAGCGCGGATGGTATTAGCAATTACTCAAAAGTCAGCGCACGTGCCGACACCCGCCATAATATTTACTCAGAGGGTACAAGTTTTCTCAGAAGTCAGTAAGAAATCCTCAAAAGTAATTAGCCCCACGCATGCTTATTAATAACCCCGTTTTGTTTGGGTCGGAGCAGTTTGACGAAGTAGGCCCGAGGCGATTGCTGAGCAGCGGAGTTTCTGTGCGTGAGAGGTGGAATGACAATGAGAGCCATCTTCGACACGCACAACGTACTCGCTACAAATTGGAGCTGCGCAATCGAAGGTGCTGACATAGTTCGTTATCGTCTTTTAAGTGTGCGCACCACCACGAAGAGAAGGTGGCATCCTGCACGCGGTGCCGCAAATACTACATCTACTACAGTGGTAGGCGAACACGTCCCTGTTTGGGCTACTCTAATTTAACCCCTTGATTACCAACGTCGTAAGATAAGACATGGGGAAAATCGGATGTCGTAACCTACGACATTGCATGCTCATATAGAATTTGGCTCGGCTAGGAATTTACATTACTTTATTCAAGTCAAATACACCGTTGTCAATTATATCCGAACAAACAGGTTTTTGAGAAAATGAAGAGAGTGGTCATGTCTGCACAGAAACGAAAAAGGAGTCGTGGAAAGGGCGTTTCTACTGGAAGGGAGCAACGCTTGAGGCCACTAATTTCAAGTTGTGCCGGGATGACGCGACTCCGCTCCAGCACGCCAAGGAATTCTGCTGCTTTCGCAGCTTCCGCCGCAAATCTCACTTCTTCCGCTCGCGAGATCGATTTCCCGCATCTTTGGCGCCAGCTCCAGGCAGCGGGATGGAAGAGCAAGCGGCCGTCAGGGCTATCGTCGGAGTGGAGATATGTAACCCCGGACAGCGAACACGTGTTCAACAGCGAGACTGCGGTAATCGTGCACGCGCTGAAAACTGGTTTGATAGGCAAAGACGAGGATTTGATGATCTAGAGCGCAGCTCCAAGGGCAAGAATGAAGCCGCTGGGCGGGAGCTCGACGCCCCAAAGAGTAAGTCCAAGTGCGAGTGCTGAGTCACCGAGCTTGAGGACGGGGCCAACTCACGCCAGCACGACGGCAGCTAGAAGCACGGCTAAAACTACAAGGACGGCTGCACTGAGAACAAGCACGGTCACGACTACGGAAGCAAGCGCAGCGACCACCTGCGCGACCAGCACAGTCCAGAAAGTGGCGTCTTCGACGGGTTGCTCGAGCGCAGCGAGCGGAATGACCCCACGCACCAGCAGGGCACCGAGTATGACAGCGTCGCCCAAGGACGGTAGTACGACGGCAACACCGCGTCCTGCGGCCAAACGCTTGGCCACGACGATCCATGGCGCTGGTGCTGTGTGTTGCGACGTCATGCCAACGCACCCGGTGACAGCGCGCGCAAAGTGGCCGGCACGTTTGCAGGAGCTGTTGGATGAAGAGACTGATGTGACATCGTCGTCGCAGATCAACACCAACATGCAGTTGTCACAGGGGACGCTCGACGCACTGTTTAACAGCGCTTCCGAGGTCGATCTCTCACAGTCGGCAGTTTCACACGCGTTCGGCGTGTCACCAAACGTCTTGGTTGACGGCAACTCGGATCCAAACGTCGCCGCATCGCTGCAAATTCTTTCAGAGGCGTCGGCCCTCGACAGCGACACCGAGCTGTCCGTTTCTACCGACCCTGCTGGATTCTGTCAAAGGCGTAGGCTGCGCATTAAGAAGGACGTGAACTACGTCCCGGATGATGAGCGCATGAGCGACTACGAGAGCTACAGCTCGGATGAGAGTGATGGTGAAGCGGTCGCGGATGCTGACGACAGTATCGGACGTAACAACTCGGAGGAGGACGACGACGAGATCACTGACGCTGACGCCGTCAGAATGGACCCATCTTTTATCGAGGCGCTGCAACTCGCAGCAACATACTCAACAAGAACGCACAAGAGAAAGCGTTACGCGAGATGACTTGGACTCCTGCATCATCAGCGCTCGAGAGCGACGCTCCAGCGTACAGCGGTCTCGGGACTGAAGAAGCTCTGCCGTTCCCGGAGTTGAGAGCGCTGTGCGACTCGCCATTGCTAACATCATTCTACTTCATGCCTAAGTCGTTGTGGGTGCTCATCAACACGGAGCCCAACCGATACAGCCTCCAACAGGTCGATCGACGTGCTGCAGCTATCCAATCGAAGCAGGCCTCCTCGCGACGCGAGTCCATGGCCCAAATTCGCAGGCGACTCAAGGTCAAGCCCGCATACAAGACTCATGGGATACTACACGTTCTCGGCCTTCTCGTGACGCGCATGTTGTGCCCGCAGAAGCGGCGCTTCAGCACGCACTGGACGATGGTAGAGGACGGGGCGCTGCCTGCGGGGTACTTCGGACGGTTCATGGCTCGGAATCGCTGCACCGACATCCTGCGCAGCCTGCACATGGTCGATAACGAAGCACCGCGCAGCCGAAATAAGCTGTGGAAGCTTCGGACGGTTGTGGGCAAATTGAAAAGGCGGTTCTTGGCGGGGTGGACGCTACCGGCGGTGTTCTCGTTTGACGAGGGCGTGCTGCCAGCGACGTCAAAGAGAAACACCACGAGGATGTTCATGCCGGACAAACCCCATAGATACGGCAAAAAAAATGTTTATGACGTGCGAATCGAGAACAGCCTACTGCCATCGGTGAGTCTTTGCGTTGACATTGCATGTCATAGCCTACAACATGTATCGTAGACTGACAATGTAACGTCGTATATTACGAGATTCGAGATGTACGCTGGCAAGCGAGAAAGCGGAGACTCCCACTTCGACACCAAGACTGGTGCTATCGCGGTCGTGCGAAACTTGAACATCGTGCTTGCGTCCTGTCGGTACCCGTGACATGCGGTCGTACTTGACCGCTACTACTCGTCTATATTGCTAGCGGTAGAGCTCCTGAAGATGCAAGTGTATGTTATCGGCACCATCATGACAAACCGCCTGGGCTACGATCAGGCAGTCAAAGAAAAGCGCCAGACACAGCCAGCGAGTATCCCGCGTGGAACGTTCAAGTACTCACGCTCCCATGCGATCCCCAGTTTGGTCGCGCTTCACTGGTGGGATCGCAACCCGTGCACTACTTGTGCACGGGCGGCGTGATGTCAGAGGCGTCGATCGGGCGAAAGGTCATGCGGGTCGGTGCCATCACCGTGTCATGCCTAGCGCCCGTAACGGACTACCAGCGCTGAATGGGCGGAGTTGACGTGCATGATCAGCTCCGCCTCCAGTCCTACTCATTGCAGAGATCTATAATATTTACCAAGTATTATAAAAGCCTATTTTTCGGGTTGGTAGACTTGGTCATGGTTAACGCATTCATCTCTCACAAGGAAGCGGCCAAACTAGCTGGGACAACGCCAATGAAGCGCGGAGTGGTATTTCGTACTCCGAAACCAGTTGCTTCAGCTCAAGGCCGAAGACTTCGCCGGCATCGTCGCGACTCCTCCCACCGCCACCAATAAACAAAAGTGCTCAGCAGTTCGCTTGACGCACGCGCTGGAGCAGGCAGAGGATTGGTTAACAGTGAGCGAGGTCCAGAAGCGACGGCAGCGCTCGTGCAAGGTGTGCGCTCTGCTGCGTTAGGATTCAAAGAAGAAGTCTTTTGCCACCACGTTCTACTGCGAGCGCTGCTCTGTGGATAATGCCAAGTGCTGGCTATGCAATAAGATCCGTCGTCACTACAAAGGCGTGGCCAAGACGTGCTTTGAGATCTGGCACGACGACTTTGATGGCGGCCTCGCAATCCCCGCGACCTTGGGCAAGCGCGTTGTGCTCCACCGCCCAGGTCAGAAGGCAGGAAAGCGACAAAAGACTCGCCGCGAGCTCCGGCTTCAAGAGGAGGAGGAGGACAACGATGGCTACGAAAGTGAGAGTGGCGAGAACCTTGGCGTCATAGTTTGATTTGCATGCATGCTGCGCGATGAGTGAAGATTGCGGCGCACTTTTTACTGAATATATATACCATCTTTTCTTTTCGTTACAAGTGACTGACTTCAGTTTGCAAGTTTTTGTAACTGATTGGCTTCTCTGTCACGACGCTCTTTTCTATGAAGTCGTCTCATACGACATAAGATCCGTCCACAAACAAGCAGAGTCATATGACTTACGACATTGTGCAACAAAACCTGCTGAAAGCTAATTATCCTAACCGCATGTCGAACATCTGCTCCATACAAACTTTACGTGACATGGCTTCGTCGTATAATACGACATCCATTTGTGTATTATGTGTGGCAGATCTTGGTAATCAAGGGGTTAAGCTCTTTTTTTTTCTTGGTGCAGTAATGCGTTTAAAGCACATTGCTAGAGCATGTTGCATATACTACAGTATTGGTTTTTAAGGGACTAAATAAATGCACCAAACAGAGCTAGGGTGTAAAAGGAGGGGTGATGCAGCCCAAAACGGACTTTAAAGAACACGTGCTAATGCTTAAAAGTGTAAGCGCTTCAGAGGTTGAAATGAGCATGACCTAAATAGCTGTACTGAGAGCCGTGTTGGTGATGCATGGCGCTACTTTGGTGATAATGTTGCAACCGCTGCTGGTGATTTTCAGGGTTTGCGCGATATGACATCTCCCTTAATAAAAATCTGTACTAGTCGTGATGATCATCAGAAGTTTTAGGTTTCAAAGCTGTTTGGCGCCCCAACAAATAAAGTTTTACGAGCTCTTGTTTAGTGCCTTCATCCTTTAACCATTTATTAAAATAACTTGTCCTAGCTATCGTAGCGCAAAAAAAGCGGGAACTACAATACCGTTCCATTGGGCTGCCGTACTTCCGGTACGTGGCCTTACCCGTATTTAATAAAAAAAGTGCTATCCAAAACCCGGTCTAATTGTATATGTCAATTTATTAATACTGTATACAGACGCAGCTCCTAACCTCCATTATTTCATACGGCGTGGATTTCGTGATCTCCCGATTTTGGTCAATAATCAAACGAGATATTCTATTTCATAAACGATAATTGAAATGACATTCTAAAATTTATCGCTAATTAGAATTTTAGTGCGACGCGTTAAAGGTGTCTCATACCGGTAATTTATTGCTTCGCTCTGCGGGGTATTGAGAGTCTCAATTTGAGACGTGAGCTGCAAGACGAATGACTTCCACATTATAGCGATACGTGCGCAATTACATTTTTGCTGCTTATAACTGCAGGCTGGTGAATACGGATAGCAATCTGCATGGACTCCTTTGTGGAAAGTTTTGACGTTGATGCTGTACATTCGTCAGCATCAGACTTGAAACGTTTCGTCATGGTCGCTAACAACACTGTACGGTGTACCGCTGCTTATTACTACAGTAATAACGAGATCATTTTACATGTAGTACATGTGCTGGACCTGAGTAAAAAAATGAATGGATGGTCTCAATTGGATGCGCGACTATCACGAACACGCCACCGCAGTAAATGCGTGTCGGGAAGTGTACATGTACAATCGCTTTAAAGTCACGAGGTCACGGTAGCTGAATGAATGACACGCAATAACGGATGGGACGAAGACAAAAATGACACCGATCACTTCGCGGGGCTTCTTCACCCCGCATTTTGCACTATATATTTGATAATTTATACTTTGCTGCCCACGTTGTTTTTACGTCCGGTTGCCTTGACCGCACCATAGACCTCAGGGATGATCGCCAAGCTGTTGATGATGAAGAACACGCTACCTGTTACGTAGAACGAGATGGCCTTGTTCATGTAGTGCGTTCCATCGTCAACGCAGTTGATGTATCGGGGTAGGTAGTACCAGCTACCGAGGATGAAGAACAGAGCACCGATGAATGTGCCGAGCGCCGCGATAGTGCCCCAGCAGACGATGTTCTTGATCTTGAAACCGGTGGCTCGTGTGTCCTCGTGGGTCACGGCGATGAAGATGAGATCGACGATGGCGGCAGCGCAGAAGAGGATGCAGCCGACGAAGAACGACCAACAGCCAAGCTCGGGCGCCTTGGGGTACCAGGTGGGTAGGAAGTAGAGCGCTCCAAGAATGAAGATGGATGAGGCCATGTAGTTGGTCAGAGCGTTGAAAGCCCGCACAACTTGACGCAACTGTGTGCCGTGGTTGTAGCGGATGGTCTGAACGAAGTCGAGATTGGCGCCGGTGAAGAACATGATGCAGCCGGCGACAAAGCACCAACTGGCGAAGACACCGGCATCGCCGTCCCAGAGGACAGAGTAATCCGGGTAGAAGTAGATGGAGCCGATCAGGAAGAGCACGGAACCTAGAAAGTAGGACACTACGCGTCCGATCTCAACGCACTTCTCCCACGTCGCCAACTCGTGGCCCTCGTTCAGCAGCACCTCTGGTTGGCGAGGTGTCATTTGCATCGAGTAGTGCGAGGTGCGTGGGGAAAGAGCTGGCATTGAATTGACTGCAGTTGACTTTTTGCTGGGTCACTTGACTACTTGAAAGAGGATTCTGAAATGACACACATTGTGAACGTATCATTCAAGCCGCCTGCTGGGACAACATGCGATACACAGGTATTATTACAGACCGCCGCGTGGGATCAAGTGGAGGTACATGTACACAAAACCCAAAATCTCGCGGCTGGGCCAAAGCCGTGTTTGCCGATGTGTGAGCTTCACGATGAGCTGATGTTGTCCGACACGGCTCGCCCAACCAAAACACGCCAAAGTGGGCAAAGTGGAAAACCAAGATAGGATGTGTCTCTAATAGAGACACTCTATTCCGGCTGCAAGTTGCACGGTTGCAGTGCAACCGTGGGTACTTTTCCTGATGGCAGAAAGCCGGAGCTACTGGATTCCAGCTGGAAGCAAGTTTCAACCTGCAAAATTTGATGGAGATTGAGTCGCCACCATGTCTTACTTCGACGTACATGTACTTACCTGTGATCTTTAAGCGTCGCTGCCCTGCAGCTCCATGAAGCCCCCGCCCTACCTGTTCATACATGGACCATGTTGTACATAGACTTATGATAGTGCGAAGCTTATTCATCCTCCGAATTTGATCTGCGCCACAATAATTTGAAGGAGGGATAGTGGTGTATGATCTGATTGGATGCAACCGGGACACGTGAAAATAGAGAGAGTGCCCGAGCGCAGAACAGTCTGCTGGGCGACTCGCTCAGCGAGGCCTCGCCGTGAAATTCGCGCTCACCCATGAACACGGAGAAACCTGTACGGACTCTACATCGCCAGGCAATAACTACTATAAAAAACACCAGGTTTTGGCGGAGCAAACGGAATCGTTGACCGACACGCAGTGCAATAGGAAAAGTGCAAGTACCGGTACCTAGCTACATGAAAATGTGAAGCGCTGCTGGCCAGCCAATGCGTACTGTATTGTAAGTACAGTCATCCACAGTCGGGTTTTCTGAAGCTATGTGGATTGCGCTAGAACATCTTTGACGTGGATGGAAATTTATCACTTATTATCGAAAAATCTTGCTGGTGATACCGACTCTACCATTGTCACTAGTAGGTAGGTATATGCACTCGCTTCAGAAACTTCCTGCGTAGTTATGCGTTGAACCTGAGACTCCCTTCGAGTAGAGCACTCTACAATTAACCACTACATGTATTAGTGGTCCCAGGTGTACAGAACTGAAGAGTCAACAACAAACTCGTTGCTCGATTAATGTGGTGTACACAAATTTTGAAAAGGCGTGTCTGGCCCGGCTCGGTCCAACACGCAAAAGTGGGCAATTCCGAAATCAAAATGGGTTCCGAAATCCGTCGAGCAGTGCTCAGCACGCCACCCAATGGCGCCAGCAACTTGCTGATCAAGCCCTAGCGTTTTGCGAGCACAGTAATAAAATCCAATCCTTAAGGGGCTTGCAGGCTATTTATGGGAAGCAGGTTTTGCGTTGAGGCAGCTTCCTCTCAAGCAAGTATCGGTACTGACGATCCTGTTTGTATTGATATCCTCAATAGTAATTCCCTTCAAATAAAGTGGTTGAGTGGTCTCCCGATGACTGCTTGCTTACAAACTTAAGATAAACTGACCTATATCCCTCTCATTAGTGAATTGTAATTCTCTGAAAATTATTTCAGAGCTAGAGGGGATCCGGTTGGTGTTTCAATTTCCAAAACCAAATAGTCTGGGTGCTATAAACTCATGACTATACATGTACCGGGAGGTTAGCGTAATGATATACGTGGACATTTGTACCTGTGCGGTAGTCTAGGTCTAATTTTACCTTTCCGTTTTGCCTCGGCGGGATAATTATTCCTGAGCCTATTTTTCTAAATCGCCTTTTTTAATTTCATAAATATGGGAATGATTTAGATTACCAGGCACGAAATGATTTAAAGCACTCGTTATTTCGCCCGACTGGGGTAACATAGCATCGACTTTTATACGTGTACAGATAGTATAGTACGGTTAAATTGGAGTAAAGGTAGGACACTAGCGCGTTTGCACTCGTCTGCGGACTTATAGCCGTGGCACCCGCCCCTCTCTTCGCTTGCTGCGCTGCGCTCGGCAAGGCGCTGTGTCTGGGATTAGAAATCAATTTCGAGCGAGTATGCCAAGGCCGTCAGCTAAGTCCATTTTATGCATGTTGGGGAGTATAATTGTATAGTCGGTCAGCCAGTCGGGTGAAATACTCACTGTCATGATGTAAAGTAGTCCGCGCACAAAAGACTGAGTTCATGCTTACCAAATTTATTTTTCTAATCATCTTGGTACAGTCTCTTTATCTACGAGTAGTAGTACGTACAGATTAATTCGATATTATGTGCACACCAATAGTAGGTATCGTTTCGATACAAATTCTAGCTGAGAAGGTCTTATTTTCTTCCAATTTGTATAAACTTCACAGGTTTCACTCCACAGTAAAGGTTTGGCATTGAAAGACTTCCAAAAATCTCCTAAAGCAAGTACCAAACCCAAATTTAGGCTAGACATGATACATCACTTGGGACCGGTTTAGTACCAGCTTGGTCTAGGATGTGATACCAAAAATGGACCAAGGACTCGCAACGTTAAACTTTCCGCACAGCAACAGTGGAGGCGCTACGGAAACTGTGGGCTGTGTAGGCGGTAGGAGGGCGATCTAGATGGTGTTGATGTAGGTGGCAGGTCGATTCCGAGGCCCCAGGTCCGCCTCCTACATAATGTACGCAGCTCTTGACCTAGATTAGAATTTGTATGGTAGTTTTCGTACTTAAAATTTAAATTGGGGTAAACCCTTTCAATCAGATTACTTGGTCCGAACCAAGCGCATGGGTTGGTGAGACGTAATTTGGGTCTGACCAATGTTTGGTACCAGTTTTGTACGCACATGGTCCACCAGATGGAAGAGGTTTGGTCCGCGCGCTTGGGCGATTTTTGGAAGTCTTTCATTGGTATAAGCTGAAAAAAAATTGGTGTACCAACCAAGTATAGCACACTTTAGTCCTCAACGAAAATGCTAAGAGATGTTTTCTGAGTAAAATTACCTTTTCCAGTTTTTCTTACACGGCTTGGTGTTGTGCAAGAATATCTTATATTAACAGTAGATCTTAACAGCTATAAGGGGGTCACTAGTAGCGGCCGCGGGCGTCACTAGTGGTGGTCTGGAATGGCCCAAAACTTCCCCGAGTAGAGCGGAGATAAGTAAATAAGTGGACGATAAGTAGACGGGCAGAAACGTAGACGTATCATGTAGATAGAGGAAAGATAACCGCAGCAGCTCACTCACCGCCGCGGCGACGAATTATAGTGCCCTCGGGCCGCAGCTGGTGAGCTCGCTGAAAAATTGTAGCTGTGATCTTTTGAAAGAAACAATCTTTTCGGTGTATAAAATGAAAACCTCGCTCAAATCGTATTACCTTTGCAATAGCTTCTTGAACCCAGCTACGGGGCATTTTGGTCACCCAGTACCGATTACGTCCAAGACTCGCAGGCAGACGGTCAATAACCTATCGCCCGCGCCGGTAGTGTGCCTATAAGACAATACGACCTATCTATTAATTTGTGTTTCTGTTTCGTTCCTATTTCGTTCAGTAACGAACGAGCTTCTCACGTCCACGTCCTCCTGCACACCGCTGTCACTACGACTCCACCAGAGTCTAGGCCGTCGATAGCTTAGCCACTCGGGTCTTACGCCGCAGGCGCCCGTCCTGCTTCAGCGCAGCCTTTCAGTCAGCGCGCACAACCGCTGTCATGCTGTGCCCAGACTCACTTCGCTTGCAACCACCACGCACAGTCTGTCCGTGACCGCCGTCCACTCGTCCGCGCGTTCACCAGCCTCAATGCGTCCACCAATGCTGTCGTTCGTCCTGTGTCGACGCTCGTCGTCTATGCTGCAGGCGTCTTCAGGCGACCTCAGTCCTTTGTTCGTTGTCGTGACCCGAGCAGCGGGTCCGTCAACAGTCGTTCGTTCGTTTCGTGTACGCGCCTGCTGTGGCGAGTGCACTAGCCAGTATGCTCCATCCAGCACGTTCGTCCGCTTCAGTTGCGTCTTGCGCCGCCAATTCGAAAGTGAGAGCCCTCGGGGTCCGTGGGGATCTGCGGATCCTTGTGGCGGCGGGAGCTAGCTGCCTCCGCGACGCACGCCAGCGACGGCTCGCTGGGCTCCGCTCTGCTGTCTTTCGTCTACTTGGCCGCTATTGGCCATCGTACTCGTCCATCTCCGCAGGTCCAGACTGCCAGACGTGCTGCAACCACGTCAGCTCCAGTTCCCGTCCTCGCATTGCTCTTTCTGTCGCTGACCAGTTCGTACTGGCCGTCGTCCTCGTCGTGTACAGTGCGTTTCAACTTATTACACCTTTTTAAACAAAATCTTTTTTAAATGTGCTGTAGTTTAGTGTGGTAACGTATTTACCTGTATATGATCGTTTTAAAAGATACAGTAGAATTTAACAGTACTACCAGCCCAATTCTCACGTTATTGTTGGCTATCATTGTAACTTCATATTCCACCTAAAACCACCTGCGCTTCAAATAACATTTATACAAATGCTACACAACATGTTTAGTTTAGCGTCGTGCTCGATACCACGGGCTATTTCTGAGCCGCTGTGAAACTTAGCTCACATCAACACAAAATATAGTAATGGCCTGCCCAGTTTGCACTACTTTCCCGTATATACTACCTGTTTAAGCTTGTAAGTAGCTAAAGACTGATCACTTTTCATACCAAACTCAATGAAAGCTTAAACAAATTCAAAGTGTAACACTTTTAATGCGTTTAGCGTTCAGTTTGGCCTGATTCAAAATGAGTCACTAGACACTCTAATCTATGCCAGTTATGATTAAAGCATTTGTATAATGCATCGCAAGACGCCATACTGTTGTTGCTGACAGGCGGTGTTTTTAATTTGATAGTTAAACGGTGATTCCAGGATGATTAAACGTCGTTTAGTCCAGGTTTATTAGCATTTCGTTATGGGGTTTGCTTAACCAACTATAATTTACACCTCTCGTCTTGTGTTGTTGTCTTACCGCTCCATTTAAAATCGTATCCAACGTCCTTTCGGTGACACGTCCACCCGCTAAGTATCGGTTCCTGCTGTCTAAGCAACTCTTACAACGGTTTACAGCAGTAATTGTCACTCATTAGCACATATGAGTTCTTTTTGTTCAACTTGAAATTTTCTGTTTTTATGGCTCATATCAACAACGTTCAGTACCACAGCGTTGCTCTTACGGCTTCTTACGGCTAGGCCGTTCAGCCTGTTACCTCGTATAAACCCACTCAGATAGCTAAGTTTTACAAAGAAACTGCAGTTGCTGCTTTAGTCGATGATTGTCTTGTCGGTGCATGTCTCCGTCAGAAGCTATGAAGAAGGAGTGTTATTAATGCGTCTTTTAGTAGTATGTCCTTGGAAACACGCACTACGTGTCCGCTAAGCACCTTGCAGCATTGGAAGCAAGCCCTTAGTTCGCACTCGAATATTAAATACAACATGCATTATCTAAAGGGAAAATGTGTGCTGTATGTGTAAGCCAAAGGTCTGCCAAAAGGTGTACTTTTGTGGTGTAGTAGAACACACAATTATCGTCAGATGTGGATTCCTTACACAAACCACAACAAATCGCCGAGTTATGTCGGCGGTTGCATGGCCTGCGCAGAGGGTTGTCCCCTCGCGGTTCGGCCTTTCCGGGACAGACGATTGGCTCGCTTCCACTCGGTTCCGACTAACCAAGTCAGAGCACTTCCGAGGCTCCGCCGAGTTTGGTTCGGCTGAGCTCGTTCACAACCCTGTGCCCTCCACCAAAGGATGGACGACGGTGCGCGAGCGCTTTTACAGGTCACCGAGCGCAGAGGCTGCTCAGCTAGAAGTGTTACGGCACCCGGGCTATCCGACGTACCGACCCGCTGAGTATGCGGGGATTTCTTTCGCGCGTAGCGAGACTTTGTCCTACCCGGACCGGCCTAATCTCTTGGCGCTACCAGTCAATACCCTACAAGCTATGCCTCTGGGGTATCAACGGCAGGCATAATTCAGCCCTATGCAAAGACTTACCGGAAGAGTGCACACGTGTCTTGGACTGGGAAAATTCTGCTTTGTTATCTTCTGGGAGCCTTTTCGGCTCCCCCTATTTAATTCTATGCTTCTGATTCAAATATCTAGTGAAATGAAGTCGTTTCGGATCTCTACCGACCCTTCCGCTGGGTTCAGGTGACCGTTGAGCTCAGCAGCTATCCGGATAGCATCATCTGGACAGATCGCTGAGTACTTACCGTGATCCTTTGTTCCTAAGATCTGGGTTATCATACCGAGCCGATTCTTGATCTAAAGTAGGTTGGCGTATGGCCGAATCTGGTAATCCCTACACCACAACTGCCCCGGTTGTGATATGAGCCGAGCTGGTGAGTGTCTTAATTCTTCATTTGGTTCTGTCACCGTTGTTTCATACTCGGCTGATGACGTCTCGCAGCTCTCCACCATCTTCTTCGGTACGTTTGTTGCTTCCGCTGTCGCTCACTTGGCAGCTCCTTACTCCTCGCATGTTACTCCAGCACAATCCGCGGCGCCATCATTCTTCTCCAAATCCTCGTCGAGGTGAAGACGCGCCAGCTGAGTCGATTCCTCGCCCGTCGGTACTCGTGGGGTCAGCGACCGGCATGAAGCTGGGTTGGTCGACCTGACAACCTCCCATGGGTCTGACGCGGAGTCGGCGGAGACTTCTCGCGCGCGCCCTCCTGGTCCACCTAGCTTGCCGGGCGACACCACTTCGGGCTCCAACAGTCAGTCCAGCTCGACTGCTCCAGTGAGTCTTGACCCCCTCGTGACCATGGTTACTGAGCAGGGATACGAGCGTCGAGAAGAATTTACCTTCTTGGCGAGGCTCATGGCCTACGGATTTACTCGTTCCGTGGAGCCTTCTGATCCCATGCAACGGCGAGCGATCCTGCAGGCTTCTTCCGCGGAGGAACCGTAGGACATCTTGAAAGGCAACAACGCCGCTCTTGATTATTTCCATGTCATTGGTGATCTCAGGGCCGACAATCAAGCTGCTCAAGAAGAGAGCCGCGCGTTGACTCGGCGATTGGACACTCTTGCCCTCAGCAATGTTGACTTGTCCACTCAGCTCTCATCGGCACGACAACAGGTGGCTCGATTGGAGGCTGCTGCCACGCAGTCTGCTAATCTCTTTGCTTCACTGCGAAAAGCCGTAGCCCTGAGTGAAGCAAAACTTGCTCGGGCTATCGAAGCTGAGCAAGGCAAGGTTGAGGCTGCGCTGAGTCTGGCCCAGCTCCATCATCAGCAAGTCTTGGATCATGACGCTGAGATCGCAGTCCTCCTCCGACCCATCTCCGAGAGGGATGCGGCGTTTATTACTCTCCAAGGCATTGCTTCTAAGCATTTCGAGCAGCTGCAGAAATCGGGGCAGCTGTACAGCTCAACAGGCACTCATCCATTGCGGCACGCTCAGTTGGTGATCGCTGAGAAGCGGTCAGTGATTTTGCGGCAGAAACGGCTCATTCATCGAAACGGTACCATTCCGATGCACGAACCTCACATGGCTGCTGCTGGTGCTGGTTTGGAGGTTCCTGGACTTGATCCGTCCGACCTTCGTCTTAACGCCCGGCTGTGTCGCGTCTTGGGGTCTCGCTTCCCTGAAGTTCTTAACGTTCCCGATGGCGAATCTCGGCGGCTGGAGTTGATCGTCCGTCCTCGCCAAGACGCCTCAGTGAATGGTTCTGCTGCTGGTCGACCTGCTGGTCAAAATGTAGCACCTCCAGTAGGTTCAGCTTCTTCTGCGACCCCTTTGACGGACTCGGCTGTGGCGCCTGTCAGCTCAGCGATGGCTGCGAGTCAACCCGAGCCGACCCTCGCCCAGCTTTAGCGTACTCCGTTGGCGGACTTGACGTCGACGCAGCGGCTTCGACGTTATGCCAATCCCAAATCTTCAACCGTTGCAGATCCTCGTCACCGTTCGCCGGCGCCGCATTCGCCTCAGCCGTATGCTTGTCCACTTCCCGGGGAGGAAGGACACGAGGCTGTCAGTGCCCTTTTGCGTTCGAGCTCTCCTCAAGCCACCGTGTCCGATAGGGGGAAACCCCGCTCTAGTATATCCCTTCGTCGGACTCGGCGGGAAAAAATTCGTCACCTTCAGTTGAGTTCCGCCACACAGCCTCCTGTCTCCGCTCACTCGGAAGACGACGATGAAGCTTCGAGCGAGGCTGAATACGAGTTTGAGATGTCTGAGCCTACCGACGACACCGTCCTTGCGTCTGGTTTAACGTCTCTGGTGAGCTCTTCGTCTTATGGTCCTCTGTCGACGTTGTCAGTCGTGGCTACTCAACCACCGCCGGTGTCCTCTGCTGATGTCGTGGCCGCACTGCCTGTCCCGGCTACGAGTGTTTGTGCCCCAGGCTCGACCTCACCTAGCTCAGCTGAGTTGCCCCAGTCAAGTGTGCCGCTCAGCGTCGTATCAACGGAGGTTGGGCACTCTCGGTCGTCATCTGTTCCTCGATCTTCTTACGTCTCCATCTCTCGAGGTATTAGTGTATCCACTACACCAACTGACCTAGTGACTCCGGTCGTGAGTGTCCTCAGACCGTCTCTCCCTGCGAGCTCGGCTGTGTTGACGTCCCCGTCTGGACGCCCTATCCGGACATCTGCTGCGACCGCTCGTACTGTGACCGCTCAGCTGCTTGAGGACCTTGATGCGTCTGACGACTAGGTCTTAGGGCCTGGCGACGGTTCTGCACCGTCTGCCAGCTCGACGAAACTTGCCGCTGGGTCGCTCTCGGACCAAATTTCTTTATCAGAGAACTCGGCGGATAGTCCTTCAGGTTCCGACTCGGCGGCCGAAGATGCTCGTCGTTCTGCCAAGGTGAGAAGCCTTCATGCGGCAATCTTCGGTGCTGACGATGCGATGAGTGATGAATCCTTACCGCCAAGAGATCACCACTCTTCGCGATATTCATCGATGGATTCTGGTGACGGGACGACGCCTTCTACCTCTGCATCGACTTCGGGTAAACAGCCACGTCGCAAGCGTCGTGCCCCGTCGAATCCTACCGGTCACCGATCGAAGAGATCCAAGAAGCACAAGAAGCATCACAAGAAGCACCGACACCACAAGCATCGACAGCCCGCGCTAACCTGACATGGCTCCTGCCCAATCTCTTTCGGCTGTTCCTTCGCCGAGTGTGCCTCCGGTAGCGTCAGCTCCATCTCAGCCGAGTTCGACTGCATCACGGCCGGCTTCGGTCACTTTGCCAAGCGCTCTTATGCTCCCGCTGGCGACGTTATGTCGCAAGCGGTTTCCAAGGATAGCCGTTTGACTCTTCACATGGCTCAGCTCCTCGAGGTGCCACTCATGCATTACGGATCAACCCGTTGTTGGAATGCATTACTGGACACACTGAGCGGCGGAGTGCAGCTGGAGCTCATAGGTGCCAAGAGTCGTGTGCCGCCCACGCCGTGTTCACTTGACGACATACGAGCTTTCATAACTGTCTTCGATCCGAGTCATCCTTGTCAGCATCTCCGGCGGATGCTCCCCGAGCTTTCTTTCTTCTTTTCTCCGTCAGTCCTGGAGAAGGCTCGGCGGTGTTTTGGCTTCTCAGACCCGACCTCGAACCTTGATGCAAGCTCTTGGAGATATGTGAAAGATGCTCCGTGGTGACAGTCCTTTGGAGTCGGCGGGGAGGCCTATCAAGACAGATGGCCAAATGAATCGTTACTTTGTTGCTCTCTACGAGCGTCGCCACTGGATCGTCGAGTTGCAGCGGGGCTGCCGTGGCTTTAGCGTCAGAGGAAGACGTTCGACTCAAAGAGTCACTAATATTAAGTTCCTTATCCAAAGGACACTTACAGCCCAAGACCAGGGCTCAGAGTTAATACCTTAGCTTTATGCTTCAAAACCAGAAGTGTTTTATTTACTATTATTGCGGCCAAGCCGCCTAGGGGTAAATGTATCTGTTTAACTATCTAGCATAGTTAAACCTAGTCAAATGTATAACGTGTGGCTTTCAGCCAACGTACTGAGAGACCTTGTTAACTCTCCACCTTATGTACTGAGAGTTTGTTAACTCTCCGGGTATTTCGTACCCCTGTGTGTTCCACACCATGTAACCTCGTTACACTCTCCTCCACTAAGATGAGAACATTCCGTTCTCGAAACTTACCTCAGCGAGGTCACGTCTTGTTAAAACGGCGGAGGTTACTACACCGCACATCAGCGTTGTACAGCTACGTGAGCTCACAAACGCCTAACAGCTCAGCGGTTGAACACTCGCTCCACAAGCGATAGGTCGGTGGTTCGAACCCACCAGGGCACAGCCCTCTCGTTCCATGAACGATTGTTCACGCTTGGACAAGCTTTAGGGCAACACCCTTTTAGCTCAATGGTTGAGTGTTGGCTTTGAGAGCCACTGGTCGGTGGTTCGAACCCACCAGGGCACAGCCCTTTCGTTCCATGAACTGTTGTCCACGCTTAGAGAATCCTAAGGGCAACACCCTTTTAGCTCAGTGGTCGAGCGTTGGCTTTGGAAGCCACAGGTCGGTGGCTCAAATCCACCCGGGCGCAGCCCTCTCATATCATGAGTAGTCCGTTCTCGGACTGACGTACGGGCATCGCCCTTATAGCTCAATGGTAGAGCTTCGGCCTGTCAAGCCCAAGGCCAATGGTTCGCTCCCCATCCGTGACACCACTTTTGCTGTTACAGCGCATCCACGTTTGGATCATGCTCATCGAGCAAGTTGTTTCAAAACAACTATGCGTCTATCGAGACGCTTATGTCTGAACCTTGTTCAGCACAACACGAAGCACCTGCTTCTTTCGGGACCATGTCCCTATCACCACGAGGTCTCTCCACCTCCTGCTCCCGCTGCGAGCACTGCTCATACGTACGAGCTGGCTGCTGTAGCCACTGGTCAGAGCCTGAGCTCAACTACTGACCTGATCGCTCCCCACTCTAGTGGGAGGCGCCCAGCGCCTGGCGACGCTGTCGCACGCCATGATGGCGCTTCGGCACATGATGAGCCCGGTCGTAAGCGTCAACGACGTCAGGGCAATCTTGCCGGAGGATAACCTCAAACTCCCATGAGTTCTGTGAGTGAGGGTAACCCCTCCACTTCACCAAGTACTGGGTACGACCCTGGCGTCTACGCCACGCCACAAGGCGTTCCACGTGAAAGTGGAGCTCACCATGCTCATCGAGCAGAGCCGGAGGAGGCCTTGCCTCAGCTGGGCTCTCGCGGGGATAATCAGCACTTGCCGGAACGGCGTCTGCGTCCATACGACGCCAGCGTCCACGACGCGAACGTTCACGTTCATCTCCCATCGGTCGATCTCGAAGAGATGATCCACCTTGTGGATAGGTTAGAGCCACCACGGTTGACTCACAACCAGGTCTCGGACCTTGAGCGTCCAGTCGCTCGGCTGAACGTTCAGCTTGCCTTGCTCCTGCATCTCGAGCACTTCGCTCCGCGACCTGTGGCTCGGCCACATGCTGTTGATCAGCCATCTGTGGATCCACCACTTGCTGTCGTTCAGCCTCTCGTGGCTCTACCGCCTGCTGCCCTGCAGCTGTCCGTGGTCCAGCCACCGTTGGTGTCAACGCCTCCGCGCTCACTTGAGCAGGGTCTTGATATGGCTTAAGGAAGCCAACATAGAAGACTGGATGCGTGCGCATCTTCTTCGATAGGTTGAGCGTATACGCTAGGTCCTTCCTGGCTACGACCTTGAACGGTCCTATGAACCGAGGTCTTAACTTCGTCTTGAAGACTGCAGACACTGCATGAGTAGGTAGGGTTTTAGCGTTTAATAAAACTTGGTCACCGACTACATACCTCTCAACATTGCTTCTGCCCTTGGCATCTGCATGTTTCTTCTGCGTGTCTTGGCTTGCCATATCGTCGCGTACTTGACGCATTACGCTCAGTCTCAAAGAGACAAAGTCATCGACTTGCTTGCGAACCGCAACAGGGCTGACATCAGCTAGCCGCTCGGCTATCCCTCCCCCATCAAGCCCTGAGCCACTGCGTGGCGGCGTCAGTGGGACGCGAGGGTTAGCCAAGCCGTTCACATAGAACGGAGTGTAGCCTGTCGAGGCGTGCACTGCACTATTTAATGCGAACTCAATGAGTGGGAGCATCTGGCTCCAGCGTTTTGGCGTCTCAGCGCATACGCTTCGGAGGATATCCTCCACAACGCGATTCACGCGTTCGGTTTGACCATCGGTCTGCGGATGGTCCGCTGTGGACATGTCCAAACGAGTGCCGAGCACTCGAAAGAGGGACGTCCAGAACTTCGCGGTGAAGCGCGGGTCTCGATCCGAGACAATTGCCTCAGGCAAGCCATGTTGGCGAAAGACTCGGTCTAAAAACAGCAAAGCTGTACCTTCACCATCTATGGTGTCCGGCACCGCCGCTAGATGAGCCATCTTGCTCAATCGGTCTACAAAGACCACAATACCCGTGTTTCCTGCCTTGTCCTTTGGAAGGCTAAACACAAAGTCCATACTCATGGACTACCAACATCCCTTATGGACAGGCAAACTCGCCAATGGCGTAGCCGTGCTCGGCGCGGACTTCGTCCGTTGACACATCTCACAGCGCGTACATAGGTGCCGACCCACTTATACATCTTGGGCCACCAGTACATCGTGCTCACCGAGCCGTAGGCCTTCTCCCGACCTAAGTGCCCGCCCACGGGCGTATCATGATCCTCATAGAGGATTCGATACTTGAGATCCTCATCATGAGGACGACTACACGAGGGTTATCCTCAGAGTCGGTGCTGTAGTACAGCAGGCCGCCATCGAGCGAGTATCGATGCAGCCTCGCGCGTGAGCGCCCATACAATTCCTTGTCAGAGACTTTAAACTCTTCGCTCCCAAGAGCCCGTAGCAGCGCTACGCACATGTCGTCTTGTGCATACGCTCCGCGTATCAAGTCAGGCACTGACGACGTCACTGTCGTGACATGAGCTAACCCGTAGTCCGGCCTGCGCGAGAGCGCATCGGCCACTACATTAAGCCGCCCCGGCTTGTACTTCACCTCGAAGTTATACTCGGCAAAAAAGGAAAGCCATCTTGCCATTCTCTGAGAGAGATGAGGCGACTGTGTCGCAGTGCGTAACGACGCATGATCAGTAAAGATCAGAAAGGCTTAGAGCCTAGCAGGTGTACCCTGAATTTGCCTAGAGCATACTTCATCGCAAGTAGCGCTTTGTCATGAACTGGATAGTTCTTATCTGAAGCTTTGAGCTGGCGAGACTCAAACGCAATCACGCGTTCACGCCCTTCGGCGTCTGCTTGTAGTAAAGCACAACCGCAAAATCGGAGGCATCACAGACGACGCTAAACGGACTATCCGGGTCCGGTAGCGCACGAATCGAAGCCTGGAGGAGGCTCTCCTTCACAGCCTCAAAGGCTCCGTCGTGCTCGACGTTCCAGCACCATGGTGCGTCCTTCTTAAGGAGATCTGATTATGGCCGATCCATCTCCGCGTAGTTCGCGCTGTACTTGTGCAAGTAATTGGCTAAGCCTAGCCACTTGCGTAAGTCTTTTTGGTTCTTGGGAACCGGCCAGTCCGCGATGGTCTTGACTTTGGCAGGATCTGCCCTTAATCCTCGCTTCCCAATGAAGCACCCGAGGAAAGGTATTTCCTCCGCGCCAAAGACACACTTGTCCAAGTTGGCATACAACTCATTAGTACGCATGCACTCGAGCACCGCTCGCAAGTGGTCAATGTGGTTTTCCACGTCTGACTTTCCGTGCTCAGCACGACTATGGACGAGTATATCGTCAAAGTACGTTTGAGCGTACGCCCGGTGGGGCCTAAACAACTGCGTCACGAGACGATTGAACGTTGCTGGTGCGTTCGACAGCCCCTGGGGCATCACCAGCCACTCCCAGAGCATACCGCCCGGAGTACTCACCGCTGTCAGCGGAATGTCGCTCGCTCTTGAGCAATTGGTAGCAACCATCGAACAAGTCGAGCGCGCTGTACAACGTACAGCCTACCATGTTGTTCTGCAGAACATCCTTGCAAGGAATCGGCGTTTGCGCCGGGATAGTGGCCGCGCATTTAGCTTGTTAAAAGCATGAACAATGCGCCACTTGCCGTTCGGCTTTCTGACACAGAACGTGGGTATCGAGTGCGGAGACTTACTCTCACGCACCATCCCTGCCTCGTGCTTCGCACGGAAGAATGCGTCAATGACGTCACACTGCTCTATCGGCAAAGACTATTGCCTTTTTACGCAGTATTTGGTTCCAGGAACCAGGTCAATCTCATGACACACGCCTCGATCCGGAGGCAGGCCCGTTGGTGGGTCTTTCGAGACAACGTCTCCATACTCCTTCACCACCGGGTAGAAGGGATCCGAAGGATCTTTCAGGATCGCCGATCCACTTCTTGCGCTCAGCGCCTTCTTGGTGTCCTCTAGGACCGCGTCGTCCACGACGGATGAGGAGTTCAACTCCTCCTCAGGTCCCAGCAGGACCACCTCGGCTAGCTCGCCTGCCTTTAAGGCTTCGCCAAACTCAGCAATGGACATCTCGTCCAGCCCTAGCAGAGCATCTGCAGCGGGCAGAGTGTCAAGGCTGATATCGCATTCTACCTCCCCCGTCACTCCGTTCACGAGTGTATACAGCTGTTCACAGCAATCACGTGGAGCATCACTGCTCGTCACTCTGGACACATCGTCCGACGTCGAAGACGTCACAGACGCCCTGCGTCTTCTTCTTCTCTCCCTCCGCGACCGAGCCCGGCCGGATGAGGGCGGTGTGGCGACATCTCCGTCACCACCACCGGGTGCAGCAGCACCATCACTCCTCGAAGAGGATACAGTGTCTCGCAAGACACTTGGCTGAAAGCCAAGAGGTCCTTGACCTTCACACAGTGAACTAGGTGTCACTTCACCTGCATCTCCTGGGCCACGCCCATGATGCCTCGACTCGCAGACGACCGCGACCCTCGGGTCACGCAGCGGTAGGTCATCGACCAGATTCGTACCACTCAGTGGATTACGCGCCACTCCGCGCTCGTCCTCACCAGGACCCAGCGGTTGGTCATTGACCTGACCTGCACCGCTCAGCGGATAACGTGCCGCACCACGTACGCCCTCAGGGCAAACAGCAACCTCGTTGCTAACAATTTTGGACATACCAATGTCCAGCACTACGGCCGCCTCGGCCTCGTTCTCGCGCCAAAAGCGCTTCTGCTTCCTAGCAGAGGTGAGTTCATGACTCACCAAAGCTCCACTAGGAGCAGGGTGCGACGTACCCAGCGTTTTCGACTTCCAGTCGATCCATGGCTCATGGCGTTCCAGTCATGCCATGCCAAGGATGAGGTCATACCTCGCATCCAGGTCTAAGACCAAACAGCGTTCCACGCAATCGAAGCTCTCAAACTCCACTCCAAGGTCGACAGAGACCTTCGACACAGTACCAGTGTCCCCGTCACGAGACGGACAGAGATCGTATCTCTCGTTGGCACTTCCAGTGCTTCAGCATACAGCTGACTCCCTTCTAGGGTGGAGCGACGGGCGTAGTTGCCCGAGGCTCCCGAGTCAATCAAGACTCTCCATGGCTTTGCAAAGCCCTTCACGTTCGCTTGAACGACCAGCAAGCCCGGCTTGCACACACTCTTCTCGTAAGAGAGCTCAGCTCTCTTCGGGGCTGAGCCCCGTTGCCCTCTACCTCTTCGAGGCACAACAGAACTCAGTACTTCCCCAGTAGGCCGCCCTGCGCCTACTGGGAGTTGCCGTTTCCCGGCGGTGACCCGGAGGTTTGGCTCGCCGGAGCCTCGCGCTTCTTGCGCAGAGGGCAATAGGCCCTCAAGTGCTTAGTGCTATTGCACACAAAGCATCGGCGGATGCCGGCGCGCTGCTCCGCAGCAAGAAGCTCCGCTTCTTCATCTTCAGCATAGCTGAGGTCCATCGGCTCTGGACCGCTCGAAGAGCTTGCGCTACCAGCGCTCCAACCAGGTCGCGCCGACCTGAAATTGTGCTCGGCATTCAATGCCACATCCACCGCCTCTTCGAAAGCGTTAGGGTGTACACGGAACACTTCCGTTCGGGCTGCGCTCACATGAAGTCCCTCCATGAACACGGTCACGCTGACCAGTTTCGGAAGAGGGTCCGCCGCCATTCCGGCGATAAGCGTTCTCAACTCTTGGACATAGTCCAATAAATCCTTCTTACCCTGGCGAGTAGCAAGGAACTTCGACCGGATACGGTACGCCTGATTAGGTGGCGCGAGCACGCGCGAAAGCTGTTGCTTCAGCTGATCCCAAGTGTGATATGCAGCGTCAACAGACGTGCCGCACGTTAGTGCCCATTCGTGAGCGCGACCTCCAAGCCTGGAGATAGCCATCGCCACGCGCTGATGCTCAGACTGGAGCAGGGCCGATCCCATGGCCATCTCGACCTCACGGGTCCAGAGAAGGAGATTCTCTCCATCCTTCCCCTCGAAGGTTTTTACGCTCACCCTGAGCGGTTTCAGTCTCATAGACTCCTAACGCGCCATCGACGCCGCCGCCGTAGCGGCGCTCATTTTCTCTTGGACGTGCTCCAAGAGCGCGTTCTCGTAGCGGGAGAACGATTCCAGCCTGGCGGTGACCGCCTCTGAACCTTGCGATGCAAGATGAGCCACGCTCTCCGGGCCAAGCAAGGACATAAGCTTAGTAAGCGCGTCCTGCTGCGCCGGGGGCCAATTTGCGAACACGGGGTGTTCCATCCTCGCAGAGGATATAGTCAACCGACTCAGGAGCGGGATTGACTACAAGTGCTACCAAGTGCAGCGGGGCTGTCGTGGCTTTAGCGTCAGAGGAAGACGTTCGACTCAAAGAGTCACTAATATTAAGTTCCTTATCCAAAGGACACTTACAGCCCAAGACCAGGGCTCAAAGTTAATACCTTAACTTTATGCTTCAAAACCAGAAGTGTTTTATTTACTATTATTGCGGCCAAGCCGCCTAGGGGTAAATGTATCTGTTTAACTATCTAGCATAGTTAAACCTAATCAAATGCATAACGTGTGGCTTTCAGCCAACGTACTGAGAGACCTTGTTAACTCTCCATCTTATGTACTGAGAGTTTGTTAACTCTCCGGGTACTTCGTACCCCTGTGTGCTCCACACCATGTAACCCCGTTACACGAGCCAAGTGTGTTGATGGGCCTCCATGCCGACGTCAACCCGACTGCCACGCCTGCTCAGCTCGCTGAAGTGTATGAGCTGTGGCTGGTGTACAAGCTCGAGCGCAAACGCCATAGTGACACCCTACGATCCTTGGTTGTCGCTGTCTACGACCAGCCCTACTCGGCGGTCACTCAAGAGCTCGGCGGTGAACATGCTCCTCTCGTGGACGCTGAGGTATAATTCGATTCGTCCGTTCCCCATTATTCTCCGGTTATTAATTCGTGGGTCCCCGCCAGCAGAGACTAGGTTCCGTGCGCTCACGACGTGGATTTAGCCGAGCCCTGGCGAGCTTGGTGGCTAACCGACCCGGCGGTTCACCCGTATAATACGTGCTTCCGCGCTCGGTACGTGGACTTCTTGGTTTTCGCTCCGCGCGGTATGCACCCCCCCCCCCCCCCCGAGTTGTTGACGACGCGATCGAAGAAGACTTCGATCTTGCCGAACAAGCGCCTCCTGCTTACGCTCCGGACGCTCCACCTCGGCTGAATCGTCAAGGTATCCACATCTTCGCTGGGTATTCAATCGGTGATCTCGGCTCGGATAACGAAAGTACATCTGATGACGACTGCGGACGACGGGCTGGGTTCTCCCAACCTCCGAGGCGCGTCTCCAAGTATGTCTCTGTTTGACACTCCACTTCCAAGTGGAACGGATCCGCCTCAACTCACGTCAGCTGTGTCGGATTCTGAGACACCGGCTCTTCTTCTGCCTACTTCTGCGTCCGTTTGTTTGGCTAGCTCGGCGATGATACTTCTTGCCACGGCTACGGATGTTGCATCTACTTCAGTGGTCGCTCAGGGGGCGACGTCTGCTACGGTGCAACACCTCCAATCGTCGAGTCCGTTGAGCTCATTCCAGCTAAAAACAAGTTCTGGTAAATCGGCCGTAATAGTTAAGCGCACCGAGGAAGGCTTGCATCCCTTTCTTTGATTTCGGGAAGGAGGGCTCGGCGATCGCGGTTATCTTCTTCGTATCAGCGCGTATGCCACTCGACGTAATCTCGTGCGACAGGAAATCAACCTTGGGTTGGACAAAGATACTCTTGGTAAAGCTGATGCTAACCCGACATTCTGTGAACCGGGCTAGTAGTCGGTCCAGTGTCTCCAAGCAGGCGTCAAATGTCTCTACTCCAAAACAAATATCATCGCCAAACGACCTCCGCTTGAACACCGGGATCAAATAAGGCTGGTCAGGTTCTCCATTAGCGAACATGTTACCGTCTGGTCCGTTGACTAGGTCTTAGACCGGATCGCAGCCAGCTTGTGATTGGTGGTCTGCTTCGAGCTTTGGCAGCCGTCCTAGCGTTGAATTGCTGACTCCGCCGAGCTCGAATCGCCGAGCTCCCGACTCGGCTTCGGCGTTAGCCATTCGTTCAGCAAACAACTGACATCCTCCCTTTAGCTGAACGTATCCCCATAGAGCGTTGTCGATGAGTCATTGGTAGATCATAGGCGCATTCTCCAATCCAAACGGCATTCGTAACCACTCAAAGTGCCCAAGTGCACAGACGAACGCTGATATCTGCCGAGCTCTGCGAGTCATCAAGACTGCCCAGAATCCGCTCGCAGCATCAAGTGAGCAAAACCACAGGTAACTCTATAATTTGGTGAGCAGGTCATCAACTAGTGGCATGGCGTATTCCATCGGCGTCGTAATCGCGTTAACTATTTATAGTCAATGCATAGCCGAATATCCACACCATATTTCTTGAGTACTATCACCACTAATAAGACCCAGGGGCTGCCCGAGAATGATATCAACCCAGCTCGAAGCGGTCCTTTCAACAACTCGTACAGTTTGCTCAAATGGCGGAGAGGTATCCGCCGAGCTTTCTGCTTGATAGGTGCGTGTCCTTGAACATCGATGTCGCACAATGCTCCGTACGCTGGAGGCGACAGGGCATTACCACTTGAAATCAATATTCCTTCGTGTTTTTGCAGCTTTTCCACCAACCTAGCCGACTGTACTGGCGTATGACTACTTGACTTGACGTTTGGAGCGCCATAGTCGAGCTCTGTGGGCTCAACTTCAGTGAGGTCGGGAAGGAAAGCCAGCTCATAAGCGTAGTCCGTCAACTCTAGATCTGTCCCACTCCGCTCAAAGATATCAGTCTTACTGTCGTCAACATCATCCTCTTGCTCGTCCTCGATCGCTGCGATAGCCACGTAGTGTTGTCTTAGAGTTTCCATTGGGTCTCTTGTTGAGCGCATTCATCATCTTCAGCTTGTTCTAAATTGGAGCCAATTCCGCCGGGGTCGAACACCGTCGTCGCTGAGCTCGTTGCTTCGATCTCAGTTCCAGTGCCTTTAAACAGTAGTACCTCTGATAAATCATAGTTGTCGTCCACCTGAGGGCCCGTATCCGCTGAGTCCACTACGATGGCCGATCTGACTTCTGCGTGTTCAAACTTGTCTCCCACGCACAGCTGATGGGAGAACACTTACCCTGTGCGACGGCTATCCAGTAGTTAACCCTAACTGATCAAGTCTTCGGCACAACCGCTGAGGCTGAGATACACTAATTACAGCGTCATAACACGCGCTTCTTGCATCGAGATGGGGGATGCACAACTAACGGTTCCTTTCGCAGAACCTTGGCGATTAGCGATGAGTAGGTGGTATCATCGTCATGTCATCTAACCACATCCGAACCGGTTTTAGCATTCATAGTCTCCAACGCTGAGTTCGCCGTAGCTTGATCGTCGGGAGGCTTAGTTCCCTCATGTAGTAATACCTTCCGACTATCATAGTATTCAGTCGCGTCATAATGCTGATCCGCCGAGTTCACCGAGACGGCAGAACTAACTTACCTGAACGCAAACTCCTCTCCGGTATAGCTTACATGCTGGCGGCATGCTGTGGCCACGACCGAATCACTATCAGTGTTTAGATCCGCTGACGCCGAGTCCACCGCCGCCGACTGGATAATGCAGGCTTTTGGCGTACCCATCGCTGAGTTCACCACGTCTTCAGAACTTAGCCCATCGACTCCACAATTGGCTCGTGCTTCACCTTCATCACCGTGGTTGCTTGTCTTCACCGGCCAGGTCAGACCTTCACTGTTAGCCTCAACATCTCTTGAAGGTAATACATCCAGCTTGGAATTCGCAGTCGTCACGCAAGGGCGCTGTACCGCTGAGTCTGCTGCGACGGCAGGACAGACATCTAAGCGTCCACACGCTTCACTCGCGTAGTCGGCATTCTTATGGCACGCTGGGACAGCCCCTGAGTCATTTCTTACGGCTGGATCTTCGAGCGCCGAGTTCGCCGTCACCACATGGTTAATGTCAGCACTTATAGCGGTCAGGGTGCTCATAGCTGAGTTCACCTCGCCCACAATACTTGGCCTAATGACTTCAAACCTGGCTCGGTCGTCAATAACGGGTTGTTCGTCGCGTAGGACCTGTTCCGAGCATTCTTCAGGGTCTCATTCCGTTATAGCTGAGTCTTCAGTCGCCGACGCTTCTTCCTTCGTCCTTACAGCACTTGTTCCTCCAATCGCTGGGCTCGTGCTGGCGTCAGAAATGGCGCCATCGTCCTTTAACTTGGACAGATCATAGGAGACATATTGGCCATCGTGTCGCACCGGCGTACGATCCGTTCGGACGTCTATCAGCTTGAACGCTGAGTTTATAGCCGGGTCACCCCTTGTCACCCCAGAAGTTGATATGACGTTGGCGTTATCGCGACGCCTCTGGTCTTCGTCGGCTCCTGTATCAGATTCGACCCCCCCCCCTCCAGCGCTCAGCGCATGTTAACTCTGGTCCGTTCTCCACTGGAGGGGTCGTTTTTCCATCGCCGTCGGAATAGGGTATTTTCGTCTTTCCACAGCTGGCGGCTGGTGTGACAACCAGTCCTCGTACAGTCGTTGTTCTTTCTGCAGCAAATCTTAGCCCATCGCTGACTCAAATGCCAATATCTACCAGTCACGGTATTTCGCCGAGTTCACGCGGACATATCCTTCATTGGCCAGCACTCCGTGTGGTTGCCATTTTATCACATAAGCGTGAGGTAGACACCAGACTGACTTGGGTCGTACATTTGTAATTAGTACCTGGGCTGGCCTTCCTCGGCGATTAAAAACAACCGTGGGAATCCAACCCTTCGTCTGTCGCACCCACAAGTCATGCGTCGACTCACTAGGCTGCCGCCTGGGCAATTTGAACTCAGCGGCCATTCGACTTTCGATTGTTAACCCGTCTGGTGGCCCACATGGGACATTCGGTCCAAATCGGTCTTTGTCGGCGCATTACTTGATCGGATGAGTGGGATCACCATCTCATCGGGTAGCTTGACCGACGAGTTGTACAGATCAAGAGGGATCCCAGCTGATATCATGAAAGTTAGTGCATTATCCACACTTTAAACTCGTATGCCACTTCCCAGCCGAGTGTCACCTTCACGACTGCTCGTGACGTTTTCACCATTCTGTCTTTACGTTTTCCTTGTATGTCGATCCGCTTATCTCGGCTGGCCACTCTTTTGAGACGCAGTTTCTTCGCGAAGTACTCACTTATTGCCGAGGCATTTGCTCCGGTGTCCAACAGGATCTTGGTCCTTTGGTCGTTCACTGCCCCCAACACGAGAGCTCTCATTCTAACTCGGCGGTCAAACGTCTGCGCTGACCACCACCCCAGCCTTTCTCCTGGAAGCAGCTTCATGATTATGTTACGGTGCACAGCCGGGTCTGACTGCCGAGTTACACTTGCAATCGCTCAGTAGCTATCGTCTAGCTCACCGAGCTCACGTTCAACTCCGTCGATTTCACACATCCAATTGCCATGCCCGCTTCGTCCCTCGGGCTGTCCTGCTTCGCCTACGAAGGCAAAAAAAGAAGTTCGCCCCAGCTGCAGGTTCAGCTGACTGTGGCAGCCCGGCATATTCCAACCCAGTCAGTGTTGGCGGACCGCCGAGTTTAAATCACTCGGCGTGTAAAGGCTTTGCAGGTCTTCTGGCACTTGCGACTTGTCGACAGAATTCTTTACGAACGCAGCCAGCTTCTCTTATTGCCGAAACAGCTCGCATTGTCCGACTTCATGGACTTGTCCGCAGAATTTGCAGCGCCGCCGACAGTAGTGGGCCGAGTGCCCCGTTCTTCTGCAAGCTGCACAAGGTCCACGCTGTGAGTAGTCGCGTGATCCATCTCCACAGTTCGACTGTTCTCGTTGGTTGTATGGCCGCGGAGGTCAACTTTGGTTCGAGCCGTTCTGGTCTCCCGCCGAGCTCTCTTGGCGGTCCGGTGTATTTCCTTTATCATTGGCAACGCCGGCGTCAATGTAGTCGTCGTCTTCCGCTGAGTCGTAGCCTCCGGACTGGTCCTCATCATCCCATTCGTCTTCGGAGTTGTATGGACTCGGCGAGTTCTGATCGAGTAGTTCCTCCCCGTCAGAGTCTGCGTCAATGAAGGTGACTCGGCGGTCGCGGCTGTCTTCTTTGCGACTGCGCTTCTCATCTCGACGTCCATATCGGCGTTCATCTCGGCGGCTTGGATCCTTCCGCTTATCGTCTCGGCCTCGTGCAATCACGAGTCGGTCGCGTTGCTTCTTACGCTTTTCACCGAGGATCCGACGATTGATTGTCTGCTCCACCTTACTAATGTCTTCCAACCGGAAGGGGTACATAAAATTCATCACATCGTCATCTCCACAATGCAGCAAGAAGTGCTCGACATGGTCAGCTGCGTCGGCGCCACCTTTCTCGTACTGGATCTTGGCCGTCCGAGCATACCCATTGAGCCGGATCAGGAAGTCGCAGATCGGCTCGTTGACTTTACTTCTCGCCGAGTAGTAGCGAGTGCGGGCGGATTGGTCAAACTGTGAGCAATAATACTCCAGGAACGCCTCACTGAGTATTTTCCAGTGTCGCTGAGTCTTCTTCGGCAGCTGCCTATACCAACTCTTCGCCGCGCGACCCAAGCATAGCGAGAAGGGCTCGCACCAGGCGCTTTGAGGCATTCTTGTGCTCTTCATCTCGTAGATGAAACGCTTGAGCCACTGGAGCGATGCGTCAGAACGATAGCGTTTTCCTTCGAATTCGGCGGTTTTGTCGAGTGAGGCATGGGTTCGGACTTCTAGGTACTGAGTCGAGTCTTCTTCTGCCGCGTCGAAGCTTAAGTTTCGGATGTAGTCCTTCACGGTTTCTTCACGGTTTCTTCTCACATCGAAGGCGTCATCGTTCTCCTCATAAGCCCCAGCTTCGTCTGCAGCGTCATACAATTCACGGCAGCGACCTGCATTCCGCTGTCCACGACTCGGCGCTCGCTGAGTCGGGTTTAGCTTCATCGGAGTCAGCATGTGGGAGTCTTCGAAGTATGGAGTCCCTTGCGTAGCGTGGAACACTTCACGTCTCTTTGTCTCCAGGGTCTTCGGCAAAGTAATTTTGCTTGGGTCTTCGCCGAGTGCTTGAACTCGCCTACTCGGCTGTACACCTGCTTCGTTCCACTAGGGGCCTTCTCCAATCCAACCGTCACTCTCAGCTTCTTCTTCCATTGCCAGAGTTCAGCTCCGGCGCGGGTTAGACTCCAGTCGGATAGGATGAGGCTGTTTGGTCGGCTGTTGCACCGATAGCCCATCGCTATTAGCAGCAACACAGTCTCTTCCCCCAACTGATTGATGTTGGCGGCACGCACCGGTTGAGTTAGTTCGGGACCCAACATCGGCCACTTCGCCTGCGCCATCGCCACAGGCGCGAACATCATCATCCACTCCGACCTCGTTCTCATCTCTTCGCCAAGTCGAGGCAATACTTTACTGGCGCGCGGCGTATCGGCGTTCCTCGTCGCTTTCGGAATAAAGGGCGAACGGCCCCCTTGAGCAACGCCATGTTCTTTTTCATCTTCTTCATCGTCCGCACCTTCGTCGAGCTCGGCGGATAAGGTGCGCTCGACAGGACGTGGGGCTCCCATGCGTCCCACCTGCAGTGTCAACTCTTCCACCTCGCCATGTAGCTCGGCGGTAGCCTTCGTTTCTCCGATCTCAGCGGTCTCGACCTTCTCTTGTTACTCTCCTTCACTTGCATCTCCGTTCTCGCTCTCCTGGTCTTGGTCATCCTCGTCGAACTGGACGGTTCGTCCCACCTCCATCGTCATGGCGATGGGTCGTTGATCCGCCGGGTCCGACCCCGCGAGAGGCGATCCTCCAGCCGTCGCTGGGGTTCCGTCGCTCGAATTTGCTGATCCCTTGGCCATCTTCACTCTTCTTTTTCTCTTCTCTTCCTCTTAACTTGGCTAGCTGGCACCTACAAAAACAACACACACTCCTGTTCCCGGGTCGCGGTAGTAGAACACACAAATACCGTCAGATGTGGATTCCTTACACAAACCACAACAAATCGACGAGTTAGGTTGGCGATTGTATGGCCTGCGCGGAGGGTGGTCCCCTCGCGGCTCGGCCCTTCCGGGACAGACGATTGGCTCGCTTCCACTCGGTTCCGACTAACCAAGTCAGAGCACTTCCGAGGCTCCGCCGAGTTTAGCTCGGATGAGCTCGTTCACAAACCCTGTGCCCTCCACCAAAGGATGGACAACGGCGCGCGAGCGCTTTTACAGGTCACCGAGCGCAGAGGCTGCTCAGCTAGAAGTGTTACGGCACCCGGGCTATCCGACGTACCGACCCGCTGAGTATGCGGGGATTTCTTTCGCGCGTAGCGAGACTTTGTCCTACCCGGACCGACCTAATCTCTTGGCGCTACCAGTCAATACCCTACAAGCTATGCCTCTCGGGTATCAACGGCAGGCATAATTTAGCCCTATGCAGGGACTACCGGAAGAGTGCACACGTGTCTTGGACTGGGAAAATTCTGCTTTGTTATCTTCTGGGAGCCTTTTCGGCTCCCCCTATTTAATTCTATGCTTCTGATTCAAATATCTAGTGAAATGAAGTCGTTTCGGATCTCTACCGACCCTTCCGCTGAGTTCAGGCGACCGTTGAGCTCAGCGGTTATCCGAATAGCATCATCCGGACAGATCGCTGAGTACTTACCGTGATCCCTTGTTCCTATGTTCTGGGTCATCAGACCGAGCCGATTCTTGATCTAAAGTAGGCTGGCGTATGGTCGAATCTGGAAATCCCTACACCACA
Organism: Phytophthora betacei; assembly: GCA_011320135.1. NCBI lineage: Eukaryota > Oomycota > Peronosporomycetes > Peronosporales > Peronosporaceae > Phytophthora > Phytophthora betacei. The sequence continues at coordinate 1,174,979 of JAANHX010000276.1, forward strand.
CCTTTCTTGAAAGCTTAAATGCGTGCCGAACCTGTCTACCACTGCCCCCAGCACGGTAGCAGCGTTGTGGCGCTTCATTCACACCTCCAGGTACTCCCATGTCACGCCTTTCTCATTGAGGAAACCCTTGAAGGAACGAGACGGGGAAAATGACACCAGGTGAGTGGATACATGAAAGTTGTGACAGAAAGTGTAAAATGATCACAGACGAGGATGGTGAACACAGCTTTCGTACCGACTCACTTACTGTCGCAACTTGGCATTCAGCAAATCCCTTGTTGGTCGGTGGAAGCCAATCCCAATTGGGAGACGATACCGGTAATCACAGAGGCCCCAGTCTAGTTTATCCCAATACTGTTGTTTTCATCCCCGCAGGGTAGGCTCCTTGACGTTTAGCTCTCGCGAAGCGTCTGCTGCAGTCCATTCTGGATAAGCTTTTCACTTTTTCAGCAGCTCTATCTTCCCGCTGGGTGCACGTGCGCTTGGTCATCGCGCACTTAATTCGGGATTGGCCATCGGAACAAACCGTTCGAAACGAATCAGACTCAGATCATTCAGATTTACTCACGCGACCAAATCTGAATCGGGGACAAAGTCGGATTAACTCGCGCGAGTAATTCTGACTCAGAGAGAAAGTCAGATTAACTCGCGCGAGTTATCCTGACCAGGGAGAAAGTCAGGTTGATTCGCGCTAATTTTTCTGACTCAGGGGGATACATTACAAACACAGCCACGTCGTGTAATAGGCCTGTAGATCGCTCACTGAAAACCCATCCATTTCCTGCTCAAGTACGAGCTGGGCTAGGTGATCCGGACCTGTAGCGGTGTATTCTTGTGGCTCACCAGACACTGGTATTGCATGAAATCATGTTATGCTGCAGAGGTCGCAGTACTGAGTATAGACACGCACGGAAAACTCGTACTGTACAGACCTCCCATGAGATAAAGCGTAGTCTTGAACAGCATGAAGAGCATGTGAAGCAGCAAGATTAAAAGTCATTCCGACTTGAATAGTGTTTTTCTCATCTCCGCTGTCCAATCCATCAGCGATGTCGTCGATGTCCTCCGTCATTTTGCGTCCCTCAGTCGTAATAGTTGGTTTTGGGACTTAAGCGTTATGACGTATTGCGCGCTGTATACCAAGTTGCGAAGTGAGTTTAGTCAAAGAGTCCTGAAACTATAACTATCTACGAGCTCCTGCGGCAGCAGTACCTGCCCTTCCTGCTGCTGCTTCAGTAGCCGCGTGCCACCGGCTACTCCTGGTCGCCGGCGTGTGCCGCCCGCTCACTGCCGCCAGTAGCGTTGCCGATATGTCTTGGAGGCACGCAAGAGCGAAACACGAGCCATCGAGGCACGCGCCTCCTCTCGGTATTCGCTGAGTCTGTTCAGGCAATGTCGTCTGATACTTGGTGTGCCATATTCTACAAGAGTGTACGATTTGGGTCTTCATACGCATGGCGAACATTAGTATACAGCGGGGTTTTAGGTTTAAGTCCGGCCCACCTTGTTTCAGTCATTCAATCATTTGGACACACATTGTGACGTTTGTTCCATAAATTCCTCACTTACGGACGCGGATTTCATTTGGTACACCTACCGGCGATTCCGACCCCACTTTGCTCACGTTTTGGCACACCTTTAACTTTCTGTCGCAACTTTAGTGTATCCACTCACATTTTGTCATTTTCCCGAACGAGACGCGCTCTCGCGCGCACGCTTTGTGTTGATGGGTGTGAGGTCTGTGGGCTTCTGGTGTGTCGGAAAGGTCTGGATTTGCGTGTTATTCGTGAAATATGCAAATGATTGAAAGTTTGTATGGAAATATCAATAACAGCTATTATGGCTCCGACCAGTTATGTCGGAGCTGTTGGCTTCAAACTCAACTCCCATTGGATTGGTCAAAATAATGCGTTATCTGTTTTGAATCACTGAATTTATATTCAAGCCTGATGATCGGTAAAAAAAACAATAGTGAGTTCTACATGTAGTATTGTCGGAGCTTTAACGATGTATACTTTTGTTGCGCAGTGTATTGGGGTATATCTCCTTTTAGTGATGCCTCTATATAAAATAAACCCTTGTCATTCCGAAACGAATCACCGAAACGATAAGTATTCTACCGTATACTTAGTAAAAAAGCATCAGGCGACTGATGTACCCAAACACTAAACCATGTGGGCCACGCGATTTGTGTTGGGATGCAAAAGTGATCAACCCAATTTGCTCTACGATCGCGCCCCATGAAGAAGACGCGCATGTCCATCGATGACATCCACGCGATGGTTGGCAGCATCCGCGCCAACGTGGTGAATATGCGTGTGACCAATATTTACGACGTGCAGGGACAGGGAGATAGCGGTGCAGCCAAGACATATATCCTCAAGCTTCACCAGCCGCCGTTCCCCAAGGTATTTCTACTACTCGAGTCTGGCGTGCGCTTTCACACCAGCAAATACGCACGTGATGCCAAGGCTGGTAATGTTCTGCCCAGCCAATTCACGATGAAGTTGCGCAAGCATCTGCGTGGCAAGAGGCTGTCGACACTCACGCAGCTGGAAGGGGATCGCGTCGTGGACTTTACGTTTGGCCAGGATGCACTCAAATGCCACCTCATTCTGGAGCTGTACGCGTCTGGCAACATCATCCTCACAGACGGAGACTACCGCATCTTGTCGCTGCTGCGCACACATCGTTTCGACGAGAACGTCAAGATGGCGGTCAAGCAGGAGTATCCCGTGCAGCTTCTAGGTGATCAGGAGAAGCAGCGCGGTATTCAGACCACGGAACAGCTCACCGAGTTCGTTAACAGGTGGTTTGAGCAACAAGAGGCCAAGGCGGCGATCGCGCTGCCAGGCAAGACGCAGAAGAAGAAAAAGGCGCAGACCATCAAGCAGCTACTGTTGGTCAAGGAGTCAACGTTCGGTGGATTAGGTCCCGTTATTATCGAGCACTGTCTGGTGCGCGCGGCTATCTCGCCTACGCTGAAGATCAAGAACGCTGCGGAGTTTACAACTCTCGGAGAGGACAAATTAGCTGCCTTATTGGCTGAAATCCAGGAAGGCTGGAAGCTGTTGGAGGGACTGCAGGACGAACAGACATCGGTCAATAGTCCTGTCCCTCTTCAAAGTGATGATACTGCTGACACAGGAGACAGCGACGAGGAAGATGCTGCACCTGTTGCTAAAGACCCGTCAACGACGTCGCAGAAGTGCGGATTTATCATCTTAAAGGACGTAGCGGGTGATAACGCCCCAGAGCAGTTCGAGGAGTTCACGCCGTATCTGTATGCGCAGCACCTGCAAGCACACAAGAAGGTGAAGAGCTTTGATACGTTTGATGAGGCAGTGGATGAGTATTTCTCGCGCTTTGAGGCGAAGACTGCCGAGGTGGCGAAGCAGAGCGCTCAGCTTGCAGCGGAGAACAAACTTGCGAAGCTCAAGAAGAATCAACAGCAGCAACTCGCTCAGCTGCGTGAGGTTCAGGAGCAGAGCTTCCAGGATGCGCAGCTCATTGAAGCCAACCAACAAGATGTGGAGAACGTCCTGCTCGTTATTCGAAGCGCACTGGCTAGCGGTATGGATTGGCGTGGTCTGGAGGAACTTGTACGCTACGAACAGAAGAACGGCAACCCCGTGGCCAGCCTCATTCACCAACTTGACCTGGAACACAATCGTGTAGCCACTTTACTCTGTGATGACGATGAGGACGACTACGAGGACGGCGGTGATGGCACAGGTGAGGAAGACAAGAAGGCTCATGTCATCTGGATCGACTTGTCGCTTTCGGCTCTGGCCAATGCTCGAGAAATTTACACCAAGAAAAAGAAAGCCGGTGCGAAGGTGAAGAAAGCCACCGAAGCGACCGACAAGGCCATCGCACTGGCTGAAAAGAATACTAAAAAGACCCTCGAGAAGCAGCAGACCAAGCGCAATGTCATCTACCAGCGACGCAAAACACTATGGTTCGAGAAGTTCCACTGGTTCCTGACCAACGAGAAATACCTGGTCGTCGCAGGCAAAGACGCTCATCAGAACGAGCTGCTAGTGAAGAGATATCTGCGCAAGAGTGACGTTTATGTCCACGCCGATCTCCATGGTGCTGCGACGTGTATTGTGCGCAACCATGCGACGGTGAAGGACAAAAAGACTCAGGAGCTCCCGCCGATTCCTGTGGCTACGCTTGAGCAGGCAGGATGCATGAGTGTGTGTCGAAGCAGTGCTTGGACTAGCCAGGTGATTGCTGGTGCCTACTGGGTGCATGCAGACCAGGTCTCGAAGACAGCCCCCGCTGGCGAGTACCTTACGACGGGTAGCTTTATGATTCGTGGCAAGAAGAACTACATCCAGCCTTCAAGACTCGAGATGGGGTTGGCGATTCTTTTTCGAATAGACGAGAGCTGTATCGGCAACCACGCTCGACAAGGCGAAGGAAGAGATCTCCGTGTAGCTGAAGGTCCTGAGGATGATGCTGGCGAGGAAAGTGTGGCCCGTGTTGAAGAAATGCAGCCGGAGGTGCAGACAGTTGAGACGGTTAAGACTGTAGCAGATGAGAGCACGTCGAAGCATTCTAAAGCTACGAGTGTAGCGCAAGACGACGAAAACGACGCTGAAGAGGAAGACGCTGCTGATGCTTCTACGGAGCGTGGAGGTAAGAAGCGCCTGTCAGTGAAGGAGCGTCGTGACCTGAAGAAGGGCAAGTCGCCAGAGTCGATAGGTGAGCAGCCTCCAGCTCAGCAACAGCGCAAGGGAATAGATAAGGCTTCTGTCCTGACGGCACAGAAGAAGAGTGTTCGTGGTAAGAAGGGCAAGATGAATAAGATGAAGAAGAAATACGCTGATCAGGACGACGAGGACCGTCGACTACGCATGGAAGCTCTGGGCCACGTCGTTGAAGAAGAACAGGAGGACGAAGAGCCGACGAAAGAGAACGACTCGGCCGAGCAATCAGGAGACGAGGACGGAGAATACGTCGCCGGTGGTAACGCTCAGACAGAAGTGAGTGAGGAATACATTCGCCAGCAGCGCGAGAAGAAGGAGAAATACCTCGATGAACAAGAGGACGAGGCTGAAGGCGTCGATTTCTTCGATGCCTTCACAGGCGAGCCGCTTCCCAATGATATTGTGCTGTTCGCAATGCCCATGTGCGCTCCGTACGCATCGCTGACCAAGTTCAAGTACAAGGTGAAGCTGACGCCAGGTAGCCAGAAGAAGGGCAAGGCGGCGAAGCAGGCGATGGAGCACTTCTTCGCCTCCAACCTCAAGGACGAGAAGGATTCTAGCAAGGTGAGCGGCTCGCACGGGAACGGCGACGCGGACGAGGAGGCTCAGCCAGACGTGAACCCGGTCGTGGTGCAGCGCGAGCTCATGCGTTGCATCCTGGACAACGAGCTGGTGAACTGTATGGTCGGCCCCGTCAAGATCTCAGCGCCAGGTTTGCACGGCCCCAACGCAGGCGGCAAGAAAGGGGGCAAGCGTCGGTCCGGCAAGCCCAAGAAGAAGGGCAAGAAGTAGATTGGCTTCAAGTTGAAGTGGAAGACGTAACTTTTTGAGAAAATATTAGTTTCAGCCAATTACAAACGGTTTCCATTTTTGTTGTTAATCAGCTTTCGGATTGTCCACCAAGGGTGAAGACGATGGAGGAGGTGGAGCTACGCCCGTTCCAGCGCGAGGTGCTGGAGCTTGCGCGCGAGAAGAACGTGGTGATGGTGGGTGACACGGGTATCGGCAAGACGTTCCTGGCCATCGCGCTGCTATCCGAGCAGGACTATTCGGGAGACAAGCGCGCCTTCTTCATGGCCCCCACGCGCCAATTGGTGGTGCAAATCACGGCAAAGATCCGCCAGACCAGCACTCTGCGCGTCAATTCGTACTGCGGACGGACTGCTGACTTATGGGACGCTACACAATGGGAACGTGAGCTGCAGCTCACGCGCGTGTTCGTGTGCACACCCGAGATCGTGCGCAACGTGCTGCTCAAGGGCTATGTGTCGCTTAGTCGCATGAATTTGCTGGTATTCGATGAATGTCACCACGTGACTAAACGCCACCCGTACGCGCAGGTTATTAAGATGTTCAACCAGGAGAATTCAGCCTGCATGCCCCGCATCTTTGGCACCACCGCTTGCCCCACACGCCACTGCGCTGAGAAGCTCCACGCCGAGATGAAGAAAGTGGAGCTGGACAAGAGCCAGATCGCCGAGTTCGCAGCAGCAGCGCCGATGATCTACGAGACGTATTCGGTCCAGAAACCGTGGGCTGTGAAGGGGGAGGAAGCGCAAGAAGACCCAACAAATGGAGCGTGGATCTACGAGAATATCGAGAAGGAGTTGGCGGAAGTCAAGGCCTTGGCGGTGTTCGAGAAACTCGTCAAGAAGGGGAAGAGTCATGCAGCCACAGACCCGTCCAAGCTGGAAAAGGCCACGAAGAAGTTCATGCAAAACAGTATCACGGTGTACAAGAACCTGGGCCCATGGTGCTACTATCGCTTCGTGGAGCTGGAGATCCATCGTCTCGCCATTGCAGCATCGTTGTTGATAACGGTACCCGGCAGTATGTTTGGACTGGATAGAGACGCCGTCAAGACCATGCTACTGCTGGCTGGGAAGCGAACTAGCTGCGAGTTTGCGTGTACTGCCAAAGTAGAGAAGGTGGAGGAGATCTTACGTGCACAGCTGTTCGATGAGGATGGCAAGGTCGAAGAAGTCGCTGGAGCTGAACTGGACAACTCGGACGTGTCAGACAGCGACAGTGAAGCTACGGAAGAGCAGGTTGTCAGTGCATCCACTCGTGCAGAAGGCGAAGGAGAACAGAACCGAGACAGCAATGGAAGTCGTCTGGGTCTGCAAGGAATCGTCTTCGTGGACACACGAACGGAGTGTCGTGTGTTGTCGGACTTTCTCAACGAAAAGTTTGCAGTATCGACCAAAGACGCCGAGGAACCTGATGAGGAGGAAACAAACGGCAAAAATCCGGAAGAAGACCCTGTGGACGAACCGTTTGCGAGCATCCTGGGAAGAGCATCACGTAGCGACACGGCATCCTTTCAACTGGATAAGATGGAGACGACACTGAAGAGGTTTGAGTCTGGATCAATTCGTGTGTTGGTGTCCACGGCCGTGTCGGTGGAAGGAGTTGACTTTCCCCAATGCGGACTAATTATTGTGATGGATCGCGTCGGGACTGCGCGCAAATTGATGCAGTTAAAGGGACGAGCACGTCACGAGGATGGCGTCGTGTACTACTTGGCTGAAGATGGAGACTTGGGTCACGAGGTGTACTACAAACAGTTGACTCGTGAGGTGGAGGTGATTGACCAGCTCGAGTTCTCGCGAGAGAAAGTTGAGACGATCCAGCAACAACCGCGCTCGATTGCAGCCGAGATGATGGGGGTTGGTGTCCACAAGATCGAGATCGAATCCACGGGTGCTGTGCTGGATCTGGACAGTAGTATCACCTGTATTAACCAGTTCTGTCAGTCGCTACCCACGCGGTTGTTCACGGTGGATGTGAAGCGGCTGTACACTATTTCTGAGGCTCGTTACGGTGGCAAGAGCATGTTCACAGCTGAGCTGAATCTGCCGATGGAGCTGGAGCTGGAGACGTTCCGTAGTGATCCCATGCCTTCGAAGGCCAGTGCCCGAGCATCGGCAGCATTTAATGCGTGTCAAAAGCTCTTGGAGCAGCAGTTGATCGACGACTCGCTGAATTCCATCTACCGCACCTGCAAGGTCAAGTCGTCGTCGAATGTGCGCGATCTCAGCTACTTCCTCAACCGCCTGCACACGTAGCGGCTTTGTGCTCTGCCTGGAGAGTGAAGACTGCGTTTTGTTACGTGCAATTATCGTATTAAAACGAGTCTAGTCAGAGGCATCAAGAAAGGACTAGGACAATCTGATAATGAAATGGCTCAAGTGGTTTAAAGTGTCCTGCCTTAGATCATGAACGCGATGTCAGGGTTCTTTCGGCCGTCTCCGAAGTAGACGCTGCCGTGGTGCGCTGTTTCGGGTCGATGGAAGCAGAATGCTCCCGGGTACACGTAGTTGCGTAGTGTCGTGTATGCGCCAGTGTTGTCCTTGGAGATGACCCACGCGCCGTCAAGGTCTTGGATGAGCGGGTCGAGGAAGTCTCCAGCACGCACCAATCCTTCCGCATTCTCAATGATCTGAGCACGTTCAGGTAGGTCCGGATGGCGGAAGTGGAAGAAATTGTAGAGCTGTAGAGACTGATCCCATGTTAGCCCATGGAAGGATGGGTTGGCTATGACCTGGTGCATCGGAGAGACGACGTAGGCCCCCAACGGCACTACCGATGTGGCGTGGTCGATCTCCTCCACAATGTACGCGAGTCGGTCCAGCTCGCAGAATGGAGCGTCGCCCTCTTCCAAGCTCTGTGGATCTCCAGAGTCACTAAGCAAGAACGCTGGATCTCCTTTCAACCGCGACGTCAGAGCCGCTGCCATCGTGCTCTTCTTCTTGTTCAACTGTGGGAACTGCTGGAGCTCCGGTGACGAGTTGGTACTGCGGACACATAACAGTAGATTCAGCACATTAAACTGCACCAGTCAGTATAGTCGGTGGCCTACCAAAAGTAAAATTTCTTCTTGTGGTAGTCTTTACCGGGCATGACGGCGACACAGATGAGGTAGTCCTGCGTCTCGCCCGATATGCGTCCCCAGAAGCGCAGCGACTGGAACGTCTCGGTGGCGCTACGCTTAAGCATGCCCAGCTCCAAGTTCGACCGCTCCTGTGGCGTCAGCGTCTGCCCAATGCAGCGACTCACGACGTCGAGCTGGTCCAGCTCCATGGTTGCTTTGTCAATGGTTTCATGATCTTCAACTTTATCTCTTTCGCGTCGCTTCAAGATCGCAATTCATTGAATTGAAGAAAGTGGTGTGACGACACATCAACCTGCACATCCCGTTGCAACAGACTGACTCATTTCAAGTTGGTTTGGACGCAACGGCCATGACGCCCGTGTGCCTCATCGAGGGCGGCGCGGATGGGCTGCGTGTGACGGATGCTGGCATCAGGTGCGCTCATCACATATATACTATACTATTGATGCATATGCAAGTTAATCTGCAGTTTTTTTCGCCTTGATGCTTTACTAACGCAATGTGTGCGCAATATCCGAATCTACTGCCTTGATTGCAGTCTGCTGGAGAGCCTCAACGAGCCTGTGGCAATTGTCTGCTTGGCAGGACAGTATCGGTGAGTTGTAAAGCTCAAGTTGTGGCCTTAACTATCGTCGCTGACTCGCCATTCATTGCTGCCAGGACGGGCAAGAGTTTCTTCCTCAATCAACTCGCGTCTCGTCTCGACAATTTACCGTCGATCAACACCAGTGAAGAGCCTTCTTCACTTACCAATGGCAATGTATCCAATGGGAGTGTCAACTCCAAGATTGATGGCTTCCGAGTGGGGCCGACAACCGAGTCGTGCACGAGAGGCATCTGGCTCTGGGCCCCGCAGCCCCCGGTGCGCAATCCCACGGGCCAATTGGTTTTGTTCTTGGACACGGAGGGTATGGCATCCACAGATAACGATGAGAGCTACGACGCCAAGATTTTCTCGCTCGGACTGCTGCTAAGCTCACTTTTCGTGTTCAACACCATGGGCGTGATCGACGAAGGTGCCATTGACCGCCTCTACCTTGTGTCAGAGCTGACCAAACACGTCTGTATTAGTACACATCCTGGCACAACACCGGCGTCTAATAACGGGTTTGGTGGGCACACTACGAGCCCGGAAGAGGCGACACTGAGTGGTGACAAGCTCGAGGAATCGCGAGCATTGGCGCCGCACTTCCCGCCGTTTGTGTGGCTGCTGCGTGACTTTCTGCTTGACATGCAGATCGACGGCAACGACCTGACTGCGAACCAGTATCTGGAGAAGGCGCTGGATGCACGAGACGTCAGTTTGACGGCGTCGGAGAGCACAAAACTGCGCCAGATAGAGCGGAACCGCACGCGTGCCTCTATTCGAGTCTTGTTCGGTCGTCGCGAGTGTCTTACACTTGTCCGTCCCGTGACTGACGAGCGCGATCTACGACGTGCAGCAGAACTTTCGGATGTTGAGCTGCGACCCGAGTTTGTGGAACAAATGTCAGCTATACGACGTCGTCTGTTGTCGTCGGTGGCTGCAAAGGAACTACTAGGCAAGACGCTGAATGGACCGCAAGTCGCTCAGCTTGTAAAATGCTACACCGACACGATGAACAGTGGCGCAGTGCCGGATATTAAGGCTGCCTGGGAGTACGTATCCGATGCGACCTGTCAAGCTGCGCTTGCTGCTGCTATCGAGTTATATGATACTCTGATGGAAGCTACAAGTGGTAAGAAGTCAGTGAAAAAGGCCAAGGAAGAAGGAGACTCGGACGAGACGGATGAAGTGGAGGAAGATACAGACGAAGGTGGAAGTGATGACGCGGACAGCGGTCCGAAGATTCTGTCACAGGCGGAATTTGAAGCCATTTACAAGGACGCTCAAGAGAAAGCACTAACGCTGTTCAAGGTGCGCTCGGTGGAAGGAGCCTCGAGAGCTACATGCTTCCAAAAGCTTAAGCAGCACATGCATACTCAACGTACAACTTTAATCACGCAGCTACAGAAGCGGTCCAGCAAGTTCTGCGTCAAGGTACTAGCGAAGCTTCGTGCCAAGTTTCTGACTCGACCTCTGGCTGCGGGTGCGTGGAATGCTGCTGCCAATAAAGAGGGGGCTTTCCAAGCCACGATGGAAGTTCTGGAAGAAGTGTACGAGCGAAAAGCTCGCGGTCCAGCGAAGAAGAAGGCGTTCTACCAGTTCCTTCGTGTCGACTCGCTGGAGTTCTTTGAAACGTTGTTCCAGCGCATGGCTACTAGTCATGCACTAGAGAAGGCTGAGTGGAATCACACACGAGAACAGCTTGCACAGCAGCATGTGAACGAGAAAATGGAGTGGACACAGCACTTACAAGAGAGAACGATGGAAGTGCAGCAGCTTCTCGACGCGAAGACGCACTTGGAAGATAAAATTGCAACTCAGATCGAACGTTTGGCTGAACTACAGCACGCGTCACAACAGCACGTCACTGCGATTGCAGACCTGGAGAAGGAGCGTCTGGGCTCGAACCAGAAGGTCGAGCAGCTTCATGGACTAGCAGCAGAGCTGACAAAGGAGCTGGAGAAGACGCAAGTGCGACTACAGCACGAGAAGGAGACCTTGGCTAAAGCCGAAGCCGAGGCACAAAATACCAAGCACGAGCTGATGAAACAAGTGGAAGCGCTGCGTACAACACATCAAGGAGAGAAAGAAGACTGGATACGACGTGCTGCAGATCAAGCAGCAGAGAGGACGATGCTGCAGAAGCAGCTTAAAAAAGCGGAGCTTGATGCTCAGCAACAGAAGCGAGACATGGAGCTGCTGGATAAAGAGCGACAACAGCTACAGCAACTGTATGAAACCGAGCTGGAGACACGAGCTCAACTAGCGAGCGAGTATGAAAACCTTCGAGGCGATTGCGATGAACTGGAGCGGAAACTGAAGCAAAGTTCTACGCAGCAACTCGGTCTGAAACAAGCAGCACAGCGTGAACAAACACGCTTGGAGACTCGTCTACATCGTTTCCAGACGCAGTTAGGACGCCTAGAAGGCAACCGGGAAGTCGAAGAAGTGCTTCGTGACTGCGTGTCGGATGTGGTTCGCTTAACGGATGAAGACAAGATCAGCAAACTGCAGGAAGAACGTCGCATGTTGCAAGAGCAACTTGGTGATCTTCACGAGAAAATATCGACCTTACCAGATTTTTACGTACGCCAGATTTTCTGTGCCCCAGAACCAGTGCCAAGTTTTTTCGATGCACTTACCAGTAGTTGGAGACCCTAGTAAATAAAAAAGAAAGGAAGTTGAAATCAATAAAATAAAATGACAAGTTTACAGATCAAAGTGGCTAAGGTCGGAGGCATTGGCACCTCCATCTATCGAGATGACAGCGCCAGCGATGTTCATGGATCTGTTCCGGCGCATGGGGTTGGCAACGGGGCTGCCCATTTCCTCGAGACTGCCGTGTCGAGTGCGTTTTCCCTTGCTGGCTGGCGGTGACACATAGTCTCGTGGGATGGGAGGAGATTGATCCAGGTTGGACAGGTTCACGGAGCTGGGAGAAGTGTAGAACGACGGTACACGACCAATTGCCTTGCGTCCACTCCGTCGTTCGTCCTCCAGAGCTTGTTCACCACGCAAGTACCGTACTGCACGTTCTAACGCGAACTCAACGCGACACATGGTGCGAATCCGAGCGATTGCAGGCCAACAAGCTCGTTCACCGGCCAGTAGAAGATCAGGATACGTTTCTTGTGTAGGATTGGTGAGCACTGTTTGCAGCAACGTCGCAGCAGGGACTTTATCGGTGGGACAGATGGTGATGTCACCTTCGTACTTCTGTGTGATGAGAGGAACGATCCCGATGTCGAGGAACTTGAGCACTGAAGTGTTTAATCCGAACTCGGCGATGTTTTTAATGTAGGCTTTCATCTGCTTTTTGAAGAAGCTCATGAGACTTCCCGTTTGTCCATTGCCAAACGCGGAGTGGCCCGAGACGATCTTGTAGTGGATGTTGACTTGACTCACGATGAAGTGGTTTACGTTGAATAGCTCTGAAAGTCGTTCCATGGGGAGGTCACACTCCACACTACCGTCACTCCATTTCAGTCCTTCGCGATAGTAAGGAACGATGTTTCCATTCTCATCTTTGGCCAGCAGCTCCACAGGACGGAACACGTTCGGGATCGCACAAGATGCCAGAGATGCCGACCAGATGATCACGTTCGGAGCTGTGAGATAGTTGAGCAACTGGGGATAATCATCAGCACTCATTGGTGTGACCGTGACGTTGATGATTCGACCTGTTCTGTCGTAAGCTTCTCGAAAGGTGTAGTCCCCCATGACACTACGTAAACAGTCACGGAGTGTCTTGGTGTCCAGTACATAGCGCTTGTCTAGAAACCGGTTAAGCAGGATAAACGCGTCTCGCACGAACTCGAAGCCACCTTTTGGAAGCAGCAGATGTGCTGGAGACAAGAACGACGGCGTGTAAGTGGCTCGATCCTGCTCCGTAATGTTCGGTCCGAGGAAGTTCAGGTTGACGTTTTCTCCCGACAAAAACTCCAGCACCTCGTCGTCATGGCGAACAGCGATCGCTCCTGCCAAGATTGATCCAGCCGAGGAGCCGGCAACGACGTTAGGCAGTAGATTGTTCTCCACCAGAGCCTTGATCACGCCCGCGTGGTAGAATCCATGAGCTCCGCCACCTGACAGCATCAAGGCAGAGCGTCCAAAGGCGTGGCGAGTTTCACTGAAGAACGCCAGCTTGTTATCAATAGAAAGCTCGTCGTTGTCCTCTTCGTCTGTTCCTTTTGCACGCAGCACGACGTTCATTGACTGTACAATTGTGTCCAGATACTCCTCGATCACGTGCTTCGTTCCCACTGCAAGTAAAACCACAAAATATTAGTGGAAATCCCGTTGAAATAAATAATAGACTCGTACCATTGCTGGCGGAGTAAAGTCTTGGGTTTCCGAGTCCCCAGTGCTTCCTCAGTAGCCCCGCTCTTAGCGAGAACATGATCCCCATAACGTCATTTTCGAGCTTGAGTCTCTTGTACATCTGCGTCTTGTTCATCACTCGCTCGTACAAGAAGAGACCGGACGCTGGGTCTTCACGCCACTTGTCTTTGCCTTCGAGTTTGTCCAATTCTCCAGCGATTGACTGTCGCTCCTGGAAGGTCTTGACGTTCGCCAACTGTTGTCGGAGTCTCAATGTGCGTCGTCCGTTGGCTGTAAGGCGGAGGCACGTTTTGCCCAGCACTTGGCGAGCAATAGACTGCAGTTCGTAGATTATGTGCAACATGAAAGTTGCACACAGATAGCGAGCAAAGACATCGGGTACCAACACAGCCCGCAGTGTTCTCAGCCAAAGCTCCACAAGTGTCATGGTCAAATTGTGGAAGAACGCGTGCTTCTCGTTGGCGGTTCGGTAAACGTGATGCTTAAGTTGCTGCACGATACGCCATGCGAGCTCCTCGTGCTTCTCCAACCCCGTGGCGAAGATCCAGAAGCGCACCCAGAGATGTAGCAGCGAGTTCGCACGCTCACGTAGTCGCAACAGCGAGTCCTGGCGCTGCGTGACCGTCATCGCCCCGCCGGTGGACAATGTTGCCCCCATTGAGTCGCGGTATTTCTGGCAGATTGGTGAGTGCAGAAAATAACGGCAACGTTTCCCCTAATGGTGACTATCACTCTGAAGGAATAGTGAAATCAAGTGAGCAACAAACTTCAACATCTTGGAGATGGGTGCCACATCAATTTTTGCTTCAATTTGGCGTGAATTTTATATCATGCAATAGTTCAGTACAGTTGCCACTTGCAACTTTGTTGCCTTAGCAATCGATGCCTGTGGCGTGGCTGGGAATATACTTCTCAGCCTTGAGCACCTCGTTAGCGATCTCGCGCAGTTGCTCGTCGTGCTTGACGGCAGTTTTGATGTCGCCCAGTAGCGATTGGATCTTGCTGGACGTCCGGTCGCAGTATAGCGTCGTAAGCTTCTTCTCGTGCTCGGCCGACTCAATGCCCGCATTCAGTGACGTCGTGGCGCGAGAGATTGTGGCTGTCATGGCGAACAGCGCGATGGCCGAATCGGCAATCCGCTCCAGTTGCATCTGCTCGTCCACAATCTTCTTGCCGTGTTTACGAAGAAGAAACTCCACAGCGTCACCAAAATCAGCCGTTCGTTTCTGCAGCAACTCGGCTGGTTCTTTCAGACTCGAATGCACTCCTTCCAGTGGGGTAGGCGAAAACTTGCGCTGCAAACGATCCGAGATCTCCTTGGCGGCGCTCGATGGGTCGGACAAAGGGTTCTGCAGCAACTTACCCACACTCGACAGACGTTCCCCAGCAGTCTGTCATCATAGCAACAACATAAGTCAATAACTTCGAGCTACAAAGCAAAGCAATAGAGCAGACTGTGGACGCACCCGAATGCCGCTGAGAGCAATGAGCATGCGCAAAATCTCGTTTGTTCCTTCGAAGATTGACAAGATACGGCAGTCGCGCATAAGACGCTCGAACGGCCACTCCTTCATGAACCCAGTGCCACCCATGACCTGGATGCACTCGTTGATGCCCGTGAACGCCACTTCCGACCCGTACACCTTGCACATGGCCGCCTCAATCTCACAGGACGGATCACCTCGGTCAATCATACCAGTTGTCATAAAAGCCATAGACTCGATGGCGTACGCGTCCAATGCCATAACACCGAACTTCTTCTGGATGAGTCCAAAGTTCGCCAAAGGTGCACCAAACTGCTTGCGTGAGTTAGCGTGTTCTGCTGCTGCACCAAGCACACGACGAAGCGACGCTCCAGCACAAGCACCAAGACCGAAGCGACCGTTGTTTAAGATGTTCATGGCCACTTTGAAGCCCTGGCCGACACCTGCAGCGCCTCCCGTCTTCATGTCTGGACCGCCGCCCAGTACATTCTCAATAGGCACTTTGCAGTTGTCGAAAAACACTTGACACGTGTTGGAACCACGAATACCAAGCTTATCCTCTGGCGGGCCACTGGTGACGCCTCCAAAGGCTCGCTCAACAATAAAAGCCGTGACTTTATCCTTGCCATCCACTTCCGTCTGCGCAAAAACAGTCATGATCTCTGCCCACCCGCCGTTGCTGATCCAGATCTTGCCTCCGTTGAGGACATAGTGCTTACCGTCTTCTGATATTGTAGCACGAGTCTTAATCGACCCGGCATCAGAGCCGCTTGAAGGTTCTGTGAGCGCAAAAGCCGCGACGTGCTCGCCTGTCGCTAGCTTGGGCAGGTACTTGGCCTTCTGTGCTTCGTTGCCGTTAAGCAGGATGCCCTTGAGACCTATAGACTGATGCGCCATGACTGTCACCGCCAAACTGCCATCTGTGATCTCCTCACACACGCGTGCGTAGCCTGTGTTCGACAAGCCAAGACCCTCGAGATCCTCGGGAATCTGCAGACCAAAGAGTCCAAGCTCCTTCATGTCGTTGAGCACCTGCTGCGGAATCTCTTTCGTCTCATCAATGGCACGAGAGTCCACAGTCCCGAAGAATTTATTTACAGGATCCACGAGCATCTGCAGCGTCTCTGTCTCGCTGTCCGACAGCTTTGGGTACGGGAAGGCGCGCGTCGCGTTGTTCACGCCCAAAAACAGCCCGCGTGTGTACGACACGTTGGCGGCAGCCTCAGCCGCGGTCTGAAGCGAGCGTGCACCATGTTGCAGAAGCAAGCGGTGGCTTGGGCGGAGCAAAGATTTCATCACCATGGCAGGAATATGCGAGTGTGAAAGGACACAAGAATCTTGTGACAAGATTCGACGTGTTTCTCATCAGGTTTTGCAGCTGAACCCGACGTGAAATTCGCTTCAACTTTCCGGTATTCTGGTAGAATACCGGTACTCAGAGAGCTCAAATTATGTGGACCACATCGGTTATCCGGATAAATTGGACGTCGAGATCATACTTGGACATCAGCACTTATTAAACGATGAGCGGTCTGGGGCAGCGTGTGCGCAACACGTACGCGTCCGGCGCGCCGGCCAACTATGTGCCTGGTCTGGGTCGAGGTGCTGTGGGCTTCACCACGCGCTCGGACATCGGGCCAGCACGCGCGCCAATGGCGCAGGACGGGACTCAAGACGCGCCGTTTCTGCCTCCCGCCGGACGCGGACGCGGCGTAGAAGTACCAGGAAGGCCCGGTCCAGGACCAAGTGCTGGTCGTGGCTCCGGTACGGCTGGTATGGGCGGATTTGGCCGCGAAAAAGATGAGAACGAGGACTTTGGCGACTACAGCGAGACGAACTACGACGAATTCAGTGGCTATTCGTCACGCGGATTGTTCCAGGACACACCATACGACGATGATGACAAGGAAACAGACGATATTTACGAGCAGGTGGATGAGCGAATGGACTCGCGACGTAAGAGACGTAGGGAGATCAGGCAACTCGAGGAACTGAAGAAAGCGCGTAAGGAGATGCCCAAGATCAGCGACCAGTTTGCGGACCTCAAGAGCTCATTGCAGCAAATGTCAGATGCTGAATGGGAAATGATCCCGGACATTGGAGACTACTCTCTCAAGTTCAAGACCAACACGGCGTTGCAGAAGCGCAACGAGATGTTCGCACCCGTTCCTGACAGTGTCTTAGGAGCCACCGCAGGCCTTTCCACGTCAGTAAGCGGGACTATTACACCGGCAGGTAACGGGATGGAGACACCCAGTGGCATGACGAGTTCTGTGACAGGTTTGGCTGGAGCTCGAGGCGCGCAATTGTCCCATAAGCTGGACAAGATGTCGGACTCAATCTCGGGCCAGACTGTGGTGGACCCCAAGGGATATTTGACGGACTTAAACAGCGTGAAACTCACCAGTGACGCTGAGATTGGAGACATTAAGAAGGCTAGACTTCTGCTAAGATCCGTGACTATGACGAACCCGAAGCATGGACCAGGATGGATCGCTGCCGCGCGACTGGAGGAAGTGGCAGGAAAGATTGTGCAGGCCAGGAAGATCATCGCCCAAGGCTGTGAGTCTTGTCCCACACAGGAGGATGTGTGGCTCGAAGCTGCGCGGCTGCAGAACCCGGAGAACGCCAAGACGATTCTGGCTAAGGCAGTTCGACATGTCCCTAAGTCAGTTAAAGTGTGGCTTCAAGCTGCGCAGCTTGAGAGCGACGATGAGCTGAAGAAACTCGTGATGCGTCGTGCTCTTGAATTTATTCCCAACTCCGTAAAGCTGTGGAAGGCGCTGATCGAACTGGAAGACGTCGACGGCGCGCGCATCCTGCTCGGTCGTGCTGTCGAGTGCGTTCCTCAAGCTGTGGATCTGTGGCTGGCGTTGGCTCGGTTGGAGACTTACGAGAACGCCAAGAAGACATTGAACAAGGCACGAGCGGCGATCCCTACTGAACCGTCTATCTGGATCACAGCGGCCAAGCTGGAAGAAGCGCAAGGAAAGAACTTGGATATGATTGATCGTATCATTCAGTTAGCGCTCAAGTCGCTACAGAAACACCAAGTGGTTATGAACCGAGAAATGTGGCTCAAGGAAGCAGAAGCATGCGAACTAGCTGATGCACCATTGACGTGTGCGGCCATTGTTCGTGCTAGCTTGGATGTGGGTGTGGATCCTGAAGACAGAAAGCGCACATGGATGGACGACGCTGAGAACAGCATCAACCGCGGTGCTCTGCTGACTGCGAAGGCTATCTACGCCGCAGCGTTGAAGGTGTTTCCTGGCAAGAAGTCAATCTGGCTTCGTGCTGTCGCCTTGGAGAAGAGGGTCCAGGAGGGCAAGAGTCCCGAACCTGTTGAACAACTGCTACAGAAGGCCGTCACGTGTTGCCCTCACGCAGAGATCTTGTGGCTTATGGCTGCCAAAGAAGTCTGGACGAACGGCTCGGTGGAGAACGCTCGCTTGATTCTACGCCAAGCATTCAGCGCGAATCCGAATAGTGAGGCGATTTGGCTGGCAGCCGTCAAGTTAGAGTGGGAGAACGACGAGATTGACTTAGCTCGAGCATTGTTGGCAAAGGCACGTGCTCAAGCTCCGTCGCCTCACGTATGGATGAAGTCAGTGCTGCTGGAAAGGGAGTGTGCCGAGAACCGCAAAGACGAGGAAGATCTCGTACAGGAAGGCATCAAGCTGTACCCGGACTTCCCGAAGCTTTATATGATGGCTGGTCAATTCTATGAAGCGCTGGATCCGCCCAACTACGAGAAGGCGAAAAAGATGTATCGTGAGGGAGTTCAGCACTGTCCAAAGTCGATTGCGTTGTGGACACTTTCTAGTCGGTTAGAGGAGAAGATGAACGGCGTGACGAAGGCACGCTCGGTGCTGGAGATGGCGCGTCTGAAAAACCCGAAGAACGACATGCTGTGGCTGGAAGCTGCTCGTCTGGAGGCTCGATGGGATAATCCAAAGGGTCAGGAGATGTTGATGGCTAAGGTCTTACAAGAGTGTCCAGAGTCGGGTATTCTATTGGCTGAATCCATCGATATCGCTTCTCGAGCACAGCAGAAACGTGCATCGTTCACGGCGCTCAAGAAGAAAGACAATGACCCGTCGGTGTGTCTGTCTGTGGCGAAGTTATTCTGGCAAGAACGCAAATACTCGAAGGCGCGTAAGTGGATGGAACGCACTATTCAGCTGGACTCGGATTTCGGAGATGCGTGGGCGCATTACTACCTGTTCGAGTTAAAGCACGGCTCTAAGGATGCCGCGGAGAAGATCTTAAAGCGTGCAGTAACGGCGGACCCTCACCACGGCGAGAAGTGGACGCGCGTGTCCAAACAAACACACAACCGTCGTAAGAAGGCTGAAGAGCTGGTGAAGCTAGTCAGCCTGACATTACCGTTCGCTGAACAGGTTTAGGCCCCACTCGGGTTAGAGTGACAGCTGAAACATCACACAAAAAAAACATTGTTACAACTCACTCTTTGTCTAGTGGATGTTGGACAGACACGTGAGGTCTTCTTCTTGACGAAAGTTGAGAATTTTTGAGCTTAGCGCTAAATAATGAAGGTTAATGGTAACTCCAAAATAGGTGAAACTAATATATGTAGTGATAATACATTGCATCACCGGGTAAACTACTTTATATAAAAAATCCTGTACATTACCCCTGATTATAATCCTGGCCAGCAACGGTTCCATTAAAAAATTACCTTGTATTTTCTTCTAAGACAAAATGATACTATACTCGTTGTGCAACGATAAGTATGGGAGATAGAACTAGGAAGGGGGGGGGTCGTGCGGATTAGATATTTTAAGATGTTTTGGAAGTCCGTTGCACTTATTCACACATGGAGGATTATAGATCGATGTTCCCATTGAATGATTAAGCTGAGTACAAGCTTTCGAGTGTCCAAGCACAGTCATACCATGGGCTTCGAGACATACTACTGTAGTAGCTTGTAAGTAAGCTTACCAAAGATCCGCACTTTCGGTAGAGATATTCGTCAATGCCGTTGCAGACATGTGGACACACAAAATAACTCACTGGTGGCTAGATTCTTGCTGCTTGCGTTTTCGAGCCACCCGTTTCCTATCTCTGTTTGCCTGCTTGGTTTCCAGTTTGTGTCAGTTTGTATTTTTGTACAAACTAGATTGTAGTAGATTGTACCAGTTTGTACAAATGTGTACAAACTGACTGTGAGTACAAACTCAGCTGGAACCGGCTCTTTATTTTGTACTTCATGTTAAGTAAAGTCTTTGTCATCCGTGATTCCTTCACCACATGGGATTACAAAAATACGACTCACAACAGATTACGCTGGTAGCACAATCTTTGGTGTGCGTACATGTATGTGCTGGGACAAAAGATTCGTGCCGAGAACATTCACGTATCTTCAGTCACTTTATAGCGATGCAGCTATCGCCTCTAAGTGTCTGCCGCTCCATAGTCGATTTTGAGGCTCCTCCTGCGCTCATATTTTGCGAAACTTACGTTCTACAACCACTTTTGATAATATGAACCGTCAAAGCGCTGACGCTGATCTCCTCGTCTTCAAAGTCCTAATTGTAGACGTGCTTGTCAGTGTATGGCTTGCAATAATTGCCAAGTGTAGCTGAACCCCTTCTGAGAAAATAGAATTAAAATAGCCGCGATGACTATCAAATTTACAGTAAATCGAAAGTATTACGATGTACTCGAGTAGGCGGTATACATGTACCTAATCTAGTAGACGTCTATGTACGCATATGGCTTATTTCTTGCACAAACGGACTGTACCTGTACATTTTAAGTTTACTTTTTGTAGATTTTCCCGTTGCGAGACCGTGACAGATCACAAGATTTACAAAAAGTACAGCAACATTATTATTGACAAGATTTGAAAACTATGCATCTGTGTGGTTGTATGAAGTACGTTATTAATAGCTTGCGCGAGCTAATATGCAAACCAGATTGCTCGGCACCATTCATTTATATTCGCGCGAGCTAGCTTAAATCCGAGTCCAATTCAATTTAACTCGTGCGAGTTAACTTAAATCCGAGGCCAATTCAATTTAAAATCGCGCGAGTTAAAATGAATTATTCTGATTCTATTTTTAGGTTCTAGACTTGTGGTTGATAGTCGCCTACAACTTCCAGAATCAACTCCCCGATGGCCAAACACAAGTGCATGTAGAGGACGGAGAGGGAAAAGGTAGAACTACTAAAGCGGTGGAAAGCCCATCGCGTTTGGACCATCGAAGACGCTTCGAAAGTGAAAGAACCCACACTTAGAGGTTGAAAAAAATGTAACAGGACAAACTAGATCAAGTTGTGGGCTCGGACCGGAAGAAAAAGAAGGGCGCCAGCCAATTACGAATTGGATCACTGGTGTGCTGCGGTGGTCAATTTTAGTGAATACGTTGTGAACATTTTCGATCCCCAAGACACCGGAGACCGGTACGTAAAGATGAGACCATTCCTGAATATAGAGCTGCTCGTCTTGTTGTGAATTTACCAATAATTCACACTTTAATTCGGGCGAGTTTTTGCTACAGTCTTAATGCACCAAGTCGCGCGAGTTGTAGTGAATCAGTCCTTAATGCACTTTAAGTCGCGTGAATTATAGTAAATCAGTCCTCAATGCAATTTAAGTCGCGCGAGTTATACTGAATCGTTTCTCAATGCGCTATAAGTCGCGCGAGTTATAGTGAATCGGTTGAAGGAGATGAGGCAGATATTAATGCATGGCAATCGCATCATTAATAGTGAGCCCGCGAATGTGAGCGTACGATTCGTTTCTCCGTAGTACATGAAGTAAATTTAAAAGGATTCTAGCCAAATTTCACAAGCAAAATTACCACACAGTACTTTCAACTCGCGTAATGAAGAGGTATCGTTCGCTTATAGGGGACTCGATCACTGCAAACTCACTAATACATGTACCGTACGGATATGGCTTATTTCTTGCACAAACGTACTCTACACTTTGAGTTTGTTTTTTGCACGGTCGCTCCGCAACGTGCGCTCCTTAGAGTCCTTGCGAGTCACAAAAACGGTCGTGTAAAATCGTAAATTGTTGATACGCCTCATATCGCGAACCATTTCCTGTTGCTCTAGGAGGTATACAGACTGTATACGACTGTCGTAACGAGGCAATCACATGAGCAACCAGATTCATCGTTTTGATCGGCAAATGAGCGAAACAATGTGTATAAAATATTTAATTTTAATTTTCATTTGTTTTGAGTATGCCTTACACGCTAATTTTTAAATGATAAAACATTAACAAACGAGTCAGAGGTTTCGGCCATTTTTGCGGCTAAGTTTCTATCGAAGAGTGTTAGTTATCCTAACAGCGATGATGAGGACAGTGATGCCAAGCAATGATGATGCAGACGCGTATCGATGTGAAGCGTATCAGCAATCCTCGGCCTCGACGTAGGCTGCTGGCTTGATACGCTTTGGCCAAGTTAGATGTCTCAAAAGTGGCACCTTTGCCTGTGACCTTTCTTCTGTAAGGGGTGGGTACGCGTACCGTGCATGTACCACCATTCACAGAAGACCAAATCATCCAGTTTGGATATTTATTATGGAGGTGGCAATTTATTTGTAGCACTTGTGCCACAAGTTGTGGGGCATAGGATAAACAGCAACGCAGTTCGAGCTCCACTGGTCTCAAACTCATTCTAGAATCTGCTTCCGCGCGCGCAAATCAACAACTACACTTGACTTTAAGACCAAGCATGCGTGCTTTCTTCTCCTTACTTGTGGCTGCAGCCGCCCTCTTTGCAGGTAGCGAAGCACGCTTGCTCGCGTCGCAGTCTGACCACCTCAAAAGAACTCCGATGAATAAGAACGCTCACCTCGGCCGTCGTGTCCTTCGGGCGGTCGACGATTTCAGTGACGAAGAGAGGACATGGGCCTATATCAACGACAATGCCCTAAGCAAGGAAGGAGCGAAGGCGTGGCTACAAAAGTGGGTTGACGATAGGGAAGGCATGACGTACGTTGCAAAACAATTGGGCCTGTACAATTTGAAGGAGGCCAAAATGTTGAATCATATCAACTTTCCAGCCCTTCGCAAGTTTGTGAGAATGGATTTCAAGAAGAGAACTGGTCTTAAGTTGCCGAAAGGTCAAGAGAGTATTAGTTTTTAGGATAGACGGACTTGCTCTTCGAGCATTTCGTCCCCGTAGGCGCGATCGAGAAGTTTTAAAAGCAACAAAACAATTGTCTTTTAACTCCCATTTTTGGACATGCACTACTATAATGTAATGTATTACGTGCTCGCGTAGCCACATTACACCTGCGCTAGGCCCAGCTTTGCTAGTTGATCGTATAAAGTGGTGTCTGCATACGTCGGATCTCTCTTCGCCTGAAGTGAGGGCTCTAGAACTTTCCATTTAGACTATACTAGTAATAACTGAAGACCACCACTCTTCATACCCGATTCCGTCGTCTATGGTGGCGATACTGTCACTAGAAAAGCGTGTACGCTTTAATATCTTATTCATATATCCAAGTAGTGGCAATAGTACCTGCAGTACATTTACAAATCCCACAGATGGATTTAATGAGCCCTTTATTAAATTATTCTTCGTACTCAGTGAAGACAGTCAGTTATACCGCCGAGATGAGACGCGCCGACGAGGCGAACTCGGCGAGCCGAATCTCTTACTGAGATTGGTGATATCGTCAACTATGATCGACGAGATACTACACAACTGTCATACTTTGATTGAAGGAGGTCATCAAGTTATCGTCATTTATTTGATTTATAATTTGCGATGACCGGAGGCAATTTGTAACGGGGTACGTAGCCCTAAGTGTACCCCTAGTTACATGAAGTGTGACGTGTCACACTTCAGAAGTATGACACGTCATACTCCGGGATATTTGGTACAAGGTACCAAGGTCGTCCAAAGCCAACCATTGGCTGGTGATATTGCATTTCTAAAGGTGACTTATAGTTTGTATTAAACCCAAGCTTTATCTACCTATAAATATACTCAGTTTACATTCTACCTTAAATAGGTCACTTCGCTCCCTTTAGATAATAGGGGACCTGTGAGCTGCCGTTCACTGAGAGTTTGTATTCTCTCGGAAGCTAACTTGCTCTAGCGCAAGGTGCTGTGTGACCCCATCACACTTGGTAGCACTCGTAGTCAATCCACGCCACCGCGGGTAGACTACCTGAACATCTCCGAAGCTCGTTGCCATGGATAGGAACGACTTCTCCCATATGAACGACTCACAGTTCGAGTCGGTTCGGAAGACGACAGGCATCTTCGGGATGAAGGCCCTGCAGAGCCTGGTGGTGTCAACACCTCCCGAGCAGCTCGAGCGCGTCAATGCGTTCGACGCGTACGAGCAGGGGTTCATTGCGCATGTGCGGAAAAAACTACAGGCTCCAGCGGCGGAAGCGAATCCGCCTCACCCGAAGCCAATACGGCTGAAGGTTAAGCCGTATGAAGGAAGGCGAGAACCTTCACTTCTGGGTCCGAGAAGTAGAGCTCGCGATGGACGCGGCTCTGATCTCGACCGAGCAACTTCGTGCTGCTTTTGCACTCTCCAACCTTAGCGGCCGTGCTAAGAGTTGGGTGTACACACGGGAAGCAACATCCCCTGGATGTTTCACATCCTGGGCTCAGCTGTGTGAGCAGCTCCGAGCCGCGTTCCTCCCGGCGAACTACAAGTACCGCCAGCGCTCGCGCTTCCTCTCGTGCAAGCAAGGGAGGCGTGAGCTGCACAAGTACGTGCAAGAGATACGGGAGATCACGGCGTCCCTAATGGGAAACCCACTTAACGAGCACATCAAGATGACAGTGTTCATGGACGGCCTTCGAGTGAGCCCAGCGCGCACTCAGCTGCTCCGGTGCAGTCAAGCACCCTTGAAGAGGGGATTCAAGTGGCTCTTCAAGAAGGGTACAGCCATCGCCAAGTGCGTACGCCGGCCTCAGCGTGGCCTGGGAAGCCCTTGTCGACTCCCGGTCGAACGAGCCCCAACGGACCAGTTCCCATGGAAC